>CM042092.1:21130217-22330217 GCA_023512835.1 Taxillus chinensis | reverse complement strand
TGCCCTTGTCTATTGTTTCGGACAGGGATGCGCGGTTTATATCCCGGTTTTGGGGAGGTCTGCAGGAAGCATTGGGAACCCGACTTAATTTGAGTACCGCATTCCATCCTGAGACTGATGGTCAGTCCGAGAGGACCATTCAAACATTGGAAGACTTGTTGAGGGCTTGTGTACTTGATTTTGGAGGATCATGGGCTTCCCACCTTCCTCTGGTGGAGTTTGCCTATAATAACAATTACCAGTCTTCGATTGGGATGGCCCCGTTTGAGGCATTATATGGCCGACCGTGTCGGTCTCCATTATGTTGGGCAGAAGTTGGAGAGGCAGCTATGTTAGGACCTCAATTGGTCCAGGAGGCTACGGCAAAAGTTCAGCTGATTCGGCAACGCCTTCTTACGACTTCGGAGCAGCATGAAGTCTTATGCAGATCGCCGACGCCGACCGTTGGAGTTTTTGGTGGGAGACCACGTATTCCTTCGTGTTTCTCCACGGAGAGGGCATTAGAGATTTGGGACTGGGTCCAAGTTGTCCCCACGGTACATTGGACCGTTCGAGATTTTGAGCAGAGTTGGACCTGTTGCTTATAGGTTGGCGTTACCACCTAGTTTGAGCAGAGTTCATAATGTTTTCCATGTATCCCAGTTGTGAAAATATCATCCAGATCCCACACACGTGCTAGATTGGGGTACCCTGGATCTTGGAGAGGATGTGTCTGTTGTCGAGGCACCCATCCGTATTGTAGATAGGCGCGAGAAGCAGCTGAGAGGTAAGACTATTCCATTGGTTCAGGTGTTGTGGCAACACCGAGGGCTGGAGGAAGAGACTTGGGAACGTGAGACTGAGATGCGTGCTCATTATCCTGATCTGTTCGAGGACGAACAACTCTGAAGGAGGGGAGGAGGGCAAACATCAAACTTCAACATAATCAGGTATTTGCCCAACTAGTCATCGCTACACGACCATGTGGAGTGTATAAATGTGTGAAATAATTTGTGATTTGTTGTGTATTAATTTGTGCTAGTGGGTGTTAGAGGCCTATGCTTTGGTTGTGCTTGTTTTCTTTCATTCCACCTTTTTCTTTTCGAGGACGAAAAGTCTTAAGGGGGAGAGGATGTAAGGACCCGTACCTTGAGTTAGTCACAGTTTTGCCTTCTGAGTAGAGTTTTTCTAGATTTTGACCTAGTGAATGAGCTCAAATGAATTCACGTGCAAAAGGAAAGATGCTTAGAATGATGTTCTCTATCTACCACAGAAGTTTCAGGCCAAACGGACGTGTATGTGAGGTGCACGTGAAATGGGTCCAATTCACGTGCAAGTGTGGTTGTCTTCTAAATGATGCAAGGAGGCTAGGGGTGAAGTTTGAGCGCATTTGGAGTTCATATGGAGTTGCACGTGAATTGGGGAATTCACGTGCAAATTGGCGTGCAGCCATATTTTTGCATGGTTCCCTTGGTTTTGACATTCTAATGATCTTTCTCCAAAGGACCATGTTGAAATTCTGAGTATTTTGGCCTATATGGGTGCGGAAAGGTGCTAACTTGTGTGATCAAAACTACGTCGTTTTGATCCTGGGATTCACTTAATCAAAACTACGTCGTTTTGATGTGGGTAGTGTCTATATAATGAGGGCTTGAGTTTGAGTTTAGGGTTCTTGTGTTCTTCTTTGCTGCAGCTGCTGCCAGAGAGAGAGAGAGAGAGAGAGAGAGAGAGAGAGGATCTCCGGGCAGTTGCCGTGGTGGTTCGCGTCGTTGGGAGCTGTCTAGCGTGGAGGTTAGGACAAAAGCCTGAGGTAGGGATGCATGTTTTTCCTAACTCTCCTCTGTTCTAGGATATTCACTTATATATATATATATATATGTAAATCCATATAGGTGTGATCTCCTATATGGATGTTGGCCTTCAGTGGCATATTCTGTTGATTCTGATGTTGAATTTGGCTTGAGGATTTTCTGGGTTTGTTTATGCCCACCATGTGTTTGATGAAATGTCTGAGAGGCTTGCACATTATGTATTTGATAAAATGTCTGTGAGGCCTACATGCCATGTATTCAATATAATACCTGTGAGACCTTGTATATGGGTGTTTGATGATATACCTGTGTGACTGGTGTGTACTGTGTTTGATTTGTATTTGATTTTAAGCCTGTGAGGCTGATGTGTGTGGCTTATATCTGACCATGTTGGTCCTTCCGAGATAAAGTGTAAATCCTTGTCTTGAGTTTACATGTTGAGATGTAATGCTATCTTTGTTCGTTGATCCGTTTGAGATCGAGCTGAGATATGGGCCAGGCACAATAGCTGGACCCCTTTGAGATTTGGCCAGGACGTGGTCTTGAGTCTCGGTGTAGCACTCACGACGGTGGGCTAAGTCTACACCCATTCCTGAGGGTAGGTATGGCGCCCGAGGAGGTGGTTGACCATATCTGACTCGGGTGGAAAATGTTGCATTGGTGTCCATGCAACATTCGCCTGGAGGTGGTATGTCATGTCGCCGTGGTGGCGGGGTGTCCTCTCGCCCTCCGGTGCGGGCTCGGGTAAAGAGTGTTTCCTGGGTGATGTTTGCCGCTTTAGCCTTAGGCACGACACGAGCACAAGCATACACATATCATGCATGTTGTAGAGCGGGACGGGTCCGGGGGAGACTGGATCCCTACCGAGCTGTGGTTTGCTCACCCCCTCCTATAAACTGTTCTTTTGCCAGGGTTTAGCAGGCGATAGGTGAAGGCTGAGGAGCTAGGCCCCTGAGGCTGGAAGTTTTATATTATTTCCTTTGTTGTACTCTGGTTTTATGTGTTTGGATTTTGGTTTGGTTTTATTTATGGCTTCATAGGGGTTTTTCCCCGACTGGGTTGTAATAAACATTTAGTCATTGCAATGAAATAAAATGAGATGTTATTCAATTTGTGTTTGTGTGCATGGTTTGGGAGCAGGAGCATGCCCCTTGGCATGTTAGCCTGGTTGTGCAGGTTTGGGACAGCACCCGTGCCAGAAGTCCTTTTAAGGTGCTTGCACTTTAAGGTGCTTGCACCAACCCCTTGTCCCCTCGGGTGCGGGCATGGGCAGTTACTACTCATTTCCAAGTGGAAGGAAATTTGGAGCATGACAATAATATTATAAAACATTATTACATACTCATACCTATTTATAACAATTCAAATGGATACTATTCATAACGATTAGTTACTTATTCCAACGGTTAGTTACTATTCTAACTGCTAGTTACTATTCTAACGGCTACTTACTAGTCATATGCTACTTAAATGACTATAGTGGGTACTTATTTTTACTGTGATAATATCTAAAATATTCTTTCTAACTATTTTTAGTAATGACATTATTATTACTATTTTAGGAAGAGCTTAAATTTTTGCGGGTCTTACACCAACATTTGGGCTCATTGAAGTTTGCTTAAAGCTCATTAGAATTCATCAAGGACCATGGCCAATCACTAGTGGATCATTGCTAAGGCTCACTGAAGTAGTTTAGCTTATGGATGATAACGAGTTGGGTCAAGATCAGGTATTGTTCAACCCGAACATGCATAATCCCACCGAACCTGTCATGTCCCGATAGTTTTGACAGTTCGAGTCAAGACAGGACAGAATACGATAGAATTTTTAACTTAAACTTATTAAAGAATATAATAAAATATCAGGAGGAAGAGGGGGAAAAGATCCGTGCCCGATCTGATGCCTTGTCGGGACGAGTCAATCCTAATCGGGTTAGGACAAATTTGTTTAAGTTTGTTGTTGACTATAAACGAACTTTGCTAATTTCTAAACTATCAAGTAATCTTCTATTGCCAAAATTATTATTTGGAATTAGTGGTGGGTTTTAATATAATTAAATATCTCCATATATTATTTACTAGGTTAGTATTCTTCCTCTCTTTAATCAAAGCATGCAAATTATACCTGATGATTGAGTTTTTTTCTTATGGTTTTATGCATTTTGCTACATTTCACAATGACTCCTTTTTTTGTTACTATTAAAATGTAAAAAACTCATCTGACGATATTTTGGTTAGGTTTTATAATTGTGAGTTTTTTTTTTAAATGTTCTCAAAATATAGTTGTTAGAATCTTCAAACAAAAAAATAAAAAAAAATAAAATATTAAATTGTGAATTGGATTAACGTTTGTGTTGTTAAATGGATAATTTGCTTTATTTTAATTTGTGCTATTAAATTGGTAAGATTGAAAACTAAAAAATATTAAAATTTTAAAAAGCAAAGAATGATAACAGTTGACAATAAAAAAACTTTAAAATTTAAAAATAAGCTTCAAAAACCTTAAAAATAAAAACTTTAGAAAACATTTTAACAACTCTAATCAAAATAAAAGTAGAACAAAAAAAGTCATTTGTAAATAAAACTTAAAAAAGGAACAACTTGAAATTCTTTCAAGCTTGAAAAACTAAAAAAAATCCTAAATGTAAAATAAAAAAGTTTAAAGTTTAAAAATTTTAAATTCAAAACAAAAAAGTTCTAAACTACAAAAAGTTATTTAAATTCAAAACCATTTAAGAATTGTAAACTTGAAAAAAATAAAAACCTAAAAAAAGAGGAACTTTAAAAAATAAAAACTTTAACAACTATAAGGTCTCAAATTTTTAAAAAGCATTAGGGATAAACACGTTAGAAAAGAAAGGATAGTAAAATAAAATAAAAAAACACTTTAAATCTAAAACTCTATTTTAAAAAACATTAAAGCATCGAAAACAAATTTAAATCTTTAAAGGCTCTTAAAGAATAGAATAAAAACAAAATTTTAAAAAATAAAAAAACATTAAAACTTTAGAATAAAAAATAAAAAGCTAAAAATCTTTTGAAAAAAATTTGAAAAAAAATCTAAAAAACATTTCAAATAAAAAAATCTAAAAAACTTCTAAAACAAATGAGAAAACAAAACAAAACAAAACAAAACATTTTAAAAAACTTGTTCTTTGGAAAACTAAAAATTTAAAAAAGCAAAACAAAAAACCCTAACTGCAGTCTTTTAAATCAGTTAAGTGATTAAGGAGTTAAATAGTTAGTATTTAATTGTAATTAATTGAATCAAAAATAATTATGACAATTATTTATGTTTTAAAATTATTTTTTCATTATGTCCTAACCTGTTTAGAATATAAAAAATATGTTTTAAAAATGTTTCCACAAGGGATCATGCGTCCTATACTCTCAATGTTTTCAAAAATGAAAAAAAGATATAAAATAAAAAATCAAATGTAGAAGGAATTAGGACGAAAATAATAACATTATTGATTGATTTTTAGAAAAAAAAATTATTATTAAAACTTATTAATTATAAAAAGTTTACAAAAAATTAATTAAGCCAAAATAAGTAAAAACTTTTTTTCTTATACGATAAGCATCAATTTTTAAGTGGCATGAGAATATTTATACTTTCAAACATATAATCAACTCACAAATTCGCCTATTGTAGTCCATTCATATTGGATAATTAACCACACATTATTTATTTGTTGATGATAACTTTACCATCTAAATAAATAATTTTTTATCACAATTAGTAACAAAGACAGACAGATTCATGAGGTGATGATAGCAGTACAAGTTGATTTATTCCTGTTTCTTAACAGCTAAGTCGATCGATATTGTTGGCCAACTTTTTGGCTCACATTATATGTTTTTTGCAAGTTCTATTGGCCGTAAAATAAGGGTAAATCCCAAACTCAGACAGATAGTAACTTGTAGGCTCTACACACATATAAAAGGAAGGACAAGTGAACTAAAATTAAAGATATAGATATTAAACTTTTACGGTATGAGAAATAAAGACGTCGTCGAGAGAGGAAGGAAGAGACTGAGATGTCGATGGCGGCGTCGGAGAGCTTGTCTGCGCGATGTCAGATATGCATGGAAGGCTTGTAATAAGTATTTTCCGATAACAAATAAGGGAATGATTTCTGGAGGAAAAGGAGGAAATGGCTCTAACCCTTTGCTAGGTATATATGAAAAAAAGATAGAAGGAAATTGTATGAAAAATTTCTTTTTCATTAGTAAACATGAAAAATTTATAAAATTTAAACAAATTAGTGAAAAAAGTTATGCAAAATTTTTACACCCAAAATAATATGAAAACATATGAAAAATAAATAGTGATATCTTTTGTAAAAAATATCCTTTTTAATTTAAATTTTATTTTTAAAAATTAAGGATAAAATTAATAATATATATCATAAAAATTTTCTTTCTATATTTTTTTTAACTCTTACCGATCACTCTATTTTTTTTCACTTTTTTTTTATATTTTTTTAACTTTTTTTCATACATTTTCTTTCACTCTATTTCCATATATTAACAGCAAAGGTTAGAAATGTGACCCAACAAAAGTTGTATGTCAAATCAAACTAACATTTCCCCGTGGCCCGTGGGCAGCGGCTACTATACACAAGCCTGTAAATTAAATTGTAATGTACGGACGATACGGTTATTATCCCAACACGTCCGAGAATTCTTCAGCCACACAACAAGTATTTATATTAATATAGTGCTTAGTTTAGTGTCCCCACCGCCCCGAGTGAATGGAAAAAACATGTCTGCGCGTATCTTTAATCATTCTGTACACCTCGAAATGTAATGAGTAATGAGTTTGCATAGAAAATATTGGGGGGAAAATCTTATAGCTAGCCCATCAACCACAAATATCCCAGCTGCTATCTAACCTTGATGACCACCACTTCACGCAGCCGATCGATCCCTCCTCCTGTGGTTTTTAAATCCATGCAAGGCCTTAAATTTTCAGAAACTGCATTAATGTTCTTTCACTGCCGGAAACAGGATGTTGCACGACAGACCTTTACATTACGAGTGAGGGGACCGGCATAAAACCGTGCTTGTCCTCTGCATCAGTCGAACAAGTGCTTGCACCACTTCAGACATAGGAGGCCGAAACTCTGGTTCCGGCTATATTGAGTTTCAGGGTGGAGAGAGAGAGAGAGAGAGAGAGAGAGAGAGAGAGAGAGACGTATAGTAGTTAGTTTAAAATTGCAGATATCACATATACCCTCTTCTTAACTCGATCCTTAAGAACAACCATCCATACATTAAAAGAAATGAAGCTTATACCTGAACACACAGGGCAATGATGTCAGCGAGACGAGACAAAGACTTTGCAGGATACATGCCATTTAGTAAAGGATCGATCATTCCTGCCAAGGCATCTACATCATGCAGCAGCGGACTTGCCCATCTGACTAGGGACTGCTCTGATGTCACCCTTGAACTGAGCATATCATGAAAGCGTGGACGACACAAAGAAGTGGATTGAGAGGAGAAGACGGAGAAGAAGAATTAGTGATGGGTGAAGACTAATTGAATAAAAACTGTTCAGAAATGCATGAAAGCAACCACAGACTCACCTGTCCAATGGCTTCCGACCAGTCAAGAGCTCCAACATCACCACCCCAAAGCTATAGACGTCACTTTTTACCGTATATATTCCTGATATTGCGAATTCAGGTGCGCTGTAACCGAATGAACCAACCATCTCGGCTGACATCTGCCAAGCATCGACTATATATAATTGTAGTGTACCATGGGGAGGTACTTAGAAAAGCATTTGATGGATTATGGAAATAATATCATGCTTTGTAAATTCAAAAATATCCTAGGACCTCTATTTACCTGTTGCGTCGTATTAGGTGTCAGAGCAGCTAACCCACAATCTGACAAGTGAGGGTTCAGCTCTTCGTCTAGTAAAATGTTGGGTGACTTGAAGTTTCGGTGTACAACAGAAGGCAAACTTACTTCATGCAAGTACCTAATCAAAATTGAGCTATGTTTCAGAAATAAACAGAAGCACGCTGCAAGAATACACATGCTCTCCTTTATGCATTATTTGATACGGATCAACAGAACGAACATACTCTAGAGCACGAGCAGTGCCGAGTGCTATTCTAACACGCGCATTCCAAGACAATGTCCTGCTACAGTCAGCAGAGTGCAGCCTGTCGTGCAAGTTCCACTTTCCAACGTACTGATAAACCAAAAGGCGATGCCCACACTCTGCAGAATATCCCGCCAATGTAACAATGTTTCGGTGCCTCAAGCGCGACATGTTTGAAACAGCTTCAAGAAAATAATCTTCATCCTGTAATGATGATGTTACATTGTCGATCTTCTTGACAGCCATTACCTAATTAAACCAGTTAAAAGTCAATATATCACACCTCAGTAATCGCTATAACAAGAAGAAGAAGAAGAAGAAGAAGAAGAAGAAGAAGAAGAAAAACTCATAGAACAAATAAATATTGCTATTATGTGGCATCCATGGATTAAACTGAAAATGTAGACAGTAAAATTATAATGTTGCTATAATGTTCAGGTGATGCAAATAGCACATGTTGCTGTAATGTTCAAGTAATGTAGCTATAATGTTGCAAATATCACATGTTGCTATAATGTTCAAGTAATGCACTATACATTTTCAGAAACTTATTTGTTGCATTTACTTCCAAGTATCACACTATACATATATTTACCATGGCAGACCTAAAACCAAGAAAAATAAGGACTTCACTCATGTTTGCAAGCCATTTGAGAAAGAAAATGGTGGCACAATGAAAGTTTGAAGATTAGTTTCAAGAGAACTTATTTAAAATCTGTTCAAATATCGTGATCAAGTAAAGTTCTCTTATGGAGTTTACTGTCCACGGTTTACCGTTCCATTGGAAAACTCTGCTTTATAGACACGACCAAGGGAGCCCTCGCCAATAAGAAATTCTTTATTAAAGCTATTTGTTGCTGTTTGAAGGGAAGCGAGTGAAAAAGAAGTAACGGACAGCTTCACTCTCCTATTAGTGGATTCACTCTTCGCATGTACACTATCAGCTGTCAACTTGACTTCATCTGGATGCTTGAAATCTCCTTCAGCAGCCACATTTTCTGCCTGTTGCTCTTGTACCTCAGTATCTGCTAAAAATCAGAAGAAACATGCATTTCACAGTAGCACAGATAGTCGAATAAATCTTGAATTACCAATATCATAAAGTGCAAATGCGTTTTTTTTTTTTTTTGGTGAAAGTAGTACATCTGCAAGCAGGAAAATAACCAGCGAGTAAGAGAAAACCAACCTTTTTCTGTATCTACTGACCGCGTTACTGTAGCAGCTACTGGACTGGCTCGTCTTCTTCTGCTTTTACAAACGCAAAAAGCTAGTGCAACAACTGCAACAAGGGGCCCCAAAATGGAACCCACGATAATGCATACAAAAACTCCAACTTTTAACTCCTTTTTACCCTCACGAGATCTTGGAATATCATAACTTGTGGGCGTTTGTGAAGGGGGTGCACGATGGCTAATATTATCTCCTCCCAGTAGTGATGAATGTGGCGGTGGAGAATGTGGTGGTGGTGAATGTTGTTGTGGCACGGAAGCTGGAGCATTATCAAATGAATTCCCATGAAATCTGTGTTATTTGCAAACCTCGCGTTAACACCATACAAAATAAAATGTAAATGAACGCTAGCCTTCTCACACCAAAAAAAAAAAAAAAAAAAAGAACTTAACCTCTTACATGAATTTGGGGATTGAACTAATCTTTCGGGGTATCAATCCGCTAAAGTTGTTGTCTGCAACATTTCTGTTGAATACTTAACCATAATGAAAAACACTATGTATAAATTAAAATTCCACACTCCACTATAAGGAAGTAACTCACAGATTGGTTAAAGGCAGCCCTGAAAGAACATTAAGAGTACCAGATAAGTGGTTGTGCTGCACATAGCTGCCACATATTCAGATATCATTAGAAATGCTCTAGACACCAAAAAAGAAAGGAACCAGATAGTTATTAGTGGTATTACACTAGTGCACTCACATGGTAGATATATGGGATAATGAATTTAGTGAGGTAGGAAGATTTCCAGTAAAATTGTTGAAAGAAAGATCCCTGCATCCAAAACAGGACAGAGCAATACATAAAACTTTCAAAACAACCCCAATACTATATGTAACTAGAGTCACACAAGACAAAGGCGTAGACAAAAGAAAAAAACTTCGGGGGGGTACTCAAATTGAATCCAAGTATCTAATTCAACTCCAATTTACTATTCCTCAAATCAGCACCAAAGTTCCACGATATGATTTAGAAATAAAATGAATAGAAAAGTAACAATCCTGAAGAAACATATCCTGCGGGCATAACTTATATAATATAGGTCTGAACTTCCAAAATCCATAAATTTGACTCCACAAAACTGTGTTCAAATGAGATATCTTACAAGGTCTTCAGATGAACAAGATTACCGAATAGATCATCAGCCAACCTTGAGAGATAATTATGGCTTACATTCCTGCATCCAAGGACATTACTGTGAGGAATAAGAGAGACCCAATTTTTAATTAAGGCCTGAAAAGAAAACACAAAAACATTCAACAAGATCCACTCACAAGAATTTAAGATAACCCATATAAGAAATAGAATACGCTAAATCTCCACTGAAGTTGTTGCTTGCAAGATTTCTGCATGGGGAAATAACATGAAACACTACAGTCAATAAAATCATGTAAAGGTGGAGGAGGGGGGGGGGGGGGGGTGGTGGTGCTGTCAATAAAATCAATGTAAAGGCCTGAAATTACAAGGTTGTAAGATTCGGCGGTAACTGATATGGAATTGGACCATGAATGTTGTTGTGGCTCATATCTCTAGCAAACAAAAACGATAAACATTTTTAGCACAAAATTGGTGAGACAAAACATTATGGTTCACTTGTACTATTTAATGAAATAAAACAAAAACTTCACTCACAATGTTTCTAATGACATAAGGTTTGAAAGCATATAGCCCATTGTCCCGTTGAGTCCTAACCCAGGAACCACACTGTCACAGCAAAATCAATATAGAAACATACAAAATAGGATCGTTTATGTAAGCTGGAAAGAACAACGCTTACATGGAAACAACAGAATCACCCTTGCAAGTAATCCCTTTCCATGACTCGATGCACGGATCCCCTAAATCAGAGTTCCAATATGTAAGCTGAGGTGGACTGTTAAATGCACTGAACATATTCTGCAGAGGTAGAACTGTGACAAACAAAAAAGTGAAATAAAAGATATCAAAACCAGAAATAAAAACACGTGAACAGAAAAAACCCAAGAATCAAGATGAAGGACAAATGACAACAATAAAGAAAGGTAGAATGTCTGTTATATTTCCCCAACCATTAGTCATTGAATCAATGTACATGTTAGTGGTTTGGGTGTCAGTGAATTGTGTGGGCTTCATAGTTCCTCGTAGACTGTTTGGCTGCTGAGAAAATGTGTGTATATTTTCTAGGAGTCAGGAAAATACGAATACGAATGAATCCCATAAAGAAACATCCACACTCTACAGAGTCAATGCTTAGTGCTATCATTCATAAACAAAAGCTCGCACAGACTGTTTGGATCCTGAGAAAGTACACACACCCAAAAAAAAAACAATATTCTTATATGAGTCGAGATAACTCAAATAAATCCCAGAAGGAAAGATCCACACTCCGCAGAGTCAATGCACATTACTACTATTCATTCATAAACAGAACCTTGTACAGATTGTTTGGCTGCTAAGAAAAAAAAAGGCATCTTATATGAGTCAAAAAAACGCGAATGAATCCCAGGAAGAAAGATTCACACTTCACAGAGTCAGCACTCGATACAAAAACCTCGTACACTGTTTGTCTGCTAATTAACAAAATACAAAAACAAAAGAAATATATATATATATATATGTAATCATATTTATAATCAATAAAAAAATTATTGTATATATGAGTCAAGAAAACACGAATGAATCCCCAAAAAAAGAACCACAGTCCAGAGTGAACACTCAATACTGGTTCATTGGCCCAAAATATCAACCCATATCCCAAAACAGAAAAAAAAATACGAACGCACCGCCATTGTGATTAAAGCACCATGACAGATTAAACCAAGAAAAGGGTAGGAGAAAGTACCATCTGCAGGGTCAGTGGCGCTCTCGGCGAAATGCGCCAGAAAAACGAACGTAGCCAGCAAGAAAGTTACGTGATTCGCCGCCATTATTGCTGTTTTTTTTTCAGAATCGAAGAAGCAGTGTGGGTTGCTAGCTAGAGAGCATGCAAGAACGGCATGGAAGAAGAAGGAGAAGAAGAAGAAGACCGGAGAAAGAATGGTCCGCGACTGTGACGCCCCTCCTCCGAGGCTCTCTTTAGCATTGCCAGTGAAGAGACACGGAAAACGTGGGTGTTGGGCAAAAAGGAAAAGGCGTTAAGAAATATGGGAACAAATGGCATTTACAGAAAGAGCGAGCCGGAGACAACGTTCGAATTTAATGACGTCGTCGCTTTCCATTGCATCACGCCACGCCCGGCGCGTGAGGAGCACTACTTTATTATACATGGCCTGTTTTGGTGACGCGAAATTTTATTTTCTTTTGTGTGTTTTCTTGCTTAGGTCTATTTCTAAATGATATTATTTTAAATTCATATAAACAACATTGGTAGTGACAAATTGTTCTCAAAATTTCAATAAATATGTTTTTTTAAAGAGTGGGTCGTTAGAAAAATGTTTAGGGAAACTGAATTAAAGTTGTTGTTTTTTAAAGCTTTTGTTATGTACTATTAAATGATTAATCCGAGTAATGTAAAGCACAATTTTTTCTCTCAATTTTTTAAAATTTAAAATGAACTATTAATGAAATTGTTTTTATTTATTTATTTATTTATTTATTTTAAATTATGGTCCACAAGATATATAGACTTTATAAGGACAAGTGTCTATCCATATTTACTAAAGCAATACCATATTTAGGGAATGACTTAAGAAAACTTTCACAATTTTATACTGTACATTATAGTCAAATATAGAAAGACCAAAATAACTATAATAATATTATCTTATAACATGACATTAATCCGTCATTCCACAGTAATCTTTTTTCTTAATATGACATTAATCTGTTGAACGAATAAATATCAATGTCCCTCTTTACCGGTTTGCAACCATTGTCACATCGGAAGGGCAAACCGATGGTCATGGCTTTCTTTCTAGATTTCTCCCATCATACTTAGGTAAGTCTTCACCCCTTGAACGGTTCAATTCAAGCTCCATGTATCAAAATTGACGAGAAGTCTTTTATTTTGCAAATTTCAGAATAAATATATAGGAGTCCAACTGATAGATAAGAGAAACAATTAGATGAAACATCAATCTGTCTCCATATATGTCATTTAACTGTTAAAAATAATAGATGATTTCATTTTGATTCTCACATCAGCTACATTCTCATATTAATTTCATTTTTCTCGTTTTAATTATTGCATACCAAACGTGTTATAAGGTAATCTTCAACTGTAGTTTAAATTTACCTTTATCTTTATCTCTAAATTACAACTCTATTTTTAAAAGAATTTAAATACTCCGTGCTCTTTATTTTGTTCGCTATTTTATCAAATTATTATTATTATTCTTTCTCACCAAAACTATTACTTTTCACCAAAAATCCCATCATCTTTAATAACAAGTCTAGAAAAAATATTAATTTTTAATTTTTTTTACAAAGTGTATAGTAGTTTTTCAAAAAAAAACACAAAGATAAAAAAATGAAAAGCAACCATTTTTTTAAACAATTTTCCACTATAGATAAAAATAAAGAGTTTTTTTTTGCTAGAAATGTCTTAAATGCATACTTCAATTCATTATATTAAGATTATATAATAATAATAATAATTGTAATAAAAAATAATAACTAATGAGGAGCGAGACAAATTCAGTTGAGACAATAACATTTTGTGAATATGAATTCTCACATTTAAAAAAAAAATTGGTCAATTGGCCGAGGGGTATAACTAAGGGATAATAAAATAATCAAATGTTGCATAAATACTTTGTCAATAAAAATTTCCCAACCTAAATACAGGATTCCTATGATGAGAAAAAAATAATAATTAATTAATATTTGAGATATTGAAGGATCATGATTATTGGAGATTTGTAATCAAAATTATTGGTAATATGAAAAAATATTTTTATTCTAAAATGGTGACTTTATTAAGATTTTTATGGCTTAATGACAATTGTCTGTGTTTTTGTGTGTGTATATACATATACATACACGGTTATCATTAACAGTGTAATGCTTCTGTTAAATCTCATTTTATCCGCATTGAATATAAATTATTTTAATAATTTTAAATATATTTGCTATTATTAATGTACAAGATATATTTATCTATTAACAGAAGTTTATTTATTTGTATATTTATTTATGCAAATGTTTTATTAAATAATCTAAGTATTGTTCAATGTAAATAATTTTATTCAAAGACTATAAGTGTTTTATTATATATATATATATATGTGGTAATGCTAACTCAAAAAGGTGAGCAACTATCTTAAAATGAGCAAAATTAATATGAATCGTCAGATTTCGTTTAATTTTGATCTAATGATTCAAAATAATTACAATTGATTAGTTTTTAAAAATATCATTCATTGGAAATACAAACCCTACCCTATGTAGATGTGCTGCATCTCTAATGAATTATAATTACAATGGATAATATTTTTAAAAACTAATCAATTATAATTATTTTGAACCATTAGATCGAAATTAAACAAAATCTGGCGGTTCATATTAATTTTGCTCATTTTTAAAATAGTTGTTCACCTTTTCAAGTTAGCATTACCATATATATATATATATATATATAACTGTTTTTAACACACTTTTTTTTATCACATCCTTTACTTTCTCCCTAATAGTTATACCCCTAACGACTACTCCTTTTCTTTCCTTTGTAATTTGAACCACTAAAAGTTTAATCTAACGACTTATATTTGAGTTCTCATTTTAAGCAATGAGACCATGCTTTCTCACTTTAGCAAACCTCACCCCTATACACACAATATTTGAGGAAAACCCCCAAATATCTTTATCACGAAAACAAATTTGATCATAAGAAGATTGAACTCCTGATTAGCATAAATTTACAACAAGAACACAATATATATATAAAATGTATAATTTACAAAATCATATAGAGAAAAGGAGTATACACAATATATCCCACCTCATGCCAATACGAGCTTGGAGAAGAAATAAATGAAGAAAAAGGAGAAGGATGCCTTTTGGTGACTACAAGTGTAACTTGTGACAGCATTTCGATCTCAAGCGGTGACTGGTGGAACAATATAGAACCCTTCTCCGGAAACACTCCTCTCATGGTGAGAAGCTCTATCAATCTTCCTCTTATGGTAGTTCCCTCTTTCTTTTGCGAGAATGGGAAATTATGAACAGTCCATATTTTATCTTTTTTGATATTTAACTTATATCTCAATTATTCTTTTAAAATTAAATTAATCTAGGTGTCATATTATATTATCCTACTCCCATTATGACCATCATTTCTCCACCTTTGAAGCATTCTGCTTAAAGGACTGTGACGTACAAGCCTCATTACACACTCTTTTGTAATGCCTGATGTGGAAGCAAATGTGGATATCGGACATGAAAGCTACGACCTTCAATTACAGCCAAAATAATGTAAAAGTACTACTGAAAATTTCAGCACCAAAATAACCTCATACTAAGCGCTAAAAATTCTCACCCTTTCAAAAAGGAAAAAAAATCAAATTTCTCCCTTCCCACACAACTCTTTTTATACCTGGATTTGTAGTATTACACTCTTTTAATGCCATATCGATCCCCTTCATTGTCCTCTTTCCTCTCTCCCTCATCCTTTGCCCCACCCCAGTCTCTAATCCCAATCAAGGATCGACACGTCTTCATCATCGACGGGTCTAGCAGCATCGACCTCACCCTTGGAGGCACATATGTCTCTATCCCCATCCATGAACATTATCACGCCCTGAATTTCTATACGAGGAAATCTGTTAGTGAACCCCCATGCATGTACCCATATGAACTAGGGGTTGGTGATAATACCTAGAAAGGGATCTTAGTAACAGGTGTTGAATCTCATTTTGATCGGATTAGATCGCAACCGTACTCGGTGAAAGATCACAAGATAAAGGACCATTCTGGGAGACCTTTAAATGCCCCAAGCATAATTCTGAGCTAAAATTTGAAAAACAACACACTTAACCAAGCATAATTCCGAGATAAAATGAAAAAGTTATGACTAAAAGTCAAATTCGGAACATCATGGTCAAATTCGAAACATCATGGTCAAATCAGTAAGGATTCACTGATGCGGAGTAAGGAATCTAAGTCTCCATTAGCACGGCATAAGGGATTCAAGCCATCCCTTAATATGGAGTAAGGACTCACCGATGCGGAGTAAGGAATCCAAGTCTCTATTAGCACAACATAAGGGATCCGAGCCATCCCTTAACACGGAGTAAGGACTCACTGATGTAGAGTAAGGAATTCAAGTCTCCATTAACACGGAATGAGGGATCCGAGCCATCCCTTAACACGGAGTAAGGACTCACTGATGCAGAGTAAGGAATTCAAGTCTTAATTAACACGGAATAAGAATCCCTTAATACGGAGTAAGGAATCCAAATCTTGTAGTAGTGCGAACTAAGGAATACAGAACTTCCATGATGCGATCCAAGATTTTAGTAAGCTTCCATGGTCCGAATTAAGCCTTTGATCATTTGGATTAGCCCTCCAAAGGCTCGGAATTACCAACAAAAACCCAAATTCGCCCATCTAACTCTCATTAATGCCTCGAAACTCGGATTAGTCCTGCTGGGATAGGAATTGGCGGTCGACCAGGCATTAAACATGAACTCCTCGGGACATCACAATTGACCCTGAAGACTATACTGCCATTAATTTCAAACAGCGTTAATACACCCGGAAATGCATTCAGCCCTTGCCCACCAATGCGTCCAGATACAATAGAAGATTTAAATAATTCCAAGAAATTTATTTATTTATTTTCAGATGCGGGAATAGGGAGCCATAATGAGGTCTCGGAATATCCATTTGACTTATTGGAAATATAAGAATGCAATTAATGTCTAGCCAATGGATACTCCCTAGGATCCCTATAAATAGACTACCCCAAGAGACAAAAAAGGAGGTGGAGGAGGCATCATTTTTTATCAGAAAAAAAAAGAGCTTGCTGGGAAGGAATTATCAATTATCAAATACCAGGAGATCACGTATTAGAGAAGAAATAATTCCATAGAGAATAAAAAATCAAAGAGAGAAAATATCCTCCTATTTTTAAGAGGAGAAACCCATAATTGATCATCCTCTTCCAACGGCAAGAATCATCAATGGGGAGGCCATCCAAGGGGGACATCAAATGTCAATTATCAAAGGAGGCTTTTTCAAACCAAGGAGCAAACAGTTTGGAAGCGTGGACACAGATTCAAGGCGAAAAAGGGAAGCTGTATTTTTCTTTCTCACACTTTGTGTTTTCAGGGAGACTTTTTGAAGGAAGATCCCTAAGCTCAGTCACAAAAAGACTACTCAGGTTTTTTTCTTTAATCTCTTTATATTTAAACTGTTAAAACTTCTTTTCTCAAATATTTTGAAGTGAAACGGTTTCTCTTTTAAATCTCATTTCTTTTTTTCTTTAAAAATAAAAAAGGACAATCAAAGAACACATTTTCTAGAAAAAATTAAAACAAAGCCTGGGCGGACGTAAGGGTTGAGTCATAGATACTCATATCCTAGTCTGTCTGGGTCAATATCAATTGTGGCAGTATTCTCTTATTTTAATTTAAATGATTTTTGTTTTCTTTTCTAAAAAAGAAAATCACTTTTCTTTTCTAAAAGAAATGCAATACTGTCACATGGGCCTAGATCTCACATTATTTTTCTAAAATTAGAATGTCCCTTTTTATTTATTTTATTAATTTTTTTTGTGGTTTTAAGGCCTAGATCCTAAAATATTTCTTTTTTTAAAATTAAAAATACTAAAACTCTTTTTTTTTTTTGAATAAATGATAAAGCAAGCAAACACCCATAGATCAAGACTAGGTACCAATTATGGGTGTTGTGGGGGTGCAAGAGTTTTTCTTCCTTCTCCACACGTAACCGACTCCCAAACCTAATTTTCTTAAACCATAGACCCTTTCTTTTTCTAAGTGCCCAATCACACCTCTAATTTGTTTGATGGTGACTTTGTATTTTTCTTTTCTTTAATAGTTTGTGCGAGCCTTGTGCAGTGATGACTGTAGGATCAACTGAATGAACTAGCATAGAGTTTTTTCACAAAAGCCAGCAACAAGCTCGGTCAAAAACGGGTGATGACAATAGGTACCGTCCTCATCTGCTCATAATATCAACACATACATACTTATACATGGTAACAAAAATTTCATTTCAATTCATGAGGAGTAAGTAACTAAAACTTAGTAGGGATCATGTCTTCCCAACTCATCCCAAGTTATATGTTACTCTATATGAAAAGTGTAGGCATGTGTTCATCTCATGTCACATGTAAATCACTAACTTAAACATATACTCATATATCTCAATTAAAGCAAGCCTTCATGTGATCCCAAATGATGCCCCTCGGGCACAATAGCCTCCTAGATTATAAACAAATCCCACCTCCCACGCACTACAACGGTTACCTCCTGGTCAATTTAACCCTACCCAGTCTCAGTCGACTATAACATTTAACATCCCCAAAAACACATTGGTCAGCCGAACTGGTTGATTGAAACCTCATTTTCACTTGACCAAAACTCTTAGTCAATCACTGACTCTGATTCATCCTGTCCAATCGACCCCCTCGATTGGAATCTGCCATTTTCGTCCATTTCACTCAAAAATATGATTATTTAAGTCCCAAATCACAAAAACTCATACAAATGTCATATACCATGTCTTAGCCTCATTTCTTTAACTCTAACTGCACTATAATGCAAGAGAAATGAAAATTCATACTTAGGGTTGATGAACCAAATTCCATGAAGTCGGGGTTAAATTCCATGTTTTAGCTACCCCAGCAATAAAAAACGAAGACATATGAATGAGGAGAACAACCTCTACCTCAAATTTGGTTAACTTCGACTCCGAATCACCGATTACATCACTTTCCTTGCAAAACATTAGCTTTATCCCCCTTTTCTCTCTTCACAATCCCTTTTCAAGCACACACAGTAACACCAGGTTCTCTCCTTATTTATCTCTTTCTATATTTTTCATTAAAATATCATAAATACCCTTACAGGGCCCCGACTCTAAATCAAGCTCAATTACTGTTAAAATACTTTGTTTGATGAGTACATTCTCATTCAGATATTTTTATCCTCAAATGCAAGGTCACCCGACCAAATTACGAAATTCCAAAATTAGCTTTTCAAGACCCCGACTCCAACTCGACCACACTTACAGTCAAAAGTCTTCTTTCAATGCATACATCGTTATACTAATATTCAAATTCCTAGATATGCATCCTATCACATGGTTATTTTCCAAAACCCCAAATATGGGTCATTACAATCCCACCAAGGTCGATACTAATGTCTATAACCCGAGCCCCTTGGCCGAGTAAGGAGTACTTTTATAGATGGCCCTTTTTTAGCAAGCAGAAATAGGAATTTGGTATATTCATATTTGGTAGTTAAATAAGCTTGCATACTATATTTTAAATATGCATTAAATTTGGCTTGAATGTTGATTTTTTTTCGCTTCAAATATGTATAGTGTGATGCTTTTATTTGTTTACTTACAATATTTTTTTTTGAGGTAAGATGGGTAATTTGGAGAGGTAAGTTAGGCCACTTTATTTGCAATATTAGATTTTGAGACTTCGTGCCTTACACTTGTAAATTCATTAAACAGATTTAGTTTGAACATTACATGTGTATGATTTTAATAAGCCTTTAAATTTGAGGAAATGATCTATATATGTAACTAAATTTGAGGCATATAGCTACTTTTCGTTAAGTTAGTAATGAGCTTTCACATTAAATTAGTAATTGATAAATAAATATAGCAACAAGTAAAGAGTACTTTTACATATGTAAGCTTTTTTTGACAAGCCGAAATAGTAATTTGGCACTTTTATATTTGGTAGTTAATAAGCTTACATATTATATATTTAAATGTGCATTAAATTTTACTTGATTGTTGATTTTTTTTCCTCTCCAAATATGTATAGTGTGATGCTTTTATTTCTTTACGTGCAATATTTGTTTTTGAGGTAAGATGGGCAATTTGGAGAGGTAAGGTAGGCCACTTTACTTGTAATATTAGATTTTGATATTTTGTGCCTTACACTTGTAAATTCATTAAACAATTTTAGTTTGAGCATTACACGTGTATGATTTTAATAAGCCTTTAAATTTTGGAGGAAAGGATCTATATATGTAACTAAATTTGAGGTATAAGGCTACTCTTCATTAAGTTGGTAATGGGCTTTCATATTAAATTAGTAATTGATAAAATAAATATAGCAACAAGCAAGGAGTATATTTACATATGTAAGTTTTTTTAGTAAGACGAAATAGTAATTTGGCGCTTTTATATCTGGTAGTTAATAAGCTTACATATTATATATTTAAATGTGCATCAAATCTTGCTCGAATGTTGATTTTTTTCTTCTTTAAATACGTATAGTGTGATGCTTTCATTTGTTTATTTAAAATACTTGTTGCTGAGGTAAGATGAGCAATTTGGAGAGGTAAGGTAGGTCACTTTACTTGTAATATTAGAATTTGAGATTTCATGTCTTGTACTTGTAAATTCATTAAACAGTTTTAGCTTGAGCATTACACGTGTATGATTTTAATAGGCCTTTAAATTTCGAGGAAAGGATCCATCTATGTAACTGAATTTGAGGTATATGGCTACTCTTCGTTAAGTTGGTACATTTTCACATGCTATGAAGTGAAGGAAAATAATTTATTAATAATAGAGTTATGCTATAAATCTAATACAACTTTCACAGATATCGAAGTCATTGTGTCTTCATGTTTATAATAAATAAGAAATTGACAGGCAAAAGGTAGCCATAGAGAATCAATATTATAAAATTTTACTAGTAATAAGGGACATTAAACATTTAACATTCTGTGCAAAAGTAAGGGGGACACTAGAAAATTATTGCTAGCGGACCTTACAGGATTTGATAACACTATAAGTGAAAGGAAAGTTCTTGCAGAAGCTAAGACAATAAATAAATCCTTGTCATTTCATTAAAATGTTGTGAGTGCTCTGGAAAACAACGTCAATTACAAATTATATGACGAATCAAAATTCACATAGATGCTAGTGCTTGCTCTTGTTAACATTCTCTATTACAGCAGCATTTCTCTTCAATTAAGGCCTTCCTTTGCCTCTTACAATGCGAGGGCTTAAAACGTTTTCTAAACATCCTATTTTAGTATTGTCAACCACAGTATGTGTAGTCTTAAGTACAACTTGTGCTTTAGTTTTTATATAAATAGAATTCATTGTGTTTAACTTGTTTGTCATATCGATCTACTTATTATCAACCCCACAAGCATTAATTTGTGGCAACTTCAAGGAATAGCTTAACCAAATTCGCATACCTGTAATAGAAGGTTTGCCACTCAAACCATCATAATTGTTTTGAATGAGAGTATATCTATGCTTAATTTTTTTCCTTCATTTGTCCATAACATACTTTGAAGACACCACTTAAACATCAATTACTAAGAAGATAACTCGAATATGCCTGCATAAAATGCATCTCATTTGAAATAGGCCACACATATAATATGCTTCACATTCCTCTATATTAAAGTATACCATATATGTAACTCTTTTAATGGATCCTTCAAATTAAAAATGGCCATTAATTGCAAATGCCATGATGGCCTCTTCTATCTTCATTAGAATACAATGACAATAAATCATCCCCATGACTTCAAATTGTACCTATTTAAATTTTGAATTAGTATATAAATCTTAAAATTGCTTCTCAATGGGATTTTGTAGTTAAAAGAGTGGAAGTCCATTAACATCTCTGCATCTCCTCTTTTCCTTAGTGCATTGTCAAATTAATCAATGAACTCTTTCAATGTCATCTATGAATGCACAAAGTCATAAAAATGCATTTATGCTCTCACTTCTATGAGTTGTGCTCATTCCAAACCAAATTATATCTTTTGGATATATAAGAGCCTAATGTATTCTTTCATTATATAGACTTTGAAGCTACGCATTCTCATGCAAACTATACATATTAATCATCATCTTCCATGAGTGCTCAAATTTATCAATATACTGGCAATCACAAACACATTGGTGCAATCCTTTCTTCATACCGTCATTATATTTACAATAGAATCCCAATTTCTCTGGTACTTTTTGCATTATGTGCCATAAACAATACCGATGTCGGGTTTTCGGGAATACTATTACTATGACATTTTTCATGACCCTATATTGGTCAGTAATAATAACAATTGGAGCATTCTATCACGGGGTTAGAGTTTTCACCCGTGTGGAACTTGATTACCCTGGTGGATGCTTCAAGTAAGCCAAATTGATTGGAGCACACGTAAATTGGTTTCGCTCTGCCTTGGGCTCATCAGGAGAACGACTTTAGTTCTCGACTAGTTTGTGTATAGATGGCTAATAACTGCATAATTTGTTATTAAATTTGCATGTAATTTATGGGCTTTAATTAAATATTTTATTGAATTAATGCATTTTTATAATAGTTTTTCCCAATTTCAGTTATTTATTATTTTATTTATTTTTATAGATTTAATATTAATTTTGGTGGTTTTTAATGTTAAATTAATTTTTCTAATTTTAATATTAATTCTTTGAGCTTAATTTGTGATTTTACTAAGTGAATCATAATTATTTTATTAATAGAATTTTTCTCTCTATACATTTGGGTTACTTGAATTGTGAGTTTTAATTAATTGTTAATATATGAAGTTGGCATGCATTAATTGGGCATTTTTATTATTGTTGTGCGGGGAAAAAAAGTAAAAATAATGCATTAGTGGGAAGAAGGAAATTGGAAGAAAGAAATAACGTGTGGGCCATGCAAATTTAATGAGAGAAAAGAAAAAAATTTAAAAAACACCATGAAGAGGAAGTTAATTACGTGAAAGAAGATTGGAAAGAAGGGAATATCCTTCTGCCATGTGGAATCTTGCATTACGTGGAAGAAAAAGGAAATTGGTGGGCTGATATATGTCACGCGAGTAGAGCTCTTTGACCCAGGCAGCGCCATCACATTTTCTTTCCATTGCGCAGTGCCGTCAGAACAGATCATTAAAGACCCATCCACGCCGCCTCCTCTTCTCTCCATACACCATCTCTCTCGACGCCAGCGCCTTACCCACGCAGCGTTGCCTAGCGCCTCCATCACCTCTCCAATCAAGTCCAGCCCATCACACGAGCGCAATTGCAGTACCCATTCATCGCGGCTAGAGAGAATTAAAAAGAGATTGCGCAGTAGGCATTGAAGATCCAGATCGAGTTCAAGACCGGATATTTAATTCTCTGCAGCCTATTTTTCTTAATTCTGCTCTAATTCTATTATTTTAAATTTTTCGAACAGATTTGTGATTTTCCAACCCATGGAGGGGTAAGTATTTTATAATCGGTTTAGCGTAGCACTTTGGATGCTTGTTTTGAATCCATGTTTTAATATTTAATTCCGTATTTTATGTGCTATGAATTAATTCTCCATCTCTTTGATTTGTTAATTTAATATCTCGGTTGAGTATTGATTTAGCAATTCATCGTGCGTGGAAAGATTTGTTTCGTAGGGAACGGGCAGTCTTTTGAGAATTAATTTGTAATTATTCTGGTTGGAATAAATTCATAATTTAATTGTATTTATGGTGTCTTGGTGCATTTAAATTATGGGGCCATAATTTACCTAATTTATCCTTTTGGGATAGTGGTAAACAGCATTCAAGTGTGAAGTCAAACCGGTTACATTCTTTGATTAATTGAATTTCATAATTTAAAATCTTTGCTTTAATTAGTTTTAATTCAATCAAAATCCCCCAATTTTATATTTATTCTTTTTTATTAGTTTCTGTTAAACAAGTAATTAAATAGATTGACTTGAATTTTATAAGTCCTCCGATAGAAAACGATCTATGTTAAGCCACTAGCTATACTTAGTTTAAATTTTATTTGGAGTGCGTGTGCAACAAACGCCCTTTTCAATGGTCAAGTCTCCTCTTCTTCGTCAAGTCATTGACTTGTGATGTACTCCTCTCATTTAACCATATTGATATGTCTGAACTCCAAAGGGGCTCCATCGATCTCTTGCATGAATTATCGTGGAGCCTTTCCCATCCGCACCAACTACGCTTTTCGCATTGCCCTCCTCAAGTAGCACACACCTGTGCCACTTGAGAGACGCCTGCTACCACCAAGTTATTCGGGGTGTAACAATTCTCATCCATACATTTCAACCAAGTCTCAAATAATCAAACAAATGTATCGGTATCTTCCCTTGAAAGTAAACCTATTCTAAACAAAAGTGATTGTCCATGATGGTTCACACCGATAAAAATAGCAAAGGGCATGCCATAGCTATTTGTTAGCTATGTTGTATCAAATGTCACAACATCTGAAAAATAACCATGTAACAACCCAAGTCTCCCGTAGCACGATATTGTCCGATTCAGGGGCCAAGCCTAATCCTAGTTTTGTTTTTGGTAATGCCACACAGGCACCCCAAAAGGCCTTGTACCAGGAGAGGTCTTCACGCCCTCTTAAGAGGCACACTTCGTTCTCCTCCCCAGCCGATGTGGGACTTGCAAAGTCCTCAGACTCTACAATCCACCCCCTTAGGAGGCCCATTGTAAGGACCCGTACCTTGAGTTAGTCACAGTTTTGCCTTCTGAGTAGGATTTTTTTCTAGATTTTGACCTAGTGAATGGACTCAAATGAATTCACGTGCAAAAGGAAAGATGCTTAGAATGATGTCCTCTATCTACCACAAAAGTTTCAGGCCAAACGGACGTGTATGTGAGGTGCACGTGAAATGGGTCCATTTCACGTACAAGTGTGGTTGTCTTCTACATGATGCAAGAAGGCTAGGGGTGAAGTTTGAGCGCATTTGGAGTGCATTTAGAGTTGCACGTGAATTGGGGAATTCACGTTCAAATTGGCGTGCAGCCATATTTTTGCATGGTTCCCTTGGTTTTGACATTCTAATGATCTTTCTCCAAAGGACCATGTTGAAATTCTGAGTATTTTGGCCTATATGGGTGCGGAAAGGTGCTAACTTGTGTGATCAAAACTACGTCGTTTTGATCCTGGGATTTACTTAATCAAAACTACGTCGTTTTGATGTGGGTAGTGTCTATATAATGAGGGCTTGAGTTTGAGTTTAGGGTTCTTGTGTTCTTCTTTTCTGTGCAATTCTTTGGCCGAGAGAGAGAGAGAGAGAGAGAGAGAGAAGAGAGGATCTCCTGGGCAGTTGCCGTGGTGGTTCGCGTCGTTGGAAGGTGTCTAGCGTAGAGGTTAGGACAAAAGTCGAGGTAGGGATTCATGTTCTTCCTAACTCTCCTCTTGTTCTAGGATATTCGCCTATATATATATATATGTAAATCCATATAGGTGTGATCTCCTATATAGATGTTGGCCTTGGTGGCATGTTGTTGATTCCGATGTTGAATTTGGCCTGAGGATTTTCGGGGTTTGTTTATGCCCACCATGTGTTTGATGAAATGTCTGTGAGGCCTGCACACTATGTATTTGATAAAATGCCTGTGAGGCCTGCATGTCATGTATTCAATATAATGCTTGTGAGACCTTGTATATGGGTGTCTGATGATATACCTGTGTGATGGTGTGTCTTGTGTTTGATTTGTATTTGATAAAAAGCCTGTGAGGCTGATGTGTGTGGCTTGTATCGACCATGTTGGTCCCTCCGAAATAAAGTGTAAATCTTTGTCTTGAGTTTACATGTCGAGATGTAATCTTATCTTTGTTTCGTTGGTCTGTTTGAGAGCGAGGTGAGATATGGGCCAGGCACAATAGCTGGACCCCTTTGAGATTTGGCCAGGACGTGGTCCTGAGTCTCGGTATAGCACTCACGACGGTGGGCTAAGTCTACACCCATTCTTGAGGTTAGGTATGGCGCTCGAGGAGGTGGTTGACCATATCTGACTCGAGTGGAAAATGTTGCATTGGTGTCCATGCAACATTCGCCTGGATGTGGTATGTCATGTCGCCGTGGTGGCGGGGTGTCCTCTGCCCTCCAGTGCGGGCTCAGGTAAAGAGTGTTCTTGGGTGATGTTCTTTGCTTTAGCCTTAGGCACGACATGAGCACAAGTATACACATATCATGCATGTTGTAGAGCGGGACAGGTCTGGGGAGACTGGATCCCTACTGAGCTATGGTTTGCTCACCCCTCCTATAAACTGTCCTTTTGCAGGGTTTAGCAGGCGGTAGGTGAAAGCTGAGGAGCTAGGTCCCTGAGGCTGGGAGTTTTATGTTATTTCCTTTGTCGTGCTCGTGGTTTTATGTTCTGGAATTTGGTTTGGTTTTATTTGTAACAGTACACCTGGCTTCATAGGGGTTTTTCCCCGACTGGGTTGTAATAAACATTTAGTCTTTGAAATGAAATAAAATGAGATGTTGTTATTCAATTTGTGTTTGTGTGCATGGTTTGGGAGCAGGAGCATGCCCCTTGGCATGTTAGCCTGGTTGTGCAGGTTTGGGACAGCACCCGTGCCAGAAGTCCTTTTAAGGTGCTTGCACCAACCCCTTATCCCTTTGGGTGTGGGTATGGGCAGTCACTACTCATTTCCAAGTGGAAGGAAATCGGGGCGTGACACCCACGTCCCCGTGGGACTATGGCACATCGACCCGATCCCCAACTCTGATACTATTTGTAATAGTTCAAGTCCCTCATAGCATGATATTGTCCAGTTCAGGGGCCAAGCTCAATCCCTGGTTTTGTTCTTGGCAGTGCCACACAAACACCTCAAAAGGCCTCGTGCCAGGAGAGGTTTCCACGCCCTCTTAAGAGGCACGCTTCGTTCTCTTTTCTAGCTGATGTGGGACTTGCAAAGTCCTCAAACTCTATAAACCATATGTGGCTTTACTATGTGCATCCACTCAAAAGACATTTGCAATTAGGGATGGCAACATGTCGGGTCGGGCCAGGCCCGGGTACTGTCCGACCCGAACCCGTCCCAAAAATAATTATGCCAACCCTACCCAACCTAAGGGTTTGGGCAGGGCGGGCCGGGTCGAGCCGGGCAAGACCCGGGCCCGACCCGATGGCTTGTTAGGGTGGATCATTTTGGGTTGGGGCAAGTCGGGTTGCTTTTGTCATCCCTATTTGCAATCTTCAATCATTGTTTAAATCCAATAATGAATAAAACCCATCATTCTTATACTGTATTTTCTCAAAATACTCACGAAGTGTATAAACACCTCCTTTGCCAAGCCTAAGGTACTTGTCTTTATTAATATAATTTTGCGCATCCTTTTTAATAAATGAAATATTATCATATCCACCTACCTTAACAACCAATGAATTAAAATTTTAGCCACACTAATGCCTACTTGGTCGTTGATGTCTAGTTGTTTCTTTACATCTAAAGAACCATGCCTTCGAAGGACTTAACTCGTAGTTATGTGTACGTTCTCAATATTAGTTATACACCAAAGGCTATCAAAACATGTTACATTAACCTTCGCCTTACACTTTGTCTTTGTTTTCGGACGGGGTTTATATCCATTCAAAGTGTGATTCCTTGCCTTACCACCACGAGCACAATCAAGTGTTAAATATCTTAAACTCCCATCAACATCCTTTTTGCTTCTTTGGGTCATTATGACAAACCTAGTTTGTTTTCCATATTGTCTATAATACTCTATAATGACATGCTTAGTTTTAAATGGCATCGCCACCTTTGGCTCTACAAATTTGCCATGTCTGCTTGATGACACTTCTTTAACCCTCGATGGTACTTCTTTCGCCATCGTAGGTACTTCTTCACACAATGAATGATAATTTTTTTAAATTGAACCATAACATATATCAACAATCAATGTTCTTTTTATTTAATATTTACATGAACACAATTTAAATTCTTTTGTACATACTATTCTTCAATGAAATCATCTCCCACATTGACTTATCTTCATCACTACTCCTTTTAAAGGAAAACAATGCTCACTTCATAAATGAGATAATGAGTACTTTCTTAAGCATAGTAGCCACTTCCTCAATCAATGAATTATGACTTTCTTGGATTATTCCATAACACATATCACACTCAAATTTAATATGTACGTGAACCCAATAGTAAGTATTTCATTCTTGTTGGTCTTCATTGAACTAATCTATAACATTTGAGCCTTCTTTATAAGTACCACTTTTGGAAGAAAACAATGATTGCCTACTAGACAAAATGATGGATTCTGTCATATATTTATCACTACTTGCACATCCGGATAAGGAATTGGAGGAGTATAATGGTAAGAAATTTGTGGTCTAAACACTCCTTCTGTCACATGCTGAAATTATCAATAATATACATGTAGTCCTTGCGAAAGTGGATTTAAATATAAAAACTTAAGTTTATCACCTCATTTCTCCATTGATAAGGATTAACATTTGGATGAGGAACAAACAGTGGAAAAAACATAGGCGGCATCAATCGAGGGTGCATGTTACATGCTGACCAATCTAGGTAAAATGATATTGGTATTTATTGATATAAATTCCAAAATTCATTTATTAGTAAATTTTAAATCACAAAAAAAACATGGATTCTTGATTGGAATATTTTACTTGAGTAAATGCAATAGTGTTCGTAGGTCTTATAACACTACTTATAGGCCTTGTGTTTTATTTTGCTTTCTCGATCAACTTGTACACCAAATGGGCTTACCTTTCTCAACTAGAAAATTAGTTCTACACATGAAATATCTATATAGTATTGTACACCAACAATCTAAACATTGTAGAGCTGCATTTACTAACCATTTATTTCATCAACAATTTATTTATTATATGGTTATCCGAATATAGGTATGTTTCTAGTTGTTCCTTTTTTCTGCTGTAAACCAATGCACATCCAAAATTAGTATGGTTCTCATATGCTTTTGGATATTGAATTTTTTACTATAGGTCCATGACAAGGAAAATTACATGAAACTTTAGAACATGCTTGACATACAAGTCAAATTGATTTCCCCTAAAGGCATTACAAAATTATATCATAATTTCTTCTCATCTTAACCAATAATTATAAGAAGTTAAAAAGATACCTACAATCACAAGCCTTATAGAGGAGAGATGACATGATTTTTTCTAACCTTCAATTTAACGAAGAGGAAGAACAAAGAAGGGGAGGAAGAGGCAAATCCGGCGAGCTATGTCTAATACGCTCCAACGAAGGGGTGAAAGGCGAGATTATGGTTGAAACGATGGAGGTGAGTACTTGTGGTGAATAAAACAAGAAAGAGGAGTTCTACGTCGACTAACAAGGGGAAAGGGCTTAACGCCGATGTGGCATATGGCACATCGACTTTTGTTACGCGGGCGTGTGCAATAGGCTTGTAAGTAGCATTTATATTCCACTTATTACGCTTGTACCAAACACTCATCAAAATATGGCGAGTAAAAAACAATTATTTTATTTTGGGACTCAATTAACGAAAACTACCTTTAATGAAAAAAAGGCTAAGAGAAACATTTTCAATATGCTAAACAAACTCAAAAATATATTATTTACGTAAAAAAATTCAATTATTAATAAGACAAGAGAACCAACATTGGGCCAGTTTGGTAATACTTTTACCATGCTATTTTTACTTATACAATAAACAAAAGCATGTTATATCATTTAGTAAAAATAAAAAAGTATTTATTTTAAAAGTTTGTGCTTTTTTTTAGGCAAAAGCAGTAGTAACTCCAGGAGTTGTTTTTTAAAAATGGTTTATCAAGAATCAATTTCAAAAATGTTAAAATAAATACCAACATTAACCCTAAAACAAACCTTATAATTTAAATAAACCTTAAATAATGACCACCATTGTTTGCAGTTTCCCACAGTGGTAGAGGGTGGCAGGGGAAGGGAGAGAGGAAGGATCGGGTGGGGGGGTCGACGATGGCTACGACGTGAGGGGGGTAGTGGATGACTGTGATATAAGGTGCGAGGAGTCATTTTAAAATCATAATTCATATAAGTAAATTATAAAGATATCTTTGTCTTTTAAAATCTCTACAATAATTTTATTTTATTTAGGAAACACTTATTATTTTTCTTTAAATTTAAAATACTTTTAAAATTATAATTTATCAAATACTTGCTTATTTATTTTCACAACAGTTTTTATCAGTAAAAAACAACCATATTAAAACATTACCAAACTTATTCTACCGAAGTGTCCAGATTTGCTCATAATTAAGGTTAGATCACTACTATGATGATTTGATAATTTTGATATTTTATTAATATTTATTTTAAAAATTGACTGTTAGATTGAATATTTATGTAATACAAATCAATTTATAATATTTTATGACAATCTAATAGTTAATTTTTATCCAAATTAAATTAGAAAAGATCACAATAAATTAATTAATTTTAATTCATTTGTCTGCTGAATTTTTTAATTTAATTTTTACAAAAATTAATAACCTATATAAATATTATCGTAAGATTTTAGATTTACTGTATAAATATTAAATCTAATAATTAACTTTTGAAACATAAATGCGGAATTTGTCAGATGACTCAGATCTCCGATCTAACCTTAATCCGGACTCCCCAAGGCGGGTGTCTGTCGGCTGTCGCTTTCAGAAAGTCTGATATAAGACGCGAAGGCGGCGGTGGACGTTTTGTCAGCTTGGGATAGATGAACAGAAAAGGGTTATCCATATTGATGCGAACCCGAATGCGATCTCCCCCTACCGTCGATCCCTCCAAACGCCCACCAATTCCCTTCCCGGTGACTATCCTCGTCCAAAACTCCGTTATCTCAATCGATTGTTGTCGTTTTTAATTTTCCCGCGCCGACCAATTTTATCGGAGATGTTTTGTGTTGATTTCATCGATGGTTTGGATTGAATTCGGAAGAGCCTGTATTGATTGTATGTAATATCTGAAAAGAGCGCTAACTAATACTAGGATGTTTGACAGAACGATGTTGTTAGTCCAGTGTTGTTACGTAACGCTGAGGGATTCAGCGTACCGGGTCCGGAGGAAGGAAACACTGGATCTCATGACAAGCCTAGTGCGTCCGGCAGCCCCGAGAGGTCTCTTGATCTCACTCTCGTGTTTTTGAAAATTGTATCGTTAAATTATGTTTTTGGGAAGAACACTCATTGATGTTTGTTTTTGTTTTTTTTGTTTTCCAGTGAATTTGAGCTTGTGCGTGAGTCAATGCACTCAGCCATATCAATGCACAAAACAGAAGTTCTAGATGGCATGCTTAATGATTTCACCCAGGTAGTGCATTCTTCAAGAACAAATTCCCCGTCATGATTTAGTGTTTCTTTCTGTAGAGTGTAGACTTAATAATGCATTTATATTTACAAAATGAAGGGTTATTTTAGCCTAGCCCATGAAAATCGTCGGAAATTACTTCTCATACTTGCCCGGGATTATGATCTCAAGAGGACCCAAGTTCGCGAGCTGATGAAACAGTACCTTGGATTTGAGCTTCCCAATGGTAATTAGTTTATTTTATTTGATTTCTGAGGTGGTAGGGTTGTGGGTTAAGTTAAAATTTCAAGTGTGTATTATAGGCTATCTCTTGAATTGGCATGAAGTTGCCTCTCTTCAGGTGAGGAAAGTGAACCAACGGGCCATGAAGGGGACGGCTTGCCTTCTGCTTTATATCGAACTGAGCGAAATTTGAGACATGCGCTCAACCCTATGTATGAAGTTCTCTTTGAGCGGCTCAACAAGCATGTGGGAGGATTGGGGTTCCTTTCCTTTTTGCGTGCTGATATTTTAGCTATTCTCAAGTAAGGTTCTTGTCTGCATTACATCATTTAATTTTTTTCATTGATAGTTATGCAATCTAGGGGTGTAACTCTAAACCGCCAAACCGCTGAAACCGGTCCAAACCGATCCGCCGAAACCGCCAATTTATCAAACCGTTAAAACCGAATAAAAATCGGTTTGGTTTGGTTTGAAACCGAATAATATATCAGTTTGGTTTGGTTTGAGATTTCAAAACCGCGGTTTAAACCAAATCGAACCGAATAATATTGTTATTTATTTATTTTCTATTTTTATTTTATATTTTGAGATTTATTTATTTAAGATTATTTGTTAATACTTGATATGTTGTATCTGTGAATTATATTATCAAATTTTGAGACTTATAATTATAAATTTAACATGTATTAGTATTGATATGCTTACACACTATTTACTTTTTTTTTACATCATTTAAATTTTAAGAACTAAAAAATTTAAAAACTAAGCCGATTCAAACTGATAATAATTCAAACCGCCGGTTCAAACCAAACCAAACCAAACTGAATCAGTTTGGTTTGGTTCAAGCAACAGGTTTGGTTTGGTTTGATTTTGTCCAAACCGAAATACATCAAATTGGTTTGAAAAATGACTTAAACCAACCCAAACCGAACCGATTTCACCCCTAATGCAATCTCATGAAATAAAACATGGACCTGCTGTCTGGATATGATATTTTTGCAAAGCAAAACTTATTGTTATGAGTTGTTAAATAAGATGCATAACATGTGACAAGTCTCTGACTCACCATCAAAATGTGAGTATAAGTACTGGCAAATTTAATTCTCAGGTAATGTTTTAGCAATATTGTTATCAATGAAGGTTTATAAAAAAATCAATAATATATATATATATATAGAGAGAGAGAGAAAGAGAGAGAGACTGGTCCAGCTAATGATTTTCAATTAATTGTTCTTGTCCTGCAGGGAGGAAAATAGTGCATCTTTGAGAGCATTGGATTCTTATTTAAAGGAGAAGCTTGTTACCTGGCTCAGCCCTGCTGCTTTAGAGCTTCACAATATCACATGGAATGATTCTGCTTCTTTACTTGAGAAGATTGTGGCATATGAGGTTTTATCTTCGCTATCTCTGCAGTCTGCATTCCCTTTTATTTACCTGGTGTTGGGCCTGTTCACATAATTGATTGTATATTTATATAACTACTACTTTGTATGAAGGCTGTGCATCCAATCAAAAGTCTTATTGATCTTAAGAGAAGGTTGGGACTTGGTCGGCGTTGTTTTGGATATTTTCATCCAGCAATTTCTGGTTAGAAGTTCCTTCCTCTGTACTGTAGATACTGGTCGCCTGCTTATCTTTTTTCATTTCATTCTAATTTTTAGTTAACTTTCTGCATTGTCCAGAACACATAATTCTCAATTATTGTTGTCTGCAGGGGCTTATACACATTCTGAGAGATGAAAAACTTGTCATGTTTTATGCTTTTCTAGTCAATATAATGTGTATATTTTATTACTTTATTTTCTTCAGGTGAACCCCTTATTTTTATTGAAGTTGCGCTTCTGAAGAATGTGGCTCAGACAATTCAGGTAGATCTGAATCTTTGCTCTTTGTTTGACTTATTTTTGTGATGTTACAGTTTTCTTAAATCCTTTTCAGGAGGTCTTATGGGATGATCCTCCCATAGCTGAATGTGAGGCAACATGTGCATTATTCTACTCTATATCGTCAACTCAGGTTAGAATATTGCCTTATGCTTCCTTGGCTAGGTGTATTCGATAAGTTTTGACTGTATATCCATCATGATATAAAAGTATATATGACTATTTGTTTAAGTGCATGATAACAACTGTTTGATGCATGATATGTAGAAGGATCAAGTAAATTTTCCTTTTAAAAAATTAAAAAATGTCCTTTACTCAAAGTAATTATATTATTATTTTTAGTGTCACTGATTTGATGTTAGATGTTGACAACTATACAAAATTACCAGCTTCTGTAGAAGAATGGATAAATGTTACCTTGGTCTTACTAGCAACTTCTCCCCTTGACATAATAGAGCAAATCTCAGTAAAAATATATATAAAATATTGTTGCTCTTATCTGGGTCTTACTCAGCGACTCATCCCTGGACATGAGAGAGAAAATTTCAGTAGATATATATGAAATACTGGTGCTCTTTTTTTTTTTTTTGGTCTTACCCAGTAACTTCCTCCTTTGACATGGATAGAACTTTCAGTAACCACTGCATTGGGTTTCTGCAAATTTTGAATTCACGGTCAAGATCAAGCATCACTTGAACCTAGAAGCACAATTTCCCTTGGAAATTTGGTCAATTCTTGATTAACTTCCCCTGAATCTTTGTCTGAGATCCTTGTGGCAATGGAAGCACAAGGAACTCAATAAAAAATTGATGGGGTGGTCCCTCCCTGTGAACTCATTGTTCTGTATGAATTGCATTTGTTTTTTGGTTGTTGTGTTTCTTCATTTCCTGAAGTTGAGCTTCAAACTCACCCTGTTTCTACTTCTATTATTGTGGTGCTTGCTATTGAGGTGCTAATTGATGTTGATGCCAACGATGAGGTAGCGTCTGTGGATGACCTTGATCTCAAAGGTCCATCATCAAGTTTGTTGAAATATATCCCACATCGGTAGTTGTCTTACCTTGTATTGATTAATAAGATACTACGGTAATCCCACTCATAGCCAATTAGTTTTGGGATGGAAGTTTACGGACTTTGACAGTGTTTGGGTCATTATGAACTCAAGCATTGCAGTAAACTAGATAGTGAACAAATGTCCACTTGACAAGTAAGGAGGAATGTGAGATTTCTGGGAGCACACTATTGTGAAATATTAGAATTTGGTGATTTCTCAGGAGAATATCAAATTATAAGGACCACATACATTTTAATTTTAAATCACACTGAGCAGATTAAAATGGTGTCATATATTCTTTTTCATTTTCCATTGGTTGCCAAGTATGTAAAAAAACAAAACAAACTCTGAATATGATTAATTCATACAAATCCTATGCAATATGTTCTGTCAAACTGAAAATTACATTTGTGAGAAATAATGAACCTATTGGGTCCTGGAGGGAGGTATGCGTATTTGTATCCAAGTTCCTTATGCAGCATAGAAATATGGGATCCATTGACCCACTATAATCTTTTGCTAGTGAAGTAGGTGTTAATAGATTTTCTATTGTTTTGTATATCATTTATCCTTTGAAATTTCACTCATTGGTACTTGTAGCACATTTGGATTTTCTTTTTTTCTTTTTTAAATGGATTTATAACTTAAGTCAGTAACTTGGTCTTTTGTGGATGAAATTAATGATGTGCTAGTAAGCTGTTGATAGTTTGAATTTGAATTAAAACAAAACATATAAATTACACCTCGTACTGATCAAGATTTTTCTTAACATTGGCAGCCGGGTTTAGCAGGAATCAACCTTGGAAAATTTCTTATTAAGCGTGTGATTGAGCTTGTTAAAAGGGATATGCCACATATTTCTGTAAGTACTTGATAGTTATGAAAAATTTAGGTTATCTTTATAATCCCTACCTGTTACTTTAAACTGTGGAATGGGACTATAACTTTCTCTGAGTTTCATTTTTTCATCTTTCTTTTTCATGGAGGTTTGGGAGTAGGTACCACTTTTCTCCAGTCTAACTGAATGATGGCAAAAACTGTTACTTTCTGATAGGTAGGTAAAATTGTTGAGAATGTACTGAAACGAAGTTGACAGTGAATGCTCCCAATACTTTTTTTGGCGTATTATTTTCTTAGGCTTTATAATTAAAATAGATTACACCGGAACATCTGGCATGATTGGTGTTTTTAAATAGCGGCCGTTACATAATGTAACAGCTGCTTTGTAACATAAATTGGGATCCATGCTACCATTATGGACCACTTTTGTGGCGGAAATAAAATTCAAGTTAAAACAGCCGTTACATAGGTGTTAAAAGGCCATAATGGCTGTTAATCAACGATACAAACCTGTGAAAATTTTGTGATATTCTCAATGTTTATACATGCCATCCGTAGCTCAAATTCATAGGCCCCTATTTCTACTGAAGATCCATTGAAAAGAGAGATTGAGGGAGAAAGAAAACGCACAAAATAATATAAGAAATGAGTATGCAAGAATTACAAGTTTGAAATCAACATTCCCAATTTAAAATCAAGGTCGATCCCCTCTTTGCAATTTATGTGGCTGTGGAAGATTTTATTGTGCTGGACAAGTATCATTGGTCATCACTCATCAAGCAATGTGAGGTGAAAATCCATCTGTCACAGTTTCTTTGCATGCAGGAGGAGGCATAAACTTTGTGGGGAATTGGAGAAGATATTGGGTTGACTTGCTGCAGTGCACGTTTGATAAATTAGTCTTGAGTATTTGTTGACTGATATCGATGTATCATGCATGTTAACGGTTATAACTATATGCAGTCTTAAATGAAGCTTTAATACTTTAGTATTACTTAATTAAGTATTTTTTATTTGTTTCTTTGCCTTTATCATAATTCTTACATGTTAAGAATTATAAATATTTGGTTCTGAAATGCAACTTTAATATTTTAATTTTAATTTTTAATTAAAGTTTTTTTTTATTTTTTCCTGATTATAATGCACATGTTAACAATTTTTTTAAATGTTTTTCTAATATTTGCACGCTTTATTTAATAATTATATTTTTCTAATATTTGTACACTAATAATAGTATAATTTTTATAATTCAATAAGCCTTATAACATTTATTATCTCATTTAAAGATAAGAAATGCCATTTGTATAATGTCTTATAAATATTAAAACAATTTTTTGTGTGATTAAAAAAAATCACAACTGTTACACCCATTTTTCTTTACATCACACTTGTTACTCCGGCATTCCATTACACCCGTGATCATTATATTACATTACCTGTTTCCATTATGAGGCAATTAGTCACAGCAGGCTGGGTATATGCCCAATTAGTCACCTTCACGTATTTGTAGATGGAACACATTTCAGTGATTGCATTTGCACGTATGTGAAGAGGGGATCCAAAATAAACCAGCTTGTGGCCTTAAAATTGATTCACAGCTGGCTGGATTATATTCCTGAGTCGAACAAGCTTTTGAAATTATGTTTTAATTAAAATGTCTTTTCAATTTATTTTCGCTTAATGCGTGATTTAGCATTCCTTTCTGACATTTGTTGAACTCATTTTACAAAGACATTCGCAACACTTAGCCCAGTCCCAGGTTTCATGCATTGGCTCCTGTCTAAGTTGGCATGTCAGACAAAGTTGGCTGCGGCAGAGGCTGTGGACATTTCACATTCATCAGCAGATAAATTCAATTCAGTATTCAAAGAGAATATACTTACTCTAGAAGAAGAAAAATCACTTTTAGAGACATCTGTGTAAGCTTTTATTCATTGATGTTACCGTATGTAATGTGAATAGGGTAGTTGTCTATATTTTTCATTTTGTAGTTTTTTATTAGTGTGATGGTTTCAAGCCTTGAGGAAATTGAAGTAATTCCATTTCAGCTTTCAGGGATTAAAGATGCAAATTTAATGCCTAGAGCAGAATTTTGCACAAATTTGAAAACGACAACAATGAAGTACTTGTCCCACCTATTCTGGATTCGTGATATGGGTCCTTTAAGACTAGCTTACACTTACAGTGAGAATAATAATTTTTATTAAACATCACTGAGAGAGGTAATGGAAATATGAAATAAAAAATTTTCATAATATTCCCAAGGGAGAATATATATTTGCTAAACATAGATAAAGAAAATCAGGAAAAACGTTTTTTCTTCTTAAAATTTGTTTTTAAAAAAAGAGAGAAAAAAAAGAAGAAGACTCAGCCTATGAGAATGTTATCAATCATGTTGGGTTTGGTATTGGGGAAAGGGTTGGATAGTGATTCATGTGAGATACTCCCAACTAAAAGTGAACCTAGCGGGGAATAACTACTAGAGATTCTATCAACTCACTGTTCCTTCCAGAAAATATGGGTACACCAACTTCCAGAAAAGTAGGTAACCATGACGCTTCCAGAAAAAAATGGGTATCCTCCTAGTTTTATGAAATGACCTGATTTATAATAGGATCGCTAGTTCATAAAGCATGGGGTTTCTTAAATTGAACTCCAGTGTTTTCTTATTTTATTATTAAAACCCCCTTCGGTTGTGATATTTTGGGCAAGCTGTATGAAAAACGAATTGTCAGTTTTCATATTTCTCCATGTGCTTTCTTAGGCGAAATTTTCCAATAGATGTTGTTATGACATTTTATGGTGGTATTGCAGAGTATGCACATTAATTTTCCATATACATTCAGGAATTTTTCTTCTGGAAAAAGTGGCATGGAAGTGATGCAGGACTTGCTGACATCAAGTAACCATGAATGGACCAATTCTGCTCCATTGCTGTTGGTGTTAAAGGCTCCCTTGATGCGTCTCTGTGCCAGGTAGAATACATTTATATAACTGTTCATGAATCATGACCCAAGGAAAAGTTGATAGAACATCAGTTGGTTGAGGCAGGCCTGGTTTTAAGCTACGAAATTCAGCGGAGCCTAAGGTCTCTAGTTCGAATCTTACCCTGCGTATAAAATTCGGGGTCTTTATCTGTATGTGGGAGGCATGTAAGGGGCTTACGCACTCGAGATTTGGTCTCATCCAGGAGTCGGTCGGCTGCTGGCTCGGGATTTTCCTCAATTATCAAAAAGAAAAAATCTCTACTTTACTATCCTTCAGATTTACCTGATACAAAACTAATATTAAATTTTCTTAGTTGGCATGTGACACATAAAAACCGTTTTCCTTGTGAAATAGTGGTCGATCAAATTGTATAAATTAGCAATATAAGTTGCCATTTGTTCAGAAAATACTCCCGAATCTACTGGTGGAAACTCTTTTGTATCCTTTTTTGTTGATAAAATGATTACCTGTAACAGGAAAAAATGTTGAAAATGTCTGCCCTGAATTTAGATAAGGGGCTGCCCATGCAAACCTTTTTGAATATTGTGTAGTTTTTGGCTTGCATAAGTTATCTTTTTCATAAACAGAGATTGTTTTGATGCGTACAGGTACCTTCTGCAAGAGAAAAAAAGAGGGAAAGCTCTGGATTCTGTGGCAAATTTTCACCTGCAGAATGGCGCAGTACGTTGAGATCACCATCAGTATTTGTCTTCATTCTTTCAAATGTTGGGCTGCCATACACCATTATCTGTCTTTTGGCATTGCACGATTTTTATCTCTTAATAATCTATTTGAGAGAGGAAGAAGCCTGGGGTTGGCCACCAGATCTCGATTCAAGTGGAATTAAAAGATATAAATATGTTAGATATATGGCAATCGACCTATTTCTTGATAGGACTGATTGGCATAGAATAGTTTGCACTAGATAGTCTCCCAACGCAACTTGTTCATACCTATGTCGCTGTGCCAACCCCAGACTTCTGTATTCATGAAGTTGCTATTATGAATCTGACTTTCGAGCAATCAAGAGAAAGCTATATATTTAGATGGGGAGGTTCTTTTATGATGAATTTATTTTGTTTTATTTATTTTAGCAATGCCATGAATTATGAAAAAGTTCAATGATTTTGACTTCCTCAATTTGTTTAATTGTAAAATAGATGGTTGAAAGACTCAATTGGCTGGCAGATCGATCAGGAAAAGGTCTTAGTCAAAGTGCGGGCATCATGGTAAATTATGTTTACAGGTAGAAATTTCCTCTCTAATTTTTTCTTTCGTTTTGATCAAATTACTCATCGCGTGGACAATTGAGATTTCTACATGAAAACCGCGTAATGGGGTGGACTAACTTTTTAAGACTTACCGTAAATTTATGTCTTCATATTTAGTCAAGAGACATATGGTAACATGGCATGTCTTACTAGCTAATTACAATAATTTGATTGTACGGCTAACAATGTCACTTTTTTCTTTTTCATTTTTTGGTGAAAAATTCACACCCTATTTACTTATCCGTTGGAATAGTTGATTTAATATTTTATCTCAATCTTTCAACCCTCCGGCTATCTAAAAATGTTGAGCAACTAATTGCAGGCTAGATAGGATTGAAGAAAATGCTCAGTCATATTTCAGCACAGGACACATTCCTGCCTCATGCGGTCTACATTGCTATGCTGAGGTAATCTGTTCACATTACAAACAGGGGCTTCGAAAACCACCACGACCCCCCCCCCCCCCCAGTGATTTGGCTTTTTCCTGATATTCCCCTAGTTTTGTGCCGTCGGTCATTAATGAGTACCCATTCAATGAGATTTGAGCTCTTTCCCATTCGTAGCTATGGTCGGTCCCTGATTTTGATTTGTGGTTGGCACTTGCAGCAAGTGAAAAATCCTGAGGTAGAACCAACTACAGATTAGGATTGCAAGGTGCACTGCAAGTGAATCAGTCGCATCTCGAGTCAAAACACAGGGAAGACCAAGTAGAGAAAATAGCTATCATTGCTTTATTAAAGCATATCATGCACTATAATTGCTCCAGTCAATGGAATCAGTAAGTGAGCTATTGCGTTCTCTTCCTGCTCCACCTCACTGTCAGGGCGACTGGACTTTCCAGTAACTTCACAAACAAGTAAATATTTCTGCTTCGGTGCACCTGATTGTCTTTAATTGTTCAATGTGTCGCTCCCACGCTTCAACCAAAGTCTGGTAATCACACGTGTATGTATAATAATGGGATGCAATACAATTCAACCGTGTATCTTTTATTACATATGTTTGCTACTATTTCGTAGTGCACGTACGTATGGACGCTATTGAGGCTTGCTCATGCAAGTCATGCAGAGAAATAGAAATCTGGTTTCAGATCTCCTCGCCTTCCACATTACTGGTTTCTAAAACGTAATCCCTCATGATCCTCGTATTGGAATCATCTGCTATCTGCAAACCAAAAGCATTTGCATGCATTTTTCAACCAAAAGAGGGGAAATACAATTTTTTTTTATTTTCTAAAAATAAAATAAAAACTCTGACCTTAAAGGCCAATCGCTTCAAGTTGTCCCATTCAAAATCCTTCTTGCAATATGCGGATCGTACCTTGAGTTGGATAGATAATATCAAGTGTTCAGGCAGTGATATAAAAAATAAAAAGACAGAAAAGATCGTCATAATATACATACAAACTGACCTCTAAAATGCGCAACGCTGCCGTGATCGATGATTGAGCCAGAAATTGAAGGCATGCGTGGACACGCAATTTCAAGAGTTTTGAGAAGTGGCTTATTTTTAGGTATAATATGTAGCAGGAGAAACAAATGGAACTAAAATAGAGTGATCGATGACGTACCCAAGTTTTTGTGCCTGGGCGATTCTCGCATCAAATGGGAGCAGAACTCGTCGCCGTCATTCAGGGTGTGTTTGCTCAGGAAGTCCATCAATTCCTGGTATGCTTCGGGATTATAGCTCTGTTCTGAGCAAACACCAGTCCGCAACAGATTACAGTTACAGCAAAACCCAAACCTTCTCTTTCCTTATTTGTTTTCTTTTCCCGCCCCTTTAGCGAAACTCTTTAATAAAAAAAACCAAAACGAAAAAAGAAAAAAAAAAAAAAAGTAGTTAAGAACCTCAAGCTGTGAAGAGACAATCTTGACCGCGACGTAGGTGAAGAAGTCGTGGAGGTTGCTGGCTGCTTTGGCTTCCGGCGATGCTTCCCCGAACCCTATTATTCATACAAAGCCTTTCTATATATCAACAAAAGAAGACGAAGAAGAAGAAAAGAAGAACGGTAGAAAGAGAGAGAGAGAGAGAGTGAGTGAGAGGGTTGGTGTCCGATTACGGACCAGGGACGAACATCTTGTGACAGTGAAGGCGAGTGGTGGTGGGCAGGAGAGACAGGGAGGTCCTTGTCGGGTTCCACGAGCGAGAAGTAGAAGGATAGCTTCCGAGTCCGGTGTCGGGCTTTTGTGGCGTCAGCGGCAATGGCAGAGCAGAGAGCGGAAGAACCGCAGGGCATTCCATGAGCATGGATAGTTGTTGTTTTCAGTGGCTCACCTCCTGTTAGTAGTGTTATCTTTCATCATACCCAATAAAATCCACTCACCCATCATCCTATATTTGGACAATTAAGAATATATATCTAACAAATAATATATATATATATATATTAAAAAATATATATAATAACAAAATTTTTTTGTTATTATTATTATTTTTGTCTGCAATCCCGGGCCACATTGGTACGGACCTACCATCTCCAACCAAACCCAGCAACCGATTAAACATGGAACATTTAAAATATCAGAAAACCGTAGGATAGGTGTAGGTAGTTAACTTTTCTGGGGACTTCAAGATTACAAGGAATTAGAAAACGGGTAAAAGCAAAATGGAAAAAGAAGCTTCATAAGAAAAAGTAGTGGTTTAATATATATATATATACACACACACACACACACACACAGTCACACACGCCGCACTTACACTAAATATTTTAATGAAAATTCGTATTCGGTGCCGCGAACGACCATACACTCACAGGTGAAACGAGAAGTAAATTCACACACGTTAGCTGAGCTGGAGGCAGTCGCTACTGACCATGGATGTGGTGCTCTGTTCCAACTTCAAAAACCTGATCCATCACTCTTGTCGGCTTGTCCTTTATCGTCCCTTGGCGTTGGTTTTTTTTTTTGAAACCTCTGTTCAGACATTTCTTCAAACAGTTGGCGAGCAGGGAAGGCGGGCCACTCACCGATGCGATGGAGAAATCACAGCTGCGGTTTGGGTTCCTCGCACTAGCCCTCTTCCTGGGTCTGCGACTGGGAGTAGAGTCCAAGTGCCACAGAGGCTGCAAGCTCGCATTAGCCTCCTACTACCTATGGCGCGGAACGAACCTCACCTTCATCTCCACAACTTTGTCCACCACCATTCCTCTCATCCTCAGCTTCAATCCCCAAATCGCCAATCGAGACTACATCCTAGCCGGTTCCAGGGCCAACGTTCCCTTCCCCTGCGACTGCATCGACGGGGAATACCTCGCCCACAGGTTCGTGGTATCCACGAGGCCCGGCGCAACCTACGGGAAGGTCGCGAGGACTTACCTTTCGAATCTCACCACCGTTGAGGAGTTGATGAGGGTCAACAGCTACGGCGCCGATTTCGTGGCGGACGAGGTTGCGCGGTTCAATGCTACAGTAAATTGTTCCTGCGGAGACGATAAGGTTTCCAAAGAATATGGGCTGTTCGTGACCTACCCTCTTCGCCGCACTGAGAATTTGTTGTCTGTCGCCGCATCGTCCGGGTTCCCTGTTGAGTTACTCCAGAGGTACAATCCAAATGTCGCTTCCAACGCTGGGGGCGGTCTGATCTTCATTCCGGGCAAAGGCGAGTTCTTTCGTATTCCGCTTAATTATATTTATAGGCAATAAACACAGTTCAGGGACAATGGAATGAATTAACATGTTTTAGAGCAAGGTTATACATTTGAATAATATTTTTACACATTTTATAATTTTAACTCAAATACTTATTTTTATTTTATTTTTTTCTTGATTAAAATATTTTTTTATTATTTTATTAGTTTTTTAATCTCTCTTTATTAATGTTTGAAGAAAATAAAAGAGATAAAAATATTATAATATTAAATAAAGAGTGATAAATTTACATATAAAGAATAAACTTTTTACTTTTCTCATAAGGAGTAAAAAATATAATATTATTTCATTATTTATTTATAGATAATAGATACTTTTTTGAAATTGCTTACACCATGTTTAATTTAACTTCATAGATAGTGATATTAGCACATGATGAAATATCCGTTTTCTTATACACATATCCTTACATGCTATTTGAAAATTTATTCTTTTATTATTGATAATGATATTTCAGCCGCTTATATTAATCGCAAAGTAACGGCGTCACTGATGTTTAGTTAATGAATATGGGTCGATCTCACAAGGACAAGTGTTAGGAATCTTATAATTGTCACGTGCTAATTGTCTAGATAATTAGTTTAAATTTGATGAAATATTAAACAAAATAAAGTAAATTAATTAAATTAAATTCAGACAACATCTTTGTATTGAAGAGAAATCAATGAAATAAACGCTTAAGGTTCATGGTTTTATCGGTTCCGAATTTTCTATTCTTGCATTGAAAATAATTAAATTAATTTTCTCTTTATCTTAAGGGTGATTTATCATTTTGTAATCGTCAATTACTTTCGTAAGAATAAAAATGCATTTAAATCTAACAATGCCTACTTTTGTGGTTTATTGTGGTAGAATCAAATCCATTAAAATCTTGTGATAATTAAATTATTTTTACATTAGGTTAGTGGTTTACTTTCATGTCGTACAAAGCTTAATTCTCTTTCTAGGGTTTTAACAATCAGCCTTCATCTTTCGAATCTATTGAGTACTTGATAAATGCAATTTGTTATTTAAACGAATTAAAACAACATTATTATGCCAGAAAGAGAGAAAGAAATAGAGAGAATCAAAGTTCCAATTAAATTATTATGCAAAGAATATTTAATTGGAATTGAGCTACTCTCAATTGCTAGACAAAAGAATCAGCCACACATGGCTAAAGATTTGATTACAAATTGAAAGGGAAATGCCTTACAAATTAGAGAACAACAAATATCAAACGTGGTCGTCACGCGTGAATTCGCCAATGATCTTTCTTTAGTTTTGTCTTTTGTTTTTTTCTGTCCACCTCTTATCGGATTACGTTGTACTTTTTAACACCAACGGAGTTTGCCAAAAATGATAAAATGATAAAAATAAATAAGAAACTATCCAAAGGCCATGACTATAAAAACTCGTGGCTATGGCCACGGTACCCTAGATATCTGTGAAGTCTGATAGCTATTTATTTATATGGCCATGGCAAGATTTTCGTCAAATGATGCCTGTTATGGGCACGATTTGTGCGGCCATAGCATATGAAAAGTGTTTTTTAGTTGTGTAATATTATTTGATGTTAGTTTTATTATTTTTTATCTTTGTTTGGGCCAAAAATACTGAAAACCTATAAAAACACACAAAAAAAAAGCAAAACAATAGAATAACAACATATTCTTATACAAATCATATCTAAATATATTAAAATATGTTATTAAAAATGAGTAAAATGGAAGAAAAATATATATAAAATGTTTTCATCAAATTCTCTTACATTTGCCTTTTACTCGAGGATTAATGCAAACAATAAAGCAAAAAGGGTGTATATGTTGATCCCAATTACGTAAGCTACATACATTTAGAGGAAGAAAGCATAAATAAGTTTTGAACAAGATTACTGACAAATTACCAGCTACACTTCCCTCACACTTGTTGAATTAAACATATGTCATCATTGCTAATAAACGGTGAAGCAATCACTTAATTGTAAAAAGGTAAAAGCAAGAAAAACTTGGAGCTCTCTTAGTAGGGAAACAAGGCTGGCTCGCTCAAGAAATTGCACGTCCCTCGTCACTCTATTCCACCAAGGGTCTTCAGACCGTTAAAAAGTGCACAAAGTCCATCACTTTAGCGACACAACCAAACAAACCACTAACCAAATCGGCCTTTGCCACATGCCACTCGAAAATGTAACAACAAAAATGATGCTCTCTAACGAAATAAGATGCTCCCGTCAATGGTTGTGACTTTTTTTTTTACAAGAACGCAATTGCCTTTTGGTTTTACTTTTTTGTTTTGTTGTTGTGTTTTTGTTTTTTGTTTTTGTTTTTGATAAAATTTCAACATGAGAGTAAGGAGACAAGAAAAATATGAATATAGAAAACCAATAGAGTGGGTGATGAGACCATTCTATTGGCAAAAACATATTCTCTCTTTTTTAGTTATATTTCCTCCTTTGTGCTTGTTTTATTATTATTATTATTATTATTATTATTATTATTACGACTTTCTAGAATAGATAGGAACATCGAGATCACGAGCAACAAAACTAATAGAGCATCAGCAAAGTGGTATCATGCAGACCAAGATCAATCACCATAGTGCGACATACAATACACTTTCCAAAGCTCATCAACCAAGTGGTTGCACACAAATAAAGAAGGAAACATGGATAACTGTATCGTTCTAAACACACAGCTCCAAACAAAAATAAAGCATTTACTATTTAATGATGCATAAAATTTTCAAAGTTTTAGCTTAAACAAATGAAAAACATCATTCCGAGCATAAGGGGAAATAATGGAAAAGTTGGAAGATAATCTGATCAAAACCCACATTACACAATAACCCATAATGTATAAGCATGCATAAAAGAAAAAACCAATGACATCTCCAAGGGTTAATTTGATCAAATAGGCAAAACAGACATGCAAAATATTAGAAAACTAAATAAAGGCCCCCTCCCCCCCCCCACCCCACACACACACACACACACACTAGGATAACATAGTGTCCATACAAGCACAAAAACAGGGACAAAGAGGGGAGAAAGAGAAAGAAAAAAATGCAAACCAGAAGCTAAACAACGTGTGGAGAAGGAGCATCGTCGCCGGAACTATCGTCATCGAAGGGAGAAACAGTAGGGAAAGGACCGATAGGAAGGTCACTAAACTTAGTAAAGTAGTTAAGATAGCGGGAAGTGTGCTAGTGGAACCGTGATTATAGTGACGTTGCTGGCGCATCTGGCGGGACAAGTCCTCCACAGAAGCACAGGTGGCGGACATACATAGCGTGAAATCCTGAGTAGAAGGTAACCAATGGAAAGAGAAACAGGAGGACTGGGGCCAAGAACATTAGAAAAACGATCAACATAAGAAAGTAAATGGACCTGCCCGTCCTGGAGATGTTGACCAAGCCAGATATCAACAAAACCCTGCTAAAAACGGCCAAATTGGATAAAAAAAACCCGCTGGACGACTGGGCCGTGAAATAGGACTAGGGCCAGCAGAAGATCAGCCAACAGAAGAAGTAGGATCACCAAACAATCGTATCCTACTATCCGATAGCGGTGGTGGAAGTAAAAAGGACCTCCTCCTCAGAAATAACAGGTACAACTGACTCTAAACATAGGTGAGTAATGAGGGGAGGAAAGATAAGGGAAGAACTGGCGCGATTAGTAGCCTATAACTTGCTGAGGATATAAGAAGTGACAGGTATGGAACACCGCTGAAAAATGTTATAGAGCAGTCGGGAAGCCTGAAGGGACATATCACTCAAGTGAGAGGTAGGCAGAATGCGAGTAGAGATAAAAGCCTACCATGCCCGATTCTCCCAATGTAGATAATGCTGAGAGAGACGCGTTGGTATCCCAAAGGAGGTAGATCCATTGGGCTCATTGGAGGTAACTGTAGAAGATTCATTGTAGCGAAGCTATAGTTAAATGAAACTTTAATTTGGACCATTGGTTGCAATATCTAACGGTTTACAGTGATGTTTGGTAAACTCATAGATACACGTCTCTCAATGTTTTGATTTAATTCACAGTGATGTTTGGTAAATTTCAACTATCATTTCTCATCCTCAATATAAATATTTTGTTATATTTATTTATAATTATAGCCATTTTACTTGGGTTTATTTTTTATGATGCTAATATAAAGTTTTTGAGTCTTTCTAAAAATTCTTAGCCCTTACTAAAAATCAAATTTCTAAAAGTATTAAAGAATTTCTTATGAGTCAGGTGGGGAACATATATCTCAACATTTCTAAGATTTTCTTAAAAAATGGCATTATTTGTCAATAAAGTTGTCCTTATACACTTCAGCAAAACAGTGTTATTGATATCTTCTTATTTTGGTTCGTTCCTCACTCATTGAAGCCTTATCTACGATTGTCCATTTAATACATGGTGTTCTTAGATGTACTTTTCAAAATTAAACCCCATATTTTCTTTTTATCAAGAACACCTCCATATCATCTTGTTTGCCCTTTCAAATGTGTTTGTTTCATTTTTCTTCCCTCTCATGAACATACCAAACTTTCTCTTCAATCTTTCATGAAGAAATTATTGGAAAAGAATAATCACAAATTTTCATTGATAGTTTTGTATAATTTATAATACATAGGTAATCTAAATATACACTCAAATCATTACTGCTATTGACATATAATTAACCGATAGCTCATTCAACTGGATGTAATTAAGGAAATGAGTTGTAATTTAGGATGTAATTAAGGAATATAATATGTTGTACCATGCAATATAATTGAGAGAAAAACTCAATGAAAAACACACAATTTATACAAGATACACTTTTTTTTGTTACTTCCTAGTTTGGTTAGAAACGCAAAGAATTGCATGGTATGAACTCGCAAGGTTCTGGGTGCATGAAGACTTGGGCCATATTTTAATTTGATAGTGTTCTTCAATAAAGTTAAAGTAAGTTTTAAATGCTAATGCATATTACTAGTGTTCAAAAGGAATTAGACTCTATTGAGCAATTAGATGCTACATTAGATGCTTATGTAAAATCAATTTGAGAGATTTAGGAAGGGTTTGATGGTTGTCTCACCAGTTCTGGGTTGCTTTTGACTGTTTTGCAGATCAAACTGGATACTATCCACCACTGAAATCAAGGTAGTTGAGCCCTTTGATATACTCTTAAATTATATGTTATATGTTACCTTTCTTGTTTCTCTTTCTTTTTTTGTTTTCATCTTAATGCCTGAACTCAGAAGATAAGTGGCACCTTATATTAATTTCATCCTTTTTTTTCCGGCAGAACTGGTTGGAGCTTGCTGCCGATTTCTTCACTGCTTCATATCTCAAGTTTTTGTTTTTGTGGTCCACTGCAAATGTTTAGATGATATTTGGTGCTCTCTCATCTTATTATATGGGGATGCCAATCTTAGCAGGTATCTCCCGTGGAATCATTGCTGGCATATCTGTGGCAATGGTTGCTGGGGCTCTGGTCTTGGTACTTCTTCTATATGTCAGGCTCTATAAGAGGAAGGTTAAGGCTAAGGGCTCATTTCACAAGGCATCTGAAAACCAGTATAGTCAACATAGGCATGGTAGGCCTTTCTTGTTTCGGACGAAACATCTCATTATCTGTCAGTCCTCTCTTTCAAATGTCGAGATTTTTTGCATATTTGAGATGTTGGTTGTATCAAAATAATTTTCTGTTTTCAAACATTTCGGTTGCTTGATGAAATTCCACCCTATAGTTTGATCTTAGAAACATGAAACCCCTATCTATTAATCATATTCCTTCGTTGAAGTTTCAGGCTATGGAGATGACTTAGTAAATGCTTCAGATGCAGCTGCTTTTGATGGTAATTCCCAAACACTAACAGGTTTTTCTGTCAATAAGTCGATAGAGTACTCCTATGAAGAGCTTTCCAAGGCTACAAATGACTTCAACGTAGCAAATAAGATTGGTCAAGGTGGCTTTGGTGCTGTTTATTATGCAGAATTAAGAGGAGAGGTTTGTTGTTTTCTATCCACATAGGAAAATAATAATAAAACAGTAGAACTGTAGGGCACCAACTCTGCTGTCATATATGGACGATTTATTACCCATGATTCTCCATGATGCAGGTGGCTGCTGTTAAGAAGATGGATATGAAATCATCTAAACAATTCCTTGCCGAATTGATGGTTCTTACAAATGTTCATCATTGGAACCTGGTACTGTGCTTTCACTTTGATTCTTTTGTACTAGATAAATATCTAGTCATGCTTTCCCTTGTCTATGGTCCTTTTTTATTCATACCAGATTATTTGCAAATGAAATGCAAATAACCTACTGTACTCATGCCTTGTAGCAGAATATCCAGTAAATTTTCGTATAGCCACGTCAAAATTTTCAGAATAGTTAGTGACATCCCCTCTGCTAGTAAGTATCAGAAATATAAGCTGAATTAGGTGATATTTAAAGCAAAGCAACCTAATTCATACCCCCGCTTGGTCAATAAAGTGAAGGAAAGATATTGGCGATTTCTAAATAGTTTGAGGCGATTATATAGTGGTTTTAATCACACAAAAGGGGCATTTTACCACATGCCATTGGGACAGATAGGATTTCTGTGCAATTTTACTTGGTTATCCGTGAAGCAGTTTCTTCATTCACCTTTGAGTTGTATATGTTTCTACTCTTAATCATGCACTGCAGGTGCACTTGATTGGATATTGTACTGAAGGTTCCCTTTTTCTAATTTATGAGTACGTCGAGAATGGAAATTTGAGTCAGCATTTGCGCGGAAAGGGTATGAATACGGTGCATCTGAGTAGTGGAGAATTTGATCTCTCGGCATTTAGGATTGTCTTTTAGGTGAAGTGTGTTTTTTTCTTTATGCAGGGAGAGAGACATTGCCATGGCGCACTAGGGTGCAGATTGCTCTGGATTCGGCAAGAGGACTTGAATATATCCATGAGCATACTGTTCCTGTTTACATACATCGTGATGTTAAATCCGCGAACATTTTGATAGACAAAAACTTCCGAGCAAAGGTAGGAAATGTTGTATTAGTATAGCAAATTGTGATCCCTTTGGACACCAAACTAAATTGTTGTTGCACAGGTTGCAGATTTTGGGTTAACAAAGCTGAGCGAAATTGGAGGTTGCTCATTGAAGACACAGCTTGTGGGTACATTTGGATACATGCCCCCAGAGTAAGATTTTCTTTTGTTCTTTTTTCGGTCAACTGTATGTTCACGAGTGCATATGCATGTATTGTCCTGTTCCTGTATGATGAAAGAGCATTCATGAGTCATGACATTGAAAACACACCAAGTGAGGTGCCTCTCTTGCTTATTAGTGTTCCAGTTAATCTCGTTAATTGGTATAACAATTTATATAAATGTTCTTAGAAATATCTAGATGAATCTTTCCTTAAAGATCGTTCAAGTGGCAGTAAATAATGATTCTTTTGTCACTTCATTCGTCTTCTAAAATGGAATTCTGAAATGTGGTGCTTGTTTGCAGATATGCTCGATTTGGGAGTGCTTCTGCGAAAGTAGACGTATATGCTTTTGGAGTTGTCCTTTATGAGCTTATATCTGGGAAGGAAGCCATTATCAGGGTAGCTGAATCAGCTACTAGCACAACGGGACTTGTTGGTTTGGTTGTCTTTTCCATACTCCCTGTACACCATGTAAAAAACTCATAAATATCAGGGCTACTTCCACCTATTTCTAATCAGTGCATTGATTGGGTGCAGTTTGATGAAGCTTTTTCTAAGCCCGACTGGGCAGAAGATATACACAAACTTGTTGATCCCAGAATTGGCAGCTACCCACTTGACTTGGTCCTTAAGGTGCCCTATTGAGCCTTGAGAGATGCAAAGTTGTGGAACAGTAACCTTGATTCCAATTGCCTGTGGTTTTTTGTCAATTTATTTTCATTTCTCCCTATATTTGGGGTTGCAGATGGCCCAGCTAGGGAGAGCTTGTACGCATGAAAATCCTCAACAGAGGCCGACAATGAGGTCGGTTGTGGTGGCACTGACGACACTGCTATCTTCAACTGAGGATTGGGATGCTACCGCTTTGCGTGGAAACCAAGATTTGCTCAACCTCGCGTCTGGAAGGTAACTTCTGCCAATGATGCAATGCAGTGTGTTGCTTCATTATGTTTAAGCAATTTAGTGTAATCATTGAGGTATTGTTTGCTTCATTGATTAATGGAAACCTGGAGAAATGAATCATGGAATCATGATTTTGTCATTCCATGAATGAAATACAATTGAATTACGGCATCATTGTTCAAAATGCAAGAATAGAATGAAATTTAGTAGTCTAAAATATCTCAATTTTATTTTATTGTTTGGTTTGTTGGAATGAAGTTTTATTTTATTTTTTTTGAAACTACATGTTGACTTTCCCTTTTTTCCCATTAAAACTGCATGTTGAATTTGTCATCATAATAGAAAAAAAAATCAACTTTTTTATCAAACAAATTTTAAAAAAGTTAGGCCAGTAGCCCATGTTCACAATGGTGAGACATGGCAACCCAAATTTGGTTACTTTGATAGCAATCGGTCTTGCATGCCCCGAGGGTGGCGCATCAGTATTTAAGTTTTACCTGGTACTGCGACTACAAATTAAATTACAATACTAATGCAATGCCACTCCACATAAACAGTCCAACTTATGTAATTATATTCCACTTAAATTTCCTCTTTCAGAAAAATTAAGGCGTGAGTAATAAGTGTTCGGGGCATAACCAAACAGTGCAACAGCGTCAAACAACACCAATTTGATAATATTTATAATGTTTTCATATTTAACACAAGGGGAATTTTGTATTCTGTGCTATTATATCCTCCCGCACTCCTCTCTTCTTCCTCGTGAAGAGGGTTTGAATTATATTAGATTAAAATTTAATGGTTCAATTTAATTTACTGTAGTAAAGTATAGTTAAATAAAAATCTGATTTGAATTATGTAACGATTCAAATTAAAGTTTTAGATTTTATGTTATTCGTAAAATTATATATATATATAAAAGAAATAATAATTAAATTTTTTTATTTTTTAAATTAATGAATAAAAATATTTTTTCTAATGACTAATTGGATTATATTAAAATTATATATTAACTATAAAGTAATTAATATAGTTTTAAAATTTTAAATATATAGTCATTCGGAGGGTTTGAATCGTTTGATTACACGTGCGAATACGCGGACAGTTTTGGAGAATTGTACGTACCTACTACCTAAACAATATTTTTAATCACACACCATCGCCTATTCTTTTCTTCTTCGTGAGGACTCATCATTTGGGGAGGGTGGTCGGTGCAAGGATATGACGCTAGCTAGCCGTATGGTCGCAGTTGTCATAGGTTACGTTGCGGCGAGTCCATTATATTTATACACGAGAGAACGATACTCACGACCAAAGCTACAAGAATATAATTAAAATACTTTTTTAAAAAACTTGTTGCATTTATTTTAACATAAATTAAATATTTAAATATATTTTTTGAACATTAATTTATATTTAAATATTTATTTTCGAATAAATAGTAATAAAAAATTTGAACTAGTTTAAAAATTATTTTTAAAATAATTATAATATTTCAAAAAATAGTATTTGAATATTTTATTTATGATTGAATATTAATATTAAAAAATTATTTTTGAAATTTAACATGAAGTTTGAAATAATTTATTAGTTTGTTGAGTATTTTCATGGGTGCATTTATTTTATATATATATATATATATATATATATATATATATATATATATATATGCAAAATAAACACAATCACGATCACATTCACAGTCATTTGATATATCATGACTGAACAGTCCAAATCGCTACTTAAGTTTACTTTTATAACTGTTATTTCTCATAACTATATTAGGTAGTTGAATTTTGGTAAATATTTTTTAATTATTTATGTATAACTTAAATTTTATAAATATTTCTCATAAGATAGTTTAAATTTTATAAATATTTTAAAAATTATTTATTTATTGTAAATTGATGTTTTACTCAAAAAAATCCTTCAAGATTTTGAATTCCAAATTAGATCCTAGGTAAAATCATATCATCAGCTACAACATCCTTAAGATATTATCTACTGACCTATTTCAAACACAGTCTTTACATATATGTTGTAGTAACTGTTTGTTGTGCGATATCCCTCCTTGTGTGTGAGACAGACGAGAACAAAGAGAGAACACAAGTTGTGTGTGTCAGGCGTGCCCGAGAGTAAGAGAGTGAATGATAGAAGAGAGACTAGCAACGTGTGTACCAGCCGTCCGAACAAAGATGTCGGATTTTAATTCGGAAGTTATACTCACCCTATTAGATTGATAGCTTTGAGTTAGTGGCTACTCACCAACAAGATTATCATTTTAATTCGGAAGTTATACTCACCAACAATCACTACCACTTAGCAAGTGATCATCTTGTTGAGCTCTCCGGAGACCATCTTGTTTAAGGATCCCCCATGCAAACATTAACACCAAAAGTTACCGTGTTCGGTTCAAACACGGTATCCTGGCGCGTAGTAGGAGTGTACGTTCCAGGAAGTCACTAACTGACGGGAAGAAAAAAAAAACAGGCAAGAAGGGTTTGATTTTTCAACCAGAGACTTGGTGGGATGGCCGGATGGGACTGAACGCGTGGCTCGAAGGACGACCAAATTTAATTGGTGGTCCACACCAAATTACGACAAGGAACTACCTCCGAAGTGAAAATAATGGCATCTTCAAAACTGTTCATCTTCTTCCTCTCTCCTTTCCTCGTACTCTTTTCCTCACTCGCCGAGGTCCCACAAAACTTAGCATACCAACGTTGCTTTGATTATTCACGTAAGACTGTGATCGAGGTCAGCAGTACCTACCAGAACAACCTCAATCGACTCCTCTCCTCCCTCCCCTCCAAAGCCTCTGCCAACAACAACGGCTTCTACGGCGCCTCCATCGGCGAGGCCCCCCACAGAGCCAGCGCATTCGCGTTCTGCAGAGGTGACGTCACGCCGGACGCCTGCCGGGCGTGTGTCAACAACACCGCCGTCAAACTCCTCGAACTCTGCCCACTACGCCTGGACGCCTTTGGGGGCTACGATGAGTGCGTTTTGAGGTACGCGAGCTCCTCCACTTTAGGCGGCCGCGACGCGTGGGTAGACGACAACTCTACGAGCCACTCGTGTAGCTCTGTTTCGACATCTATCAGCGATGATCCTGTGGATTCATTTCTGCTGCTGGTAAACACCATAGACCGCCTCCGACGCCAAGCCGCGTTGGGCGACACCGTTCGCAAGTACTTCGCCGCAGACGTAGTTAGTTTCTCGAGCTCCAAGAGACTTTATGTGTTGGTGCAGTGCGCACCTGACCTTACCAATGCTCTGTGCAGCAGTTGCCTTGGGACTGCTGCCTCCAAAATTTGGGAGAGTTGTCATTCTGTGGCAGGAGGCCGAGCCGTGAAATATGGCTGCAACATCCGGTATGAATCGTATCTGTTTTACAACATCACCGCGGCCGCGGCGGCAATGAAGGCGTCCATCAATACCCCCGCAGGTAATTTACTTTATCTTCATATGAACTCCATATGGCTCATATGCAGAACCCAAAAAAACCATCATTAAGAGAACGAATTTCATATACCAAATTCCAACAACAGAGTATTATTTCACACAACAAGAACAACAGCAACAACACAATAAAGAAACAAAGAAACAAAGAAACAAAGACAGACAGACAGAAAAGGGATTTACCATTTGATCTCACTACCGCTGTGTCGTGGTTGAGAATCAACCGTTACAGCGCCAATTTTAGTTGTGCCGCTCGATGTTACTGTGAATTGTTCCTTTGGAAACGTTAAGGTTTCCTACGAATATGGGATGTTTGTTCATAACAAACGTGTCCGGATCGTGCATGAGCAAACTTAAGTAGTGTTGTATGATCTAATTTTCTTAACCTTACCTCACGAACCCAGATTATATAATTCACCATCTTCTAATTTAATTGCCCAATTATCCAGAAACACAATAATACCAATATAGATATAATCTCTATGTTCCATTTTCATTAACATTTCTGGAAATAGACCAAACCACCCCAATTTTATAAAATTGTCATATGAACCTTAGATGTGCTAATATGAATTTTTACCAATAAAAATAGACAGTCAATGTAGACATTGAAAGAGATCTTGTACTGGAATCCCTTGTTCAAAATTTGTTGAAGATCCTCCGATGACCTCCAAAACCAAAGGATTCGTAGAGAGGAAATTGATTTATAAGACTTTTAATCTTCATTGATACATTACGTTTGATGATAGACGAAAAGCTCTATTACTTTGTTGCCAAAGATTCTTAGAGGTTTTAACCCACCATTAGCATTTTCCTAATTCTTTTCTAAAAATCTTTGACAAGGAAACCAATAGTTTAGCGATGAAAATATTTCCCTGCTAAAAACTAACGCCCATGGGGACTAGACCAAGGAAATCCACTTGCAAAAATAAAATACTAGATACCGACATAATTTACACCATCTAAGAAATGCCTGCACTGCATTGGACAAATGATTTCTTTATATTATTTCCATAATTTTATAGTATTTTCTACGGAACCATTTTTGCATGTACCCTCGCTGCCTTATATCTCAACTTTTTGCTCTTTTGGTCCAATGTAAATGTTTAGATAATGTTTGGTGTTCTCTTATATATCTAGCTTACTAAACAGTGACGCCAATCTTATATAGCAAGTATCTCCCATGGAATCATTGCTAGCATATCTGCAGCCGTGGTTGCGGGGGCTCTGTTATTGGTACTTTTGTTTATCCAATTCTATAGGAGGACTAAGGTGAAGGTATCGTCTCTCAGGGTTCCTGAAAACCATTATAGTCGACATAGGCATTGTACTTCCTGAAGGCGAACGGGTTTTCTGTCAACAAATCAATAGAGTACTCATATGAAGAGCTTTCCGGAGCTACAAATGAATTTAGCATAGAAAATAAGATTGGCCAAGGTGGCTTTGGTGCTATTTACTACGCAGACTTAAGAGGAGAGGTTTGTCATTTTCTCACGTCATTGAAAAAAGAAGGCGAAAATATTCAGTGGTGGTGCAGGCTCTAACTCTGATGTCATACATTGATGATCAATTGCAATTACGCTCATTCTTCATGATGCAGGGACTGCTATCAAGAAGATGGATACAAAAGCATCAAAAGGTTTCCTCCCTGAACTTAGGGTTCTTACAAATGTTCATCACTTCAACCTGGTACTGTGCTTTCGCTTTGATTCATTTTCCCTGAAAATGAAGTATCTAGTAACATTCTTTTCGTTATTTTTTTAATACTTAATTATGTGTGCCTAAATTACAATATATATGTATATATATCCCCCTTGTAATCATGCTGTAGCAAAATACCCACTTGGTGGACTAATGAACTCTTTGTATAGCCCCCTGCCTTGGAATTTCGACAATAGATATCTTCCACTCTAAATGCTAGTAAATTATTGGAAATGTAAGCTTAAAAGGTGATACTCGAAGTAAAATGACCTATTTCATTTCAATACTCATTCAATGAAGTTTAGGATATAATATTAACTGTTTCTATATAGGCTTAGTTTAGTAACGTTGTGTTTTAGAAGAGAACAACTTGGTTACTTGCCTTAGGAAAAAATAAGCATTATTATGTAAAAATAAACGGTGAGTATTTGGTAAAATATAATTTTAAAAGTGTTTTAAAATTTAAAAGCAAGTGATAAATGTTTGGTAAATTAAAAATGAAAGTATTATATGAATTTAAAAGATAAAAATAAGCCTTTAATTGTATTATAATTTTTATAAATAATATTTTAAAAAAACTTAACCTATCCCATCTCCCACTACGTGGTCCTCTCCCCCATTCCTGCGACGTCCCCTCCCCATCCCTAGCCACCCTCCCTCCCTCATCCCCCACACTCCCCCTCCCCCATCCCCGAAGCCCCCCACTGTGCTCCCCCTCAGGCCGGCGCCCCCCATGTGCTCCCAAACCCCATTTCCCCAACCCCCCCCGGTGCTCCTCGATCCGTCCAAATCTCCCCGGCGTCCCCATGCTCCCCAACCCCCGCCCGGCGCCAAGCCCTCTCGATCCCATCCATGTGTTGCCCACTTCATCCTTGACCCACCACTCTTGTCCCCCGTGCTCTCAGGCCACCGGCCTCACATTGCATGCCTCCCTCGTTGATGCAAGATGAGGATAAGGAGAGGATAATATTATCATTTTAATTTTCTAAAAACTAGTTCCTAAAAAAGTAGTACAACTAAGAGTAACCTTGGATTGTTGTTTATGCTTTTGACCAAAAAAATAAAAACTTTTTTTTGTAAGTATTTATTTTAATTTTGATCGCTTTTTTAACCCCACCACTTATTTATAAGCATAATGCTTTTGAAAAGTATTTTCAAATTGGGCCAAGTTGGCTAATCATATTATTAAGAGTAAAGCTGATTGGTTGGTTTTGTTAGATTTATTTCTAGATAGTTGAGCATATTTTAGTTTTAATTGGCCAAAAAGGGGCATTCTACCGCATGACATTTTGGGACTGGGACTTGTATGTAACTTTCTTTATTTACCCTGAGCTGTATATGTTTCTACTATTGTGACCCAGGTGCGCTTAATAGGATATTCTACTGATGGTTCGCTATTCCTAGTTTATGAGTTCATTGAAAATGGAAACTTGAGTGAGCATTTGCGCGGAATGGGTGAGAATATGGTGCACCTGATTAGAGGTTAATTTCTTTTCTCAGTATTTTGTATAGTCCTTCAAATACTAATTGCAGTGTATTTTTCTTTATACAGGGACAGAGGGATTGCCATGGAGTACTAGGATGCAGATTGCTCTAGATTCAGCAAGAGGGCTTCTATATATCCACGAGCAAACTGTTCCCGCTTACATTCATCGTGATGTTAAGTCTGCAAACATTTTGTTAGACAAAAACTTTCGTGCAAAGGTAGTGAAATGTTGTACCGGTGTAAGTGGGTTGTGATCCCTCTCTAGTTAACAAACTAAATAGTCATTGCACAGGTTGCAGATTTTGGGTTAACTAAACTGTATGAACATGGGGGCGGCTCACCGAATACAGGACTGGTGGGTACGTTTGGATACATGCCTCCAGAGTAAGATTTCATTTATTATTATTTTTTTTTTGGGAAACCCTGTTTGTAAGTGTATACATGTACGGCGGAAGAGCATGCATGATAATGTTTGCACACCAATCTTGACTATTGTAGTGTTTTAGTAAATCATGTTAGTCAGCATAATTATTTGTATATTTTAATGTTTTAAGGAACATTGGTATGGACTAAAAGCTTCTCGTCCTAAAATTGAATTCCTGAATGTAGTGGTGCTTGTTTGCAGGTATGCTGGATGTGGGAACGTTTCTGTGAAAGTAGACGTATATGCTTTCGGAGTTGTCCTCTATGAACTTATATCTGGGAAGGATGCCATTGTCAAGACAGATGAACTTATATCTGGGATGGAAACCATTGCCGGGAATGATGAATCGGCTAGTTGCATAGTGGGCCTTGTTGGTCTGGTTGTCTATTGCATCAACTAAAACTCATATTGCAAAAGCACTTCCACCTTTTACTAACGTGTGCATTGATCGGGTGCAGTTTGATGAAGCCTTCTCTAAGCCAGGCCCTAAAGAAAATATCTGCAAACTTGTTGATCCCAGAATTGGCAGCAACTACCCAGTCGACTTAGTTCTTAAGGTGCTTACTGAACCTCGTGAAATGCATTGCTTTGAAGCAGTGGAGTAATGTACTAATCTTGATTCCAATAGATTGTGGTTTTGTTATTGCATTTTTATTCATTTGCGTACTGTTGTACTATAGGTGGCCCAGCTAGGAAGAGCTTGTACACACGGCAATCCTCATCTGAGGCCGAGCATGAGGTTGGTTGTTGTCACACTGATGACACTAATGCGTTTAACAGAGGGTTGGGACGCTTTGCGAGGAAATCAAGATTTGCTCAATCTAATGTCTGCAAGGTAACTTCAGCCAGTATTGCAAGTGGCATTTTAGGCGTGTGTTCCTTTAATATGTATACTCTATGTAAGGGCAATTGGAATAAGAATTTTCTTTTGAATTTATAATATTTTTTAAATTAAAAAAAACAGTTATGATTGTGCCTTCATTTTGGAGCAAAACTAAAACATATGGAACACGAAGGGATGACAACGGGTTGGGTTAGGTTTGTGTATTGTTTAATTCGAATTCGACATGAAAATATATAATTCATTTCGAATCTGACTTGATTCGGTAGTTTGGGCAGATTGGATTGTGTCGGGTCAGGTCGGTATTTTCTATCTTATATTTCTTTTAAAATTTTAAATTGCAACATTTGAGTCCAACTCGATAGCTTGTTAAAGCAAATCAAATCTAGACAAGTCAGGTCCAGATCGGTTCATTTTGCCATCGCTGGAAATATGGTTCATCCCATAAAATTTCTCTCATCTAATGTTTTGCAATTTATTTTGTATATTATTCATTAATTTATTATGTTGTTAGTAGATGTTAGGATTCCAGAGAAACTATAGTCCTTATATGAGAAAATATGGTAAGTGAAAAAAAAGGCAAGAAAATAAATATAAAAAATATTTAAGTCTCTTGTCAAAATTAAATTTAAATTTAAAAATAATCACAGGATTACGTGTTTTGTAAAAAAAAATATAAATTTAATTATATTATAATATTATGAGTTCGCATTTCAATAATTTGATTTTTTTTAAAACGGTGTACAGAAGCTTTATGATCCGCTAAAGCTATATTTAACTTTTGATATTGCTTTTGTTAATTGTTTAGAGTATCTTTTATTCTTTTTGGCAATTTAGCCATTAGCACCAGTGGTCTAGTGGTAGAATAGTACCCTGCCACGGTACAGACCCGGGTTCGATTCCCGGCTGGTGCATCCGTTCATTTTTGTCCCCCTTGATTCGCCTAATTTATCACTAATACGGTAATACCTGAGTTGGGCCTAAAACAGCCTCAGCGACTACTATTCTTCGATGCATATTCATTACTCGTAACATATGAGCAGAAAAGCAGCAGTTCGGACTGCAAGTAGTTGGGAAAAAGCGACTTCTGTCGTGGAGATGAAAGGAATTGAACCCCTTCGACCTTATGCTTGCAAAGCATCTGCTCTACCATTTGAGCTACACCCCCAAACCAGTTAACGAGCCTAAAGATTTTTTATCTAACACAATGTTGATTTTTTGCATGCGTTCCTACCCTTCACACCCCTTCACTCATCCTATATCCACCCTTCCCACCACGCAGCTGGAACTTCCCCAGAAGTTGAAGTTTGTTGACGCTAGTTCAGGTTTGCCTTTTGACCAGCTGCTATATATTAAATAAATGGCCAACTGAGTCGTTTATTTTAAAAAATAGCTGTGGATTACCCGTATTTTTAAAACAGAATTTAAAATTTAAGCATATTATAATATTAACTCGTATTTTTAGAATTTAAAAATAATATTTTACTTTCAAAATAATATATCAAACGGGGCTTAAGTGTGTTTGGTTGAATATTTTTAGTTTTTGTTTTTAAATTAAATAGAAAAATAAAAAATTATTTTTATTTTATGGTACTTTAACTTTAAAATATTTTTATTATTTTAAATTTTTTATATTAGAAAACGATTATTACTGTTTTTAAAACTAAAACAAAAGAAAATTCCAACAAAAACATAACTAATTAATATACGGGCCTAAATGTAGTATCAATGTGTTTTTTATTTTGAAGGAATGTGACTACTTTTACTGGGCATAATAATATTTTTAAAATCAATATCGTATTTCATTTAATTAAAAATCTATTTAAGGACATAGAGATAGAGACGGCAAATAGATTGATTCGATTTTTAAAGGAAACTTGGTAAACAAACAAACTGCGGTCATGAGACGCATCACATCTGATAGACTAATGCACGTCAACCTCGTATTTCACATCTTATATCTCATCAAAAAGTAATACATGGAGTAGTTAATATATATAGGAGGTTAGGTATACAGCAAGGCTTACGCTGCGGATCATCAGACTGCTGTCTGCTGGGCGTGGTCTTGCTTCGATCCTCGTCTTCAGTCACAGCGTTGATGAGGTGAGATCCGCATCCAATTTTTGATTTTGCCGACAACTGTTCTACAATTCTCGATTAGGAAATTTTGGGTCGTTGACAATTGGAGTTGACTCGGATAATTTGAGGCGTTTCCTGAATCGATTGCTTTGGTGTTGCCTTGGCCAATCGATCAGGGATTTGTCAATATTGGATTTCGATTTTTTTTCTTTTTTTCTTTTTTTTGGGATCGCACGTCAATGCAGTTAAGTCAACCCTGCTGATCATCCTGTGATTAATGATGAAATTGACGCGAGTGATTGCTGTGATTTTTATTTTTATTTTGATGAATCGTTGCCCGATTTGTTATCTGGTTATTAATTTGGTTGGTAATGTCTGTTTGTTTGGTTAAATCTGTGCTTTTTTTAATGGGCAATGAGATGGAAATTGTGATGGTCAGGCAAGAGGAGCTTAATAATGAAATTAGTGCGATTGATTTTTATTTTATGTGGACATTAATTTATATAAAGCTTTCTTGAATGCTGAACCGTGAAAATGGAAGTCATGGTGACCAAACAACAGTTGATTCTGATTGCTAAATTTGCTAATACACAAACACACACGGTTTGTTTGTTAGTGTTTTTTTTTTTAAAATAATAAATCTGAATCTTTTGCGGTGAAGAGTGAAAATGGAAATCATTATACCCAAACAAGAACAGTTTAGTGGTAGAATGAAAGGGTTGAGGACAGCCAGAAGTACTGTTGGGCCTGCGGAAAAGAGAAAGCTTCAAAAACTCCTGAACAATGATGTTGAAGAGCCCAAACCACTGGCATCAACAGAAAGAAAATACAATTCAGATAGGAAAAGAAAGCGTAGTCCAGAAATTGAGTCCTTGGACATCAGGGGAGTTCCACTGCAGTGGCATCAACGATTTCCCCCCAAAAAGAAGTCCTGTGATGAGAACAATTTTGATAGGAGTGAGCTGAAACTTTATGGAGAGTTAATGTTTATAGTGGGTTTGAATAAATGGGGTCACACTAGAAAACGAAGTAGTGTGAGGAGGAAGAGCATTCAAGTAGATGTAGGGGACAAAATTAATGGCACATCATCATCATCTCCCTTGTCATCATCCTCATGCTCATCGAAATCATGTCGCAGTGCGAGAGATGCAAAAACTAAGAAAAAGGTTACAAAAACAATTTAACTCACCTCTTTTCTATGCTTTCCTGCATTTCTTAAATTGCAGGTGTACTGATTAAAATTCGTTTCTTAAGCAGGTAAAAGCTGGAGATACTCTGATGTGCCATCATTGTAGGAAAAATGATAGAAAAATTGTTGTTCCTTGCACAAAGTGTAAAGGCAAATTCTACTGCATCCGATGTATCAAGCAGTGGTATATTGTTTGCCTCTATTTTTTCCTTAACATAAAAATTTTAAAATATACAAGTTATTTCATTGCTGGGTTTGTTTGAATAGGTATCCTTACATGTCGGAAGTAGATATATCAGACTCGTGTCCATTCTGCCGTGGGAATTGCAATTGTAGTGAATGTTTGCACCTAACAGGGGTGATTAAGGTAATATTTCATTTTTTATATCATGAAGGTTTCCTTAGAATATTAATATTGTAAAGCACATTCTGATAATTCTAAATGTTTTTAGACGTCAAAGAGGAATGTCTCTGATATCAACAAGGAAACTCATCTCAAATATTTGATCAACTCACTTCTTCCCTACCTTAAACAAATCCGTGAAGAACAAACTCATGAGATAGATGTGGAGGCTGCTATTCGAGGTAGGTACAGAGATACAAACACAAGATATAAATGTGTTTTTTGACTATCATGTTCTTAACTAATATTTGTATACCCAGGGGTACCAGCTTCTGCAATTGATATAACAGAAGCATTCTGTTACAGTAATGAGCGTGTGTATTGGTAAGCTTCCTCCACTTGCAGGAGAAATTTTGTTACTGTATTTAGACTTTAGTTAAATTGCACATTTTTATTTGGACATTTTGCCTTGGACAGCAACTACTGTGCAACTTCAATTTTTGACCTTCACCGTAGCTGCCCATATTGTAGTTACGAGCTTTGTCTTAGTTGTTGTCGAGAGATTCGCGAGGGAAACCTTGTAGGAGGTTTTGGTGAAGTTCTTTTTGAATATGATGATCTTGGCTTTGAGTACATTCATGGAGGTGCTCCTTCAAAGAAGGTTCGATCTAAAAAAGGTTTTTTTAAGGAGCCTACTAAGCCACTGACTAGTTGGAATGCAGATGCTGTTGGAAAAATAAAGTGTGCTCCAAAAGAATTTGGTGGATGTGGAAGTTGTACATTAGAGCTTAAGTGTATCCTTGAGAAAGACTGGATTGCAAATGTAGAAGTGAAAGCTGAAAAAATACTGAGCAGTGGAGTGGAGCAAAAAAATTCTGAAAAGAACGATTTAAAAGAAGGCCCTGAGGTGTTTCGTAGAGCAGCATCAAGAACTGACTCTCATGACAACTCCCTGTATTGTCCAGCTGCAAGGGATATTCTAGTTAGTGAGGGGCTATTGAATTTCCGCAATCACTGGATCTCAGGTGAGCCAGTGATAGTTCAAAATGTTCTTGAAGAAACAACTGGTTTGAGCTGGGAACCAATGGTTATGTGGCGGGCACTATGTGAAACCCCGAATTCAGATATGAGTTCAAAGATGTCTGAAGTTAAGGCCATTGACTGCCTTGCTGGCTGTGAGGTTCGTCCCATTAACTCATTGTTTTGTGCACAAGCACATGTTTCTACCAATATATGACGTTCTATTGCATTGTCCATGTAGGGTGCCATGTATGTGTGCCTCAATCTCAAGTGCATATTAACACTTTGCATATTTATTATATGTTGATCTTTGGTCTATCTCAGAATGATTAAGCGTTTCAATCGGGCATTGATGCCTTTTTATTGACAGTACTTATTCCTGGCAAATATATGCACAGGTAGGGATCAACACTCGCCATTTTTTTGAAGGCTATACGGTGGGAAGAACTTATCGCAATAACTGGCCTGAGATGCTCAAGCTAAAGGACTGGCCTCCCTCTGATAAGTTTGAGGATCTACTGCCTCGGCACTGTGATGAATTCATTAGTGCGTTGCCATTTCAAGAATACACAGATCCAAGGTCTGGTGTCCTTAACCTTGCTGTCAAATTGCCTCCAACAAGTATAAAACCTGATATGGGCCCAAAAACTTACATTGCTTATGGAATAAATCAAGAGCTTGGGAGAGGGGATTCTGTGACTAAGCTTCATTTGGACATGTCTGATGCGGTATGCTACCCAACATTGGCAAGCTGTGCATTTTTTCATGCAATTTGTGATTTAACAAGTAATTTTTGCCTCTTTGATATCGTAGTAGTGAAAGAAGTGCTAAGTGTCCAAGTGCTCCAACACTTCCAAAGCAAATCAATGTTTTGGAAGTGTTTGCAAAATGTTTGCTTTGCCAGATGAAATGTCCATAAAGCGCCACTTTGGATGCATCTTAGGTTTTAAAAAAAAAAACACATGCAAAACGGGTGTTGTTTGTTGTTTAATATGCCAATAAATATACGCTTAATGCTTATGATTAATGTGTTCTCAGAGCATATTTTTCTAATTTATCTAAATTAAGATATTAATATTGTCATTTTAAATTTAATAACCAATAAATATATGCTTAATGCTTATGATTTATGGGAATCCTTACTAATTAATTGGTTTGAAATTAGTAGTAGTAATAATATGTTGATATTTGTTTGATCTGGTTTGTTTTTGTGTTTAATATAAATCATATAGTTTGTTATTTTCTTGTGTTAGTGGTGATGTTTCATGATTAATTTGTTTTCATTATTATTGATAGACTATTGTTTGAGCTTGATTATTAATGGATTTTCTGTGAACTTTTATTGAAGTCACGAATCCCCTTGATTCGAAAAAATGATTCCAATTGTAAGGCTAAATCAAAATATCCTAGCTATAAGTATGGTTATTGGCTAGATTTGGTTGAATGTCTTCTTCGTGAAAAACTATTGATGAGTTAAAAAGTTGAAACACCACTTGTGTGGTAGATATGGAGGTGTGAAATGCAGCGGGATGACATTAGTGATTCTTAGATAGATGCATTTCTCTTTGACTGCTAATAAAAAGAGCAAATCATTCCAATTGGATAACCTTCACGAAAAGTACCACAATGAACAAGAACAAGATTATTTAGTATTTATAGGGAAGGAAGTGAGCACGTGTTGGAGCTCAATTAAAGGCCAGATCTTCTTTTCTTACCCTAGGCTTGGGGAGCTAATCCTTTGTCACAAGCTGGGGGTCTTAGGGATGCTCATGTGAGGCAGATTGAAGTCTTTAATGGGAGGATAACAGGTCTTAGCTAAACAACTATTAAGAATCGTTTTAGAATGCTAGAAGCCTAGAAGCTATTGAGAGTGAAGTCATTGTAGATTTGTTCCATGAATGCGGCATACTATTCAATGTAACAAGATTAAGAAGCTTTGAGGTGATGGTTAAGTCTATTCTTCATTTAGGTCAGAAGTAAAGTCACCTACGTATCATAAGTTGTAGATGCATTTATCAGCTAATACAAAGAAAGAAATTGATGCCTTCGAAGCCGAAGTACTGGATTTACTAAAAGATGTGTGTACTCTCATGCTTGATGGATGGATTGGCAAGAGTATGGTTTTTAAAGTGTTTTCTAGATGCTGCCTAGGCGATAAGGTGCGACAGATGTCCTTAGGCGTCAACTCACCCCACCCAAGCAGAGGAAGGCACCCGCCCAGGTTGCCGGGCAACACCATGACAAGCGCCTGACCAAGTTAACGCTAGGTGTTGCCATTTTTTTTTTTTAAATCAACAACAGGAACAAAACAACATTGTTTTGTGCCTGTTTAATTTTCACCATGCGACGAAGGAGGGTTTGAGCTGTCGACGCAAGATGAAGCTGTCTACATTGCACGACTAATGGAGAATGGACGAAGCCTTGAGTCTTGATGAAGGCAATCACCATCATTTCGTCCCAAGATCCATCGTTGTCGTTGTTGTCACTGCCCTTTCTCTCCCTTGTTGCCTTTTCATCGAGATCGCCGACCGTTGCCATCGCCAATCATTGCTTTCTATTTCCCTTGCATAGCAATTGATGTTTGAGTCTCGATTGTGCCATTGGAATCATCTTAGTTGTAGACATTGTGATTAAACTGTCTTGATAATTATATTGCTGTTTTTAAAACCTTTTAATTACTTAGTATATCGAACCTCAGAATTTATATAATTTAATTTAAGTATTTGTAATTGTGACACTGTAACTATCATAACTGTGAAGTATTGCTGATTTTATATTTTATATTTAAACATTTCTTCTATTTTAATATCATAAGCTTTAAATTTCATGTATGCATTAAATTGTATTGTTTTTACTTTTTTTTCTTCTATATATCTATGTTTTAATATTTAGAATTGCTATAAAAATTCTTATATAAAATATATATATATTAGAAATGTATTGACCAGCTAGGCGATGCTCGTGTAGTCTGGATTGCGTTGGCGCTTTGAAGAAACTTGATTAATTTTTTATTTGGAGATTTATTTGGAGATTGGTGTGATGTGAACCCAAAAGGCTAGTTTAGGAGTGAATGATTGGCCCTGGCCTTATATTCCAGCCCAGGAGGCACTCTTAAACCAATGTGGAACGCATCATCCCCACCCCTCTTGAAACGCAACTGTCGTAGTTGGCATTCCATTAAATCTCAAGCGATACTGTTGGAATGTTACCAAGACGGCAAGGTCTAAGGGGGTGGGGATAATGCACCCCACATCAGTTGTTAGGACTTGAGTTCACACCACTTTACTGTTTCACTGGTGTTGCTTGGGGTTTGATGGAATGCCGACCAAGAGGGTCGGGTTTCAAGGGAGTGGTGATGATGTGTCTAACATCAATCGTACTGTGTCTCTCAGGCTGGAATATAAAACTTCAGGGCTAACCCTTCACTCCTAAGCTAGCTATTGGTTGGAGTTAGGGCTTGTCGCTTGGGGTTTGATGGAATGCCGACCAAGGCAGTCAGGCCTCAGGGGGGTGGGGATGATATGTCTCACATCGATTGTCGAGTTCTGAGTTCCTCCCAGTTTGGAATATAAAGCTACAGGGCTAACCGTTCACATTGGTTGGAGGTAGGGCTTGGATTCACATCATAATAGATGCATCTAACTTTATTTGAGATGTAAGGATGTATGAGTTGTTTGATAACAAAATTGTAGGAATTAAAACTGAGTATGTTATTCAAATAATTTTAAATCATTTTTTTAAATATATTTTGTCACTTGTCACTTTTTCCTTAATGTTATTAAACTATTAATTCAAATACTACCTTTGTTTAGGTAGTAATACAACACGGGTGGTAGGATGTTGATAGAAAAAAGGCTCACTTTGTATTGGAATCCTTGTCGAATACATTGTATAGACCTTATGTTGGAGAAAATCGGCAAAATTTGAGAGCAAATGAAGCTACAATGAGGAAGACAAGGAGATTAATGCATTTTATCTATCAACAGGATGCCATGAGGAGCTACATAGGTGGTAAGGATTTGGTAAGAGTCAAAATTACTAGATTTACAATTTCGTTTCTTAACCTCAAAAGCCTGTATAAGTACCGCAAGGCCTTGAGAAAATTTTGTGTCTAATTATCAAATTCATTTGAACTTGTCAAGTGTTAAGTGGTAAAAAAGGTGGTTGAAACAGTATTTTTTGGAAGTGTAAAAGATTGTTTTTAAGCCGCATAATTCCTCGTTTTACAGATAGCAAATGTTAATGAGTTTTAGTGTGCCTGAAATTTGCAATGGAAGAGACAAAGAAATATTAAAGTCATGGAAGATATTGATTTTCATTTTAATTACGAGAAATAAATGAGCAGTTAAACAATTATCAATCAATTTGAGGTGGATTTACAGATCAAATGATGATTGCCCCCAATGGGCAACTTTAAGCCCTGGTAGGCCTTTTCCTATGAAAATTAAGTATTCTTAATTTGTGCTGTTAATTTGCTACAAATGTCATTTGCATTTGATAGGTCATTTGCATTTGATAGGTCTTTGTTGTTTCATTTGCATTTTCCTATGAAGATTTAGTCTACCTTTATAAGGATTTCACTTAGGATTAATATTATGTCGTATGCACAATTTAGAGAAATATTTAATGAATCTAAACCAATGCTCTTAGTTAGCCCAACGAATTGGGATCATCAAACAGGCAATATGACTAATACATGGATTATCAAATTGAAAATGGAATTTTTATTTGCACGTAAGTGAAGACACCCTTCTGAATTAGTTTTTTTGAAAAATGAAAAATAAAAGTCAATCATCCAACAGGAAAACTTATTAGCAGAAATTTATCCGATGGTGATGAGTGGGTTGTAAAGCTACTAATATAATGTTTTGTTACTTTAATAATTAGATTAAGTGTTATCTATGTTTTTTTACATTTACTCTATTTTATTTTTAATTTTGCTGTGCAATGTAATAGTAATATTAAATTATCATATATTTTGAAGTTTTTAATTATATTAGACTATGGTTGCTATGTTATTGTTTTATTATTAAGGTTCCGGTTGAGTCACTTTGATGTTTGGACTACTCTGATATCGAGGGTCACTATTTATTTCTTTGTTTTTTTCCTCATCTTATACCGTGAATATGTTAATCGAGTCTGAGTTGATATTACTATATATCAAAATCAGACTAAATCTCTTCAAAGGCCTCGTAGAAACATATATTTTTCCATAAAGAAAATCCGGTTTGCAAATTCTTTTTGGGTTTATGAGGTTTAAGTTGTTTTATCTTAAACCGTTGAATTCCTCACTATTGTCACTGATTCATAGGTGAATATTTTAACACACACAGCTGAAGTGTTGTTGACCGATGAGGAAAAATCTGCGGTCGAAAGTTTGAAAAGGCAACACAGGGCACAGGATGAAAGAGAACGTCAAGAATTTGAAGAAGCCAATAATAACAGCCGTTCAAAAGTTTGCAATGCCACATATAACCAGATGGAGACAGAACGCAATGGAGAGGGTAACATCTCTGCTGCTGGTGCTATGGAAGATACAGGCGGTGCTCTTTGGGACATCTTCAGGAGAGAAGATGTACCCAAGCTGCAGGCATATCTGAGAGATCACTTCAGAGAATTTAGGCATACGTATTGTTCTCCGGTTGAGCAGGTAAACTAAAAAAACTTATTGTTTTTTTAATTATGTCAATTTTATTTGGCCTGAGGTTTATATATTGTTGTCTAGGTGATTCATCCGATCCATGATCAATCATTTTATTTAACTTTGGAGCACAAAAGAAAGCTCAAGGAGGAGCTCGGTTTGTTGCAACCCATCCAAATTGTGTTTGTAAACAAATGACTCGGGAGATTTTCAGTATTTGAGCATATCATCTTTTGCATATTTTCAGGAATTGAGCCGTGGACGTTTGAGCAAAGGCTTGGAGAAGCCGTATTTATTCCTGCAGGATGCCCGCATCAAGTCAGAAACCTGAAGGTAAGAATATAGTATTTTTTTAGTATCTATGTTATAGTCTCCTCTCCTTCCCACTCATCGACCTACACTAGCCCCTCATTTGTCATTTTCACTCTTTTCAGTAAATTATATAGATCATCGTCTAACTTCCTTCTCATTATATGGTTCCCAACGTGCAGTCATGTACCAAAGTCGCTGTGGACTTTGTGTCCCCTGAGAATGTCCAAGAGTGCATCAAATTGACACAGGAACTCCGCCAACTTCCAATGAATCACCGGGCAAAGGAAGATAAACTTGAGGTAAGTAAGGCCAGCTAGCTCATTGCATTTTGCTCAAGTTGAAAAAAGGCATTTCTTTTATAACATATTTTTCTTACTCTGTATTTTGCAGGTAAAGAAAATGATTATACATGCGGTTGATCATGCTGTAAAAGATCTAGAGAGCATAATATTGGAACGAGATTCTCATGTGTTGCAACGAATATAAGCTAATCATTGTATTGTATGCCTAATTTTTACTAGAATGTCATGGGGTAACTTGAAAATCTGACCTTGATTGGCACGGCCATATTTTCAAGATACTCTTTCTAGGACGAGCTTCGTTGGGTTTGTTTGATTGTTTACCCTCCCTCCCCTCAGACTATTATTTTATCTGAAAAATAAGGCCACTGACCATCCAATTATTGCCCATTTGAATGTACATAATATTACACTTAGAACAACTCTAATATTATTTTATATATTTTTTTTGTAGAATTTTTTTTATACGTAGAAAGTTATTTTGTACATTAACTTCAACACTATTATATAATTTACTTATGTTTTTATTTAAATATGATTTTGTTTGGCTTTGACCCACATCGCCAATGCCCACATTGCTGCTCTAAGAAGCCACCGGAGGTTTATGATCCCTTGCCAACGAGGATGGGAGGCGACAATGATGAGGGGATGGAGGCCTGGATAGGGCAGTGTCGGAAAGAACAAGAAATAGAAAGAGAGAAAAAAATAATAAAATAATATATAAATAATTAATATTAATTTTTCATTTGTGAAGAGTTATGTAATAATTTTCAAATTGAAGAGTCATTGGAATATAAATTTTAAGCTTTAGTGTCTACATGTAAATAATAAGTTTAATATAATATCTTTCATTTTTATAAAACTATATTGCTCAATTATACTAAAAGGCAAAGTTATATAGTTTCTTAATAAAAATGCCCCTCCCCGAATTTAATTTCATGTAAGATTTCAGACATTTTTTTTATCACAACAAAATATGAAATCAAAAAATACTGGGTTTTGTTTGGGTTTGAAGTGATCAAATGGCTTAACAAAAAAAACTTGCAAAACTTAAAACTTAATTTTACAAAATCAAAAGCTTTAAAAATTAGATGTCATGTTGTTAGTTGAACAAGTTTTGGCCTTACAAAATCATAGAAATTAGCTTTCCAAAAGAAATGCATATTTTTAGGTTCGTTCGGTCCCAATGAAACTTCAAAAATTACTAACATTAATTATAACATTTTAAAAACAAAACATACATTGCCAAATGGGTTTTCCTTATTTAGATTGACATTATAAATGATATTAATGGTGTATACATTGAATTAATACCGCTTTTAGGTATATTACTAATGACAGAATATGATGTGAAATTATTAATACAAAATAAATAATATAGAATCAAATAAATCATAAGGAAGCATTTGGAATCCACATAACTTGTGAACTAAATTTAATATTGTTTTAGTTGGCACTTTTAAATAGTATTATTAATAATGTGTAGAGTGAATTAATACCTATTTTAAATGCATATTATTAATATGAGAGTAATAGCAGCTTGTATTAATAATATCTAGTTATTCCATCTTTAACCCAAACACATGAATGATTTATACAATAAGAATTTAATTAATTGTCATTCTAACTAAAATTCAACTCAATTCTATAACGTGTAAAATCACAAAAAGTACAACAATACCTTGTGTTCTTTATCATTTCCCATACCATTGAAAAGTCCTTGAATGACATGCATGTCAACCAAGGGGTTGCAATAAGTTCACCACGTCCCTAAAGCCTTCACAACCAATTTAAAATAGTTTTTCATTGTAAGATATCATAGCCATGATAAATAATCCGAAGTTTCTTTAATCATAGATGCTAGTGCATCCTCAGAATATTGAAAAAAAATCTAAAAAATTAAATTCATTAAAATTACTTATAAAAACTACATAATTTTCATAATGTCAGGTTTCAACAGAACTCACAAAATTGAACAAAAAATAGACCCCATTTAACATTGGGTGCTTGATTAAACCAATATGTGCAAGTAAAATATTACTGCTAATACCCTAAATAAAATACTAGTTTAGCGGAAGGTAGAGAAGTTAACACAACTCAACTTTAACAATACAGTGGTTCAAGCGGCCAAAAACAAACAATTCAACTCGAACGAAAATTAGTTTTACCTTAGAGCTTGTTCTGCTACAAAATAAAACCCAGACAAAATCTTACCAGGTTATAAGCCTAACCTATCCTACTATGGTAGGACGAACATTATAATAGCACTAATAATACAAAGATTATCAGTTTTAAACTATTAGTACTTACTACTAATAATAACCACTTATCATATGCAAATCCAATCAACTTACGAATGTTGTATTAAATCTAGTTTACTCATTCCAAGTGGGGCAAGATGAATCAATCTGCTAGCACATTAACCTTCATGAATTTAGGAATGAGGCTCAATCAAGCCTATTCCTGATCCAAAGGAATGGAAGCAAGTAGACTCAAGAGCAAGTTATCCACTAACAACATAAAAATAAAATTTTGACGACAAAAAGTAATTTCAAACCAAAAGACAATTCAAAAAAATTAAGTAGTGTAATAATATCATTTATAGGGGCAACCCTACCAAACTGATATTTTGCATTTTTTTTATGAATTTGTCAAAATATACACCAAAGCCAATAATATGGGAAAAAGACATCACTCAATAAAAGCTAGTTGAATCTGATAGTCTTGATAAAGACCATGGAACATTCTTAAATCATAAATCAAACTCCTCTATCTTCAATAGGAGGGAAGAGACATAAACTTTCACCTTAATAAAAACATGAGGTAAAAAATTCATCCAATCACAATCCTCCAATTTAAGAGAGAGGTAAGGCCATCATTCTTCTTGTGTTTTAGGGAGTAATTTGATGCCTTCAATATTGGGGTATCACTTCAATAACTACACTTCTTGAAGAAAAGGTCTTGAGAATATTTTAACATAGAGTCATATACAAAACTAACTTTCATCTACTATAATATAATATGTAAATATGAAACTAGCAAATATATCTCAAGAGTCACACGGGTCAAAAATGCAGTCTTCAAATTTCATTCTTTATCACTCGTTGCTAGCCTTGGGACACTTTAGGGGCTTGTAGTAGAAGTTATTAATTTTGAGCTTTCCTGTTCGTGTTACTATACTCATCTGGTGCAAATTAGGATTAACCTCAACTTCAAGTCATTCCTTGGTAGAGGGAAATCCTATGTAACTTAAACCCGTGATCTCTAAGTTAGAGGTATTAACTCTACTATTATGCCAATGTGAATTTTAAAATGTAAATTAAAAAATAAAATCATTCATTTGCTCTTACATAATTAAAAAGATAAAGTTATCATTTATATTTTACTAAAGAAATTAAAACTTCTCACAACAAATCAAATCATATTTAACGCATAAAACTTCAATCAAACAAATATTAGAGAGACCATTTGTTTTCTAGAAAATAAATTAACCTATCACGAAAACAACATGACAAACTATTTTGTAATGTTTATTTTTTAAAAGCTAATGGAAGACAGTAAACTAATGGCTTATTTGATTTTCTAAATTCAAAACGTGAATAAAATATTTATTTTTGGTGCAATTTTTTTGAATAAAATATTTATTTTTAAAAACATATTTTAAGCTATTTTCTAATTACAAATTAAAATTCAATTTTTTTATAGGACTCAATTTAATTTAAAAATATTATTTAAAATGCATTCTTTCTCCTGATAAACAAAATTTGTTTTTAAATTTCTAAATTTAAACTTCAAATTCAATAAAGATTTAAGAGCACAAGTAGTAGAATAACTAAATATTTTAATAAATTTATCTATGTGAAGCAATAATAGCTACAAATTATACTCCAAATCTGTGTTAACTATAAATTTTATTAAAATTTTAAATTTTAAGCCACCAGCTAGGCAAATTTGGTTAAAACATTTAACAAAATTTTGAGTATAATTTATGACTAATATTACTTCATGTAGACAAATTTATTAAAATATTTAACTATTTTATTACCACGACACTAAATCAAGAAATCAAAACATAAAAAAAACGTATCAAACATGCTTTAAGTTTCCTATGAGGAGAGATTTCATGACAAGAGAGGAAGAATATATAATAAAAAAAACCGTGAAAGATAATAAAAAAGAGGAGAGAGCCTAGTTATGTTATGACTTTAAATTTATTTCAAAGATCCTATCATTCATAAGAGAACTACATATTAATTTGAAGATTTCTCTCGAATTGGCTTCAAAGAATTGAAAGAAATGTGCATACGATGAACACAGATTTAATAATTTATGAAAAATTTTATTTGTAGATAAATTGTAAAGTAAACCACAAAAGTACAAACTCTACTATTACATTGGCATTAAAAGAATTTTAAAAAAATGTCAATCCAACTAAATAAAAAAATTTGAAAAATTCAACTTGCAAGTGAAAGAGCACTCTTCTTACCATTAAATTAATTTTTAAAAATATTTAATATCAATCCAAAAAATAAATATGTGAAAAATTCTATTTGCAAGTAAATTGTATAGATAAATAGCAAAAGAACACCCCTTTAATGTAAAAAAAGTTAATATTATCTAACTTAAAAAATAAGCGCCCTTGTGCAATTTACTACATAGTTTACATGTAATAAAACACACATTATCTCATGATTTATGATGTGTTTGGTACACAACCTTTTTTAAATTTATTGTAAGAGCATATTCATTATAAAATTATTGTAATAGCAAAAAAGTTTTCAAAACAGATAAATTTCAATTATTTTTAAAAATCATTTCAAACTATTTTTTAATCTAAACTCAATTTTGATCAAAGTTTTAAATATATATTTTTTTTACTTTTTGTTATTTTATTATTTGTAGCGACTATATTTTATTTTTCAAAATTTTTATGGTATCTAATTTTTAAAATACACTTCAAAATAGATTCTCTCTTCAACGAATAAAAATTATTTTTTCAAATTAAAATTCAACACAAACAATAACAAAATATAAAAATAAAATACATAAATCAAAACTCATACCAAATGAGCACTTATATATTTTGCAACTTCAAACAAATAAAAACCCTAAATTCAAAAATAGGATAAAATAATTAAAACATAATATGTAAAGTGAGCCATTGTACCTACCCTCAAGTAACCTATACATTTATACATTTAAATTGAAATTGAAAAATTGAATTTGAATTTGAAACCACCCTTGAAGATGAAATTAAATTAAAATTGATTGAAATTTGAATTAAAGATTTGAAATTTAATGAATTGAAGAACCAAATTTATAAATAAAATTGAAGAAATAAATTGAAAATCAACTAAGTAAAAACAAGACTATGATACTATCCAATTTAAGCCAATCCATGTTGAAATTAAAATTAAAAGAATTAAATTTAAATTTGAATAAAATGAATTGAAACTAAAAGAATTGAAAATTAAATTTATAGAAAAAATAAAAATTATATATATGAAAAAATATGAATTTAAAAATTGATATTCAATATTTTCGAAAACAGAGATCGAATTGCATTTTTTGTTGTTTGGTTGCTGTTTTCTTTTCTGTTTTTGTTTTTCGTTCGCAAGAAGCTTGTGCGGGGGAGGGGAGAAGCTCGGGAAGAGGGTGTGGGGTGGGGGGCGAAGCTCGTGCAGGGGAGGGATGGAGGGGGGACTCGCACATAGGAGCGCCAGGGGGGAGGGGGGGGGGGCGGTCGAGCTGCGTGGGTTGGTCGCACGAGGGAGGAGAGATTTGGAAGCGGGGAGGCAGTGGCATCCCAATCGAAAATCTGGCAGCGCCAGCGAAAACGACGTGCGCAGGGTTGGTGGGGGGGGGGGGGGGGTCGAGCTGCGTGGGTTGGTCGCACGAGGGAGGAGAGATTTGGAAGCGGGGAGGAAGTGGCGTCTCAATCGAAAATCTGGCAACGGCAGGGAAAACGACATGCGCAGGGTTGGGGGGGGGGGGGGGGAGGAAGGTCGCGCGGAGAGGTAGCGGCGACAGGCAGCGACAAATTTGCCAGAAAACTCCTAAAAACAAAAAACATTAAAATGAAAACATCGTAAAGATGTTTTCATTTTTTGCAATCCAAAATGCTGTTTCAAAAACAATAAAAAATAAATTGGTGCCAATCAAACTCTGCTCGACGTTTTCTATATTTAAATAGGGAAAACACAAAAAAAATACTGCCACCAAACAACACCAAATAAGTCTTTGTGAGATCAAAACAAGAAATCAGATCCATAGACTAAACTAATACCTTGGTCGAACTGTTAAATAAGTCCACCAAAATCGTCTCCAACACATAATTATCATGGGAGATATCCAGTAGAGCGTGTAAAAATACTTTTTAATAGCTGTATGCAACTTTATATTTGACCAGAAGATCTAGATCTAAAGATCAAAATCTGTGATGATAACTCAAAAAGAAGTCAGATCTATTTGTATACATCAATCACAAAATATAAGCAAAAAAAACAAACTAACAAAGAACAATTCAAAAAAATAAAACAAAACAAAACAAGAGACCAGATCTTCACAAACAAACTAAAAAACCACATATCTTACCTGGAAGATAAGCAAGAACAAACTGCTTCCAACTCAAAAAACATATACTGCCACTCTCATCCCTAATATGTCCCACCATATTTGGGAATCATATATGGATTCCCTTGGAGCCCAGCCTTTCAAGGTTTGAAGAAACTCCTACCGTCAACACCTTTATTGCTTCCCTTTTATAACGTCCATCCACATCAAGGTATGCATTACGAAATTACTAAAACACCCACCTTTCCTTTTCTAAGCGCTGTCCACGCGTTGCGGCGGATATTGCGGCATTGGTTGTTTGCGTGATCACGTATAACTTCTCTTTTTTAATTGTTTCTTATTTAATACAATTTGTTTTAATATGCATTTAATTAATTATATTAACTATTTAAAAATTAAAATAATAAATTATAGTTTTTTAATAATAATAACAATAATAATAAAGAAACATAAATATCAAAGTAGAACGGTGCGGAACAAGATGTCAACTGGTTGGTAGAAACTATTGATTTCCCATTTGAAATCATTCACAAAATTATGTTCCATTTGGGTTGTCACCAAGGTAATCAAAATAGCTCTTTATTATTAATAATTTTAATTTTATATAACTGATTATATATTATATATTAAATTTTACTATTTAATAATAACGATTTCAATTTTACTATCAAAAACAATTTAGATAAAATCTCGAGTGTAATAACCTTGTTCGCCATCACCATGGCTTGACACTAGTATTAAACCCTAAACCTTGCAAGCTCGATTAAGGCAAATGCGTGTATATATATATATATATATATATAACACGCACACAAAATATTATAAGGCAATCACCCGATGTCTTTCCTTTTTTTGACAAGGAAAACACAGTCTGTCATTCACTTCCACCACACCACCATAACTTCTGGCTGAGTATAAGAGCACGCTTTGTCATACTATTTCATAACTCAAATATCTGTTGGAGAAGTTAAGTGGCAACTCACAAAGAATGACATTATTTAGGTAGCGCCATGACAAATTATTCTGCGGATAGGGTCTTGAATTATCAGGAACCCATAACTTATGATTTTCTACATAAATATGTTAATGTGGTTGGATGAAGAATCTGATTCTATGGTTCGATGTAGCCTCTAGTTTATTGGGCCAAGATATTGGAGTTTTTTTTTTGGAAAAAATAAGCATTTTATCAAAGGAAAATAAAAATACAATATAGAATTGTCATACCCAAGTGAAAGTGAATGAAGGACTCATACAAAGTTTACAATATAACCAAATGAAGCCCAACAAATAGGAGATGTCAGGGTCTAGCCCAAATAATGACATTACAATATGGCGGACCCAAAATAAGAAACAAAATATAAAGAAGAGCCCATATGGGTATTAAAACAAATCCACAAAAGGCCCAACAACCAAGATATGCACTAGAGCGATGCAAAATGATAACAATAATGCAGGTCCGGCCCAATACGAAAGAAGGATGGGGCAGTCCAAAGTAGCCAGCCTGCTAGGGTTGGCAAAAAAGCAGCAGGGGGCGGCAACAGCACCCCCCCCCCCAACAGGCTATCCCATGATAGCCTAAGCCAAAGTGCAGCGTGCAACCCGAGGACAGTTGGCCCTAGCCTCATGACAGGAGTAGCATGGACGCCAAAATGTGCACAGATGCAAGGAGTAGACTATCGGACGGCGTTGGGGATGGCCGGAAAAGACAGCCAAAGGCTCCACCAGAGATGTGGTTCCATAAAGAGGAGCGCCAAGGGGCTGATACAACTATCGAGGAGGAGAGTTGCCAAAGAAAGGGAAGGAGCTGGATCCGCGAGGTGGGCTGCGAGGGAGCCATGATGTTGGAGTTATTCTATTATGATATCTCCAACTATAGGTGTATCTGGGTTGGCAAATGCTCACCCTCAACTTATTAGTATAAGAAAAATTATATGTGCACATTTTATTAGCATGTGACCAAGGTGTGTCATCACCGGATTTTGTTCAGGAGGAAAACCGCTTTTGGGGTGCGATTCCCCCCAATTTTCATCCAAATGGTGATGAAAATACAGAGTCGCCACCAACCATTTTTGGGGTGCAATTGGCCACCTAAGAGGAAATTATTTATGCCGCTTAGGGATGGGCTTAGGAATTGGTTACGTGCGAGGAAGGACTAGCAACCTCACGACGCCCTTTCGGTACCTATCTTAAGATTTTAGAGGTTTCTAACTTGTTTTAATTGTTTGCCTAACGTTAACTAGTCTTAAGTGATGTTGAATTTGCATGTGGCCTTAAAGGTCTACTCTTTTTATGTCCTAAGTCATTTGTTTAAGTAAAGTTAAGTCCAACGAGAGTCCTAACAGTTTGATCTTTGCTTGTATTTCTAAATTACTTATTGAAGTTAAAAACTACATCCAATTTATCCTAAGCCTATAAAGGGGATCCTATAGTTTCGATTGTAAAGTTCAAAATTAAAGTTATCTAAAAGTGAAGATAGTAAAAGCTAAGTGTAAAAGGGAAAGCTCAATGCTAAAAACCTAAGTGTTAAAGACAAAGCTCAAGTTAACTTAGAAAACCTTTTTAAGTTTTTATTGTTTAGAAAACATTGTTATTTAGGAAAAGTTTTTTTTATTTTTTTAATGAACTATCTAAAGTATCTAAAAAATCTTAAGATAACTACGTTGCATGCCGATAAATAAAAGAAGGAAGCAAGTACTTTAACACGAAATGACAAAAGGTTTTTGTTTTTGTTTTTGTTTTGTTTTTTTGTTTTTTTGTTTGTTTTTTTTTTTTTTGAGAAAAGTTTTTTTGTTGTCTTTTACAAACGTTTTTTTTTTTGGGAAAATATTTTTTTTGCTAAATGTGATGTGTGTGATGGTGTCATCCACACAAAATAAAAACAAACTCACCTTTTTTCTCTCTCTTTTTTTTCACTTCACTATGTTGGTTTACAAAGTACAAGGGTTTCACAACCCATGAAAAATGAAACAACAAACACCAACTAGGCATGAAAGCAGACATGGAAAATTAACACTAAATAGTACATCCATATGGCCATCTCCGTTTCTAATTATTGATTTATTTGGTATGTCATGTGCAGGGATGATTAGCATGATACATCGCAGCAATTAGTGCAGCCAAAACAACGCCCAGACCCTCCCAGTAATGACAAACCAGTCCAGCCGAGGGTTCCCCCAAATTCATCCAACAATTCCCCCGAACAGATGTAGACATACACAAGCCAAATGCAAACAAAAAAACGTAAGAGGGAAGGATGCAACAATCAAACCAAGCCAAGATCAAAACAAATTAAACAGGAAATATAAAAGTGTGACCCAATAGCAAAACGAAAAAAATGAACAAATAAAATGCATCCTCGGTGAGCAACGATTGAACAGACAGAAACAGAAACGCTTGATCAAGCACGTCCACGCCAGAAACCATCAATTAGTCAATGAAAATGGGAGTCACAGACGAGCTAGTGCGACAGTAATAAAAACAAAAAAAAACACTAAGAAACAATTTCCAGTCTGAAGACGTTTTGAGAACAAAAAAAATAAAAAATGACCCAACACAGAAGCATAAGAGTTATATGTCTGTTTTTTTGTTTGATTTGAAACGATGCATTCACTCATCACAAAAACACACTACAATTGCCCCAAAAGAAACAAGGAATCGACAGATATGTAGGCATATATGCATGCCAAATGTAAAAAAACGCTACCAATACAACACACACACCATCTCACTTAAAGCTCAAACTGAGATGCAACGCGACCCACAATCACCATATAAAAACATTGCCAAAAAACAAATGTCACAACGGAAAGCAAAAGGAAGAGGAACCAACCACTCATAGGAAAACTTTTTTGCCCTTTCTTCTTCTGCAAAAACTCCCTGGGTAGCCGAAACTCTTCCTCGCTCGTTGGTCTTTGGGATGGTTGACGGAGGAGGCCTGGTGCGACAACTCCTTGGACAGCCAATGCTCCTTTCTCACTTGTGGGGGAAGCCTTGTGGTGGTCAACAGCGGGAGTGTGACGCTGCACCCCTTGGGTGACCACGACCTCACGTTCGGGGAGACGCTGGGATGAGCAATGTCGGGACCTTCTTGGCTGGTCGACACTCCTCCGTCGATGATGCTCGATAATGGGTGTGATGAATGAAAGGGGATGCAAAGGTTGGGTGTTTGGAGTAGGGATGGACGAGGTTTTTTTTTCCTTTTTTGGTCTGATTCTGGGGTTGGGTTTCGGGGGAAAAAGGAAACCAGAGAATGATGGTTCTAGGTTTTTCGGAGAAGGCGGTGGTGGTGAAGGATGAAAGCTTGGTGTGGGTGAGGTTTTTTGGATTTGGAGGAGGCGAGAGATGAGGAAACGATGGTTGTGATGATCGGATTTTTTTGGGGCCGGCCAGAGGGAGAGAGGAAGAGGAGATGATGCATGATGTTTTTTGGTGTGATTTTGAGGTTGGGTTTCGGGAGACGGATAGATGGAACCAGAGAGCCAGAGGTCCATCGGGTTGGGGGTTTTATAGGTGTGGCGATTAGGGTTATGGCTGAGAGACAAATTGGAGCGTTGAACCAATGGTGGGTTAACAGTGAGAATTTATCAGAGAGAGGGGAAAGGAACCGCCCTTGAACCATGGTTAAGAGGTGGGGTTTGGAGAGCTAGCGGGCAGTGAGTTGGGTGAACAGAGTCCGGTGGGTGCGAGGTGGTCCTCTGGGATCACGGTGCTCGCTGCGTGGATCCGGCGATGGAGACAAGGCGAGGAAGGAGAGAGAGGAAGAAGATAAGAGAAGTCGGTGAAGGCGATAAGGGAGACGAGCAATGGTTTTCTGTGGCTGAAAATTTTTTTATTTTTTATTTTGTTCTTTTATTTTTTTATTTTGTTATTTTAATTTTATCTCCCAATTGATGATCGACATGTGTCCTTGAGACGGGCAGGAAAAAAGAAAAGCAGGAAATTATTTTATTTTTGGGTTCTTTTAACTGATGTCTTTTGGTTTTTGGGATCGGCAGTACAAACCGGACTTCAAAACATCTCGAAAGAAATTTTGGACTCGGGGCGTCATGATGAGCGATCCCGTGTCAATTTTATTTGAAAACAATCTCGTTTTTACGATAATCCTGTACTGCGATTATTTATTATCGAAAACTTATTTATTTTTGATTTTTTTATCTAAAATGCTCCGAAAACAAATATATACAATATATATGTCAAAATTGTCAAAACAATGAATAGAATAGGAAAATAAGGTTCGTGACCTGATCCGGAGTGCCATTTGAAAAGTCAATTACCATTTTGACCCTTGATGGCGGCCTAAGTGTTGTTTTGACCATATCTTTTTCGTTTGACCTTAGAATTGAGCGTGGTCGAAGACGTTGATCCTCAAATTTGATTTTCTATCACCCAGGATTGGCTCTTTGGCATTGGAGGCCTTTCTGGAATAATGTCTTGAAATCGGGCATTTGTGACTCAATGGTCACGACTCTGTCGTTCTGCAAAATTTTAACAAACCGAAGCGGCATAGAAGGAAAATTGAATTTAATAAAATGTGTTCAACCCAGACAAAATAGGGTCCAATAACGTGAATAAATTATTAATATAATAATATTAGTAATTAATGTATGATTAAAAAATTCTCAAAAGTTTAGCCTAAATAAAACTTATGTCTTGCCCAAAGCTTTTAATTTTCAAAACTTAAAAGGATTTTTAATCTTGCTCAAAAAATGATTAAGACTTATAAAAGTGATTTATTCATTAGTTTATTTGATGGTGACTTTAACATTAATTTTACTAATTGTGGCTGTCGATGTGAAAAAAAAAACATTATCTGTTATGAACATTATGAAGAATCAATTGTGTAGTCAAATGAGTGAATGATAGCTTGATTTTCTATACAGAGAAAAACATTTTTCATATAATTGATAATAAAGTTATCATACATCCGTTTTAAAATACGAAGACTCATAAAAATCAATTATAAAAAAGTATGATAAATAGTTTGCTTGTTACGTTTTGTTTATATGAACATTAAATTTCAATTTTTAACTTTTTTTGGTATATATATTAAATTTGTAAATTTAAATACAAAAGTCACTCACCTAAATGAAATTTCTAGATCTGCCCCTATCTCCATCCAATCAACATTTTCATATGGTTGCAAAACATTTTCAACATTTTCCTATGGCTACCAAAGTGGGAAAACATTTTTGATGATCTTGCACTTGCTAATTTTCCCAGAATAGGCCATTGAGTAGGCACCTTTTCTTCCTTTAGAGTTTGGGACCTCTTGGGCATAATAAATGCATATGAGAAAATGGTTACTCAATACATTAATGTTTATGTTATTGCCTTGCCCATCAAGGTCGGATTGTTTCCCAAGAACTATACGAATGAAGACCACTGTGACATTCTTGTGGGAATAAATATCCATATCATGTAAAGAATATTATAGATATTAATTGTATTCTCTAACCTCATATGAACATATACATAAGCGGAAGCAATAAAAGAGAATCAATATAAATACCTTTGGTCATTGCTATTTGTATTTGATTAGAGATTGCATTTTGGTCGTTCTAATTGGTCGTCATAAATTTTAGTCGACCACCTTCAATTTTTTCAGCTCATGTTCTGGTCATTCAAACTGGTCATCTGAAATTTCAGTCGACCACCTCCAATTTCTTCAGATCAGGTGTTAGTCATTCAAATTGATCATTTAAAATTTGAATTGACCACTTCTAATTTTCTACAATTGACCAATCGTCTTTTCCCAGTGGCTATGAATGATTCAATGAACTCCAATGCCTTCCTTCTTGTTGATTTCTTAATTCTAACAACTAGTTTCCAAGCCCTTCTACTCTATTGGTGGCTTGGTGAACCATCATATTAGCCAAAGAAAGCAAAATGTTTTAATCTATATATTCTGCTCCAGCCATCATGGAGAAAATACAAAACATAGCAATCAAAAGTGGGGGTTATAGGACAAGGGGAGAAGAATTGAAAGTTTTCAATTCATGGATTAATTGCCAAGATGAACTAGAATGTCAGTTACCAATCTATGGCAGTTGCCAAAATAAATGGATCACATAAATGGAATAATAATATTTCACTTAATTATTATTTTATGTCAACATTCTCCCATTTGATCCATTTATGATTGAGATACGATATGCGAATCATAGCGACAAAAACTCTTAAAAATGAGAATTAATCTTCCATGTATCATGATATATCGAAAATTCAATACACCATACACACTTAGCTTAATGAGCAAACCTTATGTTTTACTCTAGGTTCAAACAAAATGATATTTCTCAACTTAATTCATAAATTGCGCATAATTCCAAAAAAAAAAAGCCAATGTAATGAAGTTTCAACATGAACATACTACATAATGGGTCCAAGTCCCATATCCACCATGTTGTACCCCATTTTGACCGGGTTAGATCACAATCAAACTTAGTAAGGAAGCCCAAAGCGGAGGGTCACCTCTAAAACCTCAAGATGCCCCAAGGCCAACACCAAAGGATAGAGGATGTAATTCAGAGACTAACGCACTTGACTGTACTCAATTCCAGCTTAAAATAAGGAAGTTATGGTCAAAACAATTTTGGTAATCAAAAGTCCAACTTGTAAAAGGACAGTCAATGCCCATGGTCAAAATCTGAATCATAAAATCAATTCCAGATCATTAGGTCAAATCCGTAACATCAAGGTCAAATTCGGAGCATCATGGTCAATCCGAGTTATTCCTTAGCACGGAGTAAGGATTTGAGCCATTCATCGATCCAGGAATAAGGAGCCTTAGCACGGAGTAAGGATTCGAGCCATCCACCGATCCAGGAATAAGGAGCCTTAGCACGGAGTAAGGATCTGAGCCATCCACTAATCCGGAATAAGGAGTCTTAGCACAGAGTAAGGATCTGAGCCATCCACTGATTCGGAATAAGGAATCTAAGTTATTCCTTAGCATTGAGTAAGGATCCGAGCCATCTATTGATCCAGGGAATAAAGAATCCAAGTTATCCACTAACCCGTAATAAGAAACCTTAACACGAGTAAGAATCCAAGTCATCCTTGATATGGAAAAAGGAGCCTTTGCACGGAATAATCCTCAATGATATATATCGAGCCTTCCTTAATCCAGGAATAACATATCCGAGCCATCCAATGATCTGGAATGCTCCACACTAGTGATAATCCTGGATTCCCTTATTTCTGCATCAATGATAATTCAACGATTATTCGGATTTTGCATCAATGATTACCCGAAAATCTCCTATGTGATTTTGTCCTTTCCACTAAGGCGTTTAGATATATCCAGAATTTGAAAGGGAAAAAAATAATTTTCAATACTTGGAAAAGAAGAAATCTCACTTGCCCATATTATTAATTAATTTAAATGGGGTAGTATTAAAAATCAAATAATCCTAATTGATTTAATTGCATGTCTTGGGGGATAAGAAATCCTATTTACCATAATTATTTCAATCAAGGATTAAATGCAAGAAACTATCCTTTGGAACTAGCCTACCTAGCCTATAAATAGGCTGCTTATTTCATAACAAAGAAAAAATCAATCAATGGGGAGAGACACTATTGAAATCTATCTTTTCCTACACAATTGGGAGGCATCAATTATCAGTCATCCATATTGGCACCTTTGGCTGACCGTGTGAGAAAGAAAAGTTCTTGGAGAGACCACTTGGGGGACTCACAAGAAAGAGTTTTTGGAGAGCAAAGAGCACATTTTAGATAATCATCTTGCATAATCATCCAAGTTTTTTTTCTTTCTTATTATCAAACTGTTAAAAGCTTCTTTTCTCAGATGTTTTGAAGTAAAACAGTTTCTCTTGAAGCTTGTATTCCTTTTTTCCTTCAAAGATTAAAAAGGATAATTAAAATCAACCTTTTCTAGAAAAATTAAATCAAAGGCCCGAGTGGCCGTGAGGTTGAGCCATTGATGCTCATACCCTAGCTATTCGGGCCAACATTGATTGTGGTAGTGTTATTATTTCAAACCCAATTTATTTTATTTCTTTTTTTAAAAAAGGAATAGCATTGCCATATAAGCCAAGATTCCACATCTTTTTTCTAAAATTAAGATGTTTTTTTTTAACTTTCTTGTTTCTTTTAAAGACCTAGATCCTATAATTTTCTTTTCCCTTAAAAATATAAAAAATACAAAAAATGGTTTCTTTTTAACTAAAACAAGCAAACACACATAGATCAAGACTAGGTACCAATAATGGGCGTTGTAGGGGTGCTAATCCTTCCCTACACGTAACCGACTCCTGAACCTTAATCTCTGAATCGTAAACCTTTCTTTTTTTAGGAGCCCAATCACACCTCTAAATTGTTTGGTAGCGACTCGTTTTTTTTTTTCATGGTTTGTGCAAACCTTGTGCAAGGATGACTCTAGGATCAACTAAATGAACCAGCATAGAGTCCTTTCACAAGGCCAGTCTCGAGCCTGAACAAAAACGGGTATAAACACACTACATGATCCTTGAAAGTCTTAATTTGCATGCCTTTAACCAAAGGATCACCTATCATTAAATCACTGCTAATATGTTCAATGATCACTTTTCTTTCTTGAACACGTTTCCTCATGACTAGATACTTTATGTCGATATGGTTATTTCGACTTCCACTTCTATTATTCTTAGTCATAAAAACAGTAGCTGAATTGTCACAATATATTCTTATCGACTGATTAATAAAGTCAACAACTCTAAGCCCAGATATGAAACCTTTAAACCAAACACCATGTGAGGTAGCCTCAAAGCAAGAAATAAACTCCATTACCATAGTAGAACTGGCCATCAAGGTTTGCTTTGCACTCTACCAAGATACAACACTATCACGCCCCGAATTCCCAACTTGAGGAAATCGGTTTGTAACTTTCCTTTACCCACTCGGTGGATAAGGGGTAAGGATAAATAATACCACACATAACCTCACAAACATCCACAATAATTGTTCACGAGACAAATCACATATCTTTATTAAATTCAAATCTCTTTTACATTATTTCCCCATTAGGATTACAATAGTTCCTCAAAATAATACAATGCAAAAAACAACAAAATAATAAACTTAGTCTTCCACCTTGGTGTTCCACCTAATGCCTGTAGGTTCCTAAAAAGAAACAAAATACAACAGGAGGAGTGAGTAACCATAACTCAGTAGGGATCATGTCTCCCCAAGCCATCCCATGCTCCTAGCGTCTGTATGATGATGTGCATAAGTGTAGTGTCATGTCAATGATACATAAATAGGCTATATTCCACATTTATAAATATGGCAACACATAAACAAGCCACACAAGCAAGCACAACCATAGCCACAGCCCCACAGGCTTCCACAACCACAGCCACATAGGCTACCATAATTCCACAGCAACATAGGCTACCACAGTTCCATTGCATAAACAAGGCATATTCACAACAAATCAAATAACATACGTATTTAACATCCATTATACAAGCCGCAATTAGGTTAAGTTCACATAATACGTTCCCAACCACATCCCTCCTATAATTTTAAAGGCTCCCCACGAGACTCTACCGTGAAACTACCACGAACGAATGCAACTACACCACGAAATGAACCCTTAATCCCCACCAACCCTAGATTCATCAACATCCACAAGCACAACATGCCAATGAAGGCCAACATTCATATAAGATATCACACCTATATGAATTTACATATATATATATATACACATATCAATTATCTCAAAAACTAACCCTAAAAGAGGTTCAAGAAGTATAAAATCCCTACATCGAGTCTGATTGCGTTAGGGTTCCGACTAGACGCCTCCCGCTTACTCCTTGCTTACTCTAAAGAACCTTCCTTACTCCTTGCTCTACTTCGATAGGTGCCTCCCGATTTTAAGAACGCAACGACAACGACAACGTCTTCACCAACAACGATCTCTCTCTCTCTCTCTCTCTCTCTCTCTCTCTCCTTCCAAGGCTGCAAAATAGTACCCTGAACCCTAAAATCACAAAATAGAAATATTAAAAATATGTTGTTACTGTCACGCTCCCAAAATCTGAAACCCACAGAACCAGAAACGCGACTTCCCCACACCCACTTAGGAGCCGTGGGGTTGGTGACTAATCCAAATCTGTACAGCACTACAACCAGGGTAGAATTATACACACCAAAGTATCACATTCAAAATTTATTAGAAAGTATGACAATGCAATCAATTCTCATAAGTGTCTAACAACCAAAATAAATCACAAATAAGATTCCACCAAAAGGTTCATTCAACTGTCATGGACCCAAGTCCGGAATAGTAAATAACCAAAATAGATAGGTCCAATAAATGAATCCTACACCTAAGATGTCTCGACCAGCTCCGCTATGGCTCCACCAGCTATTCCCTATGACCTGTAGGAAAAAGAAACAAAGTAGGGTGAGCACGATTGCCCAGTAGATGATCCCCATCTCCACTAACCTATCTCAAATTCCTAGGTCTATATGTTCAGTGTACACATGTGCCAGGGTAGTGTCACATCCCAACACGAATTAAATTCCATCCAATCACAAATAGAACATCACATTTTAAATCATTAAGGATCTGCACCGGTAATCCAACCATCCATAGAGATTCCCGCTACTAACTCCATGAATCTCGATCATTACCAAACAGCCATACGTGGGACCTATGGTGTCCCTATGACAACCTGCCACATATGGGACCTGAGTTACCAGCCACATAGGAGACCCGCGGCCTCTTGCTAGCCCTATGTGGGACCTGCGGTTAACCCAACCACTTTACCACCAATTCCAAACATACGATCAATAAACAAAATATTCCAACAGTTAACATTCAATGCAATAGCCTTACAAAATATTTAGTTCACCCGTTCAACACTAATTACAAGTAATATATATATACATTCATATATAAATATTTATCAAACATCTAAGAGCACTAATAACAGATTCTCTATATAAGTCTATTTCCCTAAATTTAGGGAAAAAAAGTTAAAAAGTCATAAAATCATTCCCACAGCAGATGCCCTATATTTAACTTTCTCTATAGAGTTTGTATAGTGTTTCCCAATATATTGGGAAGCACTATTCATTCCATATAATTATTAAATTATATTTAAAAAATTTCTCTCACCTCTCTCCTTCATGTTTCCCATAACATTAATTTTTATTTCATATTAAATTATAAAATATTATTATTAAATAAAATAAGTGATATAAAATATTATTTTAATAATATAAAGTTTGATTTAGGGAATCTTTGTGATGTATATTTGTATAGGGAAGCAAAAAGTAGTTTAAAACCGTAAATTTAGGGAAACCGATAGGGTAACCGATCTTAGTGCTCTAACACCTAAAATACCAATTATTATCGAACCCAACAAATTTATATTATTAAATTAATAAAATCGACCTCTAACAACATATACATATATTCATCTTTATATATTAAATAGACTTTTTTTAAACTAATTTTTTTATACTAATTATTTTTTTAACTAATTATCTTTTTTTTAATAGGCATGGGCCGGTCCAAAGGGACCGGCCCACCAAACCGGCCACTCGGGTGGTGAGGCACATGGGGGGGGGGGGGGGGGGGGGGCATCACCGATGCCGCCGTTTCCCCTTCCCCACTCTAACGCGCGATCACGTGTGAAGACTAACGGCGGCGACGCGATGCGTCGCCCCACCTCCTCGTCACATCAGTGTGGCGGTGCGCAAGCACATAGGGTCACTCCACGGACGTGTGAGGTCACTTCTCAGGCGCGCGAGTCTGCTCCACGGGCTGGCAGTGGTGGCCGCCCTTCTCTTCTACCTTCTCCACGCGACGCGGCAAGTGCAGCGCCCCTCTTCCATCACCACGGCAAAGCACGGCTGTTGTCGCCACCCTCTTCCCTCTCCAGGGACGATCCTCCACGCTGCCACAACTTCTTCGCTCTTCACTCTCTCTCGTGGCACGCACGGTTGCTTCACTGGGCGGCACCGATGCCGCCGCCCCTCTCTTCCTCCTCGCAGGAAACGCGACACAGCGCACACACCCCCAGCCACGGCCGTACACAAAACACATATATTTACATGTAATAGAAAAAGATTTGAGCCACACAAAATTCTACAACACGCTCATGCAATAGGTTAATCAAGATTGAGAGACACCTACCTGGATTAAGTTTGAAAGGATCAATAGAACTGCTTCTGTTCTCCCCTTGCCACGTTCTACGCACGCGCAATGGACTTAGGGTTTCATCCTAAGTTCCCCCTATTTATACTTACCAATGCACAATAATAATAATATGAATAAAATTTAGTAATAATAATAATAATAATAATAATAATTAGTAGAATAACCATAATAATTAATAATAGAATTCATTACAATAATTAATAATAATAATGTTATAATTAATAAATTTCAAATATTAAAATAATATTAATAATAACCCAAACGCTCACGTTAAGGCCACACTGTCAAAGACATATTTCAAACTCTATTCGACCTAACTTCCAACCTCTCACAAGTACGGGTCTTTACAGTTGCAGAGTTGACGTCGACCAAAAACACCTGGGATCGACCACATCGATCGCCTTTTCATGTGTCGACCAAACACCCACATTGCCCAATCTTCACATCACACAAGGTCGATCTCTAGCTGGGTCGACCACATGTCGACCATCTCTTGCGTCGACCAACACACATGGAAAAGCTATCAAGAAACTACTCTTAGTCGACCTCGACCACGTATCAACAACACATCGAAATTCCTCTCACATCGACCAAACTCTCTGGAAACTCCTTTAATTACCATCGACCACTCACCATGGTAGGTCGACCACGTCGACCAATCCCACATCGACCGAGCCTTCGCATGAAAATCCAGCTTAGCTTTTCCGAAATAATTTGGCTTTCGGGACGCTGCCCCAAATTCCTCGCAGGGGGCGCTGCCCCCTTGACCCCTCCTTGTTGACCAGCAAACGAGAACCCTACTGAGGCGTTGCGCCCTCAGACTCCCACTAATTGCCTGGACAAGAACCTTCCCCAAATGTAGAAACAACTAACTCCTCAAATCTCCAAATATGAGTCATTACAGGCACCATCAGCTAGCATGTACACATATCCTAATATGGATTTAAGTGAATCATTGCAGCCACCGTAGTCGAAGTCTAAATAACCTACCACTTCGAGATTGTCAGCTCGTCTATACATAAGCATGTAATTCATAGTTCCCTTAACGTACCTCAACACTTTTTTTTGCAGCCTTCTAGTGATTAATGTCTAGATTACTCTAATATTGACCTAATGCTCCAACTGCATATGCAATATCAGGTTTGGTACAGACCTAAGCATACATAATGTTACCAACTGTAGTGACCCGTGTTTGGGGTTCTGAGAGTTAAATCTATGATGGAGTGCACATCAAGGGATGTGAATATCAATATGACGACGTAGGTGTCAAAGAGAGAGTTTTGACTGTGAGTGGGCCTGATTTGGAGTCGGAGCCCCAAAAAGGGTAATTTTGGGATTTTGTGGTGTGATTGGGCAACTTTGAATTTGAGGTATTATTTGGAAAAATAGATATCAAGATGTGATGTGCTCATCAAATGGAGCATTTTGACAGTAATTGGACTCGATTTGGAGTTGAAGCCCTATATAGGTAGCTAAAACATGAGGATTAATTCCAAATTCGTGAAATTTGATGTATGAACCCTAAGTTGGGGAAACCTGATTTTGTGTGTTAACCTTCGAACTAAGGTTGTTTTGGTAGCCTACTATGGCTAGGAGGAGTTAAAAGTTCATTTTTGGGATAAATTGGTGCTTAAAACTAGAGATTTAAGTGGTCTAACTAGGTTTCGGGACGAACTAGGATGAACGTCGTCGACAGATCGCGACTGGGGAGAATGCTTGACACTGCTCGAGGCTCGAGCGTTGAGCTAGCATTGAGCGAGTATCGAGTAGAGAGCATTGAGCAGAGCATTGAGCCATCTCGAGTAGGGTGTCTCGAGCCGTTGGTAATGCGGTTACGGTGCGGTTCCAATTTCACTAGACCATTTACATGTAAACCTTTATCTCTTTCCACATTTAATGTAAATAGGGAAATACCCCGCATTTGGATTTAAAGAAAAATATTAGAAAAGCAAATTCTCACTCCTTCAAAATGTGAAAAATGGGAATTAACACTGAATCTCGAAAAAATCTAGTTTTTGGTTCGAGGTGACCACTTATGCACTGGGGTTAAACCTCTCAGAAAAATCCCTAAAAATCAAATTATCTTAGTTATGATATAGGGACCATTATCGAGACTTTTTATTTTAAGAAAATACCTCCTATAAAAATCTTCTCTCTTGGTCAAGATATGAGGATAAAGTTGTGAAGACTGCCCTTTGTTACATAGGGAGTGTCGTGAAACCCTAGTTGTCACGCCCCGAATTTCCAATATGAGGATACCGGTTCGTGACTCCCCATTACCCACCCGGTGGGCAAGGAGTTGAGTTAAACAATACCACACAAAAACATTACAAACAACTATAACAAATGTCCACAAGCCAAACCACATGCCTTTATTACATTCAAATTCTTTTTACATCAATTCCCCATTGGGGTTACAATAGTTTCCTCAAAATAACATAATAGGAAAAGCAATCAAACAATAAATTCAGTTTTCCACCTTGGTGTTCCACCTAACGCTTGTAGGTTCCTGAAAAGAAAACAAATCATAACAGGAGGGGTGAGCAACCACAGCTCAGTAGGGATGAAGTCTCCCCAACCCATTCCATGCTCCTATTATCTACATGATGAGTGCGCATGTGCAGTTTCATGGACATAAACATGTTATAATTCAACATTTATAGTTAAGGCAACACACAAGCAAACCACACCAAGCAAACACAAGTGCCACGGCCACACAAGGCCACCACATTCACAGCCACACAGGCTACCACAGTTCCACATCCACATAACACATTTTCAAACACAACACAAAGATACATATTCATAACACATCAATAAACACATATATTCAACATTTAACATACAAGCCATAATTGGGTCAAGTTCGCATGATGTATTCCCAACCACAACCCTCCTATAGTTCCTAAGGTTTCCCATGAGACTCTACTATGGTATCAACACAAACGAACCCTTAAGCCCCACTAACCCTAGATTCATCAACATACACAAGCATGACATGCCAATGAAGGCTAACATTCATATAAGATATCACAACTATATAAATTTACATATACACATACAAAAATCATCTACCTCAAGACCTAACCCTAGAATAGGTTCAAGAGTATAGAATCCCTACCTCGAAATCGAGCGAACTTAGAGCTCCAACTTGAAGGTCTTCCCTTGCACCTCGCCCTTCTCCAGTAGGCATCTTCCACCCTCAAGATGCAACAACACGCTTGAACCGACGGTGATCTCTCTCTCTCTCTCTCTCGATGGCAGTTAGGGTTTTTTCTCCCTCTCGAAAAATACAGAATATATATATATATATATATCAAAGAAAACATGCTCAGAACACGGGTCGGCCTCTGCTACTCCAGATCATTGATGCTGTGGATCAATCCGAGCTAGTAACGCGACGGATTACTCTGGACTACCAAAGCTTGCTCCATGCTAAGGAATCACTTGGATCTTTACTCCGTGCCAAGGAATCGCTCAGATCCTTACTCATGCTCCTGGATTTGACCATGATGATTTGGATTTAAACATGATCCTCCTTTGCTCACTCTAAAATACTAGAAAACTCATACAAGCTAGAATTTTAGCACCATTAGGCACTGTTGATCGAGGGGATTTATATCCCCTTTTTAGGGTCATTTTGGGTACATTTTCATACTCTTTTGATTCATTTATTGACTATTTGTGCTACATTATCATATTTTCATGGCCTAACCCGGAAAAAAGGATTTCTTGTAGTTTTTGTGGTATTTTTACTATATTTTGACAGGAATCCAAAAATCAAGGAATAATTCACCAAATTCACAGAAGGAAGAAAGAATGCCAAGGACCTAAAGATCACGACGACCGAATTTCATGTTGGTCGGGTGAAGGTCAGGTGAAACCCATTTTTCAGGGATAGCTTTCTGGAACCCAAAGGAATATTATTGCCTTCTAGTCGGGTGAAATCCGAGGTCATTTGGAGGTGGTCGGGTGAACCACTCTTCACCGACCAAGTCGGGTGAAGCGGATTTTGCATAGAAAAACTCTCCAAGCATCATGGAACATAACTCTCTTCTGGTCGGGTGAATTTTGAAGACTCTGCAGGATGGTCGGGTGAAGAAATCTTCACCCGACCAAACTCAAATTCCGGCTATAGACTCCTTATTTTTGCAGCTTACTTTTTCCCTTCCTGGACCGAAGTCATTTGAAGCGAGAAGACAGGCACCAAACACTCAGGTCAAAGAAGAATTAATTGAAGAAATTTGAATTCAAATGGGTGCTTTGTATTTGGATTAAGGTCTTTTATGGGGATTAAGAGGGGGATTTATATTATTTTCAAATTCAAAAATAGGGAGTTACATGAGAGTTAATATGGGCTAATTATTTGGAGGAATTATGAGAAATAATGGGAAATTCAAATTCAAAAATTCAAATATAGCCTTGGGAGGCTATAAAAGAGGAGTGGATCCTTCATTTGTAATCATCCAATATTCATACGGTTCTCTTTCATTCTACATTTCCATTCCTCACCTAGAGTAGAGAAAGGGAGAGAGAAGAAGGCTTGGGGTATCTCTTGGAGTTTGAAGACAATCTGTTAGGAAAAGAAGATCAACCTTGGAATTCTTGGTCTAAATAGGCAAGTTATCCTTTTGGTTTTCTTATTCCATGTTATATAATTTTTTTTTGTTTTCAATTATACTATGGAAGCTTAAAAACCCTTGATTGGGGTTAGGATGGAGTTTGATGTAATAAATTAAATTGCAATGTTTTAGTTTAATCTTCTTCACTTTGTGAGTGTTTATTGAATATCTTGGGTTGAAATATAAAATAGACTCTGGCCATTTCATTTTATCATTATAGGTACTTATGTGAAGGATTGAAAAATGAAGCATAATTACTTGGAAAAAGCAAGATAATCAAACTAGGGGTTGTATAATTTGCGAAAGCCAGTGTAAAACCTAGGATACCAAGTTAAGAGTGGGGGTGGTGCTAGTTTTAGACTAAACAACTCAAATCTTAAAGGGTCACCCGTCCCCCATGCTAGGGTGTACACACGAATTATGGCACTTGAAAAAGGCTAATTTATGCCTTAGAGGTTGGGTATTAAATATTGTCACAAGGAAATAATTAGATTGAACTAAGGCATATTCTTGGGAAAAATATATCAAATGAAATCTTAACTCCAATCACCTTTATCAATTGAACTTATCTCTACTTGAACAAGCTCATTTCCATTTCTCACAACCATTCAATCAACTTGTTTTAAATTCAGGTTTGTTTTTACATTATTTTCAATCAAAATCTCTTTATAAGCTAGTTAAAATTTCAAAATTTTACATCTTTCCCTTGGGTACGATAATCCGGACTTAAAAATCCACTTTATTACTTATCACGATTTGTACACTTGCAAATTGCCGATCACCTGTCAACCTCTAACTCTATGAACTAGGACATGGGTTCTCACATCCTCCTCCCCTTAAAAACTTTTCACCCTCGAAAAGGCTACACCGTGTTTCCCCGATTCAACCACAAGGGACTAACACGAAGTATATAATATTTTCCTTTACATGAATACCATATAGCAACTCATGAAATAACACAAGTATGCACAACACATCACACCTTATACTCCGTGCCAAGGGATCACTCAGATCCTTATTCATGCTCCAAATTTGAACACGATGATCCGGATTTGACCATGATCCTCCTTTGCTCACTCCAAAATACTAGAAAACTTATAAAATCCAGAATTTGAGCACCATAAGGCACCTCTCAACCTCTAACTCTCTAAACTAGGACATGGGTCCTCACACTAGTGGTCACGTGGGCCTGTGAGGCTACCTTGATAAGCCTGGGAGGCTACTGTTGAGGGCCTAAGAGGCGAGATTTGTTTAGAGCCTAAGCGGCTACTGTAATGACTCGTGTTTGGGATTAGATGAGTTAGTTATTTTTGTGTGTTTGGGCAAGGACTCTTGCCCATACAGTTAGCGGGAGTCCAAGGGCATAGTGCATCGGCATAGGTCTCACTGACCGGTCAGCAAGCAGGGGTCAAGGGGGCAGTGCCCTTTGCGGGGATTCTGGGGCAGCGCCCCGGAAGCCAAATTGTTTTGGAAAAAGCTAAGTTGGATTTCATGTGAAGGTTGGTCAATGCAGCCTTGGTCAATGTGAGAGGGATCGACGTGGTCGACCTAGCATGACGAGTGGTTGATGCCGATCAGAGGAGTTTCCAGAGAGTTTGGTCGATTCGAGGTGAATTTTGACGTGGGGTCGATGTGTGGTTGATGTGATCGAGGTCGACCTGAGCAGTTTCCCTGAGAGCTTTCCTATGTGTGTTGATTGACGCAAAAAAGTGGTCAATATGAGGTCGACGTGGTCGACCTAGCTATAGGTCGACCTTGTGCAATGTGAAGATGTGTCGATGTGGGTGTCTGGTTGATGCAAGAAAGGTTAGTCGATGTGATCGACCCTGGGTGTTTTTGGTCGACGTCGACTTTACGGCAGCATATTTTCGATACAATTTTTTGTTTTGTGATCTTAGGGTTTTGGTTGTTCGAAAGTCATCAGAGAGAGAGAGAGAGAGAGAGAAAGAGAGAGATCGTCATTGGTGCGATCGTTGCTGCTGTGTTCTTAGAGAGGGAGACGCATATTGTAGAAGAGTGAGGTGTAAAGGAAGATCCTTCACGGAGGAGCTCTAAGTTCGCCTAATTTTGAGGTAGGGATTCTATGCTTCTTGAACCTATTCTAGGGTTAGGTTTTGAGGTAGATGATTTATGTTTATATATATATATATATATGTGTGTGTGTGTGTGTGTGTGTGTAAATTCATATAGGTGTTATCTCCTATATGAATATTAGCCTTCAATGGCAGGTTATGCTTGTGTATGTTGATGAGTCCAAGGTTAATGGGCCTTAAGGGTTTGTTTCATGGTGTGATCATGTTCATTCGTGTTAGTATCGTGGTAGAGTCTCGTGGGAAACCTTGGGAACTATTGGAGGGTTGTGGTTGGTGTTGTACCCCATTTTGACCAGGTTAGATCGCAACCGTACTTGGCAAAGGACCACTAAGTGATAGAGGATGACATTCGGAGAATAACGCACTTGACCACACTTGATTCCGAGGAGAAATGAAATGATTATAATAAAAATACCAAGTTGAATTGGACAATCGGTGGGCAGCCCGCTATTTTATTAATAACTTCCCCGATACTTGTCGTAATCCAACAAAGTCAATTGAATTGATTAGATAACACCTTTATCTATCATTTCCAATTGGTTTGAGAATATTCCGGGTTGTATTCAATTAGTTATGATTTTTCAAAGTTGGCAACCAAACCTTGTGCAAATTTGGGGGAGACAGCTAGTGCGCAGCGCACTATTTTGCAAATAACTTTCTCAATACTCATTGGATCTGAACAAAGTCAATTGCATTAGTTAGATAACATCTTTATCTATCATATCCAATTGGTTTGAAGGTAATCCGAGTTCTATGAAATTAACTATGAATTTTTGAATCGGACGGGCAGAATGCTCACTTTATCATGTACCCCTGTGCGGTATTTCCCACTTTTCTCCTAAATGGATGATCCTTTTGGAGTGATTCCAATTTCAGGAGATAGATAACAGAATTTCGAGCAAAACAAGACCAATTTGGCCCTAATCCGAGCTCTGTGGAGAAAGTTATGAATTTTTGAAGTTGCCCCAGAAATCTGCCAATTTTTCACGAATTTTGGTTCTTCATATGCATGTTTGTCCCACATTGCCAGGTTTGCTTCTACTTCGCCCAAGATATATACAAAGACACTCTCCTTACACAGCAAGTGATAACAAGAGAGGCCTAAGGAAGCCCAAGTAGAGGCACCACGTGGCGACCGAGCCCACACACGGAAATTTTTGGGGAAACCCAAATCCGGTGGTCAAACTTGGTCAAATCCGGACTAAGCCCAGATCCGGTGGTCAAACTTGGTCAAATCCGGACTAAGCCCAGATCCGGTGGTCAAACTTGGTCAACTGATGCGGAATAAGGACTTATAAATCCGGACTAAGCCCAGATCCGGTGGTCAAACTTGGTCAACGGATCGGAGACTTACCGATCCTGATCCGGCCCCCGATCCTGGTGGTCAAACTTGGTCAACGATCCGGAATAAGGACTTACTAATCCGGACTAAGCCCGATCCGGTGGTCAAACTTGGTCAACTAATGCGAATAAGGACTTACTAATCCGGACTAAGCCCAGATCCGGTGGTCAAACTTGGTCAACTGATCCGGACTAAGCCCAAATCCGGGCTAAGCCCGGATCCAGGTGGTCAAACTTGGTCAACCGATGCGGAATAAGGACTTCCTGATCCGGACTAAGCCCAGATCCAGGTGGTCAAACTTGGTCAACCGATGCGGAATAAGGACTTACCGATACGAACTAAGCCCAGATCCAGGAGGTCAAACTTGGTCAACCGATGCGGAATAAAGACTTGCGATACGGACTAAGCCCAAATCCGGTGGTCAAACTTGGTCAACCGATGCGGAATAAGGACTTACCGATGCGGACTAAGGCCACCGATCCGGAATAAGCGCAGATCCAGGAGGTCAAACTTGGTCAAACCGAGCTAAACCTATTGATGCGGAATAAGCTCATTAGTGCGGAATAAGGACTTGTTAATATGGAATGAGGACCTATTGATGCGGAATAAGGCCACCGATCCGGAATAAGCCTAGATTCGGAGGTTAAACCTGGTCAATAATTTTGAAAAACTCCAAAATAGCTCCTCTACAAGTCCGGGAGTGACTCCAAAGCATCTGGACTCCGAAAATTCTTTTTAAGTGCATTAAATGCCGGAATGTCTCGGAACCCCCTTTTTAAGCGTGGGAATTGAGGAGTCTCCAAATATTACATTCAAATGTCTCGAAACTCCATTTTTGAGCATAGGGACGGAAGACCTCTGTAATTAAATGTCATTTTCCTCGGGACATCACAGTTGACCCTAGGGATTGCATAACCATTAATTCCCAACGGCTCCAATACATCCGGAAATGCATTCCGCTCTTACCCACCAAAGCGTCCAGGTACAACAGAGGATTAAATAATCTCAAACGATTTATTTATTTTCGAGCACCTGGGACTCCTTTTTCAAAGCACGGGAACCATGAATTATTCTAAATCGCTGGGAACCGAGAATCCCATTTCCGAAGTCATTAATTCATTGGAACGATGTAGTTGACTCATGGGGACCGTAAGGCATCCAATAAATGCCGAGACACGGGCTGTCCCCCCCGGGATTCCTATAAATAGACTGCCCCAAGAGGCAAGAGGGGGGCATCGATTATCAAGTATCATAAGAGGTTATTCCGGGAGAGAATTTCTTTTGCATTTTCGAGAGATAAAAAATCGGAGAGGATTTTTATCAGGAAAAAGAGAGTTTGTTGGACGGGATCGTGAGAGAGAAAATTCCGAGAATTTCTAAAGGCGGAAACACTTTATTTTAGGAGAAAAGCACCCGAATATCTCCTATTTTGGGTGGAAAGAGCTAAGGTTTGAAGGAAATACATCGAATCAAGGAGGGAGATTCATTTTACTAATCATTGTGTTTTCAGGGATCATTAGGAGGAAAGTGGAACCAACGTCGCATCATCTTAATTTCTCCAGGTTTCTGCTTTACTTTTGTTTATTTATTAAATTATTCTTTTTTTAAAATTTCTTTCTCTGTGTTGTTTTTAAACATAAAACCCAAAAACATCTCTATTTATTTTAATTATTTCTTAGAGTTTAAAAAAACGAAAACACAAAAAAACTTCTTGTATCTCTCTTTTCCTTTATTATTTTCAAAAAAATAATAAAATGTAAAAAAAACAAAACTCAAATCTCTTCTAGAAAAATTTAAACAAGGCTTGGGTGGTCATGAGGGTTGAGCCCTAGATGCTCACATCCTAGTCTGCCTGGGCCAATATCAATTGTGGCGAGTATTTTCTTATTTGAATTCAAATTGCTTTTGTTTTCTTTTTAAAAAAGGAAAATTACTTTTGTTTTCTTATAAAAAATGCAATCTTGTCACACGGGCCTAGATCCACATTCTTTTTCTAAAATTAGAATGTCCCTTTTTATTTACTTTATTAAAATCTTTTTCTTTGTTGTTTTAAGGCCTAGATCCTAAAATCTTTCTTTTTCTTAAAATTAAAAATACAAAAACTCTTTTTTTAGAATAAATAATAGAGCAAGCAAACACCCATAGATCAAGACTAGGTACCAATTGTGGGCGTTGTGGGGGTGCAAGAATTTTTCTTCCTTCCCCACACGTAACCGACTCCCGAACCTAATTCTCCTGGAACCGTAGACCTTTCTTTTTCTAGGTGCCCAATCACACCTTTAATTTGTTTGATGGCGACTCTGTGTTTTTCTTTTCTTTAATGGTTTGTGCGAGCCTTGTGCAGGGATGACTCTAGGATCAACAAAATGAACTAGCATGGAGTCCTTTCACAAAAGCCAGCAACGAGCCCAGTCAAAAACGGGTGATGACAACTGGCGACTCTGCTGGGGATTGTTGTGAGAGTTTAGCCATGGTCTCAATTTTTGGAATGTTTGCTTGCTTGTTTCTTTTCTGTTTTTTTTTCTTTTATTCTATAATTGTTTTAACTGTGCATACATGCTTCTCTCTCTTTCTCCAACCCTATACCCGGGTTTTCTCTAACACAACAGGATTAGAAGAGGCTAGTAAAGGTTTGCCCACGTGGACTTGGTTGTGCTTGTCTATGTGGAATACCCGAAATGTCTCACTCAGGCCAGGTGTCCTTTCTTGTTAATGCCCCAAGAGGTACAAGAAGGACCCCCTCCGTTAATGCCCTTTGGGGTATGGGGGCTCCCTCTTAGTTCTTGTTAACGCCCTCGTGGTACAAGGCTAAGTAGGGAATGCTTGGGAACCAATGAATAAGATAGGCAGTTTTAGAAGCCCATCAAGGGCATGACCTTCATGTGTTTGAGCCTTGTTATGACATTTGTGTACTTGCCTTGCTTGAACTTCGTATATATTGTCCATGTACTAACCCCTTGTATATATTATCAATTATTGTCTACTAACCCCTCATTCTCATTCATTGCATATCATAGCATTGCACACATTCATTTAGGAAACATGGCAAGCTTTGATCGTCTTCTAACTGACAAGGTGGACAAAGAAAACATTCAAGAGGTCGCTCTTGCATCAAGGATAATCCAAAGGGACTTGGGAAATTTTTCTCAAGAGGAGCCACAGAAGGTCCGAGACATACACATTAAGCTCCCAAAGAATCATGCTCCTGAACTCACATCTATATGGAGGAGGTGGTCTTCAAGGAGTCAAGCCGTATACATCAAGCACTTTGGGGATATGTTACATCTAACTCAACTACCAATAGATGAGAACATGATCATTGCAGCGGTGAACTTCGGGATCCAAGGCGAAGGTGCTTGTTTTAATGGCGTGGATTTGGTCCCAACTATTGAAGAATACAAAAGGCTTCTTGATCAAGAAGTTGATCAAAAGAAGGCAATCTTCAACTATGATTCTCGAAAATTATGTCGGCGTACTTTGGCTTGTCTCCTAGATATACAAGCTAAAGAAGTTCCTCCAATCATTCAAAATGATGGGAAGCATGAAGTTGTTCCATGGGAGTTCTTCAAGAGGATGATGCAACATTCAACTCAAGAGGAGACCCATATACTTTTCACTGTTGCTGTCTATAGTCTGCTCATTTTCCCTCGAAATCCAAACTTCATTGACGGGGAAGTCCTGGAACTTGTCCTGCAATTGATAAAGGGAAATGACCCTGTTCCTGCCATCTTAGCTGAAACCATTAGGTCCTTATCCTACATCCGAGTAAGAGGCCGAGGACAATTCAGAGGTTGTCTTCCTCTCCTATGCACATGGTTGAAGAGTCACTTCCCATGCATCTTTCCACGCTTCAAGGAAGTGTATGCGCTACCTGCTACAACCTTGCTAGATATTCTAAACAGGTGGGTGGCGGCTACCCAATGACAAGGAAGGTTGGATGCACAAGTTCCATACACTAGGAGATGAGGATATCATTTGGAGGGCCCCCTGGATGCATAGATCAAGCATGCTATATAGGCTGCGGCAGTATAATTGGGTCCCACTAATTGGCCCTTGGGGAAGCACCGCATACGCACCATTACGGGTGGGAAGACAACTTGAGGGGCGTCAAATCGTCCCGATCTTACATGGAATGGAATCCTGTGATAGGGAATATGGAGCTCCTGGGGCAAAGCGGGCAATCTTTGAGATGCACAGAGCTTGGGTCACCCCTCGACGAATCAAGGCCAACCTACATGCTACTCCTGTCTTATCAGAATACAAGGCATGGAAAGAAAAGTTATTCCCTCTCCCCAACACAGGCGAGGACACTGCAGCTGAAGAGGTGGCCTCTAATGAAGAACCTGTGGTTGTCCTAGATACAACTACATCCTTGTTACAAGAGAACGCCGTTTTACAGCAAACAGTGCAAGAACAAGGGGAAGCCATACAGAAAATGGTGGAGCAGTTGGAAGCAGCTAAGATGCAAAAGAGTCATGCAAGGAAGCAGTCATTGGCAAGGGGGATGGTCATCAACAGGCTTGAACAGGAGAATGAGAGACTAAGGAACCTCCGAAGAAGACGATGCTAGGAGATAATCAAAGCTTGTCCTAGAACATGTAGTTTTAAGGATTTCATGTCATTTTTCTTGTTTTAAATTCAGTTTGACTGTCTGTACCCTTTGAAGTTAAGTTTGGTTCCCAACTTAATAAGGTTTGTGTCTTTGCATCTCATGCATATCATGCACTCATACTTAAAAAGTGAGAACCAAAATAAACTTTCCAGATTCGTCAAGTTTGCTAGAGGATTTTTGGCAGAATTGGGCACTCATACAACTTAAGGTCTTCCAGCCACCAGTCATCTCCTCCAATGGCAGAACATACTGAGGATAGACGTACTGGTCTTGAGCAGGCTCAAGAAGAGATCGGGGGAAGCATGCTCCAAGTGCAGGCCCAGTTGAAGACTATGATGGACATGCTAGCCAAGCTGACTTCGGAGAGAGAAGCTAGCCCAACCTGCAGGGGCCATTAATCAGGAGCAAGAGCATGCTCCACATGCTTCACGAGCCTATGCTCCAAAGAAACATGGTTCCTGGGGCATCACATCAAGTCCCACCTACACCACCTGCTATGGGGGCGGCAACCCCAAATATCATGGAGGCTGTGGAATCCCTCACTCAACCATCTGATTGGAAATCCATCGAGGCCCGACTAAAAGCTGTGGAGGGGGTGAAAACATATGGGGGGACCGATCCTCATGATTTATGCTTGGTGCCAGGCATAGTACTTCCTTCCAAGTTCAAGATGCCTGATTTTGAAAAGTTCAATGGTACTCGGTGTCCTAGAACACATGTGACCATGTCTGCCGCAAGATGGCAGCCCATGCGGATAATGGAAAACTCTTAATGCATTGCTTCCCGGGAGAGCCTAACCGGTGGTCCACTTGCGATGGTACATCCAACTTGAAGGTAGCCATATCGAGAACATGGAATGAGCTTGCCACGGCATTCTTAGCTCAATACAAGCATGTCACCGAACCGGCGTTAGATCGGGCCGGCCTACGGTCATTTGAAAAAGGAAGTAATGAAAGCTTCAAAGTTTATGCCCGACGATGGAGAGAGGCGGCAATGGATGTTCAGCCTCCACTCACCGAAAGAGAACTCACTACCCTCTTCATCAGCACCATGAAGGGGGTTTACTACAAAAAACTAATTGGGAATGTTTCAAGTAGCTTCGCAGATCTGGTCGCCTCAGGAGAACGAATCGAAGGTGGCATAAGGGAAGGAAAACTCGGGGGAAGCAAGTATGAAGCTTCTAGAAAGCCCTCTTCCTCCAATCGAAAGAAAGAAGGAGAATCCCAGGCGGTATGGCAACCCAAGGCTGACTATAACAAGACCGGGTCACAACAACCCCAACAATCAACTACACCTGGGTGTTATGGAGGAACTTCGACAATGTCCTACATTGCTCAAGCCCCGAACCCACAATATCAGCCTCAGGCGGGAACTTTACTCAACTAACCAATCCCGGTCGAGCAATCAAAACAGCCCATGGCGGAAGCAAAAAACGGAAAGGAGAAATTCGATCCAATTCCTATCACATACACGGAGGCATACACCGGACTATTGGCAGCAGGACTTGTCGGTCCGGTGCCCCTAAAAAAGTTAAGCCCTCCATATCCTGATTGGTACAAAGCTGATACCGATTGCGCATTCCATGGAGGTGGAATTGGACATGACACGAAGGTTGTTTTGCCCTAAAAAGGAATATACAACATTTAAGAGATCTTTGGGTGGTTGGACTTCTCTAAAATGGCTGGCACTCCCAATGTGGGTACCAACCCTCTTCCGGAACACTCAGGCGGTGTTGCCCATGTAATAGCCGAATATGGAAATTCTCCTAGACAGGATTCCACAATGAAGACGGACAAGTATCAATTATTCATGACCCTACACAAGAATGGATTCATAATGACCAAGGATGTGACCGATGCTAATAGGGGCGACAAGCTGGAGGAAGCGATGCCTTTATCACAAGACAAACTTATGGACACGACTTAGAGGAATGTGATGAATTTCAAGAAGCAGTCCAAGAATTGTTAAACTCCAAGAGACCGGAGATTTCAAAGCTGGAGGTACATCGTGAGGTCCGTATGGCCTCCACTGATAGGTCACAAGTGGCACCCAAACCTGGGGCACCGAAACCCCTAATTATCCAGGACACAGGAGAAGCCGAAGGCCGACTCATTGATGCAAAAGGTCAAAACCCTTACTATTCAGGAGCCATCACCTTTCCCATACAAGGATGATAAAGCGGTCCCATGGAACTATCACCGCAAGTCTGTCATTGCGGGGGTTCCTATAGAAGAGAAGAAGACAAGAAGTGGTCGTTCATACACACCACAAGAAATCAACAAAGCTGATAAAGGCAAAGCCGTAGAGCAAGATATCATTCCAAAACCGATATCGGCTAACAAAAATACTTCTATCTCGAGAAGAGGAGGTAACTCGGTTTCGAAGTGATTAAACAGAGTGAATACAACATCATTGATCAATTGAGTCGGCAGTGCTCGCATCTCATTATTATCTTTGCTTATGGATTCTACTCCACACCGAGAAACCCTTATGAAGGTCTTGAGCAAAGCTTATGTTCCTCCATCCATTTCGTGGAGAACTTAGATGGGATTGCAAATAATATCGTGGCGAGTAACTTTCTCAGCTTCGGTGAAGAAGAGCTCCCTCAAGAAGGTGTTGGACATATCAAGGCTTTGCATATTTCGTTAAGTGCAAGGAACACATCATCTCGCGTGTGCTAATTGATAACGGATCTTCTTTGAACATTATGCCAGCTCCCATTCTAAAGCAACCGCTAGTGGACCCGTCTTACATCCGCCCCACCAACATGATTGTCAGGGCTTTTGATGGAGAAAAGCGAGAAGTAGTGGGAACCCTAGATGTACCACTACAAATTGGTCCAAGTACATTCACCGTGGAGTTCCAAGTCATGCATATCGCTCCTTACTATAGCCGCCTCCTGGGAAGGCCATGGATTCATGCAACGGGGGCAATACCCTCAACCTTTCATCAAAAGGTTAAATTCATTGTAGACGGAAAACTCATATGCGTGTCCGGAGAAACAGAAATCCTTGTCACCAAACCTCTCTCTTCCCCTACATCGAAAGCAGTGAAGATATCCCCAGAATGTTCCTTCCGCTCATTCGAGGTCGTCAATGCAACCTACCTTCCAAACCCTACAACCGATCAGGATGATGGGACACAATTACCAAAGGCATCGAAGATGGTAGCATCGATCATCTTGAAGTTGGGCCACAAAGCAGGAAAAGGATTGGGGTTGCAAGGATAAGGGATCAAAGAACCTATTACCATTCGAAGCACAATTGGAAGATTTGGGCTAGGCTACAAGCCCACTAAAGTCGACAGGCAATTAGAGACCTCAAGAAGAAGGGATAGCCGGTGGCTAAGGCTGGAGAAAAGAGCTTTCCAAGAACAGAAGATGATTTTTCCACCGCTCGGAGCTACATTCGGGAGCGCGGGATTCATAAACCGGGAGGGAAGAGACAAGTGGCCGCTATAGGGGATGACAATGAAGAGGTGAAACTGGTTTCGGGTTTGCCAAGGAGACCCGAGACAACAACTGGACAACTGGAAAAGCTTGGACCTCCCTATCATGTAAACGGTTCAAGGAACCTCGCTGGGACATTTTCAATGTTTTCTCTTTGTTGTTTTTTAATTCCGAGTTTGCTGTAAACTTATTTTTGAAAGTTTGAATAAAATGAAACTTTTTCAAAAAACATCCTCTTGCATTTCATAGCATGTGCATTATCATATATGGTTGAGTAAGTCGGACTTTTTCCAACAGGTATGATAAATTCAAAGATATGGTAAGAAAAGAAGAAACGAGTTGCTTAAGACTTGACCATAATCCAAACCGGGGAACGGTCGATTATCCGGAGATAGAGGAAGCTGGAACAAGTAGAAGATCCCGAGCTACCAGAAGACATCCACTGCTCCCTTTTGAAAAAGAAGACCAGCACTTATCCCTAGTGAAGACCAGATGGCAGGTTTGAACTCGAAGAGCCCAAAAGAATTGAGATTGGGGTCTTTAATCCCCAACAATATCAAACATCGGCTACTTGATCTTCTCAAGTGTAAGGACCCGTACCTTGAGTTAGTCAAAGTTAGTCAGGTGCTTTGCCTTCGAGTAGAGTTTTTCTAGATTTTGACCTAGTGAATGGGCTCAAATGAATTCACGTGCAAAAGGAAAGATGCTTAGAATGATGTCCTCTATCTACCACGAAGTTTCGGGCCAAACGGACGTGTATGTGAGGTGCACGTGATATGGGTCCAATTCACGTGCAAGTGTGATTGTCTTCCAAATGATGCAAGGAGGCTAGGGGTGAAGTTTGAGAGCATTTGGAGTCCATTTGGAGTTGCACGTGAATTGGGAATTCACGTGCAAATTGGCAGGCGCATGCCATATTTTTGCATGGTTCCCTTGGTTTTGACATTCTAATGATCTTTCTCCAAAGGACCATGTTGAAATTCCGAGTATTTTGGCCTATATGGGTGCGGAAAGGTGCTAACTTGTGTGATCAAAACTACGTCGTTTTGATCCTGGGTTTTACTTAATCAAAACTACGTCGTTTTGATGTGGGTAGTGTCTATATAAGGAGGGCTTGAGTTTGAATTTAGGGTTCTTGTGTTCTTCCTTGCTGGAATTCGCCGAGAGAGAGAGAGAGAGGAGAGGATCTCCGGGCATTGGCCGTGGTGGTTCGCTCGTTGGAAGGCGTCAAGCGTAGAGGATAGGACAAGAGCCTAGGTAGGGATTCATATTCTTCCTAACTCCCCTCTGTTTTAGGATATACACCTATATATATATATGTAAATCCATATAGGTGTGATCTCCTATATGGATGTTGGCCTTCGAGGCATGTTTTGTTGATTCCGATGTTAATTTGGCCTGAGGATTTTCCGGGGTTTGTTTATGCCCACCATGTGTTTGATGAAATGTCCGTGAGGCCCGCACACTATGTGTTTGATGAAATGTCTGTTGAGGCCTGCACACTATGTGTTTGATGAAATGTCCGGAGAGGCCTGCATGCCATGTATTCAATATAATGCCGGTGAGACCTGGTATATGGGTGTTTAATGATATGCCTGTGCGGCGGGTGTGTCTTGCTTGATTTATATTTGATTTTAAACCTGTGAGGCTGATGTGTGTGGCTTGTATCTGACCATGTTAGTCCTATTTGAGATAAAGTGTAAATCTTTGTCTTGGGCTCATGTTGAGATGTAATGTTATGCTTTTGTTGGCTCTGTTTGGGACGGAAGCCGAGATTTGGGCCAGGCACAATGGGTGGACCCCTTTGAGATTTGGCCAGGACGTGGTCCTGGTCTCGGTGTGACACTCACGACGGTGGGCTAAGTCTACACCCATTCCTGAGGGTAGATATGGCACCCGAGGAGGTGGTTGACCATATCGACTCGGGTGGAAAATGTTGCATTGGTGTCCATGCAACATGGGCGGTGAAGGTGGTATGTCATGTCGCCGTGGTGGCGGGGTGTCCTCTGCGCTTCTGGTGCGGGTTCGGGTAAAGAGTGTTCTCTGGGTGATGTTTGCTGTTTAGCCTTAGGCACGACACGAGCACAAGCATACACATATCATGCATGTTGTGGACGATGGGAGGGGGAGGGGTGAGAGGCGGATCCCTCTAAGGTGGTTTGCTCACCCCTCCTTTAAACCTGGTTCTTTTGCAGGGGTTTAAGAGGTAGGTGAAGGCCGAGGAGCTAGCCCCGAGGCCGAAAGTTTTATATTATTTCCTTGTGTACTTTGGTTTTATGTGTTTGGATTTTGGTTTGGTTTTATTTATGGCTTTATAGGGGTTTTTTCCCCTGACGGGTTGTAATAAACATTTAGCCTTTGAAATGAAATAAAATGAGGTGTTGTTATTCAATTTGTGTTTGTGTGCATGGTTTGGGAGCAGAGGAGCATGCCCCTTGGCATGTTAGCTTTGATTATGGGCGAGGGACAACCCCGTGCTAGAGGTCCTTTTAAGGTGCTTGCACCAACCCCTTGTCCCTTCGGGTGCGGGCATGGGCGGTCTCTACTCCTTTTCCGGTGGAAGGAAATTGGGGCGTGACATCAAGTCCTACATTGATGTGTTCGCCTGGTCCTACAAAGATATGCCGGGATTGGATATAGATATAGTGCAACACCAGGTTGCCCTTGAGACCTGAGTGTAAGCCTGTCCAAGCAAAAGCTAAGGAGGATGAGACCGGAGATGATACTAAAGATCAAGGAAGAAGTCAAAAAGCAATGGGATGCAGGGTTCCTTAGTGTGGCCCACTATCCAGAATGGGTGGCCAATATCGTACCGGGTCCAAAGAAAGGGGGGAAGGTCCGTATGTGTGTAGACTATCGCGACCTCAATAGGGCTAGTCCAAAAGATAACTTCCCACTACCTCACATTGACACTTTGGTAGACAACACGGCAAGACATACTATGTTTTCCTTCATGGATGGATTCTCCTGGCTATAACCAAATTCGGATGGATCCTGAACACAAGGAAAAGACTACATTTATCACTATATGGGGCACCTTTTGCTACAATGTCATGCCTTTCGGACTCAAAAATGCTTGGGCAACTTATCAAAGAGCCATGGTAACACTGTTCCATGACATGATGCATAAAGAAGTAGAGGTCTATGTCGATGATATGATCGCCAAATCAAAAGGAGACAAGGACCATGTCGAAGTGTTGCGTAAGCTCTTCGACAGGACTACGAAAATATCAATTGAAGTTAAATCCAGCCAAATGTACCTTTGGGGCTACATCAGGCAAGCTATTAGGATTCATCGTCGATCAACGGGGAATTAAAATTGATTCCGATAAAGTCCGGGCCATCCAAGATATGCCTGTGCCAAAAACTATCAAGGAAGTTAGAGGATTCCTCGGAAGACTCAACTATATCGCTCGGTTCATTTCACAACTCACTATGACTTGTGAACCCGTCTTCAAGGTGCTTCGCAAGAATAGCCCCGAAGTGTGGAACAAAGAATGTCGGGAGGCCTTTGATACAATTAAGCAAGATTTGATGAACCCTCCAATTTTGGTTCCCCCAAGTATTTGGTCAACCTCTAATTTTGTACTTAGCAGTCCGAGAAACCTCGATGGGTTGTGTCCTGGGACAACATGATGCCTCAGGGAAGAAAGAGCAAATCATTTACTATCTAAGCAAGAAGTTTACACCTTGTGAGGAAAAGTACACTCCTCTGGAAAAGACTTGTTGTGCCCTCGCTTGGACAACACGAAGGTTAAGGCAAAGATACACTCTACCATACCACATGGCTCATCTCTAGACATGACCCGCTCAAATACCTATTGGAAAAGCCATCCATGACGGGAAGAATTGCTAAGTGGCAGCTACTCTTAGCAGAATATGACATTGTCTATGTGCCTCAAAAGGCCATCAAAGGAAGTGCCATAGCCGATTATCTAGCGGATCGAGCCTTGGAAGATTATGAGCCGGCAATCTCTCGATTTCCCAGACGAATTCATCAACACCATCCAAGAAAATGAAGAGTCGGACACATGGACCCTTTGGTTTGATGGAGCATCAAGCTTATCCTGGTCATGGCATCGGGGCAGTCCTAATTTCCCCATCCGGAGTACATTTTCCGATGGCCGCCAAGTTGACATTCCCTTGCACAAACAATATATCAGAATATGAAGCTTGTGTAATGGGCCTCCAAGAGGCATTGAGTAAAGGAATCGGAAATTACAAGTGTTCGGGGATTCAGCTCTAGTCATTTATCAAGTTAGAAAGGAATGGGAAACTCGAAATCACAAGTTGATTCCTTACCGACAAATGATTTGTGAAATGGCTAACCTATTTGATGAAATTACATTTGAACACATGTCAAGAGAGCATAATCGAATTCCCGATGCTTTAGTGACTCTAGCCTCCCTCCTTCGATTGGACACATGCTTCGAAATACCATGCTTTGACATCAATGTGAACAAGGAACCCATTTACAACATGGTAACCAATGTTGACACCGACAACAAGCCTTGGTATCAAGATATCAAACAAGACTGTCCCAAAGACTCATATCCGGTAGGGGCCTCGAAGCAGAAAAAAGAAACATCCGACGAGCAAGCATCAATTACTTCCTCGACGGTTCAATCCTATACGACGCAACCATAACCAAGTTTTATCGCGGTGCTTAGACAAAGATGAAGCAGCTCGGGTCACCAATGAGGTTCACAACGGCGATCACGGATCTCATGCGAATGGGCATACACTAACTAGGCAGATGATGAGGATGGGCTACTATTGGGTTACTATGGAAAAGGACCGCATCGAGCATGTGCGTAAATGTCTTAAGTGCCAGGTTTATGGGGATTGCATTCAAGCACCCCCATCTAAGTTACACGTGCTTACATCTCCGTGGCCATTTGCATTGTGGGGCATAGACGTCATTGGGCCCATATTTCCAAAAGCCTCCAATGGACATAGATTCATTCTTGTAGCTATCGACTATTTCACTAAGTGGGTCGAGGCAGCCTCCTACGTCCAAGTCATTCAGTCAGTAATCACTAAGTTTGTCCGCAACAACATCGTGTGCCGCTATGGGCTCCCAGAGCACATTATAACAGATAATACTGCCAATCTGAATAGCCGGATGATGGACAATTTGTGTGAACAGTTCAAAATCCGACATCGCAACTCTACACCTTACCGTCCTCAAATGAACGGAGCGGTAGAAGCGGCAAACAAGAATATCAAGAACATTATCCGAAAAATGACTGAAACGTACAAAGATTGGAGCGAGAAACTCCCATATGCACTACATGCCTATAGAACCACAGTCCGGACTTCAACTGGGGCAACGCCATTTTCCTTAGTTTATGGCATGGAGGCTGTTTTACCGGTGGAAGTAGAAATCCCATCTCTGAGGGTGCTCATGGATACCAAGCTAGATGAAGCCGAATGGGTTAAGAACCGTTTCGAACAGTTGAACCTAATTGACGGGAAACGATTCACGACGGTTTGCCGAGGTCAGCTTTATCAAAAGAGAATGATGGCTAGCTTCAACAAAAAGGTGCGACCAAGGGCATTTCAAGAAGGAGACCTGGTCCTGAAAAAGATACTACCAATACAGCATGATCACAGAGGCAAATGGACTCCAAATTATGAGGGGCCGTATGTTGTAAAAAGAGCATTCTCAGGTGGTGCACTCATCCTCACCAAAATGGATGGAGACGAACTCCCGAACCCTGTAAACAGTGATGCTATAAAGAAATTTTATGTTTAGTTTCTGTTCTTGTACCAAAGTGGATTTAAAATTGTCATTTATTGAAAGAATTCTCCATGTTCTTAAACCTTTCATATATCCTTATTTTCCAGTAAGGGAGCTTTTCCCTGAGAAAGAGACAAAAAAAAGGGGCACCAAAGGGCCAAAAAAAAACAGAGCCTTCTCATCTTTCAAAAGAACTCCAAACAGTCATTCACTATTGAGTCCAAATCTCACGCTCATCATCTCCTTCATATAAATGACAACAAAAAATTCATTTTGGTACAAAGACAAGGAAGTCGCAGCTAAGAGGCGGACTTAGTGAAAACCTGAAAGGGCACTAAGGGTAAAATACAAAGCCAAACAAAAGGACCAGGATCCAAAGTCACCTAAAGCAGCCTGATAAAATCTCAAGCACCTCAGAGGGATTGATCAGTTACTCCACATCAAAGGCTGGCCTATGAATAGAAGGATTGGTCATGTTTTGAGCACACTTTGATCAACTTTGTAAACCAATATCTTAAAAAATTATCATTCTGTTTTATAAAAGGAAGACTTGTTAAACTCTTATGATAATGCATGAGTCATGTTGTGTATGATGATGTACTTTTCTCAAAATTCTTTTTCAAAATTCCTTTTTAAAAAAAAAAATTCCCCAAGCAGAGTTTTCTTGAACATTCCATGCATGGGGATATCAACATGCAGAAAAGATGGCGCCCCGGTCTCTTGGAGCAAAGAGAGAACAAAAAGCACAAGTCATCCACTGGCCTCTTTCCCGACAGAGGAGAAGGATTCACAAACTTAATCATAAAGTCACATACATTCTCGCATCTTCATGCATCATTAGCATACATCCTAGCATGTTTGTTCTTCTTACTCACAGGATTATCCGTATATCGAAATGGCATGAGGATTCATCTCATGATCTACCAACAGTTAAGCTTCAAAGACAGATGAGGACTCACCCTCAACAAACAGAATTCCCTTTCAAAATCAAGGAACTAAACTCGGCAGACCTAGATCGTAAGCCCAAGCATAACTCTTGAGTGGTAATCTCGTAGAGCGATCTCTTAGAGTGAACTCGTAGAGGGAGCCATGATAGAGTCACCTATCCATAGCCCAAGATGCTACCTCACTATCATTTGACCCAAGATGTCACCCTCATAGCCCAAGAAGCTATTCGGCCCAAGAAGCCACTCTCATAGCCCAAGAAGCTATTTGGCCCAAGAAGCCACCTTTATAGCCCGAGACGCTATTATTCGGCCCAAGAAGCCACCCTCATAGCCCAAGAAGCTAATCGATCCAAGATGTCACTCAAAATCGACCCAAGATGTCACTCATTTTCGACCCAAGATGTCGTATCATAGCCCAAGAAGCTATATGGCCCAAGAAGCCACTCTCATAGCCCAAGAAGCTATTTGGCCCAAGAAGCCACCTTTATAGCCCGAGACGTTATTATTCGGCCCAAGAAGCAACCCTCATAGCCCAAGAAGCTAATCGACCCAAGATGTCACTCATTTTCGACCCAAGATGTCGTGTCATAGCCCAAGAAGCTATTCGGCCCAAGAAGCCACTCTCATAGCCCAAGAAGCTATATGGCCCAAGAAGCCACCTTTATAGCCCGAGACGCTATTATTCGGCCCAAGAAGCCACCCTCATAGCCCAAGAAGCTAAGCGACCTAAGATGTCACTCAAAATCGACCCAAGATGTCACTCATTTTCGACCCAAGATGTCGTATCATAGCCCAAGAAGCTATTTGGCCCAAGAAGCCACCTTTATAGCCCCAGACGCTATTATTCGGCCCAAGAAGCAACCCTCATAGCCCAAGAAGCTAACCGACCCAAGATGTCACTCATTTTCGACCCAAGATGTCGTGTCATAGCCCAAAAGCTATTCGGCCCAAGAAGCCACCCTTATAGCCCAAGAAGCAAATCAACCTAAGATGTCATATCATAGCCCAAGAAGCTATTCGGCCCAAGAAGCCACCCTCATAACCAAAAATGCCGCATCAATCTCATAGCAATGCCAAACTCCAAGGAGATCTAACCATTCAAAATGGGTATTTGGTTATCTTTGTACATCATTTGTATACAAACAATGCACAAAGAGGGGCAGCTGTTGTACCCCATTTTGACCAGGTTAGATCGCAACCGTACTTGGCAAAGGACCACTAAGTGATAGAGTATGACATTCGGAGAATAACGCACTTGACCACACTTGATTCCGAGGAGAAATGAAATGATTATGATAAAAATATCAAGTTGAATTGGACAATCGGTGGGCAGCCCGCTATTTTATTAATAACTTCCCCGATACTTGTCGTAATCCAACAAAGTCAATTGAATTGATTAGATAACACCTTTATCTATCATTTCCAATTGGTTTGAGAATATTCCGGGTTGTATTCAATTAGTTATGATTTTTCAAAGTTGGCAACCAAACCTTGTGCAAATTTCGGGGAGATAGCTAGTGTGCAGCGCACTATTTTGCCAATAACTTTCTCAATACTCATTGGATCTGAACAAAATCAATTGCATTAGTTAGATAACATCTTTATCTATCATCTCCAATTGGTTTTAAGGTAATCCGAGTTCTATGAAATTAACTATGAATTTTTGAATCGGACGGGCAGAATGCTCACTTTATCATGTACCCCTGTGCGGTATTTCCTACTTTTCTCCTAAATGGATGATCCTTTTGGAGTGATTCCAATTTCAGGAGATAGATAACAGAATTTCGAGCAAAACAAGACCAATTTGGCCCTAATCCGAGCTCTGTGGAGAAAGTTATGAATTTTTGAAGTTGCCCCAGAAATCTGCCAATTTTTCACGAATTTTGGTTCTTCATATGCATATTTGTCCCACATTGCCAGTTTTGCTTCTACTTCGCCCAGTATATATACAAAGGCACTCTCCTTACACAGCAAGTGATAACAAGAGAGGCCTAAGGAAGCCCAAGTAGAGGCGCTATGTGGCGACCGAGCCCACACACGGAAATTTTTGGGGAAACCCAAATCCGATGGTCAAACTTGGTCAAATCCGGACTAAGCCCAGATCTGGCGGTCAAACTTGGTCAAATCCGGACTAAGCCCAGATCCGGTGGTCAAACTTGGTCAACTGATGCGGAATAAGGACTTACTAATCCGGACTAAGCCCAGATCCGGTGGTCAAACTTGGTCATCTGATCCGGACTAAGCCCAAATTCGGACTAAACCCAGATTCGGTGGTCAAACTTGGTCAACTGATGCGGAATAAGGACTTACTGATCCGGACTAAGCCCAGATCTGGTGGTCAAACTTGGTCAACTGATGCGGAATAAGGACTTACTAATCCGGACTAAGCCCAGATTCGGTGGTCAAACTTGGTCAACTAATCCGGACTAAGCCCAAATCCGGACTAAGCCCAGATCCGGTGGTCAAACTTGGTCAACTAATGCGGAATAAGGACTTAGTCCGGACTAAGCCCAGATGAGGCGCCACGTGGCGACCGAGCCTACACACGGAAATTTTTGGGGAAACCCAAATCCGGTGGTCAAACTTGGTCAAATCCGGACTAAGCCCAGATCCGGTGGTCAAACTTGGTCAAATCCGGACTAAGCCTAGATCCGGCGGTCAAACTTGGTCAAATCCGGACTAAGCCCAGATCCGGTGGTCAAACTTGGTCAACTGATGCGGAATAAGGACTTACTAATCCGGACTAAGCCCAGATCCGGTGGTCAAACTTGGTCATCTGATCCGGACTAAGCCCAAATCCGGACTAAGCCCAGATTCGGTGGTCAAACTTGGTCAACTGATGCGGAATAAGGACTTACTGATCCGGACTAAGCCCAGATCCGGTGGTCAAACTTGGTCAACTGATGCGGAATAAGGACTTACTAATCCGGACTAAGCCCAGATCCGGTGGTCAAACTTGGTCAACTAATGCGGAATAAGGACTTAGTCCGGACTAAGCCTAGTAGAGGCGCCATGTGGCGACCGAGCCCACGTGGTCAAACTTGGTCAACTGATGCGGAATAAGGACTTACTAATTCGGACTAAGCCCAGATCCGGTGGTCATACTTGGTCAATCGAATAAGGACTTACCTGGACTGGCTAAGCCCAGATCCAGGTGGTCAAACTTGGTCAACTGATGCGGAATAAGGACTTACCGATACGGACTAAGCCCGATCCGGAGGTCAAACTTGGTCAACCGATGCGGAATAAGGACTTACGATACGGACTAAGCCCAAATCCGGTGGTCAAACTTGGTCAACTGATGCGGAATAAGGACTTACTGATGCGGACTAAGGCCACTGATCCGGAATAAGCGCAGATCCGGAGGTCAAACTTGGTCAAATCCGAGCTAAACCTATTGATGCGGAATAAGCTCATTAGTGCGGAATAAGGACTTGTTAATACGGAATGAGGACCTATTGATGCGGAATAAGGCCACCGATCCCGAATAAGCCTAGATCCAGGAGGTCAAACCTGGTTAATGATTTTGAAAAACTCCAAAATAGCTCCTCTACAGGTCTGGGAGTGACTCCAAAGCATCTGGACTCCGAAAATTCTTTTTAAGTGCATTAAATGCCAGCAATGTCTCGGAACCCCCTTTTTAAGCGTGGGAATTGAGGAGTCTCCAAATATTACATTCAAATGTCTCGGAACTCCATTTTTGAGCATAGGGACGGAAGACCTCTGTAATTAAATGTCATTTTCCTCGGGACATCACAGTTGACCCTGGGGATTGCATAACCATTAATTCCCAACGGCTCCAATACATCCGGAAATGCATTCCGCTCTTACCCACCAAAGCGTCCAGGTACAACAGAGGATTAAATAATCTCAAACGATTTATTTATTTTCAGGCACTGGGACTCCTTTTTCAAAGCACGGGAACTGTGAATTATTCTAAATCGCTGGGAACCGAGAATCCCATTTCCGAAGTCATTAATTCATTGGAACGATGTAGTTGACTCATGGGGACTGTAAGGCATCCAATAAATGCCGAGACACGGGCTGTCCCCCCTGGGATTCCTATAAATAGACTGCCCCAAGAGGCAAGAGGGGGGCATCGATTATCAAGTATCATAAGAGGTTATTCCGGGAGAGAATTTCTGGCTGCATTTCTGAGAGATAAAAAATCAGAGAGGATTTTTATCAGGAAAAAGAGAGTTTGTTGGACGGGACTGTGAGAGAGAAAATTCTGAGAATTTCTAAAGGCGGAAACACTTTATTTTAGGAGAAAAGCACCCGAATATCTCCTATTTTGGGTGGAAAGAGCTAAGGCTGAAGGAAATACATCGAATCAAGGAGGGAGATTCATTTTACTAATCATTGTGTTTTCAGGGATCATTAGGAGGAAAGTGGAACCAACGTCTGCATCATCTTAATTTCTCCAGGTTTCCTGCTTTACTTTTGTTTATTTATTAAATTATTCTTTTTTTAAAATTTCTTTCTCTGTGTTGTTTTTAAACATAAAACCCAAAAACATCTCTATTTATTTTAATTATTTCTTAGAGTTTAAAAAACGAAAACACAAAAAAAACTTCTTGTATCTCTCTTTTCCTTTATTATTTTCAAAAAAATAATAAAATGTAAAAAAACAAAACTCAAATCTCTTCTAGAAAAATTTAAACAAGGCTTGGGCGGTCATGAGGGTTGAGCCCTAGATGCTCACATCCTAGTCTGCCTGGGCCAATATCAATTGTGGCGGTATTTTCTTATTTGAATTCAAATTGCTTTTGTTTTCTTTTCTAAAAAAAGGAAAATTACTTTTGTTTTCTTATAAAAATGCAATACTGTCACACGGGCCTAGATCCACATTCTTTTTCTAAAATTAGAATGTCCCTTTTTATTTACTTTATTAAAATCTTTTTCTTTGTTGTTTTAAGGCCTAGATCCTAAAATCTTTCTTTTTCTTAAAATTAAAAATACAAAAACTCTTTTTTTAGAATAAATAATAGAGCAAGCAAACACCCATAGATCAAGACTAGGTACCAATTGTGGGCGTTGTGGGGGTGCAAGAATTTTTCTTCCTTCCCCACACGTAACCGACTCCCGAACCTAATTCTCTGGAACCGTAGACCTTTCTTTGTCTAGGTGCCCAATCACACCTTTAATTTGTTTGGTGGCGACTCTGTGTTTTTCTTTTCTTTAATGGTTTGTGCGAGCCTTGTGCAGGGATGACTCTAGGATCAACAAAATGAACTAGCATGGAGTCCTTTCACAAAAGCCAGCAACGAGCCCAGTCAAAAACGGGTGATGACAGTTGGGAATGCATTATGTGAACTTGACCCAAATATGGATTGCATGTTGGATGTCGAATATATGTGTTGATTGATGTGTTGTGAATATGTATCATTGTATTATGCTTGAAAATGTGCTATGTGGAACTGTGGTAGCCTGTGTGGCTGTGATTGTAGTAGCTTGTGTGGTTGTGGTTGTGGTAGCCTGTGTGGCAGTGACTGTGGTAGCCTGTGGTTGTGGTTATGGTTATGTTTGCTAATGTAGTTTTCTTATGATTTGAATTAATTATAAATGCTGATTGTTGAACCCCATTTTGACCGAGTTAAATCACAATCATACTCGGCGAAAGACCACATAACAAGGCACCACTTTGGGAAACCTTTAAATGCCCCAAGGCAAGCACAAGTGATAGAGGATGAAATTTGGAGAACAACGCACTTGACCTCACTTGATTCCGGAAAGAAATGAAGAAATTATGACAAAAGTACCAAGTTTTGTATAAAATTGAATTGGACAGCCGGTGTGCAGCCGACTATTTTGCCGATAACTTTCTCAATACTTGTCGTAATCCAACAAAGTTAATTGCGTTGAGTAGATAACATCTTTATCTGTCATTTCCAACAGGTTTGAGATTATTCCGGGCTATATTCAATTAATTATGATTTTTAGAAGTTGGTTACCAAATCTGGTACAAATTTGGGAGAAACAGCCGGTCTGTGATGCATTATTTTGCCAATAACTCCCTCAATACTAGTTGGAATTGAACAAAATCACTTGTATTGGTTAGATAACATATTTATCTATCATTTACAACTGGTTTGAGATTATTCCGGGCTGTATTCAATTACTTATGATTTTTTGAAGATTGGTGATCAAGTTTGGGTGGAACAGCCGGTATACAGCGCACTATTTTGTCAATAACTTCCTCAATACTCGTTGGAATTGAACAAAGTCAATTGCATTGGTTAGATAACAACCTTATCCATCATCTCCAACCAGTTTTAGGATAATCCGAGTTCTGTGCAATTAACTATGAATTTTTGAATCTGACAGGCAGAATGCTCCCACTGTCATGTACCTCTATGTGGGTTTTCCCAATTTTCTCCTAAATGGCTGATCCTTTTTGAGTGATTCCAATTTCTGGAGATAGATGACAGAATTTCAAGAAAATAAAAAGACCAATTTGGCCCTAATCCGAGCTCTGTGGAGAAAGTTATGAATTTTTGAAGTTGCTCAAAAAATCTGCCTTATTTTCCATGAACTTTGGTTCTTCATATGCATGTTTGTCCCACATTGGCGCTTTGCTTCTCCTTCGCCCAGGATATATACAAAGACACTCTCCTTACACAGCAAGAGAGAACAAGAGAGGCCTAAGGAAGCCCAAGTAGAGGCGCCATGTGGCGACTAAGCCCACACACGAAAATTTTTGGGGAAACCCAAATCCGACGGCCAAACTTGGTCAAATCCTGGCCAAGCCCAAATCCGGTGGTCAAACTTGGTCAAATCCGGGCTAAGCCCGTTGATGCGGACTAAGCCCAAATCTGGTGGTCAAACTTGGTCAAATCCGAGCTAAGCCCATTGATGCAGCTAAGCCCAAATCCGGCGGTCAAACTTGGTCAAATCCGAGCTAAGCCCATTGATGAGGAATAAGGACCCATTGATGCGAAATAAGCTCATTAGTGCGGAATAAGGACCTGTTAATGCGTAATAAGGACACTGATCCGGAATAAGCCCAAATCCAGAGGTCAAACCTAGTCAAATCCGAGCTAAGCCCATTAATGCGGAATAAGCTCATTAGTGCGGAATAAGGACCTATTGATGTGGAATAAGGCCACCGATCCGGAATAAGCTCGGATCCAGGAGGTCAAACCTGGTCAATAATTCAGAAAAACTCCAAAATAGCTCCTCTACAGTGTCCGGGAGTGACTCCAAAGCACCGGGACTTTGAAAAATCCAGAAAATTCTTTTTAAGTGCATTAAATGCCACTAGTGTCTCGGAACCCCCTCTTCAAGCGTGGGAATTGAGGAGTCTCTGAATATTAAATTCAAATGTCTCAGAACTCCATTTTTGAGCATAGGGACGGGAGACCTCTGTAATTAAATGCCATTTTCCTCAGGACATCACAGTTGACCCTGGAGACTGCATAACTATTAATTCCCAATGGCTCCAATACACCCAGAAGTACATTCAACCCTTACTTTCCAAAGCGTCCAGATACAGTGGAATATTAAAATAAATCCCAAGTGATTTATTTATTTTCAGACGTAGGAACGAGGAGCCATAATGAGGTTCTCGGGACATTGCATTTGACTTGTTGGAAATATAAAAGGTACAATTAATGCCTAGCCAATGAGTACTCCCTTACAAGCCTATAAATAGACTGCCCCAGGAGGCGAGGAGTGGAGGATTTTTTGATCAATTATCACGTATTAGAGCAGATTATTTAGAGAGAGGAATTTCTGACTGCATTTCTTAGAGATAAAAAATCAAAGAGGATTTTTATTAGAGGAAAAAAGAGAGCTTGCTGGATGGGATTGTGAGAGAGAAAATCAGAGAGAAAATTCTTAGAATTTCTAAAGGCGGAAACACTTCATTTTGGGAGAAAAACACCCGAATATCTCCTATTTTTGGTGGAAAGAGCTAAGGCTGAAGGAAATACACCAAACCAAGGAGGAAGATTTATTTTACTAATCATTGTGTTTTCAGGGATCACTAGAAGGAAAAAGGAACCAACGTCTGCATCATCTTAATTTCTCTAGGTTTCCTACTTTACTTTTGTTTGTTTATTAAACTGTTCTCTTTTAAAAAAAAAATCTGTGTTGTTTTCAAACATAAAACCTAAAAATTTCTCTATTTTCTTTTTTCATTATTTCTCATAGTTTAAAAATACAAAAAACAAACATCTTGTATCTCTTTTTCTCCTTTATTGTTTTCAAAAAATAACAAAAATATAAAAACACAAAAACTTAAATCTTTTCTAGAAAATTTAAACAAGGCTAGGCGGTAATGAGGGTTGAGCCCTAGATGCTCATACCCTAGTATGCCTGGGCCAATATCAAATGTGGCGATATTTTCTTATTTGAATTCAAATTATTTTTGTTTTCTTTTCTAAAAAAGGAAAGTCACTTTTGTTTTCTTATAAAAATGCATACTGTCACGTGGGCCTAGATCCCACATTCTTTTTCTAAAATTAGAACGTACCCTTTTATCTGCTTTGAAATTATTTTTTTTGTTGTTTTAAGGTTTAGATTATAAAAACTCTATTTTCCCAAAAATTAAAAATATAAAAAAATAACTTCTTTTTTTAGTAATGCAAGTAAACACCCATAGATCAAGACTAGGTACCAATTGTGGGCGTTGTGGGGGTGCAAGAGTTTTTCTTCCTTCCCCACACATAACCGACTTCGAACCTAATTTTCTGGAACTGTAGACCTTTCTTTTTCTAGGTACCCAATCACACCTTAAATTTGTTTGGTGGCGACTCTGTTTTTCTTTCTTTAATGGTTTGTGCGAGCCTTGTGCAGGGATGACTCTAGGATCAACGGAATGAACTAGCATGGAGTCCTTTCACAAAAGCCAGTACGAGCCCAGTCAAAAACGGGTGATGACACTGATAATAATCTATTTATATATCATTGCCATGACACTACACTTGTGCACGTCATCATACAGACGTTGGGAGCATGGGATGGGTTAAGGAGACATGATCCCTACTAAGTTGTGGTTGCTCACCCCTCTGATAACGTGCATTTTATGCCGTTATTCTAGTGTTTATTTAGGATGTTTAAGAGCATGATTAGAGCCTTATTGCTTCATATATCATATATATTTGCTTTAACCCCTAGGAAGATGCTATTTGCAAATACATGCGTTTTTAAGTTTGTTTTGGCAGATTTTGGAGCTCACTTTTGATATAATAGATGGCCTAAAACAATTGGCGTGCAAGAACAAAAGTTGCTTAGAATGATGTCCTCTACCTACCACAGAAATTTCAGAGCATTTGGAGTTGCACGTGAATTCACCCATTTCACGTGCAAGCATATTTTTGCTTCTCAGGCCTCTACAGGATGCAAGGAAGCTTGGGGAGAAGTTTGAGCTGATTTGGAGGTGCACGTGAATTCACCATATCACGTGCAAATTGACGTGCAGAGATATTTTTGGACCGATCCTATCGTTTTTCCATGCTGATCATTTGTTCCTGAAGGCCCATGTCCAAATTGTGGATGGAAGATAGAGATTTTAAAGTTTGGAGTGTCACTTATCAAAACTACGTCGTTTTGATAATGGGCTAGGGTACACACCTCAAGGCCCATCCAACCTCTATAAATAGAGGCTCCACGCCCCATGCTATGTAACCTAGACCCCCTACACGTTTTTAGAAGGAGAGAGGCTTCACGACTTGGAGGCTGCTCCTTGACCTAGGAGAGCAGCCGTCGCAGTCACCCGTCGCGGATTTTGGAGCCTAGATTTGAAGCCTTGTTGCGCGCGTGGATTAGAAGAAGATGTTTAGCTTTACTGCTATGGTTTTGCTTGTAATCATGCGTGAGTAGTTCTTATAATCTAGGGGAGCAATGTAGCCCCCTTGTTGCTTTGCTGTGTTTATGAATATTGGGTTTGGATGATTGAGTTTTGCATGTTTTATGAATCTGTTCTTAATTTCTATCTTTGGATGTACACCTTGGTATTCTTAGCCCTAGTCTGGGGCGGATTGAGATTCATAACTTATTTGTAATTGGTGTGATCATTATCCTTTTGCAAGTATGATTTATTGGCTTTGTATGTTTGTGTGTTTAGATGACCATTCTGGCATACAACTCTTAAAAGGACCTCAATGACCATTTGTTGTCCTTGGCTTATGTTTAGCATGTTTTCAATCAGACAACCCTAATACCATGAACCAGTAGAGATAACATAGGGAGGTGAAATTGTGACCCTAGATGCCTTAATCCTTGATTCTAAATCCAACATTTTTAGTTATTTCAATTGCAATTCTGTTTTCAGTAAAGTAATTATAAAACACAATTTTGTTTGCCGAGACATTATTTTAAGCAAGATTAATTTGGTGATTTGAGTTAAAGCTAGATAACTTGGTAATCTTTGTGGGATTGACCCCTTTCTTGTCGCTATTCTATTTAGCATTAGTTAAGGGAATTAATATTTTGAGAAGGGATTTAAACGACAGTAGCTTAACCCTCACTTGGGTTTCGCTCACGAAATACTCGTTTGTCAAATTGGCGCCGTTGCCGGGGATTCAACGGTTAACTAGTTTTTAAAATCAACATTGAGTGAAATTGTTTGAATTCTGATCTTGGTGTTTTATTTTGTCTTTTATTTTCTGTTATTTTGTGTTCTTTATTTGTTTATTTTGTATTGTTCGAAGCTGCTGGGTGTGTTCTTGTTGTTTTACAGGAACATACACCAAGTGTTTGAGGAATTCCTAGTTGTGCATGCCAAGATAGGAGTTTATACCATTTAATCGGGAACCAGAAAGATTGTTCAGAGCTCGTCGTAGAGCAGCTAGGAAAGCAGCACGTGAGGCTGAAGAAGCATTGCAATGCTTAGAGCATTCGATGGGTGAATTGATGGCGATTTAAGGCCTGATGGTGGTGCACCGCAAGGAGGGGCCAATTACAATGGCCAATATCCGAAGAAGAGGGTAATAGGTTTATGCCCAAACCTTCTTAGACTATGCGAGACCGATGATGTCCGACCATTATTCTGGGATTCGGCAGACAAGAGTCCAAGCAAATAGCTTCGAGCTGAAGCCGGCGTTGATCAACATGGTGAGCAACAACGCGTTTGGAGGAACAGCCGTGGATGATCCACACCAGCATTTGATGAGGTTCTACCAAATGTGCGACACCATAAAGATCAACAATATATCGGAGGAGGCAATAAAGCTAAGGCTTTTCTCTTTCTCTTTAAGGGATAGAGCTCTTGGCTGGTTCAACGATCGCCAGGCAGGTTCAATCAACACTTGGGAGGAGATGCGGACCAAGTTCATGTCAAAGTACTTCCCTCCTTCCAAGGTGATCCGGCTCGAGAGGGGAGATTAGCAGATTCAAGCAAGATGAGATGGAGACTCTTCATGAAGCTTGGGAGCATTTCAAAGACTTAGTGAGAAGATGCCCTGATCATGGAAGACCCCAGTGGATTCAAATTGAATCTTTCTACACAGGTCTTCAGTCCCACTCACAAGACAAGGTGAATGCAGCTGCTGGAGGATGCTTGATGAATCTAGAGCCTAACGCAGCAGCAAAGCTCTTGGAGAGGCTGTCATTAGCTGATTGGCAGTGGTCTAATGTGCGTACTTCAAAGCCAAGGGAGAAGATAGCTTCAGATTGATAATTCTTCCAATGATATGCAAGCACAGATTCAAGCTTTAGTGAAAGGCATGGAAGTATTAGCTCTTAAAGTTGAAGGATCACAACAAACTTTACCGATGGCGACGGGGCTGGAGTGGAGTCAAGAAGCAAATTATGTTGGAGGAAAGGGCTTGTATCGAAGCGGCAATTTTATCCTTAATAACAACAACAAGGGTACAACCAGAACCAGGAAGTCTCAACCATTTCGGAAAAACCAGAACCGAGGGGGAGATACCTCATTTCAAGACAAATATGTGCCCCCCGGGGATGAAGCGAATCCGTATGCTACGGATAATTATTTACACCCACCTCTAGGATTCGAGCGGAAATGACCTCGGCCTCAACAAGAAAGAGGAAGGGTATATCGGAATGTGGATGAGCCAACCAAAAGAGAGGATAATTTGGAGGAAAGGGTAGTCACCATAGAATCTTCAATGAAGAATATAAAAAAGTCGCTTGTGAGTTTGGCCCAGAATGTAAATCAAGGAGTCTCGGCTAAATCTTTTCCAAGTGATACCGGGTAAACCCCAAGGAGAGCTGCAAGGCTATTACTCTAAGAAGCGGGAAGGCACCGAAAGAAGCCGAAGAGCCTAAGAAGAAGGCAATTCCAGGAAGAACAGAACCGGACCCTTGGAAGCCGATGACCAAGGAAAATCAGATAAAGTCAAGAAAGAGTGCAAGAAAAGAAGGACCAGGCAATGAGTCAAGACGAATAGCTGAAGAACAGAGGCAAGAGCTCAGGCCTACTATGCCATTTCCTCATAGGTTGAGGAATCGAGAGGGTTGAGGAAGAGTATGAGCGCTTCCCGAGTTTATTCAAGCGGCTTGAGATTAATATTCCATTTGTGGAAATTTTGGAGCAGATGCCTAGGTACGAAAGTACATCAAAGATTTTGTGAAGAAGAAGAGGAAATATGGGGATCATGAGACGGTGGCGATCACTAACGAGGTGAGCAAGGTGTTGTTCAACGAGTTTGCCCATTAAGCATAAAGATCCGGGCGGTTTTAATCTCCCTTGTGTGATTGGCAATGCACCACAAGCCCAGGCCTTATGTGATTTAGGGGCCAGCATCAATTTGATCTCCTTTACTTTTGACAGACAAGATTTTTAACCTCTCTAAAAGAGCTAGCTAATGTCGTTAAATCCCTCTTCAAAATAATAAATTCCCTAAGTTTGCACTAAAAGAATAGCGGCAAGAAAGGGGTCGAACCCACAGGGATTAACCTAGTTCTCTAGTTCTCAAATCAAAACACCCAATTACTATTGTTCTATAAAATGTCTTGGCAAAAGTTTTCTTTTTTAAACTAAAGATCTAATTTTTATGTGGTTTTCCGAATAAACAAAGAAAGTAAACTGATTTTAGGATTAAGATGCAAGGATTAAAAGCATCTAGGGTCACAATTTCACCTCCCTATGTTAGCTCTACTTGGTTCATGGTATTAGGGTTGTCCGATTGAAAACATGCTAAACATAAGCCAAGGACAACAAATGGTCATTGAGGTCCTTTTAAGAGTTGTATGCCAGAATGGTCATCTAAACACACAAACATGCAAAGCCAATAAATCATACTTGCAAAAGGATAATGATCACACCAATCACAAATAAGTTATGAATCTCAATCCGCCCCAGACTAGGGCTAAGAATACCAAGGTGTACATCCAAAGATAGAATTAAGAACAGATTCATAAAACATGCAAAACTTCAATCATCCAAACCCAAATATTCATAAACACAAGAAAGCAACAAGGGGGCTACATTGCTCCCCTAGATTAAAAGACTACTCACGCATGATTACAAGCAAAACCATAGCAGAAAAGCTCAACATCTTCTTCTTGATCATGCGCACAAGAAAGCTTCAAATCCAGGCTCCAAAATCCGCGACGGCTGCTGCGACGGCGCGACGGCGGTGCTCTCCTAGGTCAAGGAGCACCTCCAAGTCGTGGAGCCTCTCTCTCTCTTAAAACGTGTAGGGGGGTTAGGCATGCATAGCGAGGGCGTGGATGCTGTATTTATAGAGTTTGGATGGGCTTTGAGGTGTGTAACCTAGCCCACTTATCAAAACGGCGTAGTTTTGATAAGTAACACTCGAAACATTAAAAACTCTATCTTCCATCCACAATTTGGACTTGGGCCTTCAGGAACAAATGATCGGCATGGAAAAACGATTGGATCGGTCCAAAAATATCTCTGCACGTCAATTTGCACGTGATATGGTGAATTCACGTGCACCTCCAATTCAGCTCAAACTTCTCCCCAAGCTTCCTTGCATCATGTGCCTGAGAGGCAAAAATAGGCTTGCACGTGAATTGAGTGAATTCACGTGCAGATCCAAATCAGCTCCAAATGCTCTGAAATTTCTGTGGTAGGTAGAGGACATCATTCCAAGCAACTTTGCTTCTTGCACGCCAATTGTTTGAGGCCATCTACTATGTCAAAAGTGAGGTCCAAAACCTGCCAAAACAACTTAAAAACGCATGTATTTGCAACTAGCATCTTCCTAGGGGTTAGAGCAAATATATATGAAATATGAGGCAATAAGGCTCTAATCATGCTCTTAAACATCCTAAATAAACACTAGAATAACGGCATAAAATGCACGTTATCAAATACACCACACTTGAACCATTGTTTGTCCTCAAGCAAAAACATACAAGCATGCAAAAATAAAATAAACACGCAGTCAAACGGAAGAAAAATAAAATAACAATCAAGGAGAATCATGGTTTCCTAAGCATGCAACTCTATCATGATGAAATGGGAATTTAAGCATCAAAATGAGTCATAACTTAGTTCATTCATGTCCATATCCCTAGTCCAACAACCATGCAATATCTCCACTTAAATTTCGAGATATGAGCAAGCAATCCATGATAAAATAGCACCTAGTTTCCCTTTAAGTTCTTACCAAGGATAAGCGACCTCACTCAAATATAATAATTCTCAAGCCCCAATACCTATCAATGAACAATGGATGGAAAACTTTATCTCTACACTCGCCATCAGCTATTGATTAAGTACTTGCCAAGCAATCATGAGAGTTCCCTATTGTGCTCATCAAAGAAAACACACTCTCTATTCTACTTTATTTGAACTCACACTCTAATCTAAACTCAATAAACAAAACATGAGCTAAAGAATTGAGCTCAACACTCTCAAAACAAAACACAACTCAGCCAATGTGGCTTCACAAATCTAAACAATCACACATAAACATCAAGCCATTGTGGCTTTTATTCTGCATCTTTCTTTTTCTTTTTTTTTTTTTTTTTCTCTTTTTTTTTAAGTAATAACCTTACAAGGTTGCATTTTATGCTCTCCCTTGATGGATTATTCACTCTTTTTTTTTTACTCACATAACACATAAATAAGACCGATTTTTTTTAATGCAAACTCCTTTTCAAAATGTGATGGGCTTTTTCCACAATGTGCATCACAAACCTTTTCCAATAATATCAAACAATAAAGAAAAGAATGCAAAGACAGTCACAATGACTTAGAGGTCTTGCATCCTAACTCCACACACCAAACACTCGAGCACTAATAAGTAATCACATGCTTACTTGACTCCTACCATTAAATAACCAATGTTAAGTACAAAGAAGAGTAGCAAATCAAACTATTACCCATACCCTAAAATGGCACTCAAAGGCTAAAAGAAGTCGTTCTCATTTTTCATTTCTTTTTCACTCAACTTTAAGGGTTACTTAGGTCTATCATAGCATTTCATGCTCGGCTAATATTCAAAACTCGGCTCCAAAAACATGGTGAAATCATTCAAGAGATATAGACATGATTAAACCAATTCGAGCACATTTTAACTACTTTAACACCCTTATCACAACATGATACTAATGTGGCATAAAAATTAAATTTTAAGCCAAAATTGCATACTTAATATCCATGTCTCCACAAACAAATCATTCAAGCAAACAACTCAAACAATCATGCAACTAATTTTTTTTTTTTTTTTATAAAACATGCAATCACAACATAAAAGAAAAGCAAGTGGCTCAAGTCACTCCCCATACACCACACTTAAAATATGCTATGTCCGCATGGCATAAAAGAAGGAGTAGGAAAAACACTTACCCCTGGTTTGGCACACTGTAATAGTAGATGACATTGGCCACCATTCATCGCACCTGAGCCACAAAGTCAACCGACGTCTCGCCGCGCACTTCCCAAGTTTCCTTCCCTTGCAGAATAGCCATCATGTAGTAGCAAGCAAAGATCCCACTGGAGTGATTTTGGTGTGAAAGCCTTTGAAGATGGCCTCCCTTTATATAGCGTGCAAAAGGAAAGATGCTCCAATTGGCGTGATACACGTGCCCCTAACTTTTCGAGTGTTCGACCAAAATACCCTCTCGCACGTGAATTGGCTGAATTGGCGTGCGGGTCTGAATCGTCCCAAACTTTGGTGGTGGGTCCCCACCGAGCTGGCAAGCAATACTTCCTTCGCACGTGAATTGTGGGAAGCTTCTAGGAGGGCTAAAATCGGTATTTTGCATGTTTGGGCCTCCATATGACAGCTAGCAATTCACGTGCAAGAGTAAACGTGATTCACATGGTCTTCATCTACCATTCCAGAAAGTTACAGCTCAAAAGGAGGTGCACGTGAATTGGGCAATTCATGTGCAAAATCACGTTCAGGCCCAAACTGGCCCAAATTTCTCCACCGAGTTGCTTATGCATTATGGACCATCTTTAAGTCTTGCACGTGAATTGTTTGAGCCCATCTTCATGCACTTTTGGGCTTCACTTGCTCCTTGCTCCTTGACTTTGACTTTAAAAATAATTCCACAAGTTCAGGACCCAATAATTTGCTCATCCTGCACATAGTTAGCCAAGAAAGGAACAAAGTCTCTGCGACAATGGTTAGCTTGCAAACAAATTATTGAATAAAACAAATAAAAGAAAATAACATAAAATAAAACATAGCAATAAACATTGGGTTGCCTCCCAACCAGCGCTTTATTTAAAGTCGTAGCTAGACTTTCGGTTATGATCAAGCAATGGTGAAAGAGAGGGAATCAACTATCTCCTCTCGAGTTGAATCAAAGTAAGGTTTCACCTATTGCCATTCACCCAAAAATTCTTGCCATCTACAACTTGGAGCTCAAAGCTCCCATATGGCTTCTTATCAACTATCACAAAAGGTCCCATCCACTTGGACCTTAATTTGCCAGGAAATAACCTCAACCTTGTGTTAAATAGAAGAACTTTCTGTCCTAAGGTTAAAGGTTCATTGTTGAGTTGCCTATCATGCCATTTCTTAGTTCTTTCTTTGTAAAATTTAGCACTATCATAGGCATCCAACCTAAGCTCATCTAACTCAATTAATTGAGTCATCCTAAGCTCCTTGATCTCTTGTGGGTTGAAATTTAACTTCTTCAAGGCCCAATGAGCCTTGTGTTCTAGTTCCACAGGCAAGTGACATGCCTTACCATATAGAATACGGTAAGGTGACATCCCAATGGGAGTTTTGTAAGCTGTCCTATATGCCCATAAGGCTTCATCAAGCCTTTGAGACCAATCCTTCCTATTGGCTCCAACAGTTTTCTCTAAAATGGCCTTAATCTCTCTGTTGGACACTTCGCTTGTCCATTAGCTTGTGGGTGGTAAGCTAAAGACTTCCTATGAGTGACACCATACTTGTTCAATAATTTATCAAACAATTTGTTGCAGAAATGACTACCCTAATCACTGATTATAGCCCTTGGTGTCCCAAAACGGCTAAAGATGTTCCTAGTAAGGAAGTGAGTCACAACCCTAGCATCATTCACTCTAGTAGGAATAGCTTCTACCCACTTAGACACATAATCCACAACAAGCAAAATGTATGAGTACCCATCGAAATTGGGGAATGGCCCCATGAAGTCAATGCCCCAAATGTCAAAAATTTCAACTGGAAGGATTCCAGGTTAAGGGCATCTCATTTTTCCTAGACAAACCACCTACCCTTTGACATCTATCACACTTTTTGATGTAGACATAGGTGTCTTTCACCATGTGAGGCCAATAAAAGCCACACCGCATGATCTTAGCCACGGTTCTTTGCACCCCAAAGTGGCCCCCATAATGTGATGCATGACAATGATGTATTATGTCATCTACCTCCTCCTCAAGGACACACTTTCTAATGATTTGGTCTGGACACCTCCTATAAAGAATTGGGTCTTCCCAAATGTATTTCTTAGCATCCACTACCAATTTCTTTCTCTCGGTGGTAGTCTAACCGCTTGGGGTATGAACCCAGTGGCTAAATAATTTGCTATGTCGGCAAACCAAGGAAGATGATGCACCTCAAACAACTTCTCATCGGGAAAGTCATCTACAATGGGTAGAGACTTAGGTGCATTCTCCACACGGGAGAGGTGATCAGCCACGAAATTAAGGGCTCCCTTTGTGTCTCTAATTTTAAGGTCAAATTCCTGTAAGAGGAGAACCCATCTAATCAAGCGTGGCTTAGCTTCTTTTTTAGCAAACAAATATTTCAATGCGGCATGATCGGTATAAACAATGACTTTAGACCCCAAAAGGTAGGGTCTAAACTTGTTGCGACCATAAACCACGGCTAAGAACTCTTTCTCGGTGGTGGTATAGTTCTGTTGAGCATCATCTAAGGTCTTACTAGCATAGTAAATGACCCTAAACACCTTTTCTCGCCTTTGTCCTAAGACTACCCCCACAAGATAATCACTCGCATCACACATTAGCTCAAAAGGTTGAGCCCAGTCGGGTGTGACTATAACAGTGCGATGACTAACTTACCCTTGAGGATGTTAAAAGCTTCTAAGCAATCTTCATTAAACTCAAAGCTTGTGTCTTTTTCTAACAACCTACTCATGGGTTTTGCAATTTTTGAGAAGTCCTTAATGAATCTCCTATAAAAGCCAGGCATGGCCAAGGAAACTTCTCACTCCTTTTTCATTAGTTGGAGGTGGCAAAGTCTCAATAGTGGAGATTTTTGCCTTGTCTACCTCCAAACCATGTGCAGACACCTTGTGCCCTAGAACTATCCCCTCTGTTACCATGAAATGGCATTTCTCCCAATTTAGGACTAGCTCCTTCTCCTCACATCTCTCTAAGACCACATCTAGATTTTTCAAGCACCGTTGGTAAGAGGAACCAAACACCGAGAAGTCATCCATGAAGACCTCCATGATCTCCTCAACCAAACCCTGAAAAATAGCCATCATACACCTTTGAAAGGTGGCAGGGGCATTACAAAGCCCAAATGGCATTCTCCTAAATGCAAATGTGCCAAAAGGGCACGTGAAGGTGGTCTTTTCTTGGTCCTCGGGCTTAACCATGATCTGATTATACCCGGAATAGCCATCTAAAAAGCGGTAGTGACTATAGCCAGCTAACCTATCCAACATTTGGTCAATGAAAGGAAGAGGAAAATGATCCTTCCTAGTGGCCTTGTTCACTTCCTATAGTCAACACACACTCTCCACCCCGTCACGGCATGAGATGGGATCAATTCATTTTTCTCATTCTTAATCACAATCATGCCCCCTTTCTTGGGCACAACATGCAATGGACTCACCCACTCACTATCGAAATAGCATAAATTATACCCGCATTTTTCCATTTTAAAATTTCTTTTCTAACAACTTCTTTCATGGCAGGGTTTAATCTTCTTTGTCTTTCACAGAGTGGGTTTAAAATCATCATTCATCAAAATTTTATGCATGCAAATCCCTGGACTAATACCCCTAATGTCTTCAATGTTCCATCCTAGGGCCTTTTTGTGTTTCCTAAGGACTTCTAACAATTGAGTACACTCCACATCATTCAAATTAGAAGCAACAATAACAGGGAATTGATTTGTAGAGTCTAGAAATTCATACCTTAGGTGTCCAGGCAGCTCCTTCGATTCCGGAGCTGGAGGCATGTCATCTTCTTTTTTCCTCCTCGGCTTGCTCCAAAGAGTTTGTAATTTGCTCATTTTCCTCAGCTGTCAAGTACATCTCTTCATCTTGTTGAGCTTCTATGAGTGAAGGGCTCCATCATTGGTGGTGGTAATTTCTTCCGCCAAGTAATCTTCCACCAATTCCTCAAGGTCTTCAACCCAAAGGCAATCCTCCTCCTCTTGACCTTGCAAAGCCTTCCCCATGTGGAAGACTAAGGTCTCCTCATTAATTCTCGAGTTAGCTGCCCTTGAGCAACATCAATCAATGCACAACCTGTTCCGAGAAACGGTCTTCCAAGGAGTAACTGAACTCCTCTATCTTCTTCCATCTCCAAAACAACAAAATCCGCTGGAAATATGAAGGAGCCCACTTTAACTAGCACATCTTCAATGATTCCTTCAGGCCTTCCAGGGACCGGTCTGCGAACCGCAATGATATGGAAGTGGGCTTCATGCCCTTAAGCCCAAGCTGTTTATACAAAGCGAAGGAAATCAAATTGATGCTGGCCCCTAAATCACATAGGGCCTGCCGTCTGTGCATTGCCAATCACACAAGGGAGATTAAAGCTGCCCAGGATCTTTATGCTTGATGGGCAAACTCGTTGAACAACACTGCTCACCTCGTTAGTGACCGCCACCGTCTCATGATCCCCATATTTCCTCTTCTTTGTCACAAAATCTTTGATGTATTTTCCGTACCTAGGCATCTGCTCCAAAACTTCCACAAATGGAATGTTAATCTCAAGCTTCTTGAACAAACTCAGGAAGCGCTCATACTCTTCTTCAACCCTCTGGTTCCTCGGCCTCCGAGGAAATAGCATACTAGGCCTGAGCTCTTGCTTCGTTCTTCAGCTATTCTGTCTTGACTAAGTTGCTTGTCCTTCTTCTCTTGCACTCTTTCTTCACTTTATCTGATTTTCCTTGGTCTTGACTTCCAAGGGTCTGCTTTGTTCTTCTGGGAATTGCCTTCTTCTTAGGCTCTTCATCTTCATTCAGTGTCTTCCCGCTCCTTAGAGTGATAGCCTTGCAACTCTCCTTGGGGTTCACCTCGGTGTCACTTGGAAAAGTATTGGTTGACACCCTTTGATTAGCATTCTGGGCCATACTCACAAGTAACTTCTCCATACTCTTAATTGAAGTCTCCATACTACCTACCCTTTCCTTCAAATCACCCACCTCTCTTCTAGCTATCTCATCCTCATGCTTGATATGTTCTTCTTTGTCTGCCGAGGCCGAGGCCGTCGTTGCTCGAATCCAGGAGGTGGGTGTAAATAATTATCCGTAGCATACGGATTCTCGCTTCATCCCCGGGGGGCACATATTTGTCTTGAAATGAGGTATCTCCCCCTCGGTTCGATTCTTCCGAAATGGTCGAGACTGCTGATTCAGGTTGTACCCTTGTTGTTGTTGTTGAGGATAAACCTGGCCTTCGGGTACAAGCCTTTTCCTCCAACATAATTTGCTTCCTCAGCTCCACTCCAGCCCTGTCAGCCCATCGGTAAAGCTTGTGATCCTTCAACTTTAAGAGCCAATACTTCCATGCCTTTCACTAAAGCTTGAATCCGTGCTTGCATATCATTGGAAGAATTATCAACTAAAGCTATCTTCTCCCTCGGCTTTGAAGTACGCACATTAGACCACCGCCAATCGCCTAATGACAGCCTCTCCAAGAGCTCTCGCTGTTGCGTCGGGCTCTAGGTTCATCAAGCATCCTCCAGAAATGCATTCACCTTGTCTTGTGAATGGGATCGAAGACCTGTGTAGAAAGATTCAATTTGAATCCACCTGGGGCCTTCCATGATCAGGGCATCTTCTCACTAAGTCTTTGAAACGCTCCCAAGCTTCATGAAGAGTCTCCATCTCATCTTGCCTGAACTCGCTAATCTCTCCTCTTAGCTGGATCACCTTGGAAGGAGGGAAGTACTTTGACATGAACTTGGTCCGCATCTCCTCCCAAGTGTTGATTGAACCTGTTGGCGGATGTTGAACCAGCCAAGAGCTCTATCCCTTAAAGAGAAAGGGAAAAGCCTTAGCTTTATGGCCTCCTCCGACACATTGTTGATCTTGATGGTGTCACACACCTGGTAGAACCTCATCATATGCTTGGTGTGGATCATCCACTGCTGTTCCTCCAAACGCGTTGTTGCTCACCATGTTGATCAATGCCGGCTTCAACTCGAAGCTATTCGCTTGGACTCTTGTCTGCCGAATCCCAAAATAATGGTCCGACATCATCGGCCTCGCATAATCTAAGAAGGTTCCGGGCATAAACCTATTACCCTCTTCTTCTGGATATTGGCCATTGTAATTGGCCCCTCCTTGCGGTGCACCACCATCAGTCGAGATCTGCCATCGGATCGCCTACGGATTGCTCCAAGCCTTGTAATGCTTCTTCACCTCACGTGTCGCTTCCCCTAGTCGCTCTACGCCGAGCTCTGAACAACCTTTCAGGTTCCCGAGTAAATTGTATATCCTCCTCTCTTTGCATGCACAACTAGGAATCCTTGATGTATGTTCCTGTAAAACAACAAGAACACACCCCAGCTCTCGAACAATGCAAAATAAACAAATAAAGAACACAAAATAACAGAAAATAAAAGACAAAATAAAACACCAAGATCGGAATTCAAACAATTTCACTCAATGTTGATTTTAAAAACTAGTAAACCGTTGAATCCCAGGCAACGGCGCCAATTTGACAGACAAGATTTTTAACCTCTCTAAAAGAGCTAGCTAATGTCGTTAAATCCCTCTTCAAAATAATAAATTCCCTAAGTTTGCACTAAAAGAATAGCGACAAGAAAGGGGTCGAACCCACGAGGATTAACCTAGTTCTCTAGTTCTCAAATCAAAACACCCAATTACTATTGTTCTATAAAATGTCTTGGCAAAAAGTTTTCTTTTTTAAACTAAAGATCTAATTTTTATGTGGTTTTCTGAATAAACAAAGAAAGTAAACTGATTTTAGGATTAAGATGCAAGGATTAAAAGCATCTAGGGTCACAATTTCACCTCCCTATGTTAGCTCTCTTGGTTCATGGTATTAGGGTTGTCCGATTGAAAACATGCTAAACATAAGCCAAGGACAACAAATGGTCATTGAGGTCCTTTTAAGAGTTGTATGCCAGAATGGTCATCTAAACACACAAACATGCAAAGCCAATAAATCATACTTGCAAAAGGATAATGATCACACCAATCACAAATAAGTTATGAATCTCAATCCGCCCTGACTAGGGCTAAGAATACCAAGGTGTACATCCAAAGATATAAGAACAGATTCATAAAACATGCAAAACTTCAATCATCCAAACCCAAATATTCATAAACACAAGAAAGCAACAAGGGGGCTACATTGCTCCCCTAGATTAAAAGACTACTCACGCATGATTACAAGCAAAACCATAGCAGAAAAGCTCAACATCTTCTTCTTGATCATGCGCATAGCAAAGCTTCAAATCCAGGCTCCAAAATCCGCGACGGCCGCTGCGACGGCCGCGACGGCTGCTCTCCTAGGTCAAGGAGCACCTCCAAGTCGTGGAGCCTCTCTCTCTCTCTTAAAACGTGTAGGGGGTTAGGCATGCATAGCAGAGGGCGTGGATGCTTGTATTTATAGAGTTTGGATGGGCTTTGAGGTGTGTAACCTAGCCCACTTATCAAAACGGCGTAGTTTTGATAAGTAACACTCGAAACATTAAAAACTCTATCTTCCATCCATAATTTGGACTTGGGCCTTCAGGAACAAATGATCGGCATGGAAAAACGATTGGATCGGTCCAAAAATATCTCTGCATGCCAATTTGCACGTGATATGGTGAATTCACGTGCACCTCCAATTCAGCTCAAACTTCTCCCCAAGCTTCCTTGCATCATGTAGAGGCCTGAGAGGCAAAAATAGGCTTGCACGTGAATTGGGTGAATTCACGTGCAGATCCAAATCAGCTCCAAATGCTCTGAAATTTCCAGTAGAGGTAGAGGACATCATTCCAAGCAACTTTGCTTCTTGCACGCCAATTGTTTGAGGCCATCTACTATGTCAAAAGTGAGGTCCAAAACCTGCCAAAACAGCTTAAAAAACGCATGTATTTGCAACTAGCATCTTCCTAGGGGTTAGAGCAAATATGTATGAAATATGAGGCAATAAGGCTCTAATCATGCTCTTAAACATCCTAAATAAACACTAGAATAACGGCATAAAATGCACGTTATCGGCTTTATACAAGCAACTTGGGCTTAAGGGCATGAAGCCTACTTCCATATCATTGCGGTTCTTTGACCGATCTCTGGAAGGCCTGAAGGGATAATTGAAGACGTGTTAGTCAAAGTGGGTTCCTTCATATTTCCAGCGGACTTTGTAGTTTTGGAGATGGAAGAAGATAGAGGAGTTCAACTTCTCCTTGGAAGACCGTTTCTCAAACGGGTTGTGCATTGATTGATGTTGCTCAAGGGCAGCTAACTCTAAGAATTAATGAGGAGACCTTAGTCTTCCACATGGGGAAGGCTTTGCAAGGTCAAGAGGAGGAGGACTGCCTTTGGGTTGAAGACCTTGAGGAATTGGTGGAAGACTACTTGGCGAAGAAATTACCACCACCAATAATGGAGCCCTTGGCTTATAGAAGCTCAACAAGATGAAGAGATGTACTTGACAGTGAGGAAGATAAGCAAACTACAAACTCTCTGGAGCAAGCTGAGGAGGAGAAAGAAGATGACGTGCCTCCAGCTCCAGAACTGAAGGAGCTGCCTGGACACCTAGGGTACGAATTTCTAGACTCTACAAATCAATTCCCTGTCATTGTTGCATCTAATTTGAATGATGTGGAGTGTACTTAATTGCTAGAAGTCCTTAGGAAACACAAAAAGGCCCTAGGATGGAATATTGAAGACATTAGGGGTATTAGTCCAGGGATTTGCATGCATAAAATTTTGATGAATGATGATTTTAAACCCACTGTTGAAAGGCAAAGAAGATTAAACCCTGCCATGAAAGAAGTTGTTAGAAAAGAAATTTTAAAAAGGAAAAATGCGGGTATAATTTATGCTATTTCTGATAGTGAGTGGGTAAGTCCATTGCATATTGTGCCCAAGAAAGGGGGCATGACCGTGATTAAAAATGAGAAAAATGAATTGATCCCATCTCGCACTGTGACGGGGTGGAGAGTGTGTGTTGACTATAGAAAGCTGAACAAGGCTACTAGGAAGGATCATTTTCCTCTTCCTTTCATTGATTAAATGTTGGATAGGTTAGCTAGCAATAGTCACTACCGCTTTTAGATGGCTATTCCGGGTATAATCGGATCATGGTTAAGCCCGAGGACCAAGAAAAGACCACCTTCACGTGTCCTTTTGGCACTTTTGCATTTAGGAGAATGCCATTTGGGCTTTGTAATGCCCCCGCCACCTTTCAAAGGTGTATGATGGCCATTTTTCAGGGTTTGGTTGAGGAGATCATGGAGGTCTTCATGGATGACTTCTCGGTGTTTGGTTCCTCCTACCAACAGTGCTTGAAAAATCTAGATGTGGTCTTAGAGAGATGTGAGGAGAAGGAACTAGTCCTAAATTGGGAGAAATGCCATTTCATGGTAACTAAGGGGATAGTTCTAGGGCACAAGGTGTCTGCACATGGTTTGGAGGTAGACAAGGCAAAAATCTCCACTTTTGAGACTTTGCCACCTCCAACCAGTGAAAAAGGAGTGAGAAGTTTCCTTGGCCATGCTGGCTTTTATAGGAGATTCATTAAGGACTTCTCAAAAATTGCAAAACCCATGAGTAGGTTGTTAGAAAAAGACACAAGCTTTGAGTTTAATGCAGATTGCTTAGAAGCTTTCAACATCGTCAAGGGTAAGTTAGTCACTGCACCTGTTATAGTCACACCTGACCGGGCTCGGCCTTTTGAGCTAATGTGTGATGCGAGTGATTATGCTTGTGGGGGTAGTCTTAGGGCAAAGGCGAGAAAAGGTGTTTAGGGTCATTTACTATGCTAGTAAGACCTTAGATGATGCTCAACAGAACTATACCACCATGAGAAAGAGTTGCTAGCCGTGGTTTATGGTCGCAACAAGTTTAGACCCTACCTTTTTGGGTCTAAAGTCATTGTTTATACTGATCATGCTTGCATTGAAATATTTGTTTGCTAAAAAAGAAGCTAAGCCACGCTTGATTAGGTGGGTTCTCCTCTTACAGAAATTTGACCTTGAAATTAGAGACACAAAGGGAGCCCTAAATTCTGTGGCTGATCACTTCTCCCGTGTGGAGAATGCACCTAAGTCTCTACCCATTGTAGATGACTTTCCTGATGAGAAGTTGTTTGAGGTGCATCATCTTCCTTGGTTTGTCGACATAGCAAATTATTTAGCCACTGGGTTCATACCCAAGCAGTTAGACTACCACCAGAGAAAGAAATTGGTAGTGGATGCTAAGAAATACATTTGGGAAGACCCAATTCTTTATAGGAGGTGTCCAGACCAAATCATTAGAAAGTGTGTCCTTGAGAAGGAAGTAGATGACATAATACATCATTGTCATGCATCACATTATGGGGGCCACTTTGGGGTGCAAAGAACTGTAGCTAAAATCATGCAGTGTGGCTTTTATTGGCCTCACATGGTGAAAGACACCTATGTCTACATCAAAAAGTGTGATAGATGTCAAAGGGTAGGTGGTCTGTCTAGGAAAAATGAGATGCCCTTAACTGGAATCCTTCCAGTTGAAATTTTTGACATTTGGGGCATTGACTTCATGGGGCCATTCCCCAATTCTGATGGGTATTCATACATTTTGCTTGCTGTGGATTATGTGTCTAAGTGGGTAGAAGCTATTCCTACTAGAGTGAATGATGCTAGGGTTGTGACTCACTTCCTTACTAGGAACATCTTTAGCCGTTTTGGGAAACCAAGGGCTATAATCGGTGATGAGGGTAGTCATTTCTGCAACAAATTGTTTGACAAATTATTGAACAAGTATGGTGTCACTCATAGGAAGTCTTTAGCTTACCACCCACAAGCTAATGGACAAGCAGAAGTAACCAACAGAGAGATTAAGGCCATTTTAGAGAAAACTGTTGGAGCCAATAGGAAAGATTGGTCTCAAAGGCTTGATGAAGCCTTATGGGCATATAGGACAGCTTACAAAACTCTCATTGGGATGTCACCTTACCGTATTCTATATGGTAAGGCATGTCACTTGCCTGTGGAACTAGAACACAAGGCTCATTGGGCCTTGAAGAAGTTAAATTTTAACCCACAAGAGATCAAGGAGCTTAGGATGACTCAATTAATTGAGTTAGATGAGCTTAGGCTGGATGCCTATGATAGTGCTAAATTTTACAAAGAAAGAACTAAGAAATGACATGATAGGCAACTCAACAATGAACCTTTAACCTTAGGGCAGAAAGTTCTTCTATTTAACACAAGTTTGAGGTTATTTCCTGGCAAATTAAGGTCCAAGTGGATGGGACCTTTTGTGATAGTTGATAAGAAGCCATATGGGAGCTTTGAGCTCCAAGTCGTAGATGGCAAGAAATTTTGGGTGAATGGCAACAGATTGAAACCATACTTTGACTCAACTTAGAGGGAGATAGTTGATTCCCTCTCTTTCACCATTGCATGATCATAACCGAAAGTCTAGCTACGACTTTAAATAAAGCGCCGGTTGGGAGGCAACCCAGTGTTTATTGCTATATTTCATTTTATGTTATTTTCTTTTATTTATTTTATTCACTAAATTGTTTGCAAGCTAACCATTGTGCAGGAAACTTTGCTTCTTTCTTAACTAACCATTTGCAGGATGAGCAAATTATTGGGTCCTGAACTTGTGGAATTGTTTTTAAAGTCAAAGTCAAGGAGCAAGGAGCAAGTGAAGCCCAAAAATGCTTGAAGATGGGCTCAAACAATTCACGTGCAAGACTTAAAGATGGTCGTCCATAATGCACAAGCAACAAAGTGGAGAAATTTTGGCCAGTTTGGGCCTGAACGTGAATTTGCACGTGAATTGCCCAATTCACGTGCACCTCCTTTTGAGCTGTAACTTTCTGGAATGGTAGATGAAGACCATGTGAATCACGTTTACTCTTGCACGCGAATTGCTAGCTGTCATATGGTGGCTCAAAAATGCAAAATACCGATTTTAGCCCTCCTAGAAGCTTCAAACAATTCACGTGCAGAAGGGACTATTGCTTGCCAGCTCAAGGAGGACCCACCACCAAAGTTTGGGACAATTCTGACCTGCACGCCAATTCAACCAATTCACGTGCAAGGGCTATTTTGGTCAGAACACTCTGAAAATTTAGGGGCACGTGTATCACGCCAATTGGAGCATCTTTCCTTCTGCACGTTATATAAAGAGAGGCCATCTTCAAAGGCTTCCACACCAAAATCACTCCAGATCTGAGTATTAGAGAAACTCTGCTCTTTTGCTCTCTTGCTCTTCAATTTTCTGCTCTTTGTTCTTTATTCTCATTTCAAAGATGGTGCGCACAAGGAGGACTGGCCAGGAGGAGGTGCACTCACCTAGTGCTGATAGCCAACCTGAGGAGGAGATACTCTTGGGGCATGCTCTTGATATGCAGGCTTTAGAGGCTTCAGAGCTGGGCTAGGCTAGAGAGGTGGCTCTTAAAATTCAAAATCTGGGATTACAAAGGGCATGCGGTGCTTTATGATCCAAGCCAAAGCGAAGGGTTCACCAGAAGAAAGAGACGGCTTGTTCATGGGCTCATAAAAAGAATCAAGGATGCGATGAAAAAAGAAGGCTTGTTGCAGGATAAGCTCCCTCTTATTCACCTCAACGAAATGGAAATCCCTCGGCGACCAGACCAATTCAGTTGTGGGGATCTTTACTTGCTACTACATGATGGCTATTCTGCAAGGGAAGGAAACTTGGGAAGTGCGCGGCGAGACGTCGGTTGACTTTGTGGCTCAGGTGCGACGAATGGTGGCCAATGTCATCTACTATTACAGCTTGCCAACTGAGAGGTAAGTATTTTCCTACTCCCTATTTTATGCCATGAGGACATAGCATATTTTAAGTGTGGTGTATGGGGAGTGACTTGAGACACTTGCTTGTCTTTTATGTTGTGATTGCATATTTTATTTAAAACAAAAAAACAAAATTTTTAGTTGCATGATTGTTTGAGTTGTTTGCTTGAATGATTTGCTTGTGGAGGCATGGATATTAAGTATGCAATTTTGGCTTAAAATTTAATTTTTTTATGCCACATTAGTATCATGTTGTGATAATGGTGTTAAAGTAGTTAAAATGTGCTCTCGAATTGGTTTAATCATGTCTTTATCTTTTGAATGATATCACCATGTTTTTGGAGCTGAGTTTTGAATATTAGCCGAGCATGAAATGCTATGATAGACCTAAGTAACCCTTAAAGTTGAGTGACAAAAATAAAAAGAAAACATGAGAAAAGCTTCTTTTTAGCCCTTGAGTGACATTTATGGTTTATGGGAAATAGTTTGATCTGATACTCCTCTCTGGATTCAACATTGGTTATTTAATGGTAGGAATCAAGTAAGCATGTGATTACTTATTAGTGATTAGTGTTTGGTGTGTGGAGTTAGGATGCAAGAACTCTAAGTCATCGATGATTGTCTTTGCATCCTTTTCTTTATTGTGTGATATTAATGGAAAAGGTTGTGATACACATTTTGGAAAAAGCCCATCACATTTTGAAAAGGGTATGCATTAGAAAAAAAATCAGTCTTATTTATGTGTTATGTGAGTAAAAAAAAGAGTGAATAATCCATCAAGGGAGAGCATAAAATGCAACCTTGTAAGATTATTACTTAAAAAAAAAAGATTCAGAATAAAAGCCACAATGGCTTGATGTTTATGTGTGATTGTTTAGATTTGTAGCCACATTGGCTCAGTTTTGTTTATTTGAGAGTGTTGAGCTCAACCCTTAGCTCATGGTTTTGTTTTATCAGTTATTAGAATAGAGTGTGAGTTTATTGAGTTTAGACTAGCGTGTGAGTTCAAATAAAGTAGAATAGAGGGTGTGTTTTCTTTGATGAGCACAATAGGGAACTCTCATGATTGCTTGGCAAGTACTTAATCAATAGCTGATGACGAGTGTAGAGATAGAGTTTTCCATCCATTGTTCATTGATAGGTATTGGGCTTGAGAATTATTATATTTGAGTGAGGTTGCTTATCCTTGGTAAGAACTTAAAGGGAAACTAGGTGCTATTTTATCATGGATTGCTTGCTCATATCTGAAATTTAAGTGGTGATATTGCATAGTTGTTGGACTATGGATATGGACATGAATGAACTAAGCTATGACTCATTTTGATGCTTAAATTCCCATTTCATCATGATAGAGTTGCATGCTTAGGAAACCATGATTCTCTTTGATTGTTATTTTATTTTTCTTCCGTTTGACTGCGTGTTTATTTTATTTTTGCATGCTTGTATGTTTTTGCTCGAGGACAAGCAATGGTTCAAGTATGGTGTATTTGATAACGTGCATTTTATGCCGTTATTCTAGTGTTTCTTTAGGATGTTTAAGAGCATGATTAGAGCCTTATTGCTTCATATATCATATATATTTGCTCTAACCCCTAGGAAGATGCTATTTGCAAATACAGGCGTTTTTAAGCTGTTTTGGCAGATTTTGGAGCTCACTTTTGATATAGTAGATGGCCTAAAACAATTGGCATGCAAGAACAAAAGTTTCTTAGAATGATGTCCTCTACCTACCACAGAAATTTCAGAGCATTTGGAGCTGCACGTGAATTCACCCATTTCACGTGCAAGCCTATTTTTGCTTCTCAGGCCTCTACAGGATGCAAGGAAGCTTGGGGAGAAGTTTGAGCTGATTTGGAGGTGCACGTGAATTCACCATATCACGTGCAAATTGACGTGCAGAGATATTTTTGGGCCGATCCTATCGTTTTTCCATGCTGATCATTTGTTTCTGAAGGCCCATGTCCGAATTGTGGATGGAAGATAGAGATTTTAAAGTTTGAAGTGTCACTTATCAAAACTACGCCGTTTTGATAAATGGACTAGGGTACACACCTCAAGGCCCATCCAAACTCTATAAATAAGAGCTCCACGCCCCCTGCAACCCATCCTAGACCCCCCTACACGTTTTTAGAGAGAGAGAGGCTCCACGACTTGGAGGTTGCTCCTTGACCTAGGAGAGCAGCCGTCGCAGCCGCTGTCGCGGATTTTGGAGCTTGGATTTGAAGCTTTGTTGCGCGCGTGGATTAGAAGAAGATGTTTAGCTTTACTGCTATGGTTTTGTTTGTAATCATGCGTGAGTAGTTCTTATAATCTAGGGGAGCAATGTAGCCCCCTTGTTGCTTTGCTGTGTTTATGAATATTGGGTTTGGATGATTGAGTTTTGCATGTTTTATGAATCTGTTCTTAATTCTATCTTTGGATGTACACCTTGGTATTCTTAGCCCTAGTCTGGGGCGGATTGAGATTCATAACTTATTTGTAATTGGTGTGATCATTATCCTTTTGCAAGTATGATTTATTGGCTTTGCATGTTTGTGTGTTTAGATGACCATTCTGGCATACAACTCTTAAAAGGACCTCAATGACCATTTGTTGTCCTTGGCTTGTGTTTAGCATGTTTTCAATCAAACAACCCTAATATCATGAACCAGTAGAGATAACATAGGGAGGTGAAATTGTGACCCTAAATGCCTTTAATCCTTGCATCTTAATCCTAAAATCAATTTGCTTTCTTTGTTTATTCAGAAAACCAACTAAAAATTAGATCTTTAGTTATAAAAAGAATTCATTTTTGCCAAGACATTGTTTTAAGCAAGATTAATTTGGTGATTTGAGTTAAAGCTAGATAACTTGGTAATCTCTGTGGGATCGACCCCTTTCTTGTCGCTATTCTAATTAGCATTAGTTAAGGGAATTATTATCTTGAAGAGAGATTTAACGACATTAGCTAGCTCTTTTAGAGAGGCTAAAAATCTGTCTGTCAACTGCATGCAACTATGCTAGAAAATTTCAAAGTCGAAGGCAGTATACCAAGAATGGTTTTGTTGGAAAATTTAGATGCCTAGCCTACCTGGTAGGGAAATGCTTATTGATTCAGACCAGTGGGATAGATAGTGTGCCTAAGCCACACCTGGAGTTCATGTATAGCATTGATCATATGCTAAATGTGGATTGGGCCACTACCATTTTTAAATGGTGGAAGAAAAACTCATCAAAGCAAATAAATGGCAGACTTTTGTGTTTGATATTTCAAAGCATGCCTGCTTTGCATTTTTCCTCCATGGATAGCATTACTTTTCCTTCTCACTAGGTGTTAAGAGTATTGCATGCTGAAGGGGTTTGGGGATCAGTACTAGAGGTCATTAGGCAACCAATGTTCCTCCTCCATCACAGCCCGCTAGGCACAGTGTTCATGTGGAGCGATCCACTGACTTTGCAAGGGAGACCTATCCTCATTTGGATCAAAGGAAGCAGACTCTATACAGACTCACTGTCATGTACATGCAGTTCAATGTATACAAAGAAGATATTTTCAATTTCTTTCAAGGCATTCGTGGGCAGGTGGTGAGCGAAGTGGAGGTCATCAATTGGGCAGTCACTAATGGGCACATCACTAGTGCCCAATTTGAAGAATTAATGGCCCTCATCTCTGGAGACCAACAAGCTACTTCATGACCTAGAACTAGAGCATGGGAGGCCCCAGACGTAGCTACTTATGCATCTCTTAGAGCATGGGAAGCCCCAGAAGCTCCTCCTGCTGCATCTACCGAAGCTTGGAGGCAAGAAACACAAGAGCTCCAGGGGAGGCAAATGCCAGAACCCGGCCGCGAGGTGGAAGCCCCGAGGAAGGACAACAAAGAAGTCAAAGGCCTCCTAGGCAAAATCTAGAAGGCCTTGAGCAAGAGGAAAACATCAAAACGTTCTCCTATAGTGGAGATATCTGATGAAGAACCCTCTCCATCCCCTGAAGTTTCTTATCCAGCCCAGGCGGATCCACCTTAACCAGAATCTTCAGCTAAGCCATCCTACTATCACCCAGAGGAGGCAGAGCCAGCCACAGGGTATTCACCCTTCCAGCCTCAAGAGGAGACAGAGTCAGCAGAAGGGTATTCACCCTTCCAGCCTTTTACTGATCCTGCATATTCTCAGGCTCTTGTGCCTGTTATACATCCCTGTCTCTTGGGGTACATACATGCCTGCTGAACCTGAAGACCTTCTTGGCCCTCCTATCCATTTAATCATTAATCCAGCTTTATCATCCGACGAGAGCCAAGCAGCATTTGAAGAGTTCATCAATTCCACGGTTCAGAGGGCTCGCTTTATACGGGATAATGATATCTTCACCCCTTTTGGCCTAAAGAGGATCTCAGAGAATGAATATCTCTACTCCGAAGAGATAGACCTCTTCTGCAGGACCATGCACTATGTAGTGGAGGCTGAGCCTCATAACTACCCCTTAGCTCAGTTCACTTCCATCATGCTGTGCGAGATATACAATCAACCCTTGTCCGAAGAGGTGTGGCGCCAACGCATCAATGGTGAGAATGAAGGGCACCGCCCTTGGCATGGTATGCATGAGGTGCTAATTCCGGTGCACATTGACCGCCACTATGTATTGGTCCGTTTGAATCTGGATGTAGGACATGCCATGCTATATGATCCAAGCCAAGGCGAAGGGTTTGCCAGACGGAAAAGACAGTTAGTGCATGGGTTCATCAAACGAATCAAAGTGGCGATGATCAAAGAAGGCTTGTTGGCGGACAAGCTCCCTCTTATTCACTACAACGAAATGCAAATTCCCCAACAGCCTGACCAATTCAGCTGTGGGATCTTTGCTTGCTACTACATGATGGCTATTCTGCAAGGGAAGGAAACTTGGGAAGTGCGCAGCGAGACGTCGGTTGACTTTGTGGCTCGGGTGCGACGAATGGTGGCCAATGTCATCTACTATTACAGGGTGCCAAACCAGGGGTAAGTGTTTTTCCTACTCCCTATTTTATGCCATGAGGACATAGCATATTTTAAGTGTGGTGTATGGGGAGTGACTTGAGCCACTTGCTTGTCTTTTATGTTATGATTGCATGTTTTATTTATAATTTTATCTTAGATAGTTTGTTAGTCATTTATTTTAACAAAAAAAAAAAACTATTTTTAGTTGCATGATTGTTTGAGTTGTTTGCTTGAATGATTTGCTTGTGGAGGCATGGATATTAAGTATGCAATTTTGGCTTTTTTTATGCCACATTAGTATCATGTTGTGATAAGGGTTTTTAAGTAGTTAAAATGTGCTCTAATTTAGTTTGATCATGTCTTTATCTTTTGAATGATATCACCATATTTTTAGAGCTGAGTTTTGAATATTAGTTAAACATGAAATGCTATGATAGACCTAAGTAACCCTTAAAGTTGAGTGAAAAAGAAATGAAAAATGAGAACAGCTTCTTTTAGCCTTTGAGTGCCATTTTAGGGTATGGGTAATAATTGCTACTCTTATTGCATTCAACATTGGTTATTTAATGGTAGGAGTCAAGTAAGCATGTGATTACTTATTAGTGCTCAGTGTTTGGTGTGTGAAGTTAGGATGCAAGACCTCTAAGTCACTATGACTGTCTTTGTATCCTTTTCTTTATTTTGTGATATTATTGGAAAAGGCTGTGATGCACATTGTGGAAAAAGCCCATCACATTTTGAAAAGGGGTATGCATTAGAAAAATCATTCTTATTTTTGTGTTATGTGAGTAAAAAAACGTGAATAATCCATCAATGGAGAGCATAAAATGCAACCTTGTATGGTTATTACTTAAAAAAAAAGATTTAGAATAAAAGCCACACTGGCTTGATGCTTATGTGTGATTATTTAGTTGTGAAGCCACATTGGCTGAATTGTGTTTTGTTTTAAGAATGTTGAGCTCAATTCTTTGGCTCATGTTTTGTTTATTCAGTTAGTAGACTAGAGTGTGAGTTCAAATAAAGTAGAATAGAGGGTGTGTTTTCTTTGATGAGCACAATAGGGAACTCTCATGATTGCTTGGCAAGTACTTAATCAATAGCTGATGGCGAGTGTAGAGATAGAGTTTTCCATCCATTGTTCATTGATAGGTATTGGGCTTGAGAATTATTATATTTGAGTGAGGTTGCTTATCCTTGGTAAGAACTTAAAGGGAAACTAGGTGCTATTTTATCATGGATTGCTTGCTCATATCCGAAATTTAAGTGGTGATATTGCATGGTTGTTGGACTATGGATATGGACATGAATGAACTAAGCTATGACTCATTTTGATGCTTAAATTCCCATTTCATCATGATAGAGTTGCATGCTTAGGAAACCATGATTCTCCTTGATTGTTATTTTATTTTTCTTCCGTTTGACTGCGTGTTTATTTTATTTTTGCATGCTTGTATGTTTTTGCTTGAGGACAAGCAGTGGTTCAAGTGTGGTGTATTTGATAACGTGCATTTTATGCCGTTATTCTAGTGTTTATTTAGGATGTTTAAGAGCATGATTAGAGCCTTATTGCTTCATATATCATATATATTTGCTCTAACCCCTAGGAAGATGTTATTTGCAAATACATGCGTTTTTAAGCTGTTTTGGCAGATTTTGGAGCTCACTTTTGATATAGTAGATGGCCTAAAACAATTGGCGTGCAAGAACAAAAGTTGCTTAGAATGATGTCCTCTACCTACCACAGAAATTTCAGAGCATTTGGAGTTGCACGTGAATTCACCCATTTCACGTGCAAGCATATTTTTGCTTCTCAAGCCTCTACAGGATGCAAGGAAGCTTGGGGAGAAGTTTGAGCTGATTTGGAGGTGCACGTGAATTCACCATATCACGTGCAAATTGACGTGCAGAGATATTTTTGGACCGATCCTATCGTTTTTCCATGATGATCATTTGTTCTTGAAGGCCCATGTCCAAATTGTGGATGGAAGATAGAGATTTTAAAGTTTGGAGTGTCTGTTGGATCAAACCCAGAATTTGGATAATACTGATAAAGCCTTATGTAATTTGATCTGAGATCTTTTGTGTTTATTTGTTCATTGCAGAAGATATGTTACTAATCCAGAAATGCACTTGTGAGAGCAAAGCTAAGGACAGGATACATAATCCTGATCCGGACAAGAGTGAGTGTTGTCAAACACTTGGTAAATAACCAAGTAACAAATACATACGGAATAAGGAACATTCGTACGGACTAAGAACTTAAAGGATAAGTGCGGAGTAAGGAAACCAGATGCGGAGTAAGGAATCCGGATTTATTACTCGCCCGGAGTAAGGAACTTACATACGGAGTAAAGAGTTTACATACGGAGTAAGGAACTTACATGCGGAGTAAGAAAGCGCTGACACGGAATAAGTTATCAGACTTTTCAAGACTCGCCCGGAGTAAGGAACTTACATACGGAGTAAGGAACTTACATGCGGAGTAAGGAACTTACATACGGAGTAAGAAATTTACATACGGAGTAAGGAACTTACATGCGGAGTAAGGAAGCGCTGACACGGACTAAGGATTCCAGTACTAAATAGATACGGAGTAAGCAACCACTGACACGGAGTAAGGTTCCGAGCTTCATTAGCTACGGAGTAAGGAAAATTACACCGGACCAAGAAGACACTGCTTCAACTAAACCGCATTTAAAGTTATCAGCTCGTGGTGTCCCGATGTAAGACGAATTTATTGAGAACCTGAAGAATCTTACACGTGGATCATCCGGATATGTGGACACAACCTTAAGTGTATCTGGGAACTCACAAAGACACTTATACTCTTCAAATCCAAGATCTTGAGCTCCACAATCCGCAGCAGTCAAGGCAGAGAGATTACCGAGGGATAGTTAGTGCTGAACGCATTCCGGAACTACAAGTTCCAAGGTTGTCTCTTAGGAATGTTTTGTATAAATATTCATACTTGTACATTATTAAAAAGAGAGGTTTTCCATCTTTGGAGATAGATTTTGGCTAGTGTGTGAGTTCATTTGTAAACAGAGTGTAAGAGAGTCGTGCTTCTATTTTGTTGTATTCATCTCGTGATAATAAAACAAAATACTTCCACTATCTGGTTATCTTCCGCAGTGATTCTATCACTTAACTAGATAAGTGTTTGTGTCTTGAGAGAAAGAAAAGAGTTTTAATAAGAGCCTATTCACCCCCCCCCCCCCCTTTAGGCTCCAAGGGACCATCAAGTGGTATCAGAGCAAGTTCTACTTTGTTCTAAGTAGAGATCCCACTCTTTCAATCTCAGAAATGGCCGAAGAAACCAGTATGCTATTCAACACTCGCCTTAACTCTGGAGGTGCACAGGAGCCCATCCCGAATCGAAGCAGCAGTGAAAATGTCGACCCACCTCAACCTGCTGCTGCCGCCGCTTCTCAACCATGGAGTTCTGGTTTTACTTTAACGAAACCGCCCAAATTCACACCTGAGCTTTTCTCCCAGTGGAAAGCTCGCATGAAGATGTTTATGGTATGCCATGATCATCTTATGTGGCCATGTCTTCAACAGGAGATTCCAATTCCGATGACTATCGGAGAACATGGAGTTAGGAGGCCAAAGACAGATGTTGAACTTACCAACGATGAAAGAGCCTGGCAAAGGGTGCGTCGTGAAAAGGCTCGGCTTATGTTACATCATCTTTGGATTCCGAGGCTTTCCACGACGTCCAGGGCCGCACGACAAGCAAAAGCTGTCTGGGACAAACCGACAATCCTCTATGAGGGGAGTCGGTCCCAGATGCGGAATGTGATCTCGCACTCTCGACGAACTTTGAGAGTTTTAATCATAAACCGGGCGAATCACTTGAAAGCATCTATCGGAGATTCGGCAAGCTCATTCTTGAGTCAAGATCGTCAATGAGCACTATTCTCAATCCCGGATCAATGACAAGTTCTTTCGCTCCTTGTCGGATCCCTACTACTCCAAACAACTCCAAATGCAATCGACAAAAACTGGCGTATGTTCCCCTTAAAGAACCGTATGGAGAGTCTGTGGACTCACGAAGTCAAGTTTAAGTACTCGACGGGGATGAGAAAATAGCTCGGAAAGAAAAGGGGGTAGCTCTCAAAAGCTACGAGAATGTCTAAACATACCGAGGAATGATGATACGGACGTATCCGACAATTCGATTCCGACGAGGAGGAGGAGATAGCCCTTCTTGTCAAATCCTTTGAGCGATTCCTACGGAAAAGCGAAAAGGGTTCAGAAGACGCTTATCATCATCGTTCCAAAGGAAGGAGCGACCGGAGTCCGGTCCCCCAGGAATGTTTCAACTGTGGGAAAACCGGTCACTGGGCCAAGGAATGCAGGTCCAAAACAAAAGTGGCCGAGAAAAGTGACAAGGTAACTCCTCGCCGCTCCACCTCGGATAACGAAGAAGAGCAAGAGGAAGGCGCTCGTGACAAAATACATGAGTGGCTCTAAGAAGAGGAGGAATCCTCGGATGATGAGCCGACTACTAAGCCGAACGTCCGCCTCATGGCAAATACCGAGGTACCTTCTATCTCTGAGCTCCCGAGTAAATTAGAATCTCTTACTACTGCATGTGATCATAAAAAAGAATGAGAGACTAATAATTACTCAAATGTACAAAGATATGGAAAGTCGAATAAACGTCTTGAATTTACTATTAATAGACTCGAAAAGGACATCACCGACTTCAGAGGAAAAGAAGCTTGGTATCATGATCTAAGAGGTGAAAATCATTTGTTAAATACTAATCTCTCAGGCCTAAAAGTTATAGTAAAAAGACTCGAAAATGAACTGGAACAGAAAAGGAAATAAATCGTAAGTGGCTAAAATCCGGGAAATAGCCTCTACCTTTAGGACCGATCCTGACGACATCCGAGTCAAACCTGGCCTAGGTTCCGAACCATCAACTTCCATAGCTCAAGCTACCGAGTGTCCTCCGGATTTCACTCCTAAACTAACCAACTTATATCCTGTTAGGACATCTAAACCGTTGGATGGTTTCATTTCGTGGCACCATAGTTTATGATCGTGGAGAGCAGAGGCTGCTACTGCACTTTCCGAACCAGTAGCACCCGTAACTAAAGATGAAGGGAAGGCTGCTGCAGTTAAAGCCAAAACTGTAGCACCCAAAAAGAAAGACAAGGCTAAGGCTGACGCATTTAGGGCCAAGAGCGCGTCACCCAAACGCAATGGATTAGGCCACAGGGAACAGAGTAGAAAATATGTAAAATCTAAGAGACCTGTATCCCCTGTTTGTACTTCACATTATAGTGTCTGTTCCATCTGTAGGGAAATGGGTCATTATCACTATGAATGTTGGAGTCTATCTGATAGCTGGCTTTGTAATCAATTGCAATCCAATAAAGATCAGTTTTATAAAAGGGGTTCTTCGAGCAAAACAAAATCTAAATCAAAAAGGAGTGTCTCTCCCAAGAAAACCCAAATAAAAGAAGTAGCTAAAACTAACAAGTTAATGTCAACTTGGAAAGCAAAGAATCCTAGCAAAATCAAATCCGTAAATGTTGACAATACTGTCTGCTCTCTAACTGCCTGAAACAAGTTTGGGCACCAAAAGTGTAAACTGTTGTCTTTCAGGAGCATCTCTGGAATGCATTGCCGGATCACTTGAAGTTAAAGATCAATAAAAGCAAGTGGATCCTTGATAGTGGATGCTCCGGACATATGACGGGTGATCGGACTCGCTTGTAGAAGTTAATGATAAACAAGGACCATCCGTTTCATATGGCGACAACAACAAAGGTAAGACGTCGGGTATGGCACTTTAACTAACGGTTGTGTATCAATCACTAAAGTTGCACTAGTCGAAGGTTTAAAGCATAATTTGCTACGTGTCGGTAATCTATGTGACAAAGGATTTATTGTTTCCTTTTTGTCCAACACCTGTACAAAGAAGAGAAAACTTATCCAGGAGATGTTAAGTTATCCGGATCAAGAGATGGGGACATATACTCGGTGGTCTTAAGAAATAATTCTTCGACCTTGTATGCTTCCTCACAAAAGCATCGATGAAGATAGTTGGTTATGGCACAAGCGATGCGCACATTTAAACTTTAAGACTTTGTCTAAATTAGCGTCACTTGATCTTGTCACCTGGTCTACCCAAACTCAAGTTCTCCAGAGACTCTCTCTGTCGAGAATGCCAACTCGGTAAACGGACCAAACACAGCTTTAAGAGCAAATCGGTTAACTCAATAACTGCTCCTCTACAACTTCTTCATATGGACCTCTGTGGTCCTATATCTGCTCCATCACTAGTCAAAAGTGCGAGATATACCCTTGTGGTTATCGATGATTTCACCGGATACACATGGGTGATGTTCCTGAAATCAAAGGATCAAACTTTTGAGCATCTTGTAGATCTCTTCAACTGGATAAGCAACTCACAAGGACTGAGCATTAAATGCATCGGGAGTGATCATGGTACGGAATTTGATTTTTCAGAAATGAGATCATATTGTTTTGAATAGGGCATACAAAGATGACTTCTCTTCGCTCCCAGAACCCCACAACAAAATGGGGTAGCGAGCGCAAGAATCGTACTTTAGTTGAAGCTGGTAGATCCATGTTAGTAGGGGCAACGCTTCCTCTCGCCTATGGGCTGAAGCGTGTCCACTGCCCGCTATGTTCGTAACAGAACTCTAATAAATAAATCTACCATGAAAACACCCTATGAGATGTGGAGAGGACGAAAACCTTCAATTTCACATTTCAGAGCTTTTGGGTGTACTTCCTATATACTAATCAATGGCAAAGAGACCCGGAATAAATTTGAACCAAAATCTGATGATGGGATTTTTGTCGGGTACTCACTACATAGCAAGGCTTATCGGGTCTTCAATAGAAAACTTTTTAAAGTTGAAGAATCTATCCATGTGACCTTTGATGAAGCTAATCTCGATTGGTCAGAAGTCGGTTCTTCAAATTCCAATATGCAGGTCATGGATGGCAATGTTGATTACTCGAAGTTTATGAATATTCCTGTTACATATCCTGACCAACCACGTGGCATCAAATAAACACAACGAAATTTTATGGATGATGCTACGGATGACTCGACTCTGGACTACCATTTAGCTCCGGACATACTCCTACGGATACCCAAAATTCCTGAGCACCTTCAAGTCCATCCGGACTAGTTAACACCGAAAGAAACAAGTGTTGAAGAACCAACTAGTTCATCCGTACCTCTCAATACGGAAACATCTAGTCCGGACGAAGCTCAACCGGTCGATACAACCGAACCACCCAATCTGGAAGAGCTTCAAATTGTTCAAGATCAACCAACACATGCACGGAATTATAGATGGACCCGAAACCATCCCTCGATCAAGTGATTGGTGATCCTACTGTTGGTGTAAGAACAAGAGCAGCCACCTCCAACATGAGTCTTTACTCGTGTTTTCTATCTCAAATAGAACCAAAGGTGATAGATGAAGCTCTTCAAGATTCGAATTGGATAGAAGCCATGCAAGAAGAACGAATCAATTTAAGAGAAATAATGTGTGGACCTTAGTACCAAGGCCTAAGTCTCAAGCAAGTCATTGGCGTTAAATGGGTGTTCCGAACAAGCTTGACACGGATGGAATAGTAATCCGAACAAAGCCGGCTGGTAGCCAAAGGATATCGTCAAGAAGAAGGAATAGATTATGATGAAACCTTTGCTCCTGGTCGCAAGACTTGAGGCAATCCGAATGTTTTCGGCGTATGCTTCATATGAAAACTTCATAGTTTATCAAATGAACGTCAAGAGCGCATTCCTGAATGGAGACCTTCAAGAGGAGGTGTATGTTGAACAACCTCCCGGCTTCATTGAACCTAAGGCAGGACATCTTGTCTACAAACTTCGAAGCTCTATATGGTTTGAAGCAAGCTCCAAGAGCCTGGTACGACACACTGTCGAATTCCTACTTGCTCATAACTTCCAAAAAGGGAAGATAGACACCACCCTATTTCTAGGAAAAGAGAAAGGACACACTCGATCGTACAAATATACGTGAATGATATCATTTTCGGATCAACGAATCCGAAGCTTTGTGAAGAGTTTGCTAAGTTGATGACAGGCAAGTTTGAAATGAGCATGATGGGAGAACCTGTCCTACTTCCTTGGAATAGAAGTCAAACAATTAAAGGAAGGAATCTTCATTAATCAGGCTAAGTACACTCGCGATCTTATTAAGAAGTTTGGTATGGAAGGTTCATCTCCCGTCAAAACTCCCATGCTGTCGGTGCCAAGTTAGATCCGGATGTGGATGGCATATTAGTAAATGTGATTGACTACGAGAGGATGATCGGATCCTTGCTGTATCTTACAAAGAAGTCGCCCAGACATTATGTTTGCAACTTGCATCCAGGCACGATACCAGGCGAATCCCAAAGAGTCACATATGCTTCATGTTAAACGGATATTAAGGTATCTCAAGGGAACGATGAATTTGGGACTCGGTACCCAAAGGAGTCCAACTTCACCTTATCCGGGTACTCGATGCCGACTTCGTAGATGTCGCATCGACAGAAAAGCACAAGCGGTACGTGTCGGCTTTATGAAATAGATTGATCTCATGGTTCAGTAAGAAGCACATTCCGTATCAACCTCTACCACTGAGGCGGAATATATAGTCGCGCGAAGTTGTCGCGCACGACCTACTTTGGATGCAAAGTCAACTTATTGACTACGGATTCGACATGTCCTCTATTCCACTTTATTGCGACAACACTAGTGCAATTGCCATCAGCAACAATCCTGTCATGCATCCTAAGACGAAGCACATTGAGGTCAGGTATCACTTCATACGCGATCATGTTCTCAAAAAGCATATTTCATTTGGAACATGTTGCCACCGAAGATCAATTAGCAGATATACTTACAAAGCCCCTACCTGATGCGAGGTTTTCTGAACTACTCTTCCGATTAGGTATGCTCGACTTCTCTGCATAGCTTCACATTTGAATTACCCAATAGTATACTTACTCTCGGACCATGCATTGTATGTTTATCGAAAGTAATAGAAACCTACTGATTGTATTGCTTGATCATACTTAATGTTTAACGGTTTCATGTTTCGATATTAATCTCAACCTCATATTGGGAGGATGCTTGCGTTTACCGATCAAGTCGTTTAAAGCTAACATAATTACAGTTTATATGATTTACCTCTTTCGGATTCATGATCTTAACTTCCATTAATCACCACATGACAAAAGCATGTTCATTTAGAGTACTCTATTAACATGCATAGTTGAAGAAGTGAAATGGGCTAGCTTGGAATGTCTGGTGGATGAATACTCAATCGCAGTCTGATCAGCTTTTGAAGTATAGTTTTCTAATAAGATAGACAGTACTGAACTACAAATCGGAACGGTCAACCGAGAGGATTGCACAATCTATGGGGGAGAAAATGCTTTCTATATTATTCGAGAATACCCCCGTATATGTCTCATGACCTCTTTCCTGACTGTCTATCTGAGGGGGAGCTTTTCATTGAGAGGATTAAATGATCTACGGGGGAGCAGCAATGATCCCCTAATATGTCTCGGATTCTCCTTCCTTTAAAACTTTTACTTCCGGATTTGACTGGACATGCTGTTTTGAATCAAAAAAGTGGCATGTTTGGATGTATTTTCCTTCTTCAACCATGCATTTTAATCGACTAATCATCTGCCTTCTTTTGACATGTGTTCGCTCTATCATTGCTCACTCATGAATCCTAATATGGCCAAATCATATGCTCTTTAATTAATCTTAGCTACGTTGTTCAGCAAGACGGTTTCGCTATGTTGACCTATATGAACCTGTGTATTGCTATCTGACATATGCCCTGATTCAATAATATTGATCACTTTCACGTTGCATACGTCTACTACATTCTTAGCCATGCATGAGTTCTGTTTCTCATTGGTTCGGATTATGTTGTTCTTCACTGATTATCATCTCTAATCCGTACTAATCCTTGCCTGTTAAGCTTTTGTATTTTCAGTATATCTTTATTTAGCTACAGGTTCAGATTTTCTTTGCAACCGTATCGATAAATTCAGTCCATAGTCTCGGATTTGAAGTGTTGTGGTACTTCTCTTCTCTTTGACTTTTTGACTGCAAAGGAATCTACTCTACTCTCTCACCAAACTCTGTTTACGACGGACAAGGTCTATTATTCATCCGGATACTCTTTCATGAATATTATTTACTCCGGATGAGTGTCGACTCTTTCCTCCGGACTCCAGACATTGTTCAATTGTGACAATCCATGTATACTAATATGTCACATGCTTTTGAGGAGGAATAATGATGATTCATTAAATGCATATCTCGGGTTGCACACACACTACCTGGATGGCAACCGGTTGTAATCTCTACTTGGTCATGCGGTCTCCACGACATCGTTTTATTCGGAGACGCCTCGATATCCGGACTAATGACATCGCATGTCGCGCAGGTCCCTATCTCACTCGCACATTCCTAGACCCGCCGACATTTGCGGACTCGGTCTTATATGTTCCGATCATTCTGCGAAGCACGAGTATTGCTCATTTCAAATCCCTAAACCTCTCGTTGCTCCTTCCATTGTCAAGACCTCACCTTTCCTCTTATCCTTCCCATCCAATCTGCAATGGCACCCAAAATCTCTTTCCGGCGTTAATCCTGGCCATCTAGTTGATTGGCATGCTGTTTCTGATCCTCCGGATTGGTTTTTCCAGCTTCGCCCTCTTCTTGAAGCTTCGCACATACTCAGCCTGGTCTCCAATCCCGTCGATCTTCTTATCGATGACATTCTTGAGTATTACCAATGGATTCGCTGCACCACCGATTCCATAATCTCTTATGTCCGCGGTGAATCCATCATCATCACTCCGGCATTGTTCTCCTGGCTGCTCTCCACCTACCTCTTGGTGAACCACAGCGCCTGGATGCCGATCCAATGGCGGCTTCTATGGGTTGCACGCACAAAGGGAAGGAATACAAGGTGAAATCCTTCCAGGGTCGCTATCGATGTATGGCGACTATTCTAAGTCGATGCCTACTGGCTCGCACATCCGCCCTGGACTCTGTTCCGTACGATCTTCTCCTGGCCATGTACGGCGTGTTTGAAGGTCTTCCGATGGATTGGGGGATGTTCTTATTTCGTTTGCTGCAGAATGGTCCCAAAAACCATTCCTTCGGGCGCATCCTCAGCATTGTCTTCCGGCATCTACGTCCGGATCATTTCGCCCGATTTGACGCTGTCTCCTTTCCCTCGGCTTACTACCTCCGTTACCTTACGCCGGACGGGAACATGACCGCTCGCCGACCCACTGTAGCTCTCCGCATTCTCCCTGCCTCGGAACAACAAGCAGCTCTGTTGGTGACCCCTCCGACAGCCCAAGCCCACGAGGTCGGTTCGCACACCGATCCTCCCGGATTAGGTCCGTTCTTGCGCCCTCCCACTCACGGGCCTCCCGACCAAGCGTCCGTGCTGACCCATCCGAGGTTGCGGGGCCCTCCTTGGCGCAGTGCGTCTAAAGTCGTTTCCTCGGCCCCTCTCGTCGCTAATGTCCCCACTCCCTCCACATCCGCTATAGTCGCTACGGTTGATACCGCTGTTGCTATCGCCACCGCCGATGTCCTGGCCGCTTCTCCGGAAGCCCCTTTGCCTCCCCTACCTCAACCCCGAGATTACCTTGACCATCTCTCCGCCGGCACCTTAATGGACCTTTGGCTCCGTTTCGGCCTAGCCCACACCTCCTCTATTCCCGACACCAATCTCCGGGTGTTTTACACACGCAATACCCAATCCCCGGAGACCATGATCATCCGGAACCTGGACCAAGGCTTTCTTACGCCGGCCGCCATTCCCGATGTGCCGTTCCCTACACCCTCCGGCCCGGTCCCTGGCCGCACGGAGTCCTTCCCCCGCTAAGGCTGGACCCTCTTCTCCCTGCCGCCGCGATTCCCGCGGTTGACTTATCTCGGTCAAAGCGGGTCCCTTGCTCCGGATGCCTCCAATGCTCCGGATGCCTCCGATGCTCCAAATGCCTCGATGCTCCGGATGCTCCTGCTGCGCTGCGATACTCCTGCGGACTCCTCCGCCCAACGCACTCCTGCTCCCTTGTTCATGCGGGGGAGTCCTCCAAAGCTCCAGGAGTTAGTCCTTGGGCGTGCCTCTTTTGGCACGGTCCACTCCGACGCTGTGCTTTCCGCCCACTGGACCGACACGCCCAAGCTCAAAGCGCCCAAATTTCCACCATCGTCGCCAAAGTTGATGCCCTCGGCGCCCAACTCCTCTCCGCTCTCACCGACTCCTCCACTTCCATGGAGCAGAAAATGGATCTTGTCGCTACCTCCGTCCATTCTTTGTCTACTTCCTTCGCGGATCCGGCGCATACGATGGCTCGTCCTCCTGTTGCTTCCCGGCGATCCGCCAAACCGGGGGGAGAGAGTGTCATCCCGATCCGTCTGCTCCTTCGCACCACAACCATCTACTCGGACCGAGAAGCGGCCTGCCACTTCGGTGCTTCAGGGAGTTCAAATTCCCAAACGAAACCGCTTCTCTCAACCAAGCTCCTCTACTGCAGCTCCAGCCCCTCCTCCATCCTCCTCATCCGCAGCCTGATATCTTCCTCCCATCATATGCGGAGTTTGACCCTTCGATGCGGATGGAAGCTTGCGCAAGGCAATGAAATCCTATCTTTGCGTCTTCTGAGAGAAGATGTCTTTCCGAAATGTACCCTTTCTCTCCGGCCGACATTCGGACTCTTTGTTCGGACAAACGACTCTTTACTACGTAAGACATTGACAACTTCTCGAGAGTCGCTAAAATGGAGATGAGGTCGTTTCCATCTCTCTACGAAGATGGGCACTTGTTTGAAGTTCTCGCCATGTTGGAATGAGGGCTATCTTCCCAGGTGTGGAGCTAATTCGATCTTTCATCGACGGAACTGCCGAGGATAGCAAGCCATGGAAAACTCTCTCAACCATCCTCATTCCGTACCGGATCATGTCGCCACACTTCATGATGGCTGTCTTCATGATTCAGTCCAAGCAAATGATTCTCATTGATTCTCATCAGATTGTGGAGCACTTCGTTAGGAAGAATCAATGGGAACCTCTGTGTCTCAGGCGACTAAGCCGTGAAGAAAGACGGATTATATGAAGAGTTGGGCATCACACCCCTGCGTCCGATCGAGAAACTCAAGGCGACATTCCGGGCAAGAAGTAAGTGCCACAACAACATGGATGGAGATAGGCTGGGAGCCTTTGTCTGTCACTTCATCAAGTCGTTCTTAATCGTGGACAAACATTGGAGCCAACACTCCACCTTTACGATGAAGCAGACAATGGAGCTAAGAGAGAAGGCAACAACTATGATCTTCAAGTATAGTAAGCCTTATGTACCTTAGTGAAAAACTTGTATTAAGGCTGAATTGTATTTAGTTGCTGATCAATGAAATTGGTTGTGTTGCATATTCTGTATATTATTCTTTTGCATTGCTTACCAGATCAGATTACAAAGGGTTTGGGCATATCCATAATTGGGGGAGATTGTTGGATCAAACCCAGAATTTGGATAATGCTGATATAGCCTTATGTAATTTGATCTCGAGATCTTTTGTGTTTATTTGTTCATTGCGGAAGATATGTTACTAATCCAGAAATGCACTCGTGAGAGCAAAGCTAAGGACAGGATACATAATCCTGATCCGGACAAGAGTGAGTGTCGTCAAATACTTGGTAAATAACCAAGTAACAAATACATACGGAATAAGGAACATTCGTACGGACTAAGAACTTAAAGGATAAGTGCGGAGTAAGGAAACCAGATGCGGAGTAAGGAATCTGGATTTATTACTCGCCCGGAGTAAGGAACTTACATACGGAGTAAAGAGTTTACATACGGAGTAAGGAACTTACATGCGGAGTAAGAAAGCGCTGACACGGAATAAGTTATCAGACTTTTCAAGACTCGCCCGGAGTAAGGAACTTACATGCGGAGTAAGGAACTTACATACGGAGTAAGAAATTTACATACGGAGTAAGGAAGCGCTGACACGGACTAAGGATTCCAGTACTAAATAGATACGGAGTAAGCAACCACTGACACGGAGTATGGTTCCGAGCTTCATTAGCTACGGAGTAAGGAAAATTACACCGGACCAAGAAGACACTGCTTCAACTAAACCGCATTTAAAGTTATCAGCTCGTGGTGTCCCGATGTAAGACGAATTTATTGAGAACCTGAAGAATCTTACACGTGGATCATCCGGATATGTGGACACAACCTTAAGTGTATCCGAGAACTCACAAAGACACTTATACTCTTCAAATCCAAGATCTTGAGCTCCACAATCCGCAGCGGTCAAGGCAGAGAGATTACCGAGGGATAGTTAGTCTTGAACGCATTCCTGGAACTACAAGTTCCAAGGTTGTCTCTTAGGAATGTTTTGTATAAATATTCATACTTGTACATTATTAAAAAGAGAGGTTTTCCATCTTTGGAGATAGATTTTGGCTAGTGTGTGAGTTCATTTGTAAACAGAGTGTAAGAGAGTCGTGCTTCTATTTTGTTGTATTCATCTCGTGATAATAAAACAAAATACTTCCACTATCTGGTTATCTTCCGCAGTGATTCTATCACTTAACTAGATAAGTGTTTGTGTCTTGAGAGAAAGAAAAGAGTTTTAATAAGAGCCTATTCACCCCCCCCCTTTAGGCTCCAAGGGACCATCAGTGTCACTTATCAAAACTACATCGTTTTGATAGATGGGCTAGGGTACACACCTCAAGGCCCATCCAACCTCTATAAATAGAGGCTCCACGCCCCATGCTATGTAACCTAGACCCCCCTACACGTTTTTTAGAAGGAGAGAGAGGCTTCACGACTTGGAGGCTGCTCCTTGACCTAGGAGAGCAGCGCCGTCGCACAGTCACCGTCGCGGATTTTGGAGCCTGGATTTGAAGCCTTGTTGCGCGCGTGGATTAGAAGAAGATGTTTAGCTTTACTGCTATGGTTTTGTTTGTAATCATGCGTGAGTAGTTCTTATAATCTAGGGGAGCAATGTAGCCCCCTTGTTGCTTTGCTGTGTTTATGAATATTGGGTTTGGATGATTGAGTTTTGCATGTTTTATGAATCTGTTCTTAATTTCTATCTTTGGATGTACACCTTGGTATTCTTAGCCCTAGTCTGGGGCGGATTGAGATTCATAACTTATTTGTAATTGATGTGATCATTATCCTTTTGCAAGTATGATTTATTGGCTTTGCATGTTTGTATGTTTAGATGACCATTCTGGCATACAACTCTTAAAAGGACCTCAATGACCATTTGTTGTCCTTGGCTTATGTTTAGCATGTTTTCAATCAGACAACCCTAATACCATAAACCAGTAGAGATAACATAGGGAGGTGAAATTGTGACCCTAGATGCCTTAATCCTTGATTCTAAATCCAACGTTTTTAGTTATTTCAATTGTAATTCTGTTTTCAGTAAAGTAATTTTAAAACACAATTTTGTTTGCCGAGACATTGTTTTAAGCAAGATTAATTTGGTGATTTGAGTTAAAGCTAGATAACTTGGTAATCTCTGTGGGATCGACCCCTTTCTTGTCGCTATTCTATTTAGCATTAGTTAAGGGAATTAATATTTTGAGAAGGGATTTAAACGACAGTAGCTTAACCCTCACTTGGGTTTCGCTCACGAAATACCCATTTGTCACCCTCCTATTGTATGTTGTTTCTTTTCAGGAACCTACAGGCATTAGGTGGAAGGCCGAGTTTATTGTTTTGCGTTTTTCATATTATGTTATTTTGATGGAACTAATGTAACCCTATTTGGGAAATGATGTAAAAAGATATTTAAATGTAATAAATATAAGTGGTTTAGTTTGTGAACCTTCATTAAATTTATTTGTGATGTTCGGTATGGTGTTGTTTATCCCAACCCTTTATCCACCGGGTGGGTGAAGGGGGAGTCACGAACCGATTTTCTCGGGTTGGAAAATTTGGGGCATGACAACTATATGCTTAAGAGGTTATATTGTGCCTAAGAGGTAATACGGTTCCTGAGAGGCAATGTTTGGATTACCTAGGAGATAATATTGTGCTTGAGGGACAAGATTGTGCCTAAAAGGCAATAATGTTTTGGATTACCTGAGAGAATTGCTTTATATTTTAATGCATGACTACATGATTGAGTCGGTGATATATGTGTAGCACTACACGAGCACATATGCCTACACTAGTTTATAAGTTGAGATGGTCGGGAAGACATGATCTCTACTTGAGCTATAGTTGCTCACCCCTCTTGTTGTGTTTGTCTTTGTTTGTTTTAGGTGCCTACAGGAGCTAGGAGGTTCACCCAAGGTGAAAACTCTATTTGTGTGTGTTTATTTTATTGGATTATAATAACATCATGTAACCCCTAGGGAAAGTAACATGTATATATGTGTGTTTGCCCTATGATTTGACATAAGATATATAGTATGTGTGTGATATATGTATGGTATAGCTTAGAGACAACACCCGTGCTAAGGTCCCTTTCTTGGTGTTATCACCAACCCTTAGTACCTTCGAGTACTAGCATGGGGATTCACTAATTGGTTTCTATGAGCCGGTAATACGGGGCGTGACAACCAACAATGAAGTATTTGGAACATTTTTCATCCTGTTCCCATTCAATGTCATTCCTAGGACACCGATTCAAACCGAATCGGTCATCCTTCACAATTGGTGCTACATGTGGTGAACAATCTTCCATTCCGAATCTTTCAAGCACTTTGTTGATATAGGCCTTTTGAGACAATCCTACAATCCCTCAAGATCTATCTCTATGAATCTTAATGCCAATGACATAAGATGCTCCTCTCATATCTTTCATATCAAAGTTACTTGAAAGGAATTGTTTCACTTCATGAAGCAACCTTTTTATCATTGGTTGCAAATAAAATATCATCTATATACAACATAAGAAAACAAACTCTACTCCCAATAACCTTAAGATATATACATTCATCCATGATATTTTCTTTAAAACCAAATAAAGTAATTATTTCATGGAACTTCTTTTACCATTGTCGGAAGTATTATTTTAATCCGTATAAGGATTTTATTGGTCCCGAAGAGCCTAGAGGGGGTGAATAGGCTCTTTGAATACTCTTTCTTACTCTTTTGGCAAAACACTTAATCTGGTTAAAAGAATGAATCAATGCGGAAGACAACCAAATAGTGGAATATTTTGTATTATTATTAAAAGATAATTACAACAAAATGAGTAGTAGATAAAGTTGTTTGCACAAGCTTGGATCTACTTAAAGAATATCTCTCTTTTGTTTACAGTAGCACTCTTTTATAGTTTCGCACACACTAGCCAAACGTTCTTAAAGCACACATACAAATATACAAGACTCTATTTATATGCATCCCTTAGAGACATTCTTGGAACTGATCATCTTAGTTGTTGAGCTTTATCGATGATCTTTTCGAAAAGTCCCTCTGTTTTAATGTTGTGGATGTGGAGCTTAAGATGTTAGAAGTATAAGTGAATTAACTCCGTTTTGTATATTTCCAACTCGCATTGAGGATCACTCTATGCATCCGTGTGATCCACGTGTAAGATGACTTAAATGTCTTCAACCGAACGCTTCTTACATCAGAATACAGTGAGATGATAAGTTTGAATGCGCTGAGATGATAAGGAAAGTAATTGAGCAGTATTGTCTTACTCCATCGTAAGTTTCCTTACTCTGTGTTAATGAAGTGCTCGGATCCTTACTCTGTGTCAGTAGTTGCTTACTCCGTGTCAGTTCAGTATTCGGATCCTTATTCTGTTGTAAGGTTCCTTACTCCGCATTAGTGAAGTGCTTGGATGTCGTATTCAGCATCAAGGTTCCTTATTCTGGTGTTCCTTGAATGCTCGGATCCCTTATTTCGTATCAGCGAATGAAGCGCTCAGATCCTTATTCCGTCTTAAGGTTCTTAATTCCATGTCAAGACTTCCTTACTCCATGTGAATAAAGACTCGGGACCTTATTCTCGCACAAGTGCTCTTTTACTCTACGCGAGTTGTAGACTAGTGTTCTTATTTTGCATCTTTTTGTCCTTAGTCCATTTAAATGAAAAATGTGAATTCCTTATTCCATATCAATAGGCCTTATTCCGCACTAATGTTTCTTACTACATATCTTGTGTTAACTTAGTTATTTACAAAGTCGATTGTCATCACTTTCATTAGTTCGGATTAGAATTATGTATCATATCCTTTACTTAATGCTCACGAGTGATAATCCAGTTAAAGCTTATCTTTTGCAACAAGTTAGAATAGACATTGCAAGATCTCAAACCAAATTACATAGGGTTTATCTACATCATCCAAATTTGGGGTTCAATCCAATAGATTTATTTAGCTTAAAAACTAAATGTTTATCGTCCTTAGAGGAAAAACCTTTAGGTTGTTTCATATAAACCTCTTCCTCTAAATCACCATAGAAAAATGTAGTTTTCACATCTATTTGATGTAGCTCGAAATCAAAATGAGCTACTAATGCTATAATCACATGAAAAGAATCTTTCTTTGAGACAGGAGAAAAGGTCTCTACATAATCGATTCCTTTTCTTTGAGTAAACCTTTTAAGAACGAGTCTTGCCTTATATCTCTCGATGTTACCAAGTAAGTCTCTTTTTGTCATGAAAACCCACTTGCATCCAATGGTTTTTATACCATTAGGGAAGTCGACAAGATCTCAAACTCGATTAGATGCCATAGAATTCATCTCATCTTTCATAGCATTCATCCATAAGTTTGAATCGTAGAACTTATGGCTTGTGAAAATAACAACGGGTCATTATTAACTTCAACATTACAATCCGATTCTTGCAAGTATACTTTATAGTCATCAGAAATAGCTGATCGCCTTTCACGAGTAGATCTCCTTAATGAAATTTGTTCACTTTCATAACGAACCGGTTCCTCGTTTACAACATGATCTATTAGATTTTGATCAATAGGTTGTGGAATTTATATATTTGATTGTCTAAAACTCAGTTTAACTTGAGGAGTGTGAACGACAATCAACCTATTACTTGATTCGAGAGGGTAGAACCGCACGGTGATCATTTTCCTGGAACAACATCCCAAAATTGATCACTCCCACTAATCAAATCATTCTCAATAAATTTAGCATTTCCTGATTCCACAATCTTGGTGCTATGCGACGGACAATATAATCTATAAACTTTAGACTTTTCGGCATATCCAATGAAATATCCAATAATAGTCCTTGGGTCAAGCTTATTCTCTTGTGGGTTGTAAATTCTCACTTCTAACGGACATCCCCAAATGCGTATATGTCGCAAACTTGGTTTCCAACCTTTGAATAACTCAAAAGGTGTTTTAGGAACAACCTTGGAAGGAACTTGGTTTAGTATATATGATGTCGTCTTAAGAGCATTAATCCACAAAAATGATGGAAGTTTTACATTACTTCTCATGTTACGTACCATGTCAATTAATGTCCGATTTCTCCTTTCCGCTACACCATTTTGGTTTGGAGAATCAGGTATAGTGTATTGGGCAACAATCCTATGCTCTTGAAGAAATTTAGCAAATGGACCAGGGGCTTGTCCGTTCTAAGTGTACCTACCATAGTACTCTCCACCTTGATCTGATCTCACGATCTTAATGTGCTTACCACTTTGATTCTCCACTTCAGCCTTAAACTATTTAAAGACATCTAAAGCTTCATCCTTTGAATGAAGTAAGTAGAGATACACATATCACGATTAATCATATATGAATGTAATAAAGTATTTTGGATCGTTAGCATTCATGTTTGGACAACAAATGTCCGTGTATATGATTTCTAACAAGTCAGAACTCTCTTTGGCACCAATTTTGTGTTTATTAGTTTGCTTCCCTTTAATACAACTAACATATGTATCAAAGTCAGTAAAGTATAGAGCATCAAGGACACCTTCTTTTACCAATCTCTTAACTCTCTTAATGGAGATGTGTCCCAATCTCCAATGCCATAACAAGGAGGAATCGTCATTCATAATACATCTTTTAAAACCAACATTAACATGCATAGAATTATTATGAGTGGTATCATTTTGCAAGCCAAGCTAAAATAAATTATTAGACCATGCACTATAACCAATAACTTTAGAATTTCTGATAATACTGGAACCAGAGTCTACAAAATTAAAGGAAAATCCAAAATGTAAAAGTCTAGATACTGAAATCAAATTCCTTTCAAAATTAGGAACATAGAACATTTTTTTCCAAACACAAAGTGAAACTACTACTTAAAACCAAATTGCATGTCCCAATGACTTCCACATGTGAAGCTATCTGTTGCCTGAATAGATAAATCTTTCACTGTCTAACAGTTTCCTTAGGTTTGTCATACCCTGCAAGGTTTTCTTAACATGGATTGTGGTCCCAATATCAATCCACCATGTATCATGATTAACATTAACCATTATTAGATTTATAACAAACAAATGCTAGAAAATTACCTTTCTTCTCAAGCCAAGCCTTGAACTTAATGCAGTCCTTCTTCATGTGTCCCTTTTTTTTATAGAAATAACACTTAGACTCTTTCTTTATGACTCGGTTCACATGAATCTTTTCCTTTTCCTTTTCCTTAATGTGATCCCTTTTCTTCTTTAAAAAACAAGGTGTAGCAAGGTTCACCTTTCGCCTCTCTCCATTAACAATCTACCCTCCTCTAGAGCACACATGGTCATAAGTTCATTAATTGACTATTTGTCCTTATGTGTGTTATAAGAGATCTTAAAGGGGGCATATTGTTGAGGTAGAGTGCACAAAATGAAATGAACAAGGAAGGATTCTAATATGATAACTTTTAAAATTTATAGTTGAGCTATTATATCCCTCATGTGCATGATATAATCATGCACTTCTTTACAACATCAGTGTGCCTCATGGATGAGAACTTCATAATCAAGGTGCTCACAAGAGCCTTATTAGAGATGCAAACGCTTATAGATCCTTGACCTTATTGTCTTGTATAATCGAACCTCGAATGCTAACACAAATATTGGTCTTTATGAACATAACCGAGAGGTTATTAGATCACTCGCACTTTTCATAAAGATCAATTGCATCCTGGAGTACTAGTCTCCATTATGCTAAGTCGTTCATCTTTTCGAATAGCATAGTCAATATCTATCCATCCTAAATGCGATAGTTCTCTCTCCTTCCACACCTTATAGTTAGCATCTCTTAATTCAAGAATATCACATTTAACATCAACCGAAATATTTCAAGGTAAAATTATTGCAAACAAAATAAACATGCTTATTAACAAAGTTTAAAATTTAACTTTTATCACAATTTACCAATATAAATCATGCTAATATGAATCTATTGACATAAAACTTGCATATGGACTAAAGCATACTCAAATAAGATTCATAATATAACTTTATAATGAAGCCATCAAATTATTATTTCTCAATTCTTGTGGGTAAATTAAGACACATAATTTAATACCCCACCCTAATTAACCATTCAAATATAATAAATTTTCTTGTGGGCATATATCATTATATTACACATGATTAATTACAACTAATGTCTAGTATCCACATGTGATTTCAATATCAAATTTCTAAAAGTTAGAGATGTTATGGCTATTCCCCAACTAATAAAAATTTAATCACTTATATTTCTCTTTTTATATACTGATCTTTATGTATATAAAACTTACAAACTCATTCCAAATTATAAGAATCATATAAGTCATAGATTAATATATACTAGCATAATTGAATGAAAAACTAGCTCATCCCCTTGGATAAAAACAATAACATATGAGTCCACCAATAACTAATAGAATCAAATTGAATTGAAATGTCATCAATTAAAAAGACCAAATAATAACCAACTTCTAAGTAAGGCGGAGATAATAATGTTGCTCCGATACCAAATGTGGGAATAAATATTCATATCATGTAAAGAATATTATAGATCTTAATTATGTTCTTTAACCTCATATGAATATATACACAAGTGGAAGAAATACAACAGAATCAATATAAATACCTCCAACCATTACTATTTGTATTTGATTAGAGATTGTGTTCTACTTATTTTAATTGGTCATCCTAAATTTCAGTCGACTACCTTCAATTTCTTCAACTCACGTTCTGGTCATTCAAACTTGTCGTCTGAAATTTCAGTTGACCACATCCAATTTCTTTAAATCAAGTGCTGGTGATTCAAATTTGTCATCTAAAATTTGAATCGACCACTTCTAATTTTCTCGCAATTGACCAACTATCTTTTCCCGGGGTCGTGAATGATTCAATGAACTCCAACGCCCTTCCTTCTTGTTGATTTCTTAATTCTAGCAGCTAGTTTCCAAGCCCTTTTACTCTATTTTAGATGGTGTTATTCCTTAGGATAGTAGGTTTGGTGAACCATCATATTAGCCAAAGAAAACAAAAATGTTTTAATCTAGATATTTTGCTCCATCCATTATGGAGAAAATACAAAACGTAGTAATCAAAAGTGAGGGTTACATGACAAGGGGAGAAGAATTGACAGTTTTCAATTCATGGATTAATTGTCAAGATGAATTAAAATGACGAGTACCAATCTATGACAATTACCAAAATAAATGGATCACATAAATAAAATAATAATATTTCACTTAATTATTATTTTATGCCAACAATTCTTCTCAATTGGAATCATTATGATGTGCCACCACAAAAAAACTTCAACAATACATTGATGGCATAGTAAGAGGGCCTGGGCCTTAAGATGACATGTAGTTTGTCCTCATTTCATACTTGGCCACTGGACCTAACTTCATTTTGCTGAAAATAATGGTGAAATCTAAAGATGATGTCATCTATGGCCCAGTTTTGACAATGTTGTGCTTAAAAAAATGCTTTTAGTTATGCTAAGAAATTATACAATGCACACCACTTGTGGATTTTCAATTGTATTGGGCTCAAAGTAGATAATATTTTGTTATCACGCCCCAAATTTTTAATGCGAGGAAACCGGTTCGTGACCCCCTTTACCCACCAGTGGGCAAGGGGTTGAGTTAAACAATATTACACAAAAACATTACAAACAACCATAACAAGGGTTTACAAGTCATACCACATATTTTATTTAGATAGTCAAACTCATTTTACATCATTTCCCCATTGGTGTTGCAATAGTTCCTCAAAATAACACAATACAAAATTAACAAAACAATAAACTTAGTCTAACACTTTGGTGTTCCACCTAACGCTTGTAGGTTCCTGAAAAGAAACAAAACACAACAGGAGGAGTGAGCAACCACAACTTAGTAGAGATCATATCTCCCCAACCCATCCCATACTCCAAGCTTCTACATGAAGACGTGTACAAGTGTAGTGTCGTGGCAATATATAAACAATTCATAAGAAGTATTTCAACCTCATAGGATACATGAGCAAATATGAACAAACCACATAGGATCCACCACGTCCGCCACACAAGTTACCATATCCACAAGCAAATAAGCTACCACATCCACAACCAAACAAAGTTACCACATCCACGACCTAACGAGTTAACATTACCACAACCTCTCCAGGCTAACATTTCTACAGTCTCTCGGGTTAACATTTCCACGGTCTCTCAGGTTAACACAACCACGACCACACACAGGTTCTTCAAGCATACAAACAACAAACACAATAATGCATAACCACAACAAAAGCATTCCTCATAACATAAAATAAACACAAATACTCAACATCTACCACACAAGCCTCGCTAGGAAGTAAATAGAACCATATAACCCACAAGCACTATCGTGAGACTAACCCAAAGGAATACGTACACGAGATGAACAACAACCCCCAACAACGGTGAGCACCCTAATGGCTTCCTTAATCAATTACCACGAAATGGAACCTTGATCCTCTCTAACCACAAACATAGAAAAACAACCATGTGCACGAACGCCCTTGAAGGCTAACATTCATATATATATATATATATATATATATATATATATATATATATATATATATATATATATATATACACACACACACACACTCACATCTACATCAAGACCTAACCCTAAGATGGGTTCAAGAAAGGCACGAATCCCTACCTTGAGTCCGATTGTGTTAAGGTTCTGATTTAAAGGACCTTCCTTGCTCCTTGCTTCACTCTGATAGGCCCCTCCCTCGTCCAAGAATGCAATGGCAACGATTGAATCGGCGATGATCCCTCTCTCTGTATCTCTTTCTCCCTCTCTCTCTCTCTCTCTCTCTCTCTCTCTCTCTCTCTCTCTCTCTCTCTCTCTCTCTCTCTGACGGCTGCAAAAAATAATCCCCAAACCCTAAAATCGCAAAACAGAAATATTGAAAATACACTGTCATAGAGTTGACGTCGACCAAAAACACCCGAGATCGACCACATAGACTGTGCTTTCTAATTTCCACGTCGAACAAGGTCGATCTCTCTCTGGGTCGACCACGTTGACCTCATGTCGACCATAGGTTGACCATCTCTCACATTGACCAACACACATAGAAAAGTTCTCGGGAAACTGCTCTTGGTCGACCTCGACCACGTCAACCACATATCGAGCACACATCGAAATTCCTCTTGCATCGACCAAACTCTCTGGAAACTCCTCTGATCGGCATCGATCACTCACCACGCCAGGTTGACCACATCGACTACTATACCACATCGACCAAGGCTGCATCGACCAAGCTGTCGCACGAAAATCCAAATTAGCTTTTTTGAAATAATTTGGCTTTCGGGGCGCTACCCGCCGAGGCGCTACCCCATTGGACTCCCGCTAACTGTCTGGTCAAGAGTCCTTACCCACATACAAACTATCATCTCTAAATACTCACTTCTTTACAAGGCTAACTCCTTAATCCCCCAAACACGGGTCATTACATTTGTATCTAGATCTAATATTTTATTTAATGATCTATTGTAAATTAGATCTACAAGAAAAAATCGTGGGAGATCGGTTAGGGCCTTAAGGCTAGACTTTCAATTGTATTGGGCTCAAAGTAGATAATATTTTGTTATGGGTGGATAGAGACATTACAATTTTTTATATTTATTATTTTTATATATTTTATTATCTATTACTATAATATTTTAAAAAATGGTTATGAAACTTAATTTTAAAAAATACTATTTTTTTTAAAATACAATTTTTATTGTATAAATAAAATTTATTTTTAAAATTTAGAATACAATACAAACTCTAATAAATATTCAAAATTATCAAAATAAATTACAAAAATAAATGCACCTACCAAACTACCCGAGTGATATAAAATATCGTGGATGAATATGTGTGGGCATTTTTTATGGTGAGTAAGGTGCAATTGCCTTTGTTAACTCCCAACACCTACCTAATGCATAAAACTTCCACTAACATTTAAAACCCTTCAACATTCATCTATCCATTTGGGTTTGAATTCGTTAAGGAGCAAGGTTAGCTCACCACTGTGGTTATCTGGTTTGGACTCTGTCGATTTTTATTTCAAAAAGCGACCGTTAGATTGAATGCTTATGTAAGTATGTATCATGCATGTAAAATTTCATGGTGATTTAATTGTTATTTTTTGTGTAAATTAATATATTTATCGCCAAAATTCGAAATAGGCTAGATCACCACCCAGGTAGTGAGTCGATCTTGCTCACCAAAGAAATCGAGACCCTATCTAATGTGTGTCCATATTAGCCTTGAGATTAAGGCCTACTCTGATAATGTTGTGCTTTTTATAAGAAGCTTTTTTTAGCTGCACTGAAAAAAAAACTATTGTGAAAACAAGGAGGTGAATGTTTGGTAAAATATGATTTTAAAAGTGTTGTAGATTTTAAAAGCAAATAATAGCCATTTTCATCATCTGATTTCGATCGGGCTTGTGACTATATTAAGAAAGGACTCAATGTTGGTTCATCCATTGGTTCTCAAGTCATCCATGCACAGTAGCTTACATAAATCATAAAGGAAAATAAAATACAAAGTCATTACTAAATAATTTAAAGGTATGATTGGAGACCTAGAAAAAGAGAGGTCTACGGTTTCCAAGAATTAAGTTTGAGAGCTTGTTACATGTGAGAAAGAATGAGGAACTCTTGCACCCCTACAACCAAGGTTATTAAACTCGAGATTTTATGTAAAATCGTTTTTGCTATGTGAAATCGGAATCGTAAAATCGAGATTTTACTAAATTTAATATATAATATATAATTAATTATATGACATTAAAAATAATAATAATAAATTAACTTTACACTTAAAAATGTAAAATGTAAGGACCCGTACCTTGAGTTAGTCGGTTTTGCCTCCTGAGTAGAGTTTTTCTAGATTTTGACCTAGTAAATGGACTCCAATGAATTCACGTGCAAAAGGAAAGATGCTTAGAATGATGTCCTCTATCTACCACGAAGTTTCAGGCCAAATGGACATGTATGTGAGGTGCACGTGATATGGGTCCAATTCACGTGCAAGTGTAATTGTCTTCTAAATGATGCAAGGAAGCTAGGGGTGAAGTTTGAGAGCATTTGGAGTCCATATGGAGGTGCACGTGAAATGGGAATTCACGTGCAAATTGGCGTGCGACCATATTTTTGCATGGTTCCCTTGGTTTTGTCATTCTAAGGAACTTTCTCCAAAGGACCATGTTGAAATTCTGAGTATTTTGGCCTATATGGGTACGGAAAGGTGGTAACTTGTGTAATCAAAACTACGTCGTTTTGATCCTGGGATTCACTTAATCAAAACTACGTCGTTTTGATCCTGGGATTCACTTAATCAAAACTACGTCGTTTTGATGTTGTGTTGTCTATGTAAGGAGGAGGAGTCCCCCCTGTTTTAGGTTTAGGGTTGTTGCTTCACCACCGTCGCGAGAGAGAGAGAGAGGGAAGGAGAGCTCCTGGTTGCCTGCCGGGCGTCTTGCGTGGGTGGTCGGTGCTTCGTGGGTGGACGGCGTTCGGCTTGGGATCAAACCGTTCTTTGTGTTGTTGCGTTTTCCTTGAGGTAGGGGTTCTGTTCTTCCTAAGTCCTTCTCTGTCCTAGGGTTCCAGGGCGGATTTCTGGTTATAATCTGTTATATATAAATATGTAATCCATATAGGTGTGATCTCCTATATGGATGTTGGCCTTCGATGGCATGTTGGTGTGATTCTAGGATTACATGCTATGTGTTCGATGAAATGCCTGTGTGAATATAGCTGTATGTATATGCCCATTACGTGTTTGATAATATGCCAGGTGTGGCTGGACTTGTGTTTTAGTGTATGTATGTATCTTTGGGTGTGTGTTCTGTTGCCTGAATGGCTGGGTTTGTGCACTTGTGAGCGGGTGCACACCAAGTGTTTGGTTTTATGTTTGTGTGACTGTGGTGTAAGTTGTGTGCCTTGTGGTATCTCGGCCTGAAGAGGCGGTTAAACTACTTTGCCTAAGAGCGGTTAAACCAATGGCCTGAAGAGGCGGTTAAATCACTTGGCCTGAAGAGGCGGTTAAATAACTTGGCCTGAAGAGGCGGTTAAATCACTTGTGTTTTGTGTGGTAGATAATTGTGACTACTGATGTGGTTTCATATTGTTTGTTGAGATTGTTGTAACACGTCACTACACCTGTGCACATGCATGTAGCCGCTAGGAGCATGGGAAGGGTTGGGGAGACTTGATCCCTCCTGGAGCCGTGGTTGCTCACCCCTCCTACTGTGTTTGCTTGTTTTCCAGGGACTTACAGGCGTTAGGTGGATACACCAAGGTGGAAGACCTTATCCATTTTACTCTCTTCCATTTATGTTGTTTTCTTTTATGGGAGCCGATGTAACCCCAAGTGGGGATGGGATTGGAAAGAATTCGTTGTAATAAACTGGTTTGGATTATTTTTATGAACATTACTTTCTTGAATGTGTTGTGGATGTTTGAAATGTAAAATTCTTGGTTTGTATCCTAACCCCTTTGCCCTCCGTGTGGGTAAAAGGGGAGTCACGTGCCGGTTTCCTCGGGTTGGAAATCCGGGGCGTGACAACATGGTATCGAGCATGGTTTAGTTGGCCTAGGGTAGTGGGCGGACTTGGTTATCTTGAGTCCTTTGGAGGAGCCTGGAGGGACATGCCTGATCAACATGGTCCTCTTTGAGCCTCCAAGGTGTACTTAGGGTAGTCCGGTCTTGTGGTAGGATTTGCATGCATTGGCATTAGGGCACTAGTTGCATTTGTTGTCATGTGTGAAGGATGTGCATAACATAATTATGTGTGAATCGTGCAACTCTGAATATTCTTGGAATGCTTTGGGTATGACTACTATGTGGACTGTCTGTGTGCAATATTGATTGATGCAATGGTTAAAATGTGTGTAATGCCATGTACGGCTTGACTTGATAATGGGGTAGAGGTAGTCAACTTGTTAGTAGTCAAACGCGTTCTAACGTTTGTGCATCTTACTTCATGTAGTAAGAATGCCACCAAGGAGAGTGACACGTGCGTCCGGGGCGATGGGCGATGAGTCATCTGCCCATGAGGGTCCGGGTGCGGGACCATCCGTTGGAGGGCATGCGTTGTTACCGGCACGGCTACAAGAAGGCATCCGGCTGAGGTACGAGAGCTACGGGAGGGACTCCGGCAGGATGTTCGGGAGGAGGTGCGCCGTGAGATGGCGGCCGACAACAGTGGTGCCACCACCACCACCACCGATAGGAGAGCCGCCTCGTGAGCGTGAGAGTTCGGCGGGTGGTGTACCGGCCCGTGCAGAGGATGACGTGGTGACACGGTTCCGAAAGGAACAACCTCTGCGATTTAAGGGGGGGGAAGATCCTGTGGTAGGTTGAGCGGTGGTTGAGGCGGATTGAGCATGTGTTCTCCTTTCTCCTGCCCCGGGAGGAGGATAAGGTGCGGCCGCAATTCGGCACTGGAGGGAGACGCTTTGGAGTGGTGGACGAGTGTTGCGGGGAGCCGTGCGGTCAAACTCATGTTTTGGGAGGAGTTCTTGCAACTCTTCCAAGATGAGTTCTTCCCCGAATCGGTGAGATGGCAGAAGAGGGAAGAATTTGGCGCCTGACCAGGGATCCAAGACGGTACCTGAGTATGAGCGGGAGTTCCGGAGATTGAGTAGGTTTGCCCCTGAGACGGTGGTAAGGGAGGACCTGAAGGCCCACAAGTTCACCTTGGGTCTCAGGCCAGCCCTTGGGGAGAGGGTGGCGATTCTACGCTTGAGGACCTATCCTGAGGCCGCGGAGACGGCCCGTATAGGCGAGAGAGAACTGGATGATGGGAGGCAGGCCCATCAGGGGCGCCATTGCAGAGTGGGCCCGATCGAGATGCAGGGTCCAAGAGGCTCAAGACGGAGGAGAGGGATAGCGGTTCTTTTCGCGATCGGGGTCGGACATCCGTGAACCCTGGGAGGTTCACCTTTGGCGGCGGAAGACAGGGTGGTCCATCCGGGAGTCTACCGAGCGGATGCCACCGTTGTGGAGAGCAGGGTCACTTCAAAGGGGAGTGCCCCAAGAAGGACCGGCGATGCAACAACCGTGGACGAGAGGGTCATTTGCGCCGGGTTTGCAGGGAGTGGCAACGGGGGAACAGGGGCGCGGCATCCGGCGTGAGGAGTGATGCTAGCTTCCGTGCACTAGCCGAGAGACCGGCTCATTAGTGGCGGAGCCAGGCCGGCAGGATCTAGTCGGACCCGACCCCAGGGGAGGCCGGAGCGGTAAGCAGATCGAGGCCGGAGGCAACCTTAGCGGGAAGCGTCCGGTGAGTGAGCCAACCAGTGGCACAGGCCAAGGAAGGGTGTTTGCGCTAGAGGCGACGTACTAGGAGGAGGCCGAGCTACCACCCCCACCACTGAGGGTGGAGCAGGACCATCGGTGGTTAGAGGTACCCTCTTGATCTCCCGTACATTAGCCTGTTCTTTTCGATACGGGTGCATCATGTTCATTTGTTCTTGAGCTTGTAATAGACGGCTTGGGGTTAGCTTGTGTGGAGGCCGCGAGGCCCCTAGTTGTGGAGTCTCCGTAGGAGGCATGATTGAGGTACGGCGAGTGTGTCGTGGGCCGTGTGTTAACCATAGGCGAGGTGGAGCCGAGTTTGACTTGCATGTGATGCCTTTGAGGACGTTCGACCTGATCTTGGGTATGGATTGGCTTATGGCTTTCCAGGCCAAGATAGATTGTTATCGGCGGCGTGTGACCTTCGTGGACACCCGCAGGGACCTCTTGCACCCTGCGGGGGGAGTGGGATTGTGAGGCGAGCCTGGGCCGGGCCGATGTTGGACCGGTGGGGTGCCATTACCCACGGTTGCGGCCCTGACCTTTCTTGAGGGGGTAAGGTGGAAAAGAGGGTGTGGCCCGTTGTTGTGGACCAATTTCAGGATGTTTTTCTGAGCGGTTGAGGAGTTTGCCACCTAAGAGGAGTGTGGAGTTCACCATTGAGTTGGTGCCAGGGGACGGGTCCGATTTCCCAAGTAGCGTATCGTATGGGGCCGGCCCGAGTTGAGGGAGCTTCAGAGGCAAATCGAGGAGTTGGTGGGCCGGGGGGTATATTAGACCAAGTACCTCACCTTGGGGTGCTCCGGTGCTCTTTGCTAAGAAGGGCGATGGCACGCTTCGTTTCGCATCGACTACGGAAGGCGAATTCGTGATCGTGAAGAACAAGTACCCGTTGCCTCGGATAGATGACCTGTTTGACCAGTTGAGTGGGGCCCGGTGGTTTTCCAAAATAGATTTACGGTCGGGGTATCACCGGCTCGGGGTTAGGGAGGAGGACATCCCTAAGACGGCTTTTCGGTGCGGTATGGGCATTATGAGTGGGTAGTGATGCCTTTCGGGCTCACTAATGCGCCAGCAGTGTTCATGCATTTGATGAACCAAGTCTTTGCTCCATACCTAGACTCGTTCGTGGTGGTGTTTATCGATGATATCTTGGTGTATTCCAAGACCGAAAGGGAACATGTGGAGCACTTGGCAACAAGTGTTGCAAACCTTGAGGGACCAGCGATTTTGCATAAGTTTAGCAAGTGTGAGTTTTGGCCACAGGAGGTTCACTTTCTTGGCCATGTGGTGTCACTGAGGGAGTCAGGGTGGACCCGGCCAAGATTGAGGCCGTGGCATCGTGGGCGAGGCCAACCAACGTTTTGAGATCCGTAGTTTTCTTGGTTTGGCGGGGTACTATCGTCGTTTTGTAGAGGGGTTCTCCCGTTTGGCGGCTCCTATGACGGCGTTGACTCGGAAGGGCGTGAAGTTTGAATGGACCGACAAGTGTCGGCGGGCGTTTGAGACTCTCAAAACCCGTTTGACCACCGCACCTGTGTTGAGGTTGCCTAGGGAGGATATTCCGTATGAGGTGTATTGTGATGCGTCCAGGGTTGGTTTGGGGTGTGTGCTTATGCGGGAGCACGGTGTGGTAGCTTATGGGTCAAGGCAGTGAAGCCTCATGAGCGAGAATTATCTTACTCATGACCTTGAGTTAGCTGTTTGTCATCTTCGCCCTGAAGAGTTGGCAAGACTACCTCTTGGGGGGAAAAGTTTGTGGTGTTCTCGGATCACAAGAGCCTTCGATACATCTTTACTCGAAGGACTTGAATTTGAGGCAAAGGAGATGGGTGGAGTATTTGCGGACCTTTGATTTTACTCTTGCCTATACCCCGGGCAAGGGTAATGTTGTGGGCGATGCATTGAGCGAGAAAAGGGAAAGCTGAGGTGGCCGTGAGGGAGTGGAAGGCGATGGAGCGGTTGGCGATGTTGCGGTGCAGCTGTTGTTCGTGATGGTGGGACAGTCTGAGTCCTTTGGTGGTTGTGCCTGAGTTGTACCGGCGCGTCCGGGAGGAACAATGGGTGACATTGAGTGTGAGGTTCTCCGTGCCCGCATTGAGGCCGGGGAGCTATCCTGGGGACCGGACAGAGGGTCCCGAGCATGAGTTGTCATTTCGGGGGCGGTTGGTAGTAGCCTCTTCCCTCGGGGATGAGGTGATGAGGGAGTTTCACCGGTCTAGAGTTCTTGTGCATCCAGGGGGTACGAAGATGTACCATGCGCTTCGGGTACATTTTTGGTGGCCTGGGATGAAACGCGATGTGGTCGCCTTTGTTTCGCGGTGCCTCACGTGTCGGCGGTGAAGGCCGAGCATCGGCGGCCGGCGGGCATGTTACGGCCCTTGCCCATAGCGGAGTGGAAGTGGGACCATATAGCGATGGACTTTGTGGATCGGTCTTCCACCCACCACTGGGAGGAAGGATATGATTTGGGTAATTGTGGATCGACTCACAAAGTCGGCCCATTTCTGGGCTGTTCGCGAGCGGGACTCTATGGGGACCTTGAGTCACTGTACATGAACGAGATTGTGAGATCGCATGGCGTACCCTCATCGGTTGTCTCGGGCCGGGATTCGAGGTTCACTTCCGTTTACGGCCATGTTTGCAGGAGGCTATGGGGACCAAGCTTCACCTGAGTACGCCCTTTCACCCCGAGACCGACGGTCGACCGAGCGGACGAATCGGACCATGGAGGACATGTTGAGGGCTTGTGTGCTAGATTTTGGGGGTTCGTGGGCAACTCACCTTCCTTTGGTGGAGTTTGCCTACAACAACGCTTATCAGGGCATCCATTGGGATAGCTCCCTTTGAGGCGTTGTATGGACGGCCGTGTCGATCACCTTTGTGTTGGACCGAGGTGGGGGAGACAGCTCTCTTGGGACCGCAGCTTGGTTCAAGAGGCTACCGAAAAGGTCAAGTTGATTCGTCGGCGTTTGTTGGCGGCTCGAGTCGGTAGAAATCTTATGCGGATCAGCGACGGCGACCTTTGGAGTTTTCGTTGGTGATCATGTGTTCCTTCGTGTCTCTCCACGTCGTGGACATCGACGGTTTGGGCGAGGTTCCAAGCTATCTCCGCGGTTTATTGGTCCTTTTGAGATTCTGGATCGTGTAGGGCCTGTGGCCTACCGGTTAGCGTTACCACCGCGGCCGAGTCGAGTGCACAACGTGTTTCACGTGTCCCGATTGCGGAAGTATCACCCTGACCCCACTCACGTGATTGATTGGGGGACGTTGGACATTGAGGATGACATGTCCGTCATTGAGGCCCCTATCCGTATCCTAGATCGGCGAGAGAAGCTATTGCGTGGTCGTCTTATTCCTTTGGTTCGCGTCTTTGTGGCAACACCGTGGTATTGAGGAGGAGACATGGGAACGTGAGTCCATGATGCGTGAGCGGCACCGGACTTGTTCGAGGACGAACAATCTTAAGCGTGGGAGGTGGTCATGGCCAAGGGATGGATAGTGATGTTTTCTTGTGATGTGTTTTCTTGTATTAGTTGATGTATTTGTATTGTCTTTTAAAGACATGTGTTCTTATTTGTGATGTGCCTTGAGATGTGTATTCGTGCCATGTGGACATGTGTTATGTGCATTATTGTGGTTATGGATTATGGTGAGTGCGTTATGTGTCGGTTGTCTTGTGTGTGGTGTATGACCCATTTGGGTGTTGTGGCTCGCCGTGTGGCAAATGGGTAGCTTGTGTTTGTTTTCCTCTTATGTCATTTCTTTTCGAGGACCAAAAGTCTTAAGGGGGAGAGGATGTAAGGACCCGTACCTTGAGTTAGTCGGTTTTGCCTCCTGAGTAGAGTTTTTCAGATTTTGACCTAGTAAATGGACTCCAATGAATTCACGTGCAAAAGGAAAGATGCTTAGAATGATGTCCTCTATCTACCACGAAGTTTCAGGCCAAATGGACATGTATGTGAGGTGCACGTGATATGGGTCCAATTCACGTGCAAGTGTAATTGTCTTCTAAATGATGCAAGGAAGCTAGGGGTGAAGTTTGAGAGCATTTGGAGTCCATATGGAGGTGCACGTGAAATGGGAATTCACGTGCAAATTGGCGTGCGACCATATTTTTGCATGGTTCCCTTGGTTTTGTCATTCTAAGGAACTTTCTTCAAAGGACCATGTTGAAATTCCGAGTATTTTGGCCTATATGGGTACCGGAAAGGTGGTAACTTGTGTAATCAAAACTACGTCGTTTTGATCCTGGGATTCACTTAATCAAAACTACGTCGTTTTGATCCTGGGATTCACTTAATCAAAACTACGTCGTTTTGATGTTGTGTTGTCTATATAAGGAGGAGGAGTCCCCCTGTTTTAGGTTTAGGGTTGTTGCTTCACCACCGCCGCAGAGAGAGAGAGAGGGGAAGGAGAGCTCCTGGTTCTTGCCGGGCGTCTTGCGTGGGTGGTCGGTGCTTCGTGGGTGGACGGCGTTCGGCTTGGGATCAAACCGTTCTTTGTGTTGTTGCGTTTTCCTTGAGGTAGGGGTTCATTTCTTCCTAAGTCCTTCTCTGTCCTAGGGTTCCAGGCAGATTTCTGTTATAATCTGTATATATAAATATGTAATCCATATAGGTGTGATCTCCTATATGGATGTTGGCCTTCAGTGGCATGTTGGTGTGATTCCGTGGATTACATGCTATGTGTTCGATGAAATGCCTGTGTGAATATAGCTGTATGTATATGCCCATTACGTGTTTGATAATATGCCAGTGTGGCTGGACTTGTGTTTTAGTGTATGTATGTATCTTTGGGTGTGTGTTCTGTTGCTGAATGGTCGGGTTTGTGCACTTGTGAGCGGGTGCACACCAAGTGTTTGGTTTTATGTTTGTGTGACCGTGGTGTAAGTTGTGTGCCTGATTGTGGTATCTCGGCCTGAAGAGGCGGTTAAACTACTTTGCCTAAGAGGCGGTTAAACCAGGTGGCTGAAGAGGCGGTTAAATCACTTGGCCTGAAGAGGCGGTTAAATAACTTGGCCTGAAGAGGCGGTTAAATCACTTGTGTTTTGTGTGGTGGATAATTGTGACTACCGATGTGGTTTCATATTGTTTGTTGAGATTGTTGTAACACGTCACTACACCTGTGCACATGCATGTAGCCGCCAGGAGCATGGGAAGGGTTGGGGAGACTTGATCCCTACCGAGCCGTGGTTGCTCACCCCTCCTACCGTGTTTGCTTGTTTTCCAGGGACTTACGGGCGTTAGGTGGATACACCAAGGTGGAAGACCTTATCCATTTTACTCTCTTCCATTTATGTTGTTTTCTTTTATGGGAATCGATGTAACCCCAGTGGGGATGGGATTGGAAAGAATTCTGTTGTAATAAACTTGGTTTGGATTATTTTTATGAACATTACTTTCTTGAATGTGTTGTGGATGTTTGAAATGTAAAATTCTTGGTTTGTATCCTAACCCCTTTGCCCTCCGTGTGGGTAAAAGGGGAGTCACGTGCCGGTTTCCTCGGGTTGGAAATCCGGGGCGTGACATAAAATTAATTAATAAATTAATTAGTACACTTGCAACACTTGCACGTGGAGTATCAAGTATCAACTAGTCATAGAACCGTTGCATACTTGCACTTGCACTCAAGCAAAAATTTGTTTCAAATTTATAGCACAATAATTATCAATCAGGATCACTTATCAATTTAACTAATTTATCATGCATGCCAAACATAAAATCCACTAGTACACCATAATTTAAATCAAATAAAATAGAGTTATTATTATCAAACACCGAAACGGGAAGAAAGAAGAAGAAGAAGGAGCGACCGTGAAGATTGGGGACAGAGGCGGCAGAGGCGAGCGGAGGCGAGCGACGAGCGGAGGTGGCGGAGGCAAGCGGTGAGCCGGCGAGGTATCGAGCGGCGAGGGGGCGAACGCGAGCCGGCAAGCGGGACTCGACTCGACTTTAGATTGGGATTGCTACTATGCTGGAGTTCCGCGTCGCCGGTCGGGAATCAATGACGGAGCCGATCGATGCGGGGCGGCGATGACAGTCCGAGGCCATCACGTTTGCTTGGAGGACCGGAGGTGTTTCGTTTCGCCAGCGTGTGACTATGTGAGGGAGGATGGAGGAGGCGTTTCACAATCGATTAATTAGGGATCTTAGTTGAATTGCGGTTTCATCCGCGTGTACGATAAGCTCGCGATTTTATGATTTTGAAGGCGCGTTCATCCGAAACCGATTCTCGAAACGGCTTAAATCGGAAAGGCGACTTGGACGCGTAAAGTCGTACGCGTTTACGATTTAAAATGTGATTTTAATAACCTTGCCTACAATGTTCATAAATTGATATCTAGTTTTGATCTATGAGTGTTTGCTTATTTTATTTTAAAATTTTATTTATGTATTTTTATATTTTAAGGGAAAGAGAAATTTTATGGATCTAGGCCAAAAAAAGGAAAAAAAATAGTTTAGACAAATATAATAAAAAAAAACCTTTTGATTTTAGAAATAAAAGGGTGTGAGATCTAGACCTATGTTGTAATATTTTTTTAGAAAAAAATAAAAATATTTCAAATAAATAATACTACACATTTAATGTTGGCCCGAGTAGTTAGGGTATAAGCATAAATGACTCAACCACACAACCACTTGGGCCTTTGATTTAATTTTTCTTAAAAAGTTAATTTTTGTGTTTTTATTATTTTTTGGGAAAAGGAAAAAAAGAAAGATTGAAACACGTTTTTGGGTTCTGTTTTCTTTTAAAAACAATATAGAAAATTTTAACTAAATGAACAATTTAACAAAAAGTAATAAAAAACACGGAACCTCGATGCTTTGTATAGCAATGTTTTCTAGAAATCCGTATAAAGCTCTGCTCTAAAAAGGTGTGTTATCTTCTGTCTAAAAAAAGTTGTTTTTTTGCCCTCTTTATTTTCCATTATCACTCAACCGGGATATATCACTGCCCAAGAATCCCCTCTCTCTCCTCTCGAACAGTCTGTGAAACTCCATTTTTATAGACCATGATTGCTATTTTTCAAAAGGCAAATTTTTATTCTTTAATGCTGATTGAAATGAAAGCGAGTATGTAGGATTACATATTCCTCAAGGTACTTTAATTAAATCAATCAAAATTATTTGATTTTTAATATTGCCTAAATCAAACCAATTAATTGATATTTCATCTTCTTAATATTGGACCGCATCTGGACGCTATAAGTGGAAAAGACTGGATTCTTAAGATAAGGTTGCTAGACATTGTTTGGCGCATTTGTAAGATATTTGCTAAATTTGAATTCTGCATGTATTAGGATGCTTTGATGGGAGAGGCTAAATTCTATGATTTGGGGATTTCTAGATAATTATTTTGTCATACCCTACTTTGTTCGAGTTCGATATGGACAACCTCATGACTAAACCTTTCTTATAATGATATTTTTGCCTCCCAATACATAAAGGACAGAAAAATGAACAACGTACTTGACCGCACCTAATTCCGAAAAGAAACGAAGCAGTTGTCGGCAAAATGGTTTTTGCCCATAAAAAGACAAAGTCAACCACTGGTCAATGCTTGGGACAGTACCTTTCAGTCACGGTATATCACAAATTTGGATTTCAAAGTCTCGATTTAAGGATCTGAGTCTTCCAAAGTCTTGGTTTAAGAATTCGGGTTTCAAAGATCCAAATTTTACAGTCTTGGATTTTTGAATTTCACAATCTCAGATTGTGTATTGTTTAAAAAAACCCAAAATTAGGCTCAATCGCTAGCCGATGGCTGCTTGGGCTTCCTTGAGGCCCTTTTGTTCTTATTTGCTTTGCAAGAAAGACAACTTTGTGTGTGTGTGTATATATATATATATATATATATATATATTAGAAAGGTAAAAAAGGTTATTAATGTGGGACAAACAAGCATATGAAGAACTAAAACCGTGAAAAATGAAATAAATTCAAAGCAATTTTAAAAATTTATAACTTTTTTTACAGAGACTCCGATTGGGATCAAATTGGTCTTGTTTCACTTGAAATTCGTTAGCTATCTTTGAAATTGAAATCACTCAAGAAGGATCAGCCATATAAGGTAAAATTGGGAAAAGTTACCTAGAGCTATACAGGTAAGTAAGCATTCTGCCCATTAGTTTCAGAAAATCATAACTAATTGTATAAAAACTAGAATAACCTCAAATAAGTTAGAAATAATAGATAAAAATGTTAGCTAACCAACACAATTGACCTTGTTTGATTCTACAAAGTATTGAGAAAATTATGGACAAAAAATGCACTAAGCTTCAGCTATCCAACCCATATTCGTACAAAATTTGATTACCAACTTCAAATGGCCATAACTTTTACTATAAAGCTCGAAATAACCTCAAATTGGTACTATCCTGCTCGTAATTCAATGGTCTATATCTTCCAAGTGGAACTATTGATTTTATTCAAGTTTGTTCGATTCTTTTCCACTAATTTTGACTCTTTGTGTCCGAATTTTTTTTGTCATAATTTCTTTATTTTTTTAGAACTGAGTACGACCAAGTGCATTGTTTTTCAAATTTTAGTCTTTATCATTTAGTGCTAATTCTAGGGAACTCTGAAGTTTTCTAGAGAGATTCTTAATCAGGTGGTCCTTGCTGCATATGATCGCGGATCCGGTCAAAATGAGATTCAACGGGTATTTGATAATTTTTAATAATTTTCACCATCCCTTGTGCCCCCTCCCCGTCGCCAAACCCCCCTTCCTTTCTGCCCAAACTCTCCCACCCAGTTGAATTGTGGCATGTAAGGTTGTGCGATGAAGATATAAGGATAATATTAATATTTTAATTTTTTTAAAAACAGCTATTTTTTAAAGCAATCCTTAGGCTGCTACTAGTCATAAAAAAGGTAAAAATTTCATTTATAGTATCTTTTTTTACCAGACATATTTAAGTGCTTCTGTTTAAATTCGGGTTCGCGGGTATCCGACCCAAATTATAATGACCTATGGCCATAAAAATTGGCCCGTAACGGTCCAACGGATATAAAACCAAGCACCCTCTTATCTAATACTTCTTCAATCCATGGCTAAGCTTTCTGCTTCTTCTTTCTCTTCGTCGACCCCAGCTCCATTTGCGGGGAGAATGAAAGCTTACACTCTAACACAAATGGACACTCGGCTACTCATTCGACCCTGCCCGTCTCTCCTCTCGATCCAGAGAGGGAGACCTAGAAACCTCAGCTTTCGCAAACCCTCGTTTCTGATTCGAGTGTCGAGCAGCAGTAGTAGCGGTAACAGCGCAGTGGTTGCTGCGGAATCGATGGAGTTGGAGGAAGAGAAGAGGAATGCTGTGGCCAAGAGGGCGTACCCATTTCACGAAATCGAGCCGCGGTGGCAGCGATTCTGGGATGAAAATCGAACTTTTCGGACCCCCGAGGATGTCGATACGTCCAAACCCAAGTTCTATGTTCTCGACATGTTTCCTTATCCCAGGTTCTTCCTATCTATCCGTCTCTGGTTCAGATTATGCTACGATTTTCACGCTTCTGCGCTTAGGGGTGGTTACTCTGTATGTGTTTTAGAGAGATTATTCTTTCCTTTTTTTGATTGGTAAAATTAAGGAGTTGTCCCTCTCTGCGTGTGTTTTAACTAAACTGGAAGTGTTTGACCTTGTCGGGCTTTCCTTCCTCTCTGTGTGTTTTTACTAAACGGGATGTGTCTGTCGTTGTCAGGCCCAGATATAGTCACTTCAAAAGAGTGGGATTTGCCACGTGGCTTGTCCTGATTGCTTATAGTCCATTTAGACGTAATTGCGTGTCAGAGAAGGCTTGCTTATTTGTTAAATTTTTGTAGTGGAGCTGGGTTACATGTTGGCCACCCGCTCGGATATACTGCTACAGATATTCTTGCCAGATTCAAACGCATGCGAGGTTATAATGTGTTGCACCCAATGGGATGGGATGCCTTTGGGTTGCCTGCTGAGCAATATGCCATTGAGGTCCTTGCTGTGATTACATATTCTTCATAATTATCTGATTTTCCACTTTGGGTATCCCCCGTTTGTTGATTTGTTACTTGTTACCTCATGTATTTTCAGTCAGGAACCCATCCAAAGATCACTACAAGGAGGAACATTGAACGCTTCCGCACTCAGGTCATTTTTTTGTAGTCTCGGTAGCTAATCTAATATATCATTTTCAGGGCATATAACTTGCTAATAAGTAGATATTTCATGTTTTTGATCATGATTTAAAACTAATGCTCACACTGAGTCGAAAAGTGATTATGTGTGTTAGGGTCTAAGATTTTAATGAAAATGGAACTTCATGTTAAGTATATTTCTATGTCTTTTCTTTTGGACATCTCATGCGGGAGTTGACAACGTTGATGTTATATACTAATGCTAGTAGTAGTACATTCTTACCTTTGAACTTGATTGCAATGAAACACAGTAATTGATATTGCAGATATTAGTTGGGTGTGCTCTTTTTTTCCATTTATAAATTTTGTATATTCCTAGGGTAAATGCAACGCAAATCACTCTTGTACGTGGAGATCAATATGAACTTTATATAATACGAGTACTTTTGTGCCCCTTTGAGAAATTTTAGGCTACATTTTCAATTTATAATATAGTATCTGCTTTTATTTCTCTTTCATTCAACTTTTCAGTGTCATTCGACCTGTGAGTTGCAAGATTTGGCTGTTGGTCTAATACTTTTTTTGACATATTATTTGCACTGCAGCTTAAGTCATTAGGTTTCTCATATGACTGGGATCGGGAACTTTCAACAGTAGAACCAGAATATTATAAATGGACTCAGTGGATATTTCTTCAGCTTTTAAAGAGAGGCTTGGCATATCAAGTTCAGTGTAATTTGATGTTACTGATACAAATGATATATTCAACTTTTTATTTTACTCATAACTTTAAACTAGATCTGATGGTTTGTAAAATAATAATAAAAAAAACAGGCTGAAATTCCAGTAAACTGGTGTCCTGCTCTTGGTACAGTCCTGGCTAATGAGGAGGTTGTGGATGGTGTTAGTGAGCGAGGGGGTCATCCAGTAATTAGGAAGGTGTGCTTTTTCTTTGCTCTGTTATTATAGATTGCTTTTATTGATTGAAAACGTGAATTCTTATTCTCTTTTTTTTTTCCCTTTCATTTTTGAATGTTTTTTAATTGTATGCAGTGTGGTTGTTTATTACCAAGCAGCCGATGCGGCAATGGATGCTCAAGATCACTGCATATGCTGATCGTCTTCTTGAAGATTTAAATGACCTTGACTGGCCTGAAAGTATTAAGGAAATGCAAAGGAACTGGATAGGTAGGTCAGAGGGGGCTGAGATGGAATTTCATGTACTTGATGCTGATGGGCGGGAAAGAGACATTAGTATTACTGTTTATACAACAAGGCCTGATACTATCTTTGGTGCCACGTATTTACCCTACCCTTGATCTCTGTACTCTTATTTTGAATTTTTTGGTGTTTTGTTTTTTATTTTGCCTTTTTTACTGCCTATGCTTTTAAAGAATTGAAGTTGGATTATGGTTTCTTATTTTTAATTCTTCTCTGCATGCAGCTATCTAGTCCTTGCGCCTGAGCATTTCTTGTTGTCATCATTAGTGTCGACAACCCAAAAAAAAATTGTATGCTAAATAATTTCCTTCTTTCAATTAGTCCTAGAGGCTTCTTTACCTTTTATTTAAAGGGGCTAATCTTGAGAGCAGGTGGAAGAATACAAAGAGATTGCATCAAGAAAGAGCGACCTTGAGAGGACTGAACTTCAGAAAGAAAAGACTGGAGTCTTTAGCGGTTGTTATGCTAGAAATCCTGCAAATGGTGAATCGATTCCAATATGGGTTGCAGATTATGTCTTGGGGAGGTTAGTTCAATTTTATTTTTTAACCTCAATGTCTACAGACAGCTTTGCTGTCCACACTTCTTCCCTTATTTTAGCTCACAATTGTTTCCTTATTTCTCCACCCATCATTCTGTACAGCTTTGATAGCTTTGTTGTCCACACTTCTTTCCTTATTTTGTTTACAATTGTTTCCTTATTTCTTTATTTGTTATTCTGTACTGATAGCATACATTATTTGGCATTACACAGATTCTAGTAGTTAATAAAATGAAAAGAATTCTTAATTAGTTGTCATGTATTTGTAATTATGTAGTTTCTTAAATAGGTTTCTTTCCTAATTTAGCTCTCCTAATTGTGTATATATATGTATATGTATATGTAATTCCTCATCTCTCTTGAATAATAAGAAAAAGAATTTTTCTCTATTATTTTAACATGGTATCGAGCCGATGTCTCATATATATTATTTTAATAGATTGCCGTATGTCACCACTCTTTTCTTTGGTGGTCGACCTATCTCTCCCCTATTGCTTCGTTGTGGTTGCCCTTTTGTCGTGTGCCAGAGGCATAGGAAAGCATTGGCTCGTGTGTCTCTAGATCAGGCATACTTTCTCAATCGTCTCTACCGGTGAGTCACAACCCTTGCTACCTCAATTATCTTTGCCATTGCCATCTCTATCGCCGACATCGTCTGTCGCCGTTGGTGCTGTCCTATGCCACCAATTGACAAGCTATCAGCAGAGGCAGCAATTGAGCGCAAGTTTTGATGCTGTTGGCGCCTTTGTTATCTAGTGCTGCCGTCGTCGGACTTCGCCGTTGCCACTGTCGGATGCCGTTGGATGCTCTTGTGGCAATGACTTCACCAAATACTATTGGTTTTATTTGGTGTAAGGTAGTCAACGAGCGTTCTCCTTCTTTTTAGCCTCCTATCTATTGTTAACCGTGTACACGTGTCAACATCTTGGTTGGAAGCTTTTTTGGTGTATGTGATTTCTTTGGGTCAGCATTCACCGATTTGGCGAAATCAGACAGATCCAATGGCTATATCCTCTGCTTCTCATGTGACTCGCGTGTTCCGGGAGAGTGATTCTCAATTGGTTTTACTTCCCTCTACTTGCAATACTAGGGTTATCGATTCTGGAGCTACTGGTCATATGACTAGTAATTTTTCTCTAATTAATTTTCTTGGATCCTCGTCAGTTAAATTTGGTCAAGTTGCTAATGGAACTCCTATGCCAATTACTGGGCTGGGAGTGTCTCCATTTCACCTACTCTTTCTTTGTTATCAAATTTTCTTGCTCTTAATTACTTATCATTTTTTTCTTGCTCTTAATCTCTCTAATAACTTTTTTTTCATTAGTCAAATTATCAAACGTCTTAATTATTCTATTACTTTTTATTTTACTCATTGTGTGTTTTAGGATAATCTTACAAAGATGACGATTGACATTGGTAGAGGGAGAGAGAATGCTTGTATTATTGGGAGAAATTGAGGGCATTGGTAGAGAGAGAGAATTCCAAGTAAGGCATGAGACACTTGACCATGATTTTTTTTTTTATGGCATTTTCATTTAGGATGCTTTTCTTTTGTCAATCTAAAATGATTATTTTCTCAATTATTCAAAAATATTTCTGCTTCTAGTTTAAAATGTGAATAATGTATTTACGCTAAAAATCATTGTGTTCCATTTAAAATCAGTATCAATAAAAGTCTTATTCCTTTTTCTTGTGTCTACATTGATGTTTGGGGTCCCTTTCTACTCATAGTGCTTCAGGGCATAAGTATTTTGTGTCTTTCATTGATGATTATACTATGTTAAGTTGAATATATTTGATGAAATCTAAAAGTGATGTTATTTATGTTATTCCTCGATTCTATCAAATGATTATTACACGGTTTCATACTGAAGTTTAGTTATTTTATTTTGACAATGATTGTAAGTTTGTCAATCAACCTCTGGATGATTTCTTTAAATAATATAACATCCTACATTAAACCACATATGTGCACACACTACAACAAAATGGCATCACTGAACGTAAAAATCGACATCTCCTTGAGGTAGTTCGGACTTTATGCTTTACTATGAAAGTTCCTAAATATTTTTGGGCGGATGTCGTCACGATCGTTGTTTATTTTATAAATCGAATGTCTCGCTCGTATCATTGACTATCAAACCCCTTTGCGGATGTTGTCTCACTTCCACAACATCTCTTCAGCTCTTAACATTTGTCCTAAAATTTTTAGTTTGTGTGTTTTGTTCATTTGCACCAACTCCATCAAGATAAACTTGACTCTCGTGCTATCAAATGTATGTTTTTGGGTTACTCCAATTCTTAAAAGGACTATAAATGTTTTCATATTTCTACGGGTAAATATTATGGGTCTATGGATGTTCAATTTTGTGAACAGGCATCTTATCTTTCTAGCGCTATCTCTGTTGTCCCTTTTTAGGGGGACCTTCATTGTAAAGAAAAGGAACAATTATGATTGGATGAAAAGAATGTGTGGATTTCAGGGGAGAAGGAGGATTCTACTATTATAGATAAGAAAGAGTCCTTACCTTCTCGTAGTTTAGGTGAGAGGGAGTCTTTAGCTTCTTCTAATTCTAATCCTGTAATAGTTGAATCAAGTATAAATGAGAGGCTAGCTTGGATGTTTGACAAATATTATGTAAGACACAATGTTACTCTCAAATTTGATCCTTCTCTCAATGTCACATCATGCTATTGGAAGATTCTTCTGAAATTGATCATGTGACACAAATTTCCATTGAAGTACTTGACTTTTTACCTATAATTTCAAATTCAAATAATATTTTATTTTTTAACCGTACGAGTTTAGACAATCCCTAAGCCCGAATGTATCCTCTTCATAATCATAAAGAACCAGGATAGATTGAGATTTTCACAATCATCTTCTAATGATGTTTATTCTATTTGTGATTTATCTCCTATCATCGCTTGTCTACATTTCACCGTGCTTTTGTCCTTCAGTTGTGTCTCAGTCTGTTCTTAGTAGTGTAGTCAAAAGCGCTTGCCCTAGCGCTTAAGCGGATCAAGCGCAGACCAGGGGACACCCGTCCTGGAGGAGGCAAGGCGCGGCGCCTTCAGTGAAGCGCGTGCCTTGCCGCGCTTTGTGGGCCCTTTATCAATGTGATCGTCGCTATGCTAGGTGCGATCGTCGGCTCTTGAAATATTTCGTTTCTTCTTTCTTACTCAACGAATTATTAAATGAAAGGGAGATGTTGTGCTTTGCCTCTGTCCGATATATTAAACTGTGGTATGTATTATATTAAAACGATTGGGGTACTCTTGCGTCTCAAGTGCGCCTAGCATTTTGACTACCTTGGTTCTTAGTTATTTTCAGGAACTCTTGCAGATCCCAAATGGAGGTATGTTATGGTAGAGGAAATGAAAGCTCTTGAAAAATTCTACTTGAGTGTTAGATGGGACAGTTGAAAGATACAAGGCCGATTAGTTGTCAAAGGTTACATTCAAACATATGTGATTGACTACGAAGAAATCTTTGCTCTTGTGGCTAAGATGAGTACCGTTAGAGTTATTTTATATCTTGCGACTAACTTAGATTGATCATTATGTCGGTTTGATGTGAAGAATTCCTTTCTTCATGATAATTGATAGAAGATGTGTATTTGGATCTTCCTAGTTTTTCACCAAAAGAAACAAAAATATGTAAGTTGAAGAAGGCGTTATATGGTTTGAAATAGTCACCAAAGGCTAGTTTGGCCGATTAAGCTATTTAATGCAGGGATATGGTTTCAAGTAGTTTTTGACCGATCACACTATTCTATAAAAGAGATGATGATATTATTACCATGCTACTTGTTTATATTGATGATATGATTGTCACAAGTAATAACATATCCGAGATAGAAAAGCTTCGTTGTCATTTGAAGGAGTTTGAGATAAAAGATTGAGGGCTTTAAAATATGTTGGTCCCAAAAAGCTTAGAGGGGGTGAATAGGTTCTTTCTCACTCTTTTGGCACAACACTTAATCTGTTAAGAGAATGAATCAATGTAGAAGATAACCAGGATAGTAAAAGTATTTTATATTATTATCAAAAGATAATTAGAACAAAATGAGTAGCAAATAAAGCTTTTTGCATAAGCTTGGATCTACTTGAAAGAATATCTCTCTTTGGTTTACGGAAGCACTCTTACAATTACGCACATGCTAGCCAAAAGCTTTATTAAGTACACACAAAGCACTTTTTCAAAGACACCCATACAAATGTACAAAGTTCTATATTTGTAAACATTCTTTGGAGACATTCTTGGAACTGAGCATCTTAGAAGCTGTATTTCATCAATGATCTTCTCGGAAAGTTCCTCTGTTTTAATGCTACGGATGTGGAGCTCAAGATATTGGAAGTATAAGTGAATTAATTGCATTTTATATATTTCCAGCTGCATTGAGGATCGATTTATGTATTCGTGTAATCCACGTGTAAGATAACTTAAATGTCTTCAACGGATTTCTTCTTATATCAGGACACAATGAGCTGATGAGTTTGAATGCACTGCGGTGATAAAGTAAGTAGTTGGAGCAGTAGTTGGAGCAGTATCGTCTTACTCCGTCGCAAGGTTCCTTACTCCATGTTAATAAAGTGTTTGGATCCTTATTCCATGTCAATGGTTGCTTACTCTGTGTTAGTTTAGTACTCAAATTCTTATTTCGTTGTAAGGTTCCTTAATCAGCGTTAGTGAAGTGCTCGGATGTCTTATTCCGCATCAAGGTTCCTTACTCCGTGTTACTTGAATGTTCGAATCCCTTATTCCGTATCAGTGCTTCCTTACTCCGTGTCAGCGTTTCCTTACTCCATGCAAATGAAGGGCTCAGATCTTTATTCCGTCTTAAAGTTTCTTATTCCATCTTAAGGTTCCTTATTCCGTGTCAGCGCTTTCTTACTCCGTGTAAATACGAAGCTTGGATTCCTTACTCCGTGTAAATACGAAGCTCGGATTCCTTACTCCGTCTCAGTTCTTCTTACTCCGTGTGAATAAGGACTCGGGTCCTTATTCCGCATAAGTGATCTCTTACTCTGCGCGAGTTGTAGACTAGTATTCTTATTCCGCATCTTTTGTCCTTAGTCTGTTTGAGTGAAAGACGTGAATTCCTTATTCCATATCAGTAGCCCTTAGTCCGTGCTAGTATTTTTTACTCCGTATCTTGTGTTAACTTGGTTATTTACCAAGTCAATTGTTGACACTCTCATTGATCCGGATTAGGATTATGTATCATGTTCTTAACTTAACGCTTACGAGTGAAGGTCCAGTTTAAGCTTATCTTCAGAACAAGTTAGAATAGACATTTGAAAGATCTCAAATCAAATTACATAGGGTTTTATTCGCATCATTCAAATTATGAGTTCGATCCAACAAAATACTTCCTTGGCATTAAAGTATTCCAATCCAAACAAGAAAATTTTCTCTCTCAATGGAAGTATGTTCTAGTCCTCCTAGCTGAAATTGATAAATCGGCTTGCGCACATGCTGATACTCCTACTGAGATGAACTATGATTTAACTATCTATCCCGGTCATGTTTAAACAAATAAAGAGAGATAGGTTAGTGAAAAAATTGATCTATTTGACTCACATCAAACCTGATGTTTCATATACAATTAGTGCTGTGATTCAATTCATGCATAATCCGAGTAATCAATATATGGGTGTTATGAATCATATTCTAGCTTATTTGAAGTCTTCTCAAGGCAAAGGTATTTTGTTTTCCAAGCATAGGCTCCTAGACAGGATAGATCGACTCTAAATTTGCTTGATTTAAATTGGACAGAAAGTCTACTTTAGGATATATATCATTTGTGGGTGGTAATTTAGTTACTTGGCGGTGCAAAAAATAGAATATGATTTCTTTGTCTAGTGCAGAAGCCGAATATCGTGTTCTTCATCATGCTACTCAAGCTACGTATTCTTTTGAAAGACTTTGGTTATGGCCCTCGGCCGCAGTGATGCTCTTTTGTGATAACACGGTTGCCATCAAAATACTAATAATTCAATACAACATGATTGTACCAAGCATATTGAACTTGACAGGAATTACATCAAGGATAATCTAAATTTTGGTGTAAGGGTTTCCTTCAATAAAGAGAGCAGATCCATTGGCTAATATGATGACTCATGTAGTTACTGGTGCTTCTTTCCATACAACTTTGTCCAAGTTGAATATGTGTGAAGTGTGATATCTTTTTGCCAACTTGAGGGAGAGAATTGGAAAGAATCTTTAATTAGTTTTCATATATTTATAATTATATAGTTTCCTAAATAGGTTTCTTTCCTAATCTAGGTCTCCTAATTGTGTGTATATATATATATATATATATATATGTATGTAATCCCTGATCTCTCATGAATGATAAGATAAAGGATTTTTTTTTCTCTATTATTTTAACTAAATATTTGTTTACTAAGGCATTCTTGGCTTCTAAAGTTACTATTCATCAACATTCATGTCTTGCTACTCCTTACTAGAATGGGGTAGCTGAAGGTAAAAATCATCTTCTTGATATGATATGTACTCTCTTGTTAGACTCTGCTATTTTATCCATGTTTTGGGTCGAAGATTTGAGAACTATTACTCACTTGGTTAATTGTTTCCTTTCTCAAGTTTGACACATGGAGTCTTCTGCTTGTTTGCCCAAGTTAGTTATGATCATTTTTGTATTTTTGGTTATGTATGTTTCATTCATTTCCTCCTCACGAGCACCATAAATTATGTGCTTAATCTGATAGGTGTGCATTATTGGGCTATAGTGAGTGTCAAAAGGGTTTCGTTTGTTATGGTCTTGCTTTACATCGTACATGTATTTTTTAGGAATGTAAATTTTTTTAAGAATGTAAAATTTATAATCATGTGTCCTTCATGTGTCGTACATGTTATTTCTTTCATGTGTCCTTTGTGTCCTCTCCCTCTTATGTGGTTCTCTCCTCCTTTGAGCTGCACTTATCTAATCTTCCTCCACTCAGCTCTCGTTTTATACTTGTTATTGTGGATGCAAGACACTCCTGCTCAGTCTTTTCCGGGGTGGCTCACTTGATATCTGATCCTACAACGCTCCATATTCAGTCAGTTGCAGCACCTCTAGAACCTTTAGTATGTCGAGTGGCCATAACACCAGATCGGTATGGATTTCCCTCATCAAGTTCTGGCAATTGTATTTTTGCTCTTACTGCTGCATTGTCCAATTTTGATATTCCCACATGCTACTCACACATTTCCCAACATGATTGTTGGCAACAAACTATGTGGTCATGTCCCACATACTTGGGACATTGAGTCATGTCCTCCCACTATTGGTTCTCTGGGTTGCAAATGGGTTTACTCAGTCAAGGTCTGATCAGGTGTTAGTTTAGATCGTTACAAAGCTCAACTTGTTGCACTTGGGAATAGTCATGAATATTCCCAAATGGGACATTGAGCCATGTCCCCCCCACTATTGTTCCTCTGGGTTGCAAATGGGTTTACTCAGTCAAGGTCCAGGTGTTAGTTTAGATCGTTACAAAGCCTAGCTCATTGCACTTGAGAATAATCATGAATATAATGCTAATTATGAAGAGACTTTTGCTTTTGTGACTAAAAATGACTACTGTTCATACGATTATAGGTCTTGTTGCTTCCCAGTGATTGGCCGCTACATCAAATGAATGTTAAAAATGCCTTTATTCATGGAGATCTTACAGTGTCTTTATATGTTGCTGTCTTCAGTATTGTTTTCCTCTCTAACTTGCACGTGTGTGAGATTTGTTGCTCTCTTTATGATGTCAAACAGGCTCAACGGGTTTGATAAATTTCGCACCACTGTATTACAAATCTCATTCAAACATAGCAAGTATGATACTTGTTTCCTTGGAAATTAAACGTGGGTATTGTTGTTCTTTTGGTTAATGTTGATGACATTGTAATTACAGGCTCTGATTCTGCTTTACTTAGGTCAAGTGTCATCTCTCAGAGTCCTTTCATATGAAATTTTTTTGGTCCCTTGCATATTTTCTTGGTCTTGAGGTGCATTGTAACCCTTTTGGTATTTTCCTCAATACCCATAAGTATGCTAGTGATGTGGTGGCTACAACTTGCCTACAAGAGGCTACTTCTATTACTCCCATGGAATTGAATGTCAAGCTTCGCAAAGAGGAGGGTGACTTGCTGATCCCAGTTTATACTGGAAGTTGGTGGGTAGCCTTGTTTATCTCACCATTACTAGATTGTACAAACTTTTGCTGTATACTCCCATGGAATTGAATGTCAAGCTTCGCAAAGAGGAGGGTGACTTGCTGATCCCAGTTTATACTGGAAGTTGGTGGGTAGCCTTGTTTATCTCACCATTACTAGATTGTACAAACTTTTGCTGTACAACAAGTTAGCCGGTTTCTTGAGACTCCTTGTCGTCTTCATTTGGCTCCTATACATAGGATCATATGTTGTGTTCAAGGTGCCTCGGCCTGGCTTATTCTTCCATGCAAGCAATTCTACTTGCCTTGTTACTTTGGTGATGTTGACTGTGTTAGTTGTGCATGCACTTGTCTTTCCATCACTAGTTGGTGTATATTCTTAGGTGATGCATTGATCTCGTGGAAAAGTAAGAAGCAAGATAGTTTCTAAGTCATCTATGGAGTTTGAGTATGAGACAATATCTCTTGCTTGTTCTGAAGTCATTTGGCTTTGAGGTTTGCTTGAGGAGCGTGATTTTTTTTGAAACCAACCCTACACCTGCCAATAATACGAGTGCTATTCAAGTCACAACCAATCCTATCTATCAGCACACAAATCATATTGAAGTGAATTGTTACTTTATTCGTGAAGCCTTTGAAGCACGTGTTATCACTCTTCCACGTATTTCTACTGAAGTTCAACTTGCTGATAAGGCGCTTCATCATCATTGACATTGTATCCTAAGTAGCAAACTGATGCTTGTTGATCAACCTTCATCAATACAACTTTGAAAACTTTGTTGTCCACACTTTTGTTCTTATTTCTCCATTTATCATTTTGTACCGTTAACATACATTATTTGACAAATTATGGCTTACATGTATAGGGCTAGAATCATGTGGGAACTTATTTGCTTTTCATGTATAATATTCTTGTAATGTCTATATATAATATACAGAACTCAAGGCCAAGTAATTATTGCACTATTTCACACAATATTTTGATCTATTAATTCTGATGTGTTATTTGATATAATTGGAAAGAATTTTCAATTAATAAACTGTTATATTTGTAATTATGTGAATGTATATGTAGTTTCTTAAATAAAGTTATTTTTTAATTTAGGCCTTCTAATTGTGTATATGTATGTGTTTGTAATCTCTCAATAATAATAAGAAAAAAGAGTTATTTCTCTTTATTATTTCTATGAAAAATATATTTGCCCTAACCTAAACTCTATTGCCACCCCCTTGCTAGAGCTTTTTTGTTGGCTCTTACCTTATGTGAGCGAGTAATGTTTTTTTCATTATCTGCCTTTTGTAATTGTCGCACTGCCTTTTGTCATCGTCGTGTCGATTAGTACATGTGACGGGCTATTAGCAGCGGTCATTGTGTGTGAATTCTGAATCGAGTGAGAGTCTCAGTTCTCTAGCTCTCTATATTTGCCATCATCGTTTTTCCATCGTCGTGTCGATCAGTACATGTGACGGGCTATTGGTAGCGGTCATTGTGTGTGAATTCTGAATTGAGTGAGTCTCGGTTGTTCTCTGGCTCTCTGCATTTGCCATCATCGTTGCCTTGATTGTTGTTGTCGTCCTATGCTGTTGATTGATGAGTTATCGGTAGAGGCAAACATCTCACATCAAGCACAAGTCTCGCTGCTATCGCCGCTATCATCAACTAGTACCTCTATCACCAAACATTGTCGTCGGTTGCTTAGGAATGGCAATGGGCCAGGTCGGGGCCGGGTACAGTCCGCCCCGAACCCAACCGAAAATTTTGACCCAACCTGACTCGCTAGTTTTGGCACTTTGGATCGAATCGGATCGGGGCGGGACAATATTGTTTTAGCTTAGTTTTATTTAAAAACATCGGATCGGGCAATACCCGAGCTCGATCCGATGGGGTGTCGGGTCGGGACGGGGCAAAATTACCACCCCCAATGGCTATCACTGATTACTGGTGCTGTGGCGACATCACCCAATTACTGTAGTGTTATTTGGCGTAACTAAGGTGGTCCGTCCCCGCCAGCTACCTCCACCTCCTGTTTGGTGTTACCGGTGTGAAGTCAACACTTTGGTCGGCCTTTATAGCTTATTTGGAGTTGTTTTGGTGTGACTTCTTTCTTCACATTTTGTCATTATTTATCGGTTTGGCATAGTTTGGCAAAATCAAACAGATCCAATGGTTTCATCAAATAACAGTTTTTTATCCTTCGCTTCTCATGCGTTTCGCGTGTTTCAGGAGGGTGCTTTTCAATCATCTTTGCTTTCCTCTACTAAAAACCCTTAGGTTATCAATTATGAAGCTACTGATTATATGAATAGTAATTTCTCTCAAATTACCTCTCTTAGGTCTTCCTCTGTTAAGTCTGTTTAGGTTGCTAATGAGACTCTTATGCCAATTACTGAGGCCGGGGATGTTTTACTTTCACCTACTCTTTCTTGTTGTCAGTTTTACTTGCTCTGAATTTCTGTAATAATTTTATTTCTATTAGCCAAATTATCAAACATCTTAATTGTTTTGTAAAATTTTATTTTATTTATTGTGTATTTAAGTATAATCTCACGATTGACACTAGAGAGAGAGGAGGTTTGTTACATTGGGAAGAAGCAAGAGTATTGGAATGAGTCTGATCGGGGATTCCACATAAGGAATGAGAAACTTGACCAAGAAAAAAATTCTTTTATGGCATTCTTTTTTGTCAATGTAAAATGATTATTTCTTCAATTATTCAAAAATATTTCTGTTTCTAGTTTAAAATGTGAATAATGAATTTATGCTAAAAATCACTATGTTTCATTTAAAATTAGTTCTATTCTTTTTTCTTATGTCCGCGCTAATGTTCGGGATCCTTTTTCCAATTCATACTTCGGGACATAGGTATTTTGTGTCTTTTATTGATGATTGTACTAGGTTAAGTTGGATATATTTGATAAAATTTAAAAGTAATGTTACACCCATATCATTTGTCAGTTCTATTAAATGATTGTTATATAATTTTATATTCTTGTTCAGGTGTTTCATTCTGACAATGGTCGTGAGTTTGTTAATCAACCTCTGCATTACTCCTTTAAACAATATGACATCTTCCATCAGACAACATGTGCCCACACACTACAACAAAATGTAAAAATCAATATCTCTTTGAGGTGACTTAGGCTTTATGCTTTACTATGAAAGTTCCTAAACATTCTTGGGCAGATGCATCATTAACTGTTGTTTATCTTATCAATCGAATATCTGCTCGTATCATTGAGTATCAAACTCCTTTGAAGGTGTTATCACACTTTCACAACATCCCTTCAGCTTTTAACATTTGGCCTAAGGTTTTTGGGTGTGTGTTATGTTCATGTGCACTAACTCCATCGAGATAAACTTGACTCTCGTACTCTCAAATATATGTTTTTTGGGTTACTCTAATTCTCAAAATGGCTATAAATGTTTTTATCCTCTTACGAGTAAATGTTATGTGTTTATGGATATTTAATTTTGTGAGTAACTATCTTATTTTTTTGGCGATATCTTTGTTAGCCCTTTTTATGAGGAGCTTAGTAAGGAAGAGGAACCATGATTTAAAATTGTGGTTGCGGATGACTTGTCACATCTCGAGTGAGATACAATTTTATGCGTGAAATAATATTTAATTTAAAAAATAAAAATTATAGAAAATAAAAAAATCAAATTATTATATTAAAACTATTAAACAAGTAAAATAAATAATTTGAATTACACGTTATGACTTCAAACATAAAAAAAAGAAGCAATAGAGCATTAATGTAACATCAAAACAAATATATTGGTGTAATTTGTGTGTAGAGGAAAAATAGATGGCGAGGAGGAAATATTTGATGGATTGTCGGTGAGAAGATATAAAGAAAATCAGGGAAAAAAGGAGTGGATGAAGAAAAATCAGATGTATATTTTCGTGATGCAGTGCGTCACCGAGACATCGGACGTATCGTTGCTTTTCGGGTGAGATTTACGAGATGGAGAAGGACAACTAGATTTTCGTAACGAGTTTGGATCTCATACCAAAACCCTTCGATACTGTGACAAATCAGCCAATATGTCTTGGACGCGGACGATACTTCGAACCATGAGAGGAACAAAAGGTATAGATTTCAGGGAAAAAAGAAGATTCGACTATTATAGGTAAGGGGAGTCCTTAGCTTCTAGTTTAAGTGAGGGAGAGTTTTTAGTTTCTCGTAATTCTAATCATGTAGTAGTTGAATTAAGTAAAAATAAGAGACTAACTTGGGTATTTGACAAATATTATCAAGACAAGATGCTACTTTCGACTCTGATCCTCCTTTTAATGACATTATTATATCATTAAAAGATTCTTCTAGGATTAATCATGCAACACAAATCCCCACTAACGTACTTGACTCTTCACTTATAATTTCAAATTCAAATGATATTTTATCTTTTGACCTTACAAGTTTATATAATCCCACAAGCTGAAGGTATTCTCTTCATGACTATAAAGAACCTAATAAAATGAGATTTTCAAAAGTATTTTCTAATGTTGTTTATCCTATTTTTGACTTCATCTCCTATCATTGTCTGTCTAAATCTCACCATGCTTTTATACTTTAGTTGTCTTTCGTGTTTATTCCTAGTTATTTTCAGGAAGCTCTTGAAGATCACAAATGAAAATTTACTATGGTAGAAGAAATGAAAGCCCTTTTGAAGAATTTCACTTGAAAATTGGTTGAGTTATCCTGAGATAAAAAGACAGTCGGATGCAAATGAGTGTTTACAGTAAAATGTAAGTCAGATGAGATAGTTGAAAAATACAAGATTAAATTAGTTGCCAAAGGTTACACTCCGACGTATGAGATTGACTACTAAGAAATTTTTGCTCCTGTGGCTAAGATGAGTCCTATTGGAATTATTATGTATTTTAATGCTAACTTATATTGACTATTATGTCAGTTTGATGTGAAGAATGGCTTCTTCTTGGTAATTTGATAGAAGAGGTGTATATGAATCCTTTTTTTGGTTTACACCAAAAGAAGCAAAGGTATACAAGTTGAAGAAGATGATATATGGTTTGAAACAGTTACTAAGGGCTTGGTTTAGCTGATTGAGACATTCAATGTAGGGATACATGGTTTCAAGCGGGCTTTGGCTAATTACACTTTATTCTATAAAGGAGATGGTAATAATATTACCTTGCTTCTTGTTTATATTGATTATATGATTGTTACAGATAATAACATATCTGAGATAGAAAAACTTTGCTGTTATTTGATGAAGGAGTTTGAGATAAAAAAAACTTGGTGCTTTAAAATACTTCATTGGCATTGAAGTATCATGATCCAAATAAGGAATTTTTCTCTCTCAACGGAAGATTGTTTTAGACCTCTTAGTTGAAATCGGTATTTCGGCTTGTGCACATGCTAACACTCCTATTAAGATGAATCATGGTCTAACTATCTATCCCGATCATGTTCAACGAACAAAAAGAGATATTAGAAGTTAGTGGGAAAATTAATATATTTGCTTCACACTAGATCTGATATTTCATTTGCAATTAGTGTTGTGATTCAATTTATGCAACGTATAAGTGATGTGAATTGTATTTTGGCTTATTTGAAGTTTCTCTAGGCAAAAATATTATGTTTTTCAAACATGGATACTTAGACATTATAGGATATTGTTGGATCTAAATTGGATAGAAAATCTATTTTGGGGTATATATCATTTGTAGATTGTAATTTGATAACTTGGAAGAGCAAGAAACAAAATGTCCTTTTTTGTCTAGTGTAAAAGTTGAATATCATGTTTTTTATCATATTACTCAAGAATTCACGTGACTACGTATTCTTTTAAGAGACCTTAATTATGACCCTCGAGAGGCCAATGATGTTATTTTATAATAACACAACTACCATTGAGATAGTTAATAATCCAATATAGTATGATCATACCAAGTATATTGAATTCGACAGGAATTACATTAAGGATAATCTAAATTTTGATATAATGAATGTTTCCTACATTAAGTGAGTAGATCATTTGGATGATATAATAACTTATACGATTCCTGGTGCTTCATTCTATATATTTTTGTTTAAATTGGACATACGTGATATCTTTGTACAAGTTAGAGGAGGAGAATTAGAGAGAATTTTCAATTAATTAGCTGTTATATATTTATAATTACGTGGGTGTATATATAGTTTCCTAAATAAAATTATTTTCTAATCTAGGTTTCCTAATTATGTATATATATGTATTTGTAATCTATCAACAATAATAAGAAAAATGAGTTATTTATGTCTATTATTTTATACTAAAAGAGTTATTTCTCTCTATTATTTTCTGCTGATATATAAATTTGTTTTATGATGCAGCTATGGAACTGGGGCAATAATGTCTGTACCCGCGCATGACACTCGTGATCATGAGTTTGCTTTGAAATATGATATTCCAATACGCTGGGTTGTGACAGCAAATGATGATAGTTTCTTGAAATCTGAAAAACCTTTTCTTGGTGAAGGTGTAATTAAAAATTCTGCTAGTTCTACAACAACCCTGAACATTAATGGTTTTCGTAGCAAAGAAGCTACTTCCAAAGTCATTGCATGGGCTGAAAAAACTGGAAATGGAAGAAAAAAGGTATTTTACGTATTTTACCTGAAGTTTAAATGAGGTCTTCTAGCAGGGTTCTTGTTTAATGTATGCATATGGGATTGACCCATAATTTTTCTCAAATATTGCAATTTTATAGGTGAACTATAAGTTGAGGGATTGGCTCTTTGCTCGTCAACGTTACTGGGGGGAGCCTATACCGGTTGTTTTTTTGGATGACTCCAGTGGGAGTGTTCCAGTTCCAGTTCCACTTCCTGAAGCAGAATTACCACTAGTGCTTCCTGAATTGGATGATTTCACTCCCACTGGGACTGGAGAACCACCACTATCAAAAGCATTGTCTTGGGTATGTATTGCCTTCATGATTTCCTGTGTTATGTTTTCATTACTTGTCCCATCACAATCTGATGAATTCTATTTTTGGTAACTACTTGTGACATGCATGCATGTGCATATTCTTTCATGCATAAGGTTAGACATAGATACATTAAAGCTAATTGATTATCCTACTGCACACAATTTCTTGATTGGAGACTTTTTAAGTTCCAAGCCTTTTTCCTGGAATGTCGTAGAAATGAAAGAGACAGAATGGGGACTGATTACCATGCATGTCCTGGAATCTTGTACGTTATTCTAAATGAATGTCTTTATTGCTTCATCTTCATCATATCACACATTTATATGCATAGTAGACAATTTACCTTCAGATGTATATTCTTGCTCTTCCAATGACTTGGTCTTTTGAGACCTAGAATAAACTAGATGAACCTTTCATCCAGTTCTAACTTGTTTTGACTTGCCTCTCATTCTTGGGCCTTTTTATATTGCTATCCATGCGATCTGTTAATTTTCTTGCTGCATTCATGTGCCCATTTTTTTTTGTACTTACAGGTCAACACTATTGATCCTGTATCACGCAAACCTGCTAGACGAGAAACAAGCACCATGCCTCAATGGGCTGGTTCATGCTGGTAATGCATTGGTCTGTGGTGTGTTGATTTTTTATATATGTATATATATAAGTAGCATTTCGTATAAATCATAAGTACCTCATTGTCATTCTTTCTGATTTTGTTTTTTTTCAAACTATAAGTTTTAAATTTATTCTTCTTTCTAGTTCAATATTTGTTGGGGAACTTTGAAGGAGGTGGGTCTGATATAACTTGGGCTCAAAATAGGTTTAGATGCCTGTGATGTTACATTTACTCAAGATGGGGCACAACCTGGAAGCTTTAGCTTTTCATTTTGTTGATGACATAACATGTGTTTTGTTCTTGTCCAGGTACTATTTGAGGTTTATTGACCCCAAGAATGGCAAAGCATTGGTTGATAAGACTAAAGAAAAGTAAGAATTGTGATTGTCTGTATCATTGTGTTTCTTCAGTACTACACTTCAATCTTAACTACTGACACTGGTGTTTGAAATTTCAATAGTAAAGATTGCAACCATTTGGTCCTTGGGCCTACCTCATTCTATAAAAAACATTCCATCAGGTGACTGCCCCAACATGGCCAGTTAGTAGCTTACATACTGCCTATCAGCAGGCAATTTCTCCAATCTGGGCAATCACTTCCTCTCACATTGTTGATAACATCCCTCTGAAGTTGAGGACGTCTATTATGCCCCACTTATAAATAAAATTAATCCTCTTTCTGGCAGACGCCTTAAAGAATATTTGCAAGCCTTAAAGAATATTTGCAGACTTATCACCTATGCAGACTTCCAAATGAAAGAGCATCATTGAGCAAACGTCTCAAACAAAATGACCTTCAACTTCAATGTGTTTAGTCAGATTGTAGAAGACTTGTTTATCTTTAATATGTAATGTTGACTGGTTATTACACCACGGCTTGATAGGATGCTAAATTGGATATCAAAAACTGTAGCAATCACATAATCTTTAGCAGTAGTGCTCACCATAGAGTGATAATTTGCTTTCAACTAGATTGAGCTTTGTCATCTTGCTTCTTAGTTGTCCATTATAAGGTTCAGTTATTCATCAAGATGGCTTTTGTTTAGTCCTTTATCTGTTTAGTACTATTCTAGAACACATACATCAAGCTGATGTATAACTCAATCACTGGTTGCATCTAAAGAGATAGAGTGCCAGGGTTAGCCTTGAATCGAGAAGAGAGCCATCTAAATTAACTTCAATTTGTGTGTATCCGCATCAAGCCAATAACATGTTTAGCCATAGAGATCAAGCTCTTACATCTCATTATGCACCGAAGCCCACATATAATCCTATATTTCTAGATGCCAGCTACCTCCTAAAATGAGCTAAGGCATCGGAAATGTTCTTCAAAACAGAGAAAATGTCCAAAGTATCTTAGCGAGTATAAATACCTTTGCATAAAGTAATGGGTTCATCAAATTGGTGGTGATGGAGAGTGGACTAGCGGAAGGCAGTTGGACAAGTATCTAGTAAATCATTAGAAGGCACATTTGCATGACTAGAAAATCCAAGGAAGGCTGTTAATAATTATAATACAACCATACCACATTGTTGCAATGGATGCAGATAATGGCTTTTAGACAGAACTAGATAATTGAGGAATAAAACAAAAAAGTGAGACACTTCTAGGTCTATCTAAGCTGTTAACTCTGGAAAAGGAAACCACCTCTGGGTAGGTTGTAGGTTGCAAAAAGAAGCACCGACAACCTCAAATTAGGGGAAAAATGAGTGGCTTAAAAGCCACTTTCCCATCTGCGTATGAGAGAAAGAACAGGAAAAGAAAAAAGTGGAAGATGAATGCTGATCAAAATGAATGTAGGATCAGTCTGGCTTTAATACCATGAAAAGTGAGTGAAAGAAGGGAGAAGAGAGAACAACATAAGAGAGGGGGAAAACGTGTTAGCTTTGCTAAGGTACTACATGGGCAGTTGTTGGAGCAGTTGACTGCTCAGTTACCTTCTACCCGCAGACAACTTGCTCCAACATGAGCAACTTGCTCCCACATTGTTGATATTCTAACACTGCACAGAATTTGGCTTTGGCTAGCATTAATGTTAGCATCTTTTTGATTGCAGGTATTGGAGTCCAGTAGATGTTTATATTGGTGGCGCTGAACATGCCGTTCTTCACTTATTATACTCTAGGTTCTGGCATAAGGTCTGTTTTTTACTTGTCTCTTTAAATTTAAGAGAAGCAATTTTCAGGAGCCCGCTCATTTTGCCTGTTTGCCTGTATATTGGCTCTTAATTATATCATTTTTGCAGTCATTTCTACCAGAGTCTCTGTCATTCATGCTTTTGATAAGAAACCATAGCCTTTATGTTATCAAAGAAGATAATGGGAATTCACTAAATTGGCTTGTCTATTCCAACAATGACAACCTAAATAAGCCTTAATCCCAAGGCTTCGGAGTTGGTTTGTGTGCACCAAAATTTTCCGGCCACTGAGTTGAATTCTTTGATTCAGGTTCTCTATGACATTGGTATTGTGTCGACCAAAGAACCCTTCAAGTGTGTGATAAACCAGGGGATTATTCTTGGGGAAGTAAGTGGCTAGTTTGTTGCAGTTAAATGCTGTGCTATTGCATGTTCCTAATGTTTAAGTGGCAGGTTCAATATATGGGATGCAAAGATTCAGATGGGAACCTTATATCTGCAGATACTGCCAGTTTGCTGAGTGAGCATTATCAAGAAGTAATACCTGCTGAAAATGTATGTAATTTTGCACTAGCCATAATACCTACTGAATGACACTCAGCTGACCCCTAACTCTTGAGATTGAGGCTTAGTTTGTTGTTGATTATCTTGATTACATTTAACGGCAATCACAATTTCTCTGGAGTAGATCATGAAATCTGGTGATTATTTTGTTCTAAAAGACCAGCCCAACGTACGCCTGATTGCTCGTGCTCACAAAATGAGTAAGAGTAGGGGAAACGTTGTCAATCCTGACGATGTTGTTTCTGAGTATGGTGCTGATTCTCTTCGTTTATATGAAATGTTCATGGGACCTCTTAGGTATTGTTTTTTCGACTATTATGATAATTATGTAAATTTTGTTGTCAATTTTCATTTGTTGTTTTATTTTTTGGAGGATGCAAAAGGAATCTTCTTTGATATCGCTATGTATTATCATACACTTCCAGAGACTCGAAACAATGGAGTACAAGTGGAATTGAAGGTGTTCATAGATTTTTGGCTAGAGCTTGGAGGTTGATTGTCGGTTCGCCTTTACCTAATGGTACATTTAGAGATGGAACTGTGGCAACTGATGCGGTGCCTACGTTAGAACAACTTCGCCTTCTACACAGATGCATTGCCAAGGTCAATGTTAAATTTATGCAAATGTGTCTTGGATTTAGATTTGATCTAGATTGGTTGGACAACATATTTAGAAAGATCTGCACAAAATAGTGGGTGATAATTTTCATCTCATGTATAGGTGTGAGAGTAATATATTGCCTTGATCTGTAGGTAACCGAGGAAATTGAAGGGACAAGATTCAACACTGGAATCTCTGCAATGATGGAGTTCCTTAATGCTGCATACAAGGTCTGTGGGCGATTTTTGGGAAACTGGGATTTATGTTTAGTTGCTTTCACATTTAGAATGAAAAATAGACATACTTCAGTGGGGTTAGTTTATGCTTTACCTTTTAAGTTCTTGTGAACAATTTCTGTTTGTTTATGTTCATAGTGGGATTGCCAACCTAAGTCCATTATTGAAGCATTCGTTTTGTTGCTTTCACCATATGCTCCTCACATGGCTGAGGAGCTATGGTTTCGGCTGGGACACACGCACTCATTAGCGTATGAACAATTTCCCGAGGTATCAATATTTCTTTTCATGTACTTGCCAGTAACTGGGATTTGCAGTAGTCAATTGTCATCTGACTAGGGGAATGTAGGCCGAGGCAGAATACTTGAAAGACTCCATGGTGGTCCTTCCGGTTCAGATCAATGGTAAGATGAGGGGCACTGTCCGAGTTGAAAAAACATGTACAGATGAGGACGTTCTCAAATTAGCTTTGTCGGATGAAAAAATCTCCAAACATTTGCGTGGGAGCACTTGCAAAAAATGCATCTACGTCCCTGGGAAGATCTTAAATGTTATTTTGGATCCTTAGAACATCAAATCAAAGTGGCCTCCGGGCATAATAACCAAACGCTGCTTCTGTTAGGGTCCTCCTTCAAAATTTGCTGTTGATTGAATTTGAAGGGCACGAGCTGATGAGGAAAATCGGTCCTTTTAGGTACCAGTGTTAATTTGATGAGGAGCTGGCACCAAACAGGCCACCTTCATGGCCATCATATTTGGTGTCTGTTCTGTGTTAGTGTGTCGTATTATTTTGGACATGAGCTGCCCTGTATTATTACTGTTTTGGTACATCCATCCATGTTAGGTTGATCACGCATTTCTTACTCTCCCGCACTCACTGCAAAACTCGCGCAGTTTTTCAAATTAAGCGCCTACTTATGTTTTTTTTTTTTTTTTTTGCCTGGTCCGCGTTTTCTTGAAAATTATTGCTTTTGATTACATGGATCATCCATAAATTTAGCTCTTAGTAATTCTTTTTATTATATTAACCATTTACTTTTTTTATGATGCTTTTTTTTTTTTCAGTTTCTCTACTTAGCAATTCAGTTTTACTATTTCATTAAAATGTTATTATTATTTGATTAAAACATTATTTTTCAAATAAAGTTGAAAAAAGGAAATAAAAAAAATAATTGCTTAAAGAGGAGAGAGTAAATAATAAATATTAAATTTAAATGAGAATTATTCACATTATTAATTCTTGTTATTAAAATGAAGAGATTGAGGTGAAAATTTTAAGTATTTTTGTGAAGTTAATTTTTTTTAATTAATAAAAAAGTATATTTAGAAAGATGACAGTGAATGCTCTAGCGGTGTGAGTTGGGCGTGTTAATACATGCTTCTGTTTATATCTATTGTTATATTGAGTTAGGCTTGTTTGCTTTTACATTCAATTATATATGACAATTTAGTGTGTTCGGTTGTGAAAACATAATTTTGCTTTAAAATAGAATTTGCCTATAAATTTTGTTTTTGAATAAAATTACCCATTACAATGTTTTGACGAGACTGATGTGGTGTTATTTATTACATTTTATCAAACTTTTGCATTTGAATAAATATGAAAGAAGCTAATGTCAATATTCTAACAAATATTTGTCTCCATAATGAAATGTTTTTCATAATTAATTCAAAGAAGTTGATTTGAGTGATCGTATATATTTAAATATATAAGAGTATTCCTAGGTCTATATTTTCTATTTCTATTTTGGGCGATAAATAATATATTATTTGATATATTTTATTTATCTTTATACATCTGATGCTTCATTACTATTTTTATTCTTTTAAATTATATATATATATTATTTATTATTTATTTAACTCTTATATTTATTACAATCAAAATATGTTAAGAAATATAAAAAATGTATTTGAAGGATGAATAATAATTAATTAAATATGGAGATTTCCTATTTCGTTTATATTTTTAAACTCTTTTTTGAAAAATTTGATATAATTTGTTTTTTACCAAAACTCTAAAAATCAACTTTAAATTATAAAAAAAACTTATGATAGAAGACATGACCGGAAATATACTAAGAGCAACTTCAACATTATGTATTTTTTTTACATGAAGATTTCCTTAGATGCGAAGATTAATTTTTTACTTTCAATTTCAATAATCATCTTTATTTTAATTTTATTTTTATTAAAATAATAAAAATAATAAAATAATCATTGAGGAAGGAGGGAAGGAGGGATGGAGAGACGAGCGACAAAAAAATAATATGATATTATATAGAGGGTAAATAGTAATTTTTTATTAATAAAGAATTATTATAGTAAATTTTATTTATAAAGTATAATAAAGATGTTATTGAAGTGAGATTTTTAGATAAAAAGTACTTACGTTGCTCGAAATCTCCACTTAAAGCAAACAACAATTTGATTGTCCCATGTCTAAAACCATGAAATTCGTTATCTTTATTCTATTATGTTTGACCTACTTTTCATGTGTTTTTTTCCCTCTTCGAAAAAAGACAAAAAAGTGCCTACTTTTGCAGTAAGTTACTTTTATCTAAGAAAGAGTCATATTTTGCTATTTTAATTTAATGCCACGTCTACATTATTATATTTTAATTGTGATTTATAGTGAAGTAATCAAATTATTATTTTAATATTAAATTGAGATATTACTACCTTATTATTGTAAATACTTTACTATTAAACAGGCGCACAGTTCATACAGTAAAATTAATTTATATGTTTAAATTAAATTTCATTCATTAAATCTTATTTAAATAATTAAAATATAAAATGGAATTTGTTTTTACCATAATTTACTAGTTTAACGTTCATAGTACCCCACCGAGTTCCCTGAAGTGACAGTCAAGACTAATAAGCAACCATCAACCGTTGAAACCCTTTCTGTGGTCACCCAAAAAAAAAAAAAACACCGCAAAACAGTTGCCCTCGCCTGTTCTGTCTGTTTCTATCTGTGTCCATGTCTCTGCCTGTATCTTTCTTTCTCTAGACTTTCTCTCTCTACGTTCACCTGAATTTGAGAATCGGCGTGCTGTGAACTCAGGCCATGTCGAAGAAGCCGCCGCCACCTCCATTGCCTCTGCGCTACGTCTTCTGGTTCGGCTGCAAGCTCCTTGTCGCTGTGTCCCTCCTCCTCTGGGTTCTGTCCATTCTCCTGCCTCGCTCGCTGTCCGATTCCGGGCCCTCCTCCTTCTCTGTTCCTCGGAGATCTCGCGCCGTTCCTCGGACTTTCGAGTTCCGTCCGAGGGTTGCCTTCCTTTTCCTCGCGCGCCGCGACCTCCCTCTCGACTTCGTTTGGGGGAGCTTCTTCGAGGTTCCATGTCGCTCGCGTCTCAGATTGATTGAGACAGTCGGGGGTCTGTGGTTTTGAAATGTTTGGGCTAATGGGTTTTTGTTGGGTTTTGCAGAATGCTGACCCCGCCCATTTATCCATTTACGTTCACTCGGAACCTGGCTTTGTGTTCGACGAGTCTACCTCGAGGTCTCGTTTCTTCTATGGAAGGCAATTGAGAAACAGCGTAAAGGTAGTATTTTTATTTATTTTTTGGTTCTCAAATTTCCAAATTTAGTATGTTTGTTCTTTCGTTTATCCCATTCCTATCTTTGGTTTCTGGAGAAGAAGGAAAAAAGAAAAGAGGATAGCGTTGTTTCTTTTCTTTTTTTTTGTTTTTGGTCAGGGAACTTGTCGTCCTGAAAGACTTGATATACGCTAAGTCATATGATATTTGTTTTGTGGTTGCACATACTGTACAATGCATATTGAACGACAAATAATGGAAGTCATATTTTAGTTCTTACCAACAACTTAAGGTGAGAATGAGATAATCTTATTAGGGTGTTTTTAGTTAGGATTCAATTTCATGTTGATGCTGTTCCAGGTTGTATGGGGAGAAGCAAGCATGATTGAAGCGGAGAGGTTGTTACTTGAAGAAGCTCTACAAGATCCAGCAAATCAGAGGTTTGTTCTCCTGTCTGACAGGTTAGTCGTTCTTCTCTCTGCGACACTGCCTGGATTTTATTTTTCTGTACGTAATTGCTTTCTCTTCTTGAAGAACTGAAATGACAGCTTGAGAATAGGAACTTCTATCTTTGTGGTTTGTTATTTTTAACTGATTGGGTCATAGCATCCTATTACCGGCATTTACTGTGGTAATATATAGTGAAGTTAGGAATACATTTTGGATTTCTTACTTCTTCACTGGCTGGACCAAACAAAGATTGATCCTTAAGGAAAAAAAGCACACTCCTTCTGTAGTATTGACTTGTATTGGTGGGTTCTTTTTATGGGGTATCGGTTGGATTTTTAGTCCTCATACAAGGCGTAGGTAGTAAGAGCAAGTAACACAATTTTTTAAGAGCCATTTTTTGAATTTACTTCTCTGTTGTACCGCACGAAGCCTGTAGAACTCTCTATGGTTTAATCATTTTAATGCCAAGCCTTTTGCATTTGTTTGTTTTTCTAGTCAACCTCCACATCTACGCTCCTGGTTATTTTAGTATCCCAATACTCTTTATAAGCTTTGCTTCATAAAAATCATGTCCCAACTGTTTGGGTTGTTCATTCTTTTTGTTCAGTTGAACATTGTGAAAACCTTTGGTTACAACACTAATTTAAGCTATCTCCTTGCAGCTGTGTTCCTCTGTACAATTTTACCTACATATACAGCTATTTGATGACTTCTCCAAGGAGTTTTGTGGACAGGTAGATGGGAGGCCTTTTAACATCAACAAAACAATGCCCATTTTGAGTGTATCAATGAAATTTATTTAAGCTTATTAATTTTCCATTAGATTGCTACTATTCAGTTCTGAAAGGTTTTTAGAAATTAAACTTATGTGATTTAATTTGTCATCTAGCTTTCTTGACCTGAAAGGAGATCGCTACAACCCAAAAATGTCACCTTATATACCAAAGAACAAGTGGCGTAAAGGATCACAGGTTCTTATCTCATCCTTAGATTGCGTCTATGATATGTTTTGAGTTAACATGAAATCGGATTAAAAAAAAAAGCAAACACGATATACAAAGCTCCCGCGAGTGACAGGGTCCAGGAATGGGTCAGGCCATAGGAGCCAATATGGACACAACTTTCCTTCACTCTTAAATTTAATTGTAAGAGGTCCATCTGTAACTTAAACTTGTGACCTCCAAGTTATGAAACAATAACTCTATTATTACATTAGGTTTCGTCCTTTAACATGTAATTAGATAAGAAGAGGAAAAAGGCTTAAATTGAGAAAACCCCTGGTATATTACTATATTTGTATGAATGCATACATCAACTTGGGAAATTATTGAAGTGATAAAAATAATCATTATGAAATTTTATGAAGTGCTTGAGTTTCCGAGAGACTGTTCATATTTATTTTTATTTTAAAAGGTAAAAAATATGTCCATAATCAAGGCTCTAGTAGGCTGGGTTTGTGAACCTTATAGAAGTACTGTTCCTCATTGTCGCTTGGGTGGTTGGACACCTTGGTGGTCCTTCCATGAAGAGTGAGCACTCGTCTTAAATTGAGTGTACTCTACCTCTTTTCTTTCTCATTTCTGTAAGTTTGGAAGGCCTTCGCATGGACACAATTTTTTCATTAGTGTGGACGCATTTTCTTGTTTGTGTGGGGTCAAGTAAACCTTAGTATGCAAAAATGCATCAGTTGATTTAAACACAAATTCATATTCTAATGTCAATTTGGTTTAATGTTTTTAGTGGATCACTTTAGTTCGAAGCCATGCAGAGGTCATTGTGAATGATGGGGCAATATTTCCAGTTTTCAAGAATTATTGCAAGGTAAAGGTCTATATTATTTATTTCCAGATTCCTTTATTTTGGGGCCTTTCATTGTTTGATGTTACTAATTACTATCCGTGACAACCTCAAAATTGCTGAAGAATATTCCTTCTAAGATTGATCCATTCCTGTTTCTAATGTTGTGAACATTTCTAAAAATTCATTTATGAGCTGTCTCATGTGATATTGCATGCATCATACAATGGCATATATATCTTCAGACTTCAGCTGTAGTTGCATAAATGAAATGTTTGACATCAGCGGTCATTAGAAAGTGCTAAAGTTTAACCTAAAGTACATTGAAAACACAATATAGAGTTTGTTTGGGTATGCACTAATTTGTTCTAATGTTTCTTTTTTGCAGCGACGGCCACCAATAGATGCTAGAAAGGGAATATTGAATATTGTAAGTGAGCAATGAATAGTGGCCTACAAAAAATAGTGGAATAAACTTCTCCTCTACCTTTCTATAGTTATTAATAGCTGACTATAGCCTTCTAGGATACTGCACACTCACTATAGCTTTCTCTTCTAGCAGTAGGGTCTTTATTCAAGCTTGAACTGGTAATTTGTTTCCTCAAAAGAATTTTGTGTTGTTGAAACCTGGTTCGTGATTTTATGGGCGACTATTGTTATTTGGAGCAAGGGGTTTAATGCTACATTTTTTAATTGGGCTTTAGCTAATTTTTGAAAAATAATTTGCATGTGTCTCCCTGTGTTAGTATTTAGTCAAGTGCTTTTAGTCTTTCTTTATTTTCTTTTCTTTTAAAAATGAATGAGAAAATGCATTTGGACCCTTGTTAAAATTGGTGCAAAGTTTTATTGAAGAAACCTGGGACCATATTGTGGTTATATGTTAACTTGATCTTTTTGCAAGTTGGTCTGGGCTTTCTATCCGTATTGTTTCCTACAGTTCAGATTATATGCTTGGAGTCATGTTGAATGTATATTTTTTGCACTACATAGCTACTAGAAGTCTCGGATGAGTCGTTCCCTATATTATTAAAGATGTCTTCATTCATTAATATCTGGATATAGGTTCCATTCTTTGCGCTGTCAGACATTTTCATATATAGTATAGATTATGAACCGGTCAAATTAATGAAAACTCTGACAAAAGTATAAACATCAAGTGCAGGAACTTCAGAAGCAGCACAACTGTATTCCAGATGAACATTATGTGCCAACATTACTTTCGGTAAACAGTGAATTCATGTTTGTCCCTCTGTTGCTTTCACTATCTGGTGCTATTTCTACATGCTTCCTGGAAAAAGCTACAATAAATACGAAGGATTTTTTATGGATTGCTTATGAAATGTGTCGTGGATTGGGCATCATAATATTTCTGCCCTTTATCCTCCTTGATAGATGAATGAGATTGAAGGTGAACTTGAACGAAGAACACTGACCTATACTTCTTGGAACCTGTCCACTACAAACATGGAGAAAAAGGGTTGGCACCCCACGACATTTTACTATGCAACTGCAGGCCCTAAACAGATAAATAAAATAAAGGTGATTGTTTTTCTCAATTTCTTTGTTTGTTTAACGTTCTATTTTTAATTACCTGAGCTCTAGTTTATTTTATCACTACATTTTGTATGCTTTTGTGCGCACCTAAATGGCAGACAACGAAAATAAGCTAATGATCCTTGCCCGTTGCCTCAAATTAGTTTTATAGAACAACAAATACGGCTGTATACAAAGCTTCAATTTTTTCTTTTGTAAACTAAATTTCTGATACTGCATGTGCTTCCTTTGTGTCATACCACGGCTTCCAGCTAAATATGCACACTTTGTCATCAAGGGTTTGTTGGACTGAATTGAAAATGCAGATTTTTTTTGTCATGATTGTTGTCTACTTGACAGGGAATCAACCATGTATACTATCAGACTGAGTTCCGGACAGAATGGTGTAAGACTAACTCTACATCTGTGCCTTGTTTCTTATTCGCAAGGAAGTTTTCTAGGGGTGCGGCTTTCCGCCTAATGAGAGAGGGAGTGGTTGGTTCTTTGGATGCCCCAGCATTGTTAGATGTATCCCTGTGATTTTCTTGTCTGATCCCAGATCTTTAGCTTACGATATCTAACTTGTCAACGCACTGGCATCACAGCACTGACCATTAGGTATTGAGGATGACTCCCAAATGAATTGGGACTTATACGTAGTGAAGGATATTGACAGATGTTTTACTAGGCTCACTTAAACAGAAGAGCGCTTTACGGATCAGACTGATTATACAAGAGTTGAACACAATAAATTAAATATAGTCGTCCCAAATTTAAAAACGTTTTTTTTACTGTGATGCTTTGTTTTCTGTCGGCCGTAGTTCAAGTTCTCATATGCTGCTAGTTTTTTTTTTTTTGTTCATACCTGAAATTTTGGTTTCTCTTTCCTTCCCTAGAAGTCTAACCATTGCTTTTTGAGGGGCTAACATGGTGACCAAACAAAGTTTATATTGAACCGAGTAAGTGACTTGTAGATTGGAGAAATCGAAAGAAAAATTAGTCACTCTGTATGGACTTGGTATCAAATATTAAGAAACCAAATTATGGTAATTTAGATCCATTCATTGACAAAATGCCTTAAAAATCTACACCCTATCAGGAGTTTCAAAATTCATGATACTTTGCCAGATCAAATTCAAATTTGACATTTGAATAAAAATACTAATAAAAAATATGTAGTTTTCAGGGGACTTAGACCCATAACAAAGTAAGTAGGTTTGAGTATAAGGATATGTTTGGTGTGAAATTTAATTTTATATTTTTAGAAATTATTTTTAAAAATTACATTTAAAAATTGTTTTTGTAAGAATTAAAAATTATAATATTTGTTTGGTAATAATTTTTAGTTTTTAAAACCTGTGTTGACTTGTACAAGGGGAGTTGTCGGCGTCGGATAGATCCAAGCGGATAGGGGAGTCGCTGGCGTTTGCCAGCTGTTGCAGGAGGAGTCGTCGCCGTCGTTTGAGACGTCATCGGGCATCGCGGGGGGTAGATCCAGGCATGGGGGGATCACCGGCCGTCGTGGGAGAAGTCGCCGGTTGTTGCAGGGAGCAGATCCAAACGTGACAGGAGTTGCTGGCCATCACAGCGGGAGGAGGTTGCACAAGGGGGGGGGGGATCGAGCAGCGATGGAGGAGATTGTGTAATGTTGGAGGAGATTGAGCAGCAGCAGGAGCAGGGGTTGTGCAGCAGGGGTGGGGGGCAAGCAGTAGCGGCAGCGCCCAAGAGAGGAGGGGGAGGGAATCATGCAGCGTGGGGGGAGAACGCCTAGTGGCAAGGGCGGGAGTCGCACAACGTGGGGATGCAACGGGGGCAAGGTTCACGTAGCGGCAGCGGCACCCGAGAGAGGAAGATAAAACAGAAAACAAAAAGAGAAAACACCGATTTGTTGTTTCTTGAAATCGTGATTCGATATCATTTAAACAATATAATTTTTTGTTTTTAAAATTTAAAAATACAAGCCAAACAACGCGACTATCTAGAGCAGGTCTCAAGTAGGTTGCTCGAGCAGGGGGTCAAGCATATGTGCTCGAGCCACCTTGTTTGAGGCATGCTCCAGCCTTGCTCGAAGCGTGCTCGAGCCTGAGGTTCGAGCAGGTCTCAAGCATCAAACAGGCATCGAGCAAGCCTCGATCAAACATCAATCATCTCTCACCTGGCCAAATTTACGGGTTTTTGGGTTCCATCAACTGTAATTTCTAACGAAAACTTCAAACGGCTATAACTTTGCAAACAGTGATCCAATTTAGGCCCATTTTTTGATTTGTAGGTATCGACGAGAGTTACGGCATCCAAACTCTAGCAGGAGGTTTGCTGCTCTCAGATTTCCCCAAAACGTATTTTTTCGCCTCTAAATTCAGATTTTATGTCATGTTCTATCTTTTCCTATTTAGATGCACCGTTCGATGCTCCTCCATACCTCTCCTGCTTTATTTCTCTCTATCTCAGATATGATATATTATGTGTTAAGTTTTAAGTAATTTTGATGATATGATAATTGTCACGCCAGCCGAAGACGCAACCAGGATGCAACGCATATTGCATTTAAACTTTTTGTTTATTAAACTCATGCTTTTCACTCACCTCATGCTTTTCGAGCCCTCAATAAAATCGGTTGGTCTTTTTTCTCAATAAATAAAACTAAGCCGTTGGATCTGTCATTTTTTATTTGATTAATTCATTTTGTTTTTCAGTCCACTAGTCTGCCTACATAAAGACAAAATGCGGATCAATGAGATGGATGCAAAATACAGATTTTGATTATTACTGTATCAGCCCTCTAGAAAACAAGCAATTACGTGTGTATAATGGCTGTCTATTCAGAAAATGAAAGGGGGTAAAGGTGATTTGAGACAAAGAACGGCCGGCTGGAAAAGAAACCTAATTTATAGCTGTTCTATCCACATTTTCATTTAGGTTTCTGGGGAACCATTATCTAGTACTGCCAGCCTTGTATGCAGCTAGCAATAATATCAGCACCCTACTATACTACGTACACACACCCTCCTTTAATTAGAACCTTCTTTCTTCAAAATAGTCCAATCATCTGGAGCTAGCCACCCCCCACATCGCTCTACCTGTAGTTAGGGTGTCTATATTCTGGAAAACAAATATATATTCATGAAGAAAAAAAAAATTTGAACACCCTCAAATGAAAGTTTTAAATGTACTTAAATAATTTGTGAACAAACACGTTAAAAAAATTCCCAGAGCCGCTACATAGTACTGTACTTATTCATATTTTTTTCAATGGAATATAAACACGCTAACAATAAATCAACGTACCCAACCCAATAAAAATAATAATAAATATAAACTGGCTGTCAATGAATTGTTGCTGAGTTTGGCATAACAAAGAAACCACGTACATTATGCATGCATGCATCAGAAAGCAGGTGAGAATAAGAATATGAAAAAGTAAACGTGTCGTGTGATGTTTCATGCCCAAAAGGAATATAATCGTATTCTCAGATGAGAATTGATGAACGGCGGAAAAGGAAAAAAAAAAGGACCTTGAGAGATGGAAAAAAATAATAATTCATGTGACGATTGAAAAGAGCAAGTGGCGCGCAGTGGCAAGGGGGATAGGGTCACAGGAGCAACCACAGCTAGCCAAGGCATCGATCATGTTCCGGTACAATGGAGGCGCCACAAATAATGTAGCCTGCTATGAACAACCGGCCGTATCGTCCCCATCGCCACCTTCATCATCACCCCCACTCTACTCTGCCCTAATATAGCTTCAACTCTCCCTTCATAGTTTTTTTATTTTAATATAGAGTTAATTATATATTTTTATTGTTTTAATTATTATTTTAAATTAGATAATTTCTTAAAATGTTCTTTATATATAAGAAGTTCTTGTCATTATCTAAATTAATTTTATTAATATTTTAATATAACAAAACATTAATTAATTATATAAAAATAATTATTTAAAATAAAATAAAAAATTATATAATTAGCTAAAATATAAAATATAATTAGAGTGGGTCATTGAGAATAGCAAGCTAAATAACTTTTACAGAAGTAAATTTTAGGAGCATAGGTTTTTTTTTTTTTTTATAAGTTTAGGGAGCATAATTAAGATGACAAAGTCGAAAGGCAGTGCAAGAGCACATCTAGAAATGGTTAAAATTTAGAGTCTATGAGTCCATTTGATATGATACGGGACAGTGGGTTCAATGTAAGCTTATTTTAATTTAATAATAATATAAATTAAAAAATAATTTTTTAAAATAATAGATCCTGTAATTATTTTAAAAAATTATTTCTAATTATTTTTTATTTTTAAATTTAAATTTAATTTTAACAAAAAATTCAAATATATTTTTTATTTTTTTCTTATTTTATTACTTGAGCTCATCATTTTTAAAAAATAGATCCAATTTTAAAACTTATATAAAAAAAAATTCTCTTTCGAAAACATATCTCTCTCCTGCCAAATATAAATTATTTTTAAATTATAAAAAAAAAAACTCATACTAAACAGGTCAATAAATTAGAAATCACAAAACCAGGGAAAGGACAAAACCAGAATAAAGAAACAAACCAGAAGCAGGGAAAGAACAAAACCAGGGAAAGAGAAAACCAGAAGGCAGTGCAAGAGTACATCTAGAAATGGCAGTGTGTAAAGTCCATAAGCAAGCAACAGGATGATCAGCAGCCAGATCCAAAATCCTTGATTGGATAAATTATATATAAAGAGTTTATTATCAATGTTGCTAAAATGTTGATATCAATCTATCAATGATTGGATCGATACCGGATGAAGCATGATTTTACAATAAGTTTATATACAATCCACTCAGCCTACGGATACAAGCACAGCACCATTGTCCAGGTGTGAAAAGTCCATGGGCAAGCAACAGGGCCACCGACGCACTCATTTCTTTGGGTACTCCCTAGGGCCAAATATAGTAGATCCAATTCTCACATTAGTACTGCCCATTTCAATCTGCAAAAACCAACACAAACCAGCAGTTAGTTGCATATAATCTCAATTCATATTGTTGGCAGCTGAATTAAAGCGTTCTCATGACATCAAACTTTATTAAATGGCAATCATGTAACTGCACAAAGATGCAACAAAACCTGTACAGTTTAACCCCGCCACTGGGTTTCTCAAGTAATGTAAGCGAAAACTGAAAATAATTATATTCTCGAGTAATAAGTTTGGTCCCCGTTTTCATTTTCTGTTTTTAAAAATCGATTTTAAAAATTATAATTAAAAATTATATTTTGTTAAACTGAAAACGCATTTATTGTTTGGGAGTTGTTTTTTGCGTTTTCGCTTTTTTGTTTTCGTTGACGCCGTGAGATGAGACATCGCAGCCGGTGTGGAGGTCGTGCAGCAGCAAAGGGAGGCAGCAAGAGGGAGATCGCACGGCGGGGGTGGCACGGGTGGTCATCGCTCTCAGATGGGCTTCATTGGGTTGGAGGGGAAGGTCGTAGATCTGCCGTCGCTGGGTTGGAGGGAGAGGTTGCAGTTGCAGATCGGCCGTCAGGGAGGGAGGTCGAAGATGTTCGTCGCTGAGGAAGGAGGAGGAGGTCGAAGATCGGCCGTCGTTGAGGAAGGGGGTCGTAGAGGGCCTTCGCTGGGTTGGAGAGAGAGGCCGTAGATCGGCAGAGGGGGCGTGGGCAGGCGTTGCAGGGAGCTACGACGGCGGCGGGCGACAGGCCTGCGTTGCAGGAGGCAGCTGCAGCGGCAATGGGCAACGGTCGGCAGTTGACGGGTGAACAGTTGGCTAGCTGTTGAAAACGTTTTCAACAAAATAAAAACACCAATTTGGTGTTTTCTGTTTCATGTACTCAAAAGCACTTTATTTTTTAAAATGGAAAACAAAAACACTAACCAAACAAGAAATAATGCATGTTTTTTGTTTTTAAAAACAAAAAACAGGAAACCAATCATGCTACCAAACATGATTTCTAAGGAAACACTGAGGTGGAGACCTAAGGTGAGAAAACCCTAGTACAAGCTGACGGCATCAATCCAACTAAGTGAAATAGGTATGGTCCACATACCCATTGTATCATAACCACAATTCAATTTATTTAACAAATAAAAAAAGGGAGCGGATCAATCAACCTTTATTGCAATTAATTAACTTAATAAGTTGGCTTAGAGCTCTCTATATAGAGCCATCCCATTATTAAAAAAAAAAGGCTCACTTTTCTTCATCAGAAAGCACAACAAATACATAACACCAGCAACGGGGGAGAGATGAAAACAGAATCATCCTTACAGCTTGTTCAAAGTCCCCGGACATGCCCATTGATAGTTCACATTGCTGTTCTGATATTCTTAATGCCTTACAAACTTCAATTCTGCAATCTGACAATGCCTGAAACACACAATTCAATACAAGGAATGATTACTAAACAATATGTAAATTATTATGGGGCACCCATTAAATCATATACAATGACCAAAAAAAAACCTTGAAATTCTCTGGAGTTGAAGTATAGTCCAGCATCCCTATGGTCATTAGCCCACAAAAGTCAAGGTTTGGACAGCCTGAACTAACATGTTTCACAAGTTCCACGCAACCTTCTGGTTCAACGCCTGATTTTGCTACAGTGGTACAATAAATAAAACTCAAACAAAGATAGCTGAAATTGATTCATTCAGGTACTTACAGTATCTCCAATCTTGGTAAGCTAAATTGACTAGCTAAAATCATATTTAGCTTGCTACAATTTCACTTTAGCTGCTCCTATTCCAATCCTATATCATTTATATTTTTACTTAAAACTTTTTTTTCCAAACTACCCTCCTACCAAACCAAATAACGCACAACCAAACCAATCAACAAACACACGAAGACGCAGAGGTAGGAAGTCGCCACCCACTTAGCGATCCACGTCGCAGCCGCACGATGCAGAACTGGGGAAGGCGATCGGAGTGGGGGGCGCGAGGGGTTGGGGTTGCGACGGGGTGGGAGGCGTGAGGGGGTGGGGGGCACAACGGGGAGGGGCGAGGGGGTGGGGCGTGACGGGGTGGGGGCACGACGGGGAGGGGGCGAGGGGTGGGGGGCAAGGTGGTGGGGCGCGATAGGGTGGGGGGCGATGGGGGAGGGGGTGAGGGGGGTGGGGCACGACGGGGAGGGGCGAGGGCTTGGGGGGCGCAACAATGGGAGAGGGGGAAGATTAGCGACGATGGGAGAGGGAGAAGGTTAAAATTAAAATTTCTCATAGTTTCTTGACTTGGCATCATCAGTAATAGCAAAAGCTAAAGCCATATTTGGCTTTTTTTTTTTTGCTTTTGCTAGTTGTTTAACTAATGGAATGGAGCTGATTTTTAGCCAAAATATTAATATTACTTTTGCTTTTACTAAAGATTGGAGATGCTCTTAGAAGTGTAAACAAAAAGTACATCAATAATGGAAAAAGAATAGTGCAATGCTGTAAACTAACAATGTTTAGAATTCAGTTTGCCCACTATTTACCAAAGGAACAAAATACACTAAAACCCAAATCCCCCGCACCCGAATAATCCATTGTTTGTTTTGTGTACATTTAGAACATGCTTGTTATGAGTTTTTATTTCTAGATTCTGAATTCTATTAAAATTCATGTTAAATTGTAATTTGAAAAATAATTTCTAAAAGGAAATGTTTTAAGAGTATATATTTTTTAAAATTGAGTCTAATTTTTTTAAAAATAATAATATTTGATAAGCTCAAATAATAAAATAGAAAAAAATAAACAAAAAATTATTTAATTTTACCCAACAGAATTGAATTTAAATTTGAAAATAAAAAACAGTTACAACCAGTTTTTAAAAATAACTATGAGACTTAGAATAAATTATAATATTATTAAAAAAACAATTAGAAATAGTTTTTAAATTTATATTATTATTAAATTAGAATAAATTCATACCAGCCCCAACATTTTAAAAAACAATCCTCAATCCTCAATGTACCAAACGCACTCTTAGGTTCTTATTTATTAGACATCCAAAACATGGTTTTAGCTTTATTTTTGAAATTTAAAATAATAATACTATTAACACTAATAAACCAAAAACAAAAATGAAAAGACCATCCACCTGATAAACCATGGAAGACATCTGTTATAGTAACTTACATTCTTCTCCACTGGTGTTTACTTGAACTAAGACCTTTAAAGGCTTTCTTCCGATGCTCCCAACCACATGATTAAGACGATTCGCAATCTGATTCCAAGAGAATAGATGAAACAAATGCACTATCAGAGACTTTCTACAAAGCTCTTACACTTATAAAGAATTCAAAGGAACAATAAGATATATTACAAGTTTAGTTCAGTCAAGGACACAAATGCATAATACCTGGCCATAATCACAAATGGCGAAAATAGGCAAGGCAAAAAAATGGAATGTATTGAAAAATATATAATAGTTTTAGAAGAACAATTCCCTCCAGAGTGTCTTCAACCAAAAAAATTATGACAAAGTTGGCACTTCAAATATTTTTTTAATTCTTCCATTTTTATCTGAAATGCTATTTGAAACAAAGTCAATGGGAGATAGAGATAACTCAATTAAAGGGCAACGTCAAATAGTCACAGGATAACAAGAATTTAAACTAGAACCCATTGTCAAGAAAACCTGTCAAATCTGAGGGCTCAAACTTACCAAGTTGGAGGGTCGGAAGGAATTTTCAGTGGACAGAATTGACAGTGAAAACTGATAAATACTTCATTAAAATATTGAAAAATAACCAAAAATCTTAAACAAAACAACCCTACCATCATACTGACGCCTCTAAACATTCTATAGGAAACAACTTTACCTTCTCATCATCTACACTCTCCACCATGGCTAGGTTTGGTACAGCAGCTGCAAAATTAAAAGGAATAGAAGTTAGAAAAGGCCAGACCATAACTATGAAAAGAACCATCCATTTAAAGCAGTGATATACAATCCACATTCCAGGATACATTCCCTATACCCTTTCAGACGCCAAAGTGAGATATGGGCTCTTCAAAAAAAAATCACTAATCTATCAGTCCCTATTATGGTTATTGCCTGTTCTTGGGGAAGAGACGACTAGGGAAAGTAATAGCATAGGGAAAACATCGTACTCAACAAAGGTTTTACTTTGTTGCTCTGCAAATTCCCAATAAAATGCCACTCAATGTCCTCCGGCAGCTGCAGTTCAACAATTGTCAACCTAAAATCAGATATCATCCTTCGAACACAAACACTAATGTAACGGTGAAGAGATGACGAAAGCAATACAATCGCGCAGACGACACACACATTTAGTCAACCTCTCGAATGAACCAATAACGATCAGCGTACCTGAGGAGCCTTGTCGACGATCTCCTGGACGTAGTTTTCTCCGAAACAACGATGGCCAGCGTCGTACACTTGGCGGAGGAGGGGGGGAGGCTTAGTCTTGCTGACCGCCACCACCCTGATTTGGTCGGACTGGCGGCCGGACCTTTGGGCGGCCTGTTGGACTCGGCGGAGCACCGAGCGGAAAGCCACCGCGGCGACGCCGTCCACGACGGAAGCGGCCATGTCAGAGGACGGATGACCGGAGAAGTGGGACACTCTTACCGACTCTGGGTGCTTCTCAACCTCCTCCGTAGCTCTGTCGGGATGGTTCATTTGGGTTTGGGATTGCCTTGCGGCATCTAAGGCTCGTGGTTGTGGTGAGGCTTTTTTCTTTTGGGTCTTATATAAATATTTATTTTAACCCGCGCCTCATATTTTCATTCATCAATTTGTGCTTCAAACTTTAGGTAAGCTTTTTTTTAGTTATTATTATTTATTTATATTAGGGGTGGGCAACGGATATCTGCCACCGCTATTCCGCCCGCTATCCGCTCTGCTCCCGCTATGCGGGGCGGGTTACCCCACCTAGGCAAGAGTGGGGTGTGGCTTTTAAACTTGACACCCCGCCCCAGGCAGGGGCGAGGAGCCGTAATAGGTAGCGAGATATCCCGTCCCGCCCCTGCCCCTGCCCCGCCTAATTTTAATAATATTTATTTATAATTTTATAATATTTTAAATATTATTATTTAACTATTATTTATAATTTTTAATATTTTTGAATGATATTTATTATTGTAAAATTAAATCATTTTTAATAATTTTGTAGTTAAAAATAATGTAGAAATTTGATTTAAGCCAAAATTATTGATATGGACATATCCAATAAAAAGCGGTAATAAGATGCGGGCAAATCGAACCTCATTCGAAGACACATTAAAGAACGGTATATCGTGTCACGCCTATATATAGAACGTGATACAATCTTAAAATTTAATCTACTGCCTAAGCGAGAACAGGAGGCGGTAATAGGTTGATTCTGCCCCCGATAGGACCCGAATTACTCTTATTAACTGATTCGTGAAACCTCTAAAAGGCAAGATTGTCTTAAGAGAGAAATCAATAAAAGCCGGTAGCGGGGTGCAGGCGGATGAAGCCTCCCCCCGCTTACCCCGCCATAGGACGGGGTACCCCGCCCTGCTTACACATGGGGCGGGGTACGGTTTTAAAATTTTATTACCCACCTAGGCGAGGGCGGGGTACGGTAATAGGTAGTCCCCGCCCCCGCTATGGCGCACCCCTAATTTCTATTGTTCGTACAAACGGGAATAGTACATAGACTTAAGCATTTAGCTGCGAGTAGTTTTGTTCACTTGTTTAAGAGTAAGATTATTTTTAAAAAAGTAATTACAATAAATTTAAAAATATTTACGAGTAAATTTAATTAGATTTATAATTTTTAAAGACAATTATATTATAAAAAAAAAACTTTTCAAGACAAAAAAATATTTTACTAAAATAAAAATGTAAAGTTATTCACATGAAAATGTTAATATGGGTTATTGGATGGAAACCAAATATTGCTATATCTGATGGTTACATATTTTCTTTTTTTAATATTATCAAATTATCATCGGCAAACCCAAAAATTTATATAAAGAGTGCCAAAAAAACTATAAAAATGCCCAAACATATACAACTAATATGAGTTATATAAAACTATAAAGCGAGTTTTCATATTTTAAAATCCTTGCAAACGTAATGGAGTTCATATTCTGACATAAATATTACTTATTATAAATAACAAACAAATCATCCATCCACCTAATACTTGTTTTAAATTTTGACTCATGTAAAACCTTATAAATATTTTGAATGAATATTTGTCAACCTCAGCGTTGTAATTATTGTCAACAGCGACTAGAATTAGTTGACAAGTAGAAAGAAGCACCAAATGTAGCAATTAAGGTTTGTAGTTAGACAGCAAATGTTAACAATTGAAGGATTGACTTGCATGTTTGAATATTTTTATAGAGTAATCTCACTTGAGTGGACTTGTAGGGGAATTTAAATTTGCACATACCATATGTGGCTGAGAAGAAGTTTTTATAATATACCTTGAGTATTATGAAGACTAGGTGTATTTTGTGTTGAAAATATGATGACATAATTGAAATGTCAATTTTGGGGTCAAACCAACAAAAATCAATAAGAGCGTATGCTAAAAGGTTAATAGCTAATGAAAGTCAATGAGTGTATTTGAAATCATCATTCAATCTAGACACAAAGTTATGAGGACAATCCACTAAGTTGTGAGGTTAATCTAGATGAAGTTAATTCATACACAAAGTTATGAGAATAATCCAAACATAATCAAATCATACACAACTGTGAAGTAAATCTAGATAGAGTTATGAGGTTAATCTGAACATGAAGTTGATTCAAACACAACTTTGAAGTAAATTCAAACACAGAGTTGGTTTTATAAATCCAGCTAGGCATTTAAATGAGATAATGTTGTTTAGATGACTAAATTAGCTTCGACATTGTGTAAAAAGTATTTGTATCTCACAAGAGACTAGACAATGTTGCAAATATGGACAATATTGTGGATCAAAACAACATTATAAATTTGGACACAAGGTGCTTTAATAGCACACTTGTTTAAGTAAAAGACTAATATGGACGGCCATGATTTATTCTTATTTTTTTCTGATGATCTGATATGTTGTCACGTCCCGAATTTCCACACATTAAGAAACCGGTTACTAATGCCCCATGACTCACACCCAGGAGGACAAGGGGCTGTGAACCTAGGGGTGTAAAACGGTCTGGTCCAGTCCATCGCGAAGCGGGCTTAAACGGGCCAGGCCGTTTAGGCCCGCACTTTTAATTAGGGGTGTAAAATGGACCACCGGTCCACGGACTGTGCGGACCAGATCGGACCGGACCAAAAAATTATTGGTCCATTTTAATCGCGGGCCTAAACGGACCGGTCCGTTTAGGCCCGATCCATGCGGACATGGACCAGTCTGCGGATCGGCTTATTATTTTTTAAAAAATAATTTTTAAAAAAATTATTACTTATTTTACTTAATATGTTAGTACATATAGCCTAAATTTATTATTTTTAAAACTAAAATTTAAAAATATATACTCTTAAATATGGTTTTAAATTAAAATTTTAAAAATATTTAACAAAAATTAACATATAATATTTATTTAAAATACATAAATAAATATGGACCGGTCCGCATGTAGACCAGACCGGATCAGATATTTTTTGGTCCATTAAAAGTGTGGGCCTAAATGGGCTGTCCCGTTTAGGCCTGCTCCACGACAGACCGGACCAAACCGGACCGGTCCGTTTTACACCCCTACTTTTAATGGACCGAAAAAATATTGGGTCCGGTCGATTGGTCCGTGGACAGGCCCATATTTATCTATTTATTTAAAATAAATATTTTATTTTATTTTTTATTAAATATTTTTAAAATTTTAATTTTAAACCATATTTAAGAGTATATATTTTTAAATTTTAATTTTAAAATAATAAATTTAGGCTATAAGTACTAATATATTAAGTAGAATAGGTAAATATTTAAAAAAAAAATTAAATAACAAGCCAGTCTATGGACCGGTCTGTGTCTGTATGGATTTGGTCCGCATAGACCGGGCCTAAACGGACCAATCCATTTAGGCTTGTGATTAAGATGGACCAATAATTTGTTGATCCGGTCCGCTCCGGTCTCCACGGACTGCAGATCGGTGGTCCATTTTACACTCCTATGGTCACCTAATAGGGCTCCCTCAAAGGTGCTGCCCCAAACCTGCTATAACCTAACGCATGACATGAACAAAACCATACAGGGGAATACTCCATATATCAAAATAACGTCACATGTTACATAGGGTCACTCACCCCAACATACAATGTCTCAAATAAATACACCAATTCCGGACAAATACATGAAACTCAATCTCAACAATTACAATGTCTCAAAAGAAAGAGTAAATCAACATACATGCTTCTGTGGCTGTGTAATCCTCCTAATGCCTACTAAGTCCTGCAAAGAAAAACATCAAAGGTGGGTAAGCAAACTATAGCTCAGTAGAGGTTATGCCTCCCTAGACCAACCCAACATCTACTCCACATCATGCTCGGTGTGTATTTGTGCAGTGTTGTGTAATGGAACTTAAATGATAGTAAAAAAACACACAAAGGATCTATAGGTGGTTCCCTCAATGGAACCTCGGTACTCGGGTCTGCTCTCGGACCGTCCCCTCAATGAGACATCAAGCTCGGGTTCACTCTCGGACAGTCCCCTTAATGGGACCTCAAACTCGTGTCCGCTCTCGGACCGTCCCCTCAATGGAACCTCAAACTCGGGTTCACTCTCGGACCGTCCCCTCAATGAGACCTCAAACTCAGGTCCGCTCTCGGACTGTCTCCTCAATGGGACCTCGATGACACATGTCCATCCAGACTGTTCTCTCAATAAAACCTCAAGATCTCAAACTAACAGAATAACGATTCTCATATATATACATATACCAATACTCAAACATTTCAAACAATTACCATATCATCTCCATTAAAATCTCACAACATATTATATATATATATATACCCATATCAAATACTAACTTTCTGTATTATCACACATCACAACACAAATTACTCCTTGAACCATTTTATCCAATAGAATTCGAAATCCCAACGTTCAAAACTTTCCCAACCCCTAGAACACTCTGCTGGGAAAAAATGAATTGGAAGCTTGCACTTCGCATTCTTGACCCAAGGATTCGATTTCCACCTTTCACACTACATTCTCTCTCTCTCTCTCTCTTCCAAAAGTGTGACAACGGCTAGGGTTCCTCTCTCCCGAAAAATACTGAATATATATATATATATATATATATATATATATATATATATATATATATAAACAAAGAAGACATGCTACACTAGGTCAACGTGGCCCAGAACCCGCGTCGACCTTGGCTACCCCAGATTACTGATGTTGTGGATCAATCCGAGCTAGCAATGCTATGGATTACTTCGGACTACTGAGGCTTGCTCCGTGCTAAGGGATCGCTCGGATCTTTACTCCATGCTAAGGGATCGCTCAGATCCTTACTCCATGTTAAGGGATCGCTTGGATCCTTACTCCGTGCTAAAGGATCGCTCGGATCCTTACTGATGCTCCAGATTTGACCACAATGATCCGAGTTTGACCATGATGATCCGAATTTGACCATGATCCTCCTTTGCTCACTCCAACATACTAAAAAACACATAAAAACCAGAATTTTAGCACTGTAAGGCACCTCCCAACCTCTAACCTCTAACTCTCTAAGCTGGGACACGAGACCTCATATGTTGTCACATTTTCATGGTTACCTACCAGTTCGCAAGCCCGATAATATGTAGCATTACTCATTCGTTTAATATACAATATGTTATGGCTATGTAGTGATGATGTGGAAATTTCAGAATTAATTATTATTGTTATACTATAACACCTCAGTATAACTCTTATTTAAAAGCTTTTATATCAAATTGCAATTAACAATACTAGATTGTAACATTAATATAGATCTATTAATATATAACTTTGTATTAATTGACTATAATAATATAATTTGTTACTTCATACCTACAATCGTAGAGATTTTATATTAATGATTATATATTAGTGTCACACTAATATAAAGCTAAAACTCTCTATTGTTTTAAAAAGATTTTTCTAACATTATAATAACTCGTTTATGAGTACAAATTTTAAAATTATATATATAATTTTAATATCTTATCCTTTGGGACATACCAGCCTGGAATGGGAAGAAAAATATTATACAAAGAAAAACTATTAGATAATAACTACTTAAAAAACATACTTTAATCATAAAACTATTAGATATAACAATGATTGGTAATACTAAATAGATTTTTAAATATATTATCAAGTACTTAATATAGCGAATAATACCAAATATATATTAGACAATAAAAATAATATATTACATGATATCGAGGAAAAGAGAATAATATTTATAACGACATCTCATATATGTTTTATATACATCAATGATATATATTAAGTACTTGTGTCATTGTACCATTAGAAGAAATGATAATATTACATGTGGACAAGACTTTTATGATTGTATCATTATTATACACTTTCTCATTTCTTTTAAATTGCTAGTTTTATGCTATTAAATTTTCTAATAACATTTCTAATAATTGTATAACCTTATATAAATATTTTCAATGAATTAAGATAATATTTTTATGTTTTTATTCTATAATACCATTTTTTATTATTATTCATTTTAATTTTTAGATTATATATATATAATTAAATGAGAAAAAAAATAGGAGGGACCATGGCCCCTGCCGGCCCCCTGCCTCCGTCACTGTCTCCAATGCGAGCACTATTATGGTATATATAGCATAATATCACCAGAAATCGGCTCCAATGATGAGTTATTTCTTGGCATCATCTTAACACTGCTATAGTGTTGCATTATATTTGGCGCAGCACTATTGCTGCGCTATCTCTCGATCGGGTGTTTCCCAACTTCTGACACTAATTTGATCGTTTACTGGACCGATTGGCATTACGGCCTTTCTGTGTCACTCCTGCATCCTACTCTACTCCACCCCTCTATTTCGGCTCAACTTTGGTTAGGTGATTGTCGTCTCTAGGGCTGGTTTTACTAAGGCTTCAAAGCTGCACACCCTGGATTATTTTTACATTTTTTTATACTTAATAATCGTCTTTAACTAAAAAGTAAAGAAAGAAAAAAGAAAAAATGGATGGAATTAGGGAGCAAAAAAATGGACAGATGGATTAGGGAGGAAAATACACACACCTTAACAACGCGACGCATCCATCATGCAAAGCGCATAGCCAGCCATCTTACCCTAGCAGCGGCCGTTGCATCGCACACAACTTGCCATTCGGTCTCCCATCTCCCCCCTTCTGCAGGTGTCAGTGATGATGTCACGTCTCCAAATTCAGTGATCAGAATCTAGGCACGTGAATGCCTCATGCCTATACCCGAAAGGTCAAGGGGTCGGTGACTATCACCTAATAGAAACTACGAAATGGGTGTTGTCTTAAATCACCTTGTATAGTTACACAACAAAGGTATAACCATACAATCCCAATATCTATAAACAATTATAACATATATAAAACAAACCAAATCATTATATACATGTATTACTATTAAATATATGTTTACAAGGTCCACGAACCCATGTTCAGGAAATCAAAACCAAACCAATACAACACATATTCATTACAGCACACTAAAGGGAATCATAATAAAAAGAAAGGTTAACTGATCTTCTAAAATTTCTCTAATATCTTTTAGCACCTAAAAAAGGATTAATAACATAGGTGTGAGCTTAAAAGCTCGGTAAATAGTTATCAATCCACATCCCACTCCAAGGTTAACTTTATCTAATACTACGTGCAAAATGCATAAGTGCAGGTGTAGTGAGAGTTTTTAAATGTTAATGCAGCACACAACAATACAAACTAGTATTCAAACCGCCACATAGGCACTCATATCCATCATACCACTACACAAGCAACCATATTCACCATCCATCCCACAGTGATAGAGGCTTGCAGGCCAAACTATCGGCTTATCAAGCCATATCCTAGTGACAGAGGCTCACAGGATAAATTGTCGGCTTATCGAGCCCGCTTCAAAAAACATAAGCATTCATATGCATCACAACATAATAACATCTTAAATAATCATATCATGAGTCATCGGCCCAGTTTGGGAATGCTTTTGGAAGGCTGCTTTTGCTTATTTTATAAGTAGAAGCAGAAAAAAAAGTGTTTGGTAAAATCAAAATAAGTACTTATAAAAAACGTTTATGTTTTTTTTTTTGCCCAAAAGCAGAACCAATCCAATGGTTGCTTTTAGAAGCTGCTTTTTTAGGAAGCAATTTTTAAAAAATTAAAAGGACAATATTATCCTCTCTCTTCATCCTCATCTTGCGTCAACGAGGGAGGCGTGCACAGGGGACCAGCAGATCGGGGAGCACGGGGGCAGGCAATGGGGCGGTAGGGCAACATCGGGGATGGGGCGGGTGGTGTCATGGATGGGATCGGGGGTGGGCGGCGTCGAGGGTTGGGGCGATTGGGATGGGATCGGGAAGCACGGGGGGGAGAGGGGCTGGGCGGCATCGGGGATGGGGGAGGGAGCGGGGCGGTGCCTGGGGATGGGAGAGGGGGCGGGCGGCATCGGGTAGCACACGGGGGGTGTCGGGAGATGGGGTCTAGGAGCACATGGGGGCGCCGGTCGAGAGGGGGGAGCACAGGGGGCGGCCGGGGGATAGGGGAGGGGGGGGAGGAGGAGCGGCGCAGGGGGGCGTGGGGATGAGGGAGGGAGGGCAGCGGTGATGTGGGGAAGGGGGCGGGAATGGGGGGAGGGAGGGCGGCGTGAAGGGAAATGAGATTGGCTAAGTGTTTTTTTAAATATTATTTGTAAAAATTATAATACAACTAAAAAGGTTATTTTTGTCTTTTAAATTTGTACAACACTTTCGTTTTTAATTTACCAAACACTTATCACTTACTTTTAAATTTTAAAGCACTTTTAAAATTATATTTTACCAAACACTTACCTGCTTATTTTCACAGCAGCTTATTTTTCTAGCACAGCTAAAAGTAGTAACTTCTAAAAGCACAGCATTACCAAACTAAGCCATTATATTCATTCCATGACACACAAGCCTTACCATTAAACATTCGTCACATAATATCCGTAATATGACCATACCAGCGTACAATCATTACGAATATGTTTTTGGCATAAGAATAAATATATACACCTCAATTATAACAATAAAAGGCACACCACAATCCCCAAATTATCCTTAGGGTTCCCCTATAAATGTTTCAAACTAAAATTCTCATTAACAGACTAAAAGAAGCAAAACAGAGTGATAAACAGTGCATATTCTATCCCAACTTTGAAAAATTATAATTGATTCTACAGAACTCCTATTTTCTTATAATACCCCTAATCAAAGAGTTTTAATTGGTTATCCAATATAAATATTAGAAAAATCATCCACCACATTACTGTTCAGTGACCACATCGGATTTTATCTGACCAGAAAGAAAAGTTTACCGAAACATCACGTATATTTCATTGGTATAAAAATTAGCTTCATCCCACCAAAATACTATTCACCCTACCAACACTGTTTACCAACCAAAGTGTTCATACAGTTCCAATATACAAGGAATTCACTCTAAAACGATTTCTAAATTCTCAACATCAACTTTGAATGTCAAACATCTTTATTTAGGTTCTCTATCTCAGTTAAATGAAAAATATTCATTTTATGTTTAAATCTCTAATCTAGGCCAAACCTAAATGTTATAGGACCCTAGGAGAGATGTAGAAGGAATAGAAACACCTTCTCGAACATGTAAGAATCAGCTATACCCACTGAAACACCCTTTAATATCTTAAATCTTCAAGCTTTGGCCTTTTCCCTCTTCTACTAGGGCGGCCATGGCTCTCTCTCTCTCTCTCTCTCTCTCTCTCTCTCTCTCTCTCTCTCTCTCTCTCTCTCTCTCTCTCTCTCTCTCTCTCACACACACACACACACACACACACACACACACCACACTCTTTCTTTCTTTCTTTCTCTCTCAAACATGAGGGATCATCAACCAACACCCTAGGACGATATCCCTATTTATAGAAACGGTCTCCCTCTCTTCCAGAGTCCTAATCTTCTCCTAATTCTATTATAATATTAATTTCTTACTCATTAAGTAATCTCTTTTACCAGGTTTCCTAATCTCACTATACTTTTGCTTTGTTATTCACCAAGCAACCCTTTTTAAGCCAATAGAAGTATCAAATAACCCTTAGTTAATTAAATTTAGAATTTTCTTTTAATATTAATAATATTAAATCATACAATAGCTAAATTGATAAATTAACCCTCTAATTCATCACTGTATATGTAAGGATCCGTATATGTGTTGGCATAACTTATGATCCATATTTGATGTGAAGAAAGTTATTTTGAGAATGTGGCCATTAATACGATCATTTTGACAATATTTGGGCCTAATTTGAGGTCCAGAAGCCTTCAGGGGTTATTTAGTAATTTTTGGGAGTTAAATTGAGGGTTAATAAATGAAAATTAAAATTTAGGAGGGCTTTTTGGAAATTATTAAAGAGGAGGACGAATTTTAATTAAAAATAGAGTTTGGGGGTTTTATTATTTATTATAACTTTATTTTGAGAAACCCTAGCCTTCGGAGGAGAGTTCTTAGTGTTCTTCGCGTTCTTCATCGTTCTTCGCTGATTCTAGACCGTTCTTGCGAGTTTAATCCCTTCGGAAGGCAAGAGGTAGGTGATTCTTGATTCCTCGTTATTCTATTGCATGAACACAAACTATTAGAATATATATATACACATAAACATTTGGATATGTATGTATTTATATAAATATATTCATTTACGTGTATATACATACGGCTGGGCGATTGTCAGTGCGGCATGATTTGACCGGTTCCGAATTCTTGGACGAGCTACTGCACCTGTTATCCCTTTTATTATATTCTAATTAGTTATTATTAATTTCTACCCGTACCAGGCCAGTTGGCCTGGTTTCTTCCGCGTGGCAGCAGCAGCACACCAGGCTGTCGAATGACAGCCTGGTTAGCGTCTCCATGACGGGGCGGCGGCCTATACGTTCCTGCCTCCACAATCCGTTCGATCCAATGCAGCACAAGGGTTTTGTTTTATTTTATTTAATTTTTTCTTAATAAAAAAGGAGCATCTTTACATGCGTGGTTTCGTGGCAGTGAAAGAAAAGGGGCATCTTTTTTTTAGTGTCCGATTTTTTTTTTAAAAGGGGGGGCTTAATTGATTATGGGAATTAAGTCGTGCATGTCAATAGTTAATATATATGGGTAATAAATCCGTGCATTAAATCCGTGCATTATTATGAAGTCGTGCATGGTATTATATATGTGTGTTTTGATAATTATCAAGATATATAAATAAATTTAATTTAATTTGATTTAGTAGTAAAAAAAATAACATATTCATTGATACCATTCCAATAGCAAAGTCAAACAAGAATTATGATATTGTTAGTTTAATAATGAAAATAGTGCTTGGGTTTGATATTATAGTTTAATAATATGAAGTATTACTTGAAGCTTGATATTATTAATTTATCATCTAAAATATTGTCGGAGGCTTGACATTAATAGTTTGATATTAGAAACATTGTTTGTGGCTTGATATTTATAGTCTAACACTAGAAATATTGTTTGTATTTCAATGTTAGAAATTTGGCATTTAAATGTTACTTGTACGTAGCTTAATATTACTTAATTGATATTTAAGGTGTTGGATGTTTGATGAATATTTATATATGTATGTATATCTATATATATTATTTGTGGTTAGTACCGGATTGATGAATTAAATATTTTGTAAGGCTGTTGTATTGAATTTTGACTGTTGTAATATTCTATTTATTGATTATATGTGGAATTGGTGGTGGAGTTGGTTGGGTTAACCGCAGGTCCCACATAGGGCTGGCAAGAGGCCACAGGTCCCCTATGTGGTCAGTTAACCGAGGTCCCATATGTGGCAGGTTGTCATTAGGGACACCACAGGTCCCACATATGGCTATCTGGTAATGACTGGGATCCTTGGAGCTGGATGTGGGAATCTCCTGGATGGTTGGATTGTTTGGTGTGTACCCTTAATGAATGAAATGTAATGTGTGTGATATTATATTTTGTAATTGAATGTAAGCTTATTGTGATAAAGTAGGACACTATACTAGCACAAGCATATACTGATCATGTAGACTTAGGAATTCATGTTATAGGATGGTGAGGAGATGGAGATCACCTACTGGGCATTTGTGCTCACCCCTACTTTGTTGACATGTTTCAGGTATCGACTCATTCGCTAGAGGCTGGTCCAAAGCTAATTTTTTGTTTGTTTTAAATTTTGTAATAACTTGGTTTATGGATTTTGTAAAACATGATTGATTTTATTATTTAAATATCCGGACGAGGGTCCGTGGAAGTTGTATTGGAATTATAGCATGACTCTGTTATTAATAAATTATTTTCCTTAACTTCATAGCATGTGGGAATATATAGGAATACCCCTGATGTATGAATATACAGGTTTATCTTGGACAGTACCCGATGTGTAGTCCATATCGGTGCTAGTCACCAACCCCTTGACCCTTCGGGTGCGGGCATGGGGAAGTCTCACTCTTAGTTCCGGTCCTTCCGGGATTTGGGGGCATGACAGTATATTACTATAATATCCCTGGGTAAATAAGACTCCAAATAAACCTCAATTATAGTCCAAACGACTGTGTTTTCAGCCATACTATTAAAATAATTTCCTTAAACTCAAATATGGGCTATTTATCTTAATTACATGCTATTTACAAATCAACTTGAAATATGGGTCATTACAAATGACACCGCCGCAGCTCCGCTTTTTGCTCTCTAATAGTTGGACACCAAGTCGTGGTATATACTACAAATGTTAAGCCAAGAAGGAGTGATAATGACGATGGCATGTCGTACGGTCCCCCCTCCCGCCGACGACGAGCGATGATAGCACGACTTCGTAACTTTGCTCCTCGGCTGACGGCTCCTCTTCGACTCTTCTTGAATCTTGTTCTCTAGTCAATCTAGTGGTAATATGATAAACTATGTGTAAACAAACAAACTAGATATTGCTCTCCATAATTTTGGTAATTTGCTATTTGCTTTTTTTTTTTCATTTCCTATCATAAATTTGGTTTTGATAACTAGTAATTTTCTATTCAATTTAAATTTGGATGGTTACTTGTTAAAGTTTTGATTTAGGAAATTTTAAAATACATGAATATCTATATAGTAACTAGTGTTTAATATATTATGGTGCCTGATATTATATTCCAGCTTTACAATGGATAAATTTGTGATAAGAAAACCAAGAGGTTCTTTTTCTGGTTCTTTTTAAGTGAATTGGTGTTGGCTTGAATAATCTTCCTTTAGATCTTGGGCTACGAGAATCGATCTCAACTTCTTTTCCTAATGATCAAAATAATATAAGAAGAGTCTAAAACAATGATGAATAGTACCATTGGCGAACTATTAGGTTGGCTACATATTAAGGGTCGAAGGTTTAGTTCGAACGTTCGTAGGCTCAAAGGTTTGAAGGGTCGAAGGTCAGAGCAGCTTTGAGTCTTCGAGTCAGAGCAATAAGCTAGAGCTTCTAGTTAGTAGTTCCGAAGTAGAGTTCAGAAGGACTATTTATAGTGTAACCCTTTAAGTAATTACTTAAGTGTCACGCCCCAATTTCCTTCCACTTGGAAATGAGTAGTGACTGCCCATGCCCGCACCCGAAGGGACAAGGGGTTGGTGCAAGCACCTTAAAAGGACTTCTGGCACGGGTGCTGTCCCAAACCTGCACAACCAGGCTAACATGCCAAGGGGCATGCTCCTGCTCCCAAACCATGCACACAAACACAAATTGAATAACAACATCTCATTTTATTTCATTTCAAAGACTAAATGTTTATTACAACCCAATCGGGGAAAAACCCCTATGAAGCCAGGTGTACTGTTACAAATAAAACCAAACCAAATTCCAGAACATAAAACCACGAGCACGACAAAGGAAACAACATAAAACTCCCAGCCTCAGGGACCTAGCTCCTCAGCCTTCACCTACCGCCTGCTAAACCCTACAAAAGGACAGTTTATAGGAGGGGTGAGCAAACCATAGCTCAGCAGGGATCCAGTCTCCCCAGACCCGTCCCGCTCTACAACATGCATGATATGTGTATGCTTGTGCTCGTGTCGTGCCTAAGGCTAAAGCAGCAAACATCACCCAGTAAACACTCTTTACCTGAGCCCGCACTGAAGGGCAGAGGACATCCCGCCACCACGGCGACATGACATACCACATCCAGGCGAATGTTGCATGGACACCAATGCAACATTTTCCACCCGAGTCAGATATGGTCAACCACCTCCTCGGGCGCCATACCTACCCTCAGGAATGGGTGTAGACTTAGCCCACCGTCGTGAGTGCTACACCGAGACTCAGGACCACGTCCTGGCCAAATCTCAAGGGGTCCAGCTATTGTGCCTGGCCCATATCTCAGCTCGGTCTCAAACAGACCAGGCGAACGACATAGCATTACATCTCAACATGTAAACTCAAGACAAAGATTTACACTTTATTTCGGAGGGACCAACATGGTCGATAAGAGCCACACACATCGGCCTCACAGGCTTTTTATCAAATACAAATCAAACACAAGACACACCCGTCACACATGTATATCATCGGACACCCATATACAAGGTCTCACAGACATTATATTGAATACATGGCATGCGGGCCTCACAGGCATTTTATCAAATACATAGTGTGCGGGCCTCACGGACATTTCATCAAACACATGGTGGGCATAAACAAACCCAGAAAATCCTCAGGCCAAATTCAACATCGAATCAACGAACATGCCACTGAAGGCCAACATCCATATAGGAGATCACACCTATATGGATTTACATATATATATATATAGGCGAATATCCTAGAAACAAGAGGAGAGTTAGGAAGAACATGAATCCCTACCTCGGACTTTTGTCCTAACCTCTACGCTAGACACCTTCCAACGACGCGAACCACCACGGCAATGCCCAGGAGATCCTCTCTCTCTCTCTCTCTCTCTCTCTTTGGCAAGTGCAGCAAGAAAGAAGAACACAAGAACCCTAAACTCAAACTCAAGCCCTCATTATATAGACACTACCCATATCAAAACGACGTAGTTTTGATTAAGTAAATCCCAGGATCAAAACGACGTAGTTTTGATCACACAAGTTAGCACCTTTCCGCACCCATATAGGCCAAAATACTCAGAATTTCAACATGGTCCTTTAGAGAAAGATCATTAGAATGTCAAAACCAAGGGAACCATGCAAAAATATGGCTGCACGCCAATTTGAACGTGAATTCCCCAATTCACGTGCAACTCCATATGCACTCCAAATGTGCTCAAACTTCACCCCTAGCCTCATTGCATCATGTAGAAGACAACCACACTTGCACGTGAAATGGACCCATTTCACGTGCACCTCACATACACGTCCGTTTGGCCTGAAACTTCTGTGGTAGATAGAGGACATCATTCTAAGCATCTTTCCTTTTGCACGTGAATTCATTTGAGCCCATTCACTAGGTCAAAATCTAGAAAAAAAACCCTACTCAGAAGGCAAAACTGTGACTAACTCAAGGTACGGGTCATTTGGATGGTTACTTGTTAAAGTTTTGATTTAGGAAATTTTAAAATACATGAATATCTATATAGTAACTAGTGTTTAATATATTATGGTGCCTGATATTATATTCCAGCTTTACAATGGATAAATTTGTGATAAGAAAACCAAGAAGTTCTTTTTCTAGTTCTTTTTAAGTGAATTGGTGTTGGCTTGAATAATCTTCCTTTAGATCTTGGGCTACGAGAATCGATCTCAACTTCTTTTCCTAATGATCAAAATAATATAAGAAGAGTCTAAAACAATGATGAACAGTACCATTAGTGAACTATTAGGTTGACTACATATTAAGGGTCGAAGGTTTAGTTCGAACGTTCGTAGGCTCAAAGGTTTGAAGGGTCGAAGGTCAGAGCAGCTTTGAGTCTTCGAGTCAGAGCTATGAGCTAGAGCTTCTAGTTAGTAGTTCCGAAGTAGAGTTCAGAATGACTATTTATAGTGTAACCCTTTAAGTAATTACTTAAGTTATAATGTAAATAAGAATATACCTCCCCTTTTGGATTCAAAGAAAAATACTAGAAAATTAAATTTCCACTCTTTCAAAATATGAAAAATGGAAATTAGTACCGAATCTTAGAAAAATCCAATTTTTAGTTAGAGGTGACTACTTTAAAAGTGGGGTTAGACCTCTCAGAAAAATCCCCACAAAATTAGGTTATCTTAATTATGATATGAGAAATCATTTGCGACACTTTTTATATCCAGAAAATACCTTCTACAAAAATCATCTCTCTTAGTTAAGACATGATGATAGATTTATGGAGATTAACCTCTGTTACAAAGTGTTGTGAAACCCTAATGTCATACTTGTATTGATTTATTGATTTGATTGGCTGGTCAACCGAAATCCTATAGAAGGCTGGCTAGGAGTTGAGGTCCCCTACATGGCTAGTTGACAGCGAAAGGTCTCACGGGTGGTTGGCTTTTCATGTTGTGTTCCCACTGTGGCGGGCAGGCTATAAAAGTCTTGCCCTGTGCTGATCAGCTAAGTTGTAAACTGTTTGTGTGACTTGATTGTGTGGACTTTGTGTGTTTATGCTTTCATTAGTATTGCATAGTACATTGTTGTGTAGTTGTGCATTCACTGGCACATGTATACACGGCGTGTGTGTTGTAGGTCACTTATTGAGCCTTTGTGCTCATGCTATGTTGTTATCTTGACTTTTAGGTTCATGTAAGAGGTAGCCTTGGAGTTTGCAGTTAAGAAGATCAAGTAGACCGAACCTTGTTAATGTATGGGACTATGTCCATTTTTCTTGTTTTGTATTATTATTGTACTTTCTTCCAAGATATGGGTTTGTGGCTATTGTATTAGTTATTATGATATATGTCACGTCCCCAATTCTAGAGAACCAAAAATGGACACGTGACTTCCTCATGCTTACACCCAAATGGTCAAGGGGTTGGTGACAAACACCTATGAGGGACATACAAAGCAGGTGTTGTCCAAATTCCTTATACAAACATATGTCAAGAGTATGAAAGTACTTTTTCAAATGCCAAACAACCATTATAAGTATATTATAAAAAAATTATTATATAAACTCAATCAATTCTTACAACTATCCATGAACCGTTGCCCAGAAATATGGTCCAACAACATTTAACGAAATTCATACATCAAATAAATACTTTGTTGAGCAATGCAATCCATCGCTAGCTCCTATCAACACCTAGAGAAAACAAATCAATGGGTAGGGGTGAGCATAAAGCTCAGTATGTGAACTATCACTCCTCACCAACCCTCAACAGAGAACTACTAATACTATATGCTCTATGTACAAGTGTACATGTGTAGTGAAAGTTATTAGATGTTAATGCGACATACAACAATACAAACTATAATACAGACCGCCAAATAAATAACCATATCCATCATACCGCCTCATCACAATATCATAAATCATACCACATTATAACTCATATCATCATATCATATTATCACATAGCACCACACAGGTTACATCAAAATAATTCATATTCACACTTTATTGTGCTCACCATGCTTTACCGCACCGATATCCTTGATCGGATCCATCATATTCTTTTGCCCTTTACCGGGCCTCATCACAACAAATATAGTGCACTATATAACAAGAACACACATCAACAATATCAACATTACAAGTCCAATATATCAAATTAGGATATCACACATCATCACAATCAATACATAACACCTACACTATAACCATGCCAATGTATAGTCATTACGGACATGTTTTCAACATAAAAATAAATATATGCACATCGATTATAACAATAAAAGGCACACTATAATCTCAACATTCATTAGGATTTCCCTCTAAAGGCTTCAAGCTTAAATTCCCATTAACAGACTAAAATAAGTAAAATAGGCTGATAAAACAGTGCAGATTTTGTCCAAAACATCATAACTAATTCTACAAAACTCCGATTTTCTTATAATACCTCTCATTTTGAAGGGTTTTTAACTGCATATCCAATAAAAATATTAGACAAATCATCTGATTGTGTTACTATTCACTTAACTACATTATTATTCACCCGACCACCTCGGATTTTACCCGATCAAAAGAAAAAGTTTATTGAAATATCGTGAATATTCTATTGGTATAAAAATTAAATTCACTCGACCAGAATACTGTTCACCCACCCAATACTGTTCACCGACCGAACTATTTATACAGTTTCAACATACGAAGAATCCACCCTAAAATAATTTTTAAATCCTAAACATCAACTTTGAACGTCAAATATCTTTATTTAGGCTCCATATCTCAATTACATGCAAAATCATTCGTTCTAAGTTCAAATCTCTAATATAGGCCAAACATAAGTCATAAGACCCTAGGAGAGATATAGAAGGGATAGAAACAACTACCTCAAATATTTTAGAAGACGGACTAGCTTGCCGAAACTTAGAAATGCCCTAAAGCTTCGAGCTTTTGTCTTTCTCTGTCCTCCTTGGCTTCCTAGACACTTAGGTCTCTCCAAAGCGCAAAGAATCAACAATCAACTCTTCTAGGACAAACCCCCTATTTATAGAGTTACTCCCCACGTCTTATAAGACATCTAATTGCACTAAAACACTAATTTCCTGCCCAACAAGTAACCCTATTTAATCAAGCTTCCTTTTTCCAATAAAATTCCTATTTTAAGTCATTAAAATATAAAAATACCCCTAATTATGTTAAATTCCAAATTTCCTTTTAATATTAATAATATTAAATCATAAAATAGTTTAATTGACTAATTTACCCCTTAAATCACCACTAGATGTTATTAAAATACTCTAGGGTCATCCACACCCCAAATAAGGCCCATTTAAAATCTAAAAGACCATATTTTTGGCTACAAAACCAAAATAACGTCCTCAAACCAAATACAAGATATCTTTTAGCCTATTACGGGTATGAGATATTACAATATGTATGTTATACTATGATGATATTTTATTTGGTATTTCATTCAGTTGTATAGTTTTGAGTGTACAAGAATACCCTTTTTGTATGATTCTACAGGTGCATTTGGGCAGCAAATGTACATTTGTACACTGATTTCTTGCCCAGCAAGTAACTCTATTTAATCAAGCTTCCTTTTCCAAATAAAATTCTCATTTCAAGTCATTAAAATAAAAAAATGGCCTTAATTAAGTTAAATTCTAAATTTCCTTTTAATATTAATAATATTAAATCATAAAATAGCTGAATTAATTAATTTACCCCTTAAATTGCCATTAGATGTTATTAAAATACCCCAAGGTCATCCACACCCCAAATAAGGCCCATTTAAAGTCTAAATGACCATATTTTCTACTACAAAACTAAAATAACGTCCTCAAACCAAATACAAGCAATCTTTTAGCCTATTCCGGGTATGAGATATTACAATATGTATGTTATACTATGATGATATTTTATTTGGTATTTCATTCAGTTGTATGGTTTTGAGAATGTACAAGAATACCCTTGTTGTATGATTGTACAAGTGCATTTGGGAAGCACGTGTGCCCCTTTCGGTGCTAGTCACCAACCCCTTGCCCATAGGTGAGGGTGAGGGTAAGGGGTAGTTACGTGCCCGGTTTTGAGTCTCCTGGAGTTAGGGGCGTGACTGTGTAATCGAATGAGAGATCAATGGATGAATGATTATTTGGTTACATATATTAAAATTGATATATTTGATAGCATTAAGAATGAAGTTATCATGCAATGATATCAAGTTATGAATACTCACAAGAGGATTTAATGAAATTTTTTAAATTTTTTTAGCGACGTTATATTTAAAAACTTATAAAACTATGAAAGTTTAATAACATTTTATATAATATTTTTGTGATATTATGTTTAAGATTTATAATAAATGTTGAACACCTTGAATAAAATCCCAGAGCAGCCTCTGATTGTCTCCTCAAAACATCGTCAGTGCCAGGCTTACTGGTGTTTGGCCATTTCTGCCACCACTACCACCATTGTTGTTGCCACCGAAGGCCAACCGATCCCGCCGCGACAGACAGACATCTCACCACCACCCAATCTCACTAGATCTATCCATCTCTCCTCCTCCACCGCCGAAGCCTTTCCTGCAACCTCCACTGTCATATCTCACCTCCATCCGCATCCCTCTGTCGCCGGAATATTATGCAGGCGATATAGATGAAAGAAATATTAGCGCAGATATTATTTAGAATAAGAGTGTAAAATAGACCATTAATCTGTGGACTATCTGGTCCATTTTAGTGGTGGGCCTAAATGGACTTGTTCGTTTAGGCCCGATTCGTACAGACCAAATTCTTACGGACGTAAACTGGTCCGCAAACTAATTTTTTGTTTTTTGTTTAATAATTTTTTAAAAAACTATTACTCATCCTATCTAACATGCTAGTACCTAAACTTTAAACATATTAATTTTAAAATTAAAGTTTTAAATATAATTTTAAAATTAAATTTCTAAAAAAATTTAACAAAATTTAATTTATCATATTTATTTAAAATAAATAAATACGGACCAGTTCGGTCCGCATCTCAGACCAATTAAATTTTGATTCATTAAATTTTGATCCATCCACTCCGGGATGGACCGATCACCCCTAATGTAGAATATACTATATATAATAGGATTTAGTGTAATGAGTTGAAAAAGTAATAAAAAATTACTCATTTTAATGTAAAAATTACACTAAAATATAATATTGGATTGTAAATTATCTTACACGGAAATAGAGTTAATTCTTATAGCTCGTTTGGTACGCGGGAATAAAATTGGAGAGAATGGAATCATTAAAGGAATGGAATTAACATGGGAAAGGAATAAAATTTTTGATTACCTTGCCTGTGTTTGGTATACAAGATCAAGCAAGGTAATGTATTAAGAAAATTACTAAAATATCCTTTTTTTTTTTTAATTTTCGCTCAACTCATCATCTTCAACAGGCGACAAGGGTGGCAAGGTTGGTTTCTGGGCAACGGTGTGGGGTGCTAGCGATGGGGGTTTGGGCGGCGGATCTGAGCGGTGGAGGGAGGAGCTGGGACTGGGCATGCGCGACGGGACCGGGGGGGGAGGGGGGCCTGGCGTGCGGGCGACGCTGGCACACCGGCGACGGAATGGAGCTGCGTAATGCAAAATAAAATAAAGAGCAAAATAATAATAAAAAGTTTCCTTACATGAGGGAACCTTTATAAACCTGGGGTAGGGGGGGAATCAACTTATCTCTATTTGAGGGTATAACATTCTCATGGGAATCGTTGATTTCCTTTCCATTTGTGTACCAAACGTGAGAAAGGAATGAAATTTCATTCTTTTCCTTTCCTTTCTGGCACCAAACATGGCCTTAGCTCCTTCTTCCTTCCTTTATTTCACAGTTATATTATAATAAAATATTTTAATAATAATGTTATTATTATTAATGCTTGTAAACATGAATACTTTATACTTGAAAATATGGTCCAACTCGTTTGTTGAATCATTTGGATTTAGTATTACAATGCTTAATGATAATCTTTTGATTGAAGGATATATAATTATATATTTGTTTAAGAAAGACAGGGAACAAATTTAATCCAAAAGATTCTGCAGTACAAAACACACGACAATGTCCCTCTGTAACACCATCCAACAAAAAACGTAAAAGCACAAAAAATGCAGGATGCAATGCGCTAAAGCAGCAGCAGCCGAACCCAAAGGGAAGGAGGCGTGTTATAGACAGCTAAAGTCACTAGGCTGGAGCCTAGTCTCTTGAGCCAATTGTTTTCAATCCAATCTGATCAGAACAGCCTATTCTCAGTGCTCTGAACCCCACTCATTACCGGTGCTTTTGCTCTCACATTTTTCAGGTACCATATTCCACCACTAACTCCAATGACCCCTGCAGCAGAAAGCCCTCCTACCGTCCCTGTCACACACTCATTTCATTTAATAGTGCAAACAAATGTGTAAGAGTGATACCCATTTGGGAAGAGTTTAAATTGTTAATATTGCCTCAAGGATTGAAAAAAGAAAAAACCAAAGTGACATATTGGTAAAAGTTACCAAACATAAGGGGGACCTCAGTGTAATAATATGCATATTGTCTCTTACAAATAATTGTGAGGCAAGTATGCGTGATATTGCCCTAAACATGAAATGCAAGCATTAAAATATAATTACCTGCAATTGCTCCGGCATGGCCGCGACTACCATTCTCTGCATAAAAAAGGTAGTAACATAGTAAACAATAAACAAAGAAATTAATGCCTTCCACAGAGAACTACATATAAAGAGAGTCATGCACCTTTACACGAAACGGTGTCGTTTCCGTGTTGGCAGAGGCACAAGAACTTGACATCCCGCGTGTCGAACCCGCAGGTTCCGCCGGATCCCCTGGCCTCGTCCTGGCAATGCAAGCAGAGCGCGGTCACCGGGATCTCAAAGTCAATCCTGATCCCGAACTCCGCCACCTCACCGGAGTACGGTGGACCCTCCCCGTCCACCCTCCTCCTCCAGTACACGCTCGCATACGTCGTGCAGTGCTCCAACATCAGCCTCAGGGACTCCGTCGCCCTGGGATAATATGAACAACAGCTCGCGCCTCTGCCGCTAAGCGCAGACGCGCATCCCGGCAAGTGGCGGCAGAGGAAACTGGCGCTGTCGCAGGACGCGTCGCAGCGGTCGGGGAACCGTTGGCAGAACATGGGCCTGGGCTCCACGATGACCTCCGCGGCGCTGCAGTTGAAGAAGAGGTAGTCGTTGTGGGGCGAGACGATGAAGTGGGTGCTGGTGTCGATGCTGAACGCTCGCGTCGGGCGGAAGCGGTTGCCGTCCTGGCAGTGCCACATGAGCGGGTCGGAGACGACGAGGTAGCGTTCCGGGTAGCTTATAGACCGGACCGGGTAGCGGCCGGAGGGGGTCCGGAGATGGAGGACGCCGAGGTCGGAGCAGACGAGGGTGTAGCGGTAGTAGGGGCTGCCACAGCCATCGTCGATTCCGAATGGGTAGCGGATTGGGATGTCGCCGCAGGTTGCTCTGCAGAGGGTGTTTTTTGATCCGCCGGCTGCTGTTGCGAGTGTGAGCTTGGCTGTGAGGCACGTGATGATGAGAAGAGCAATGCGAAGAACTGTTAAACGAGTGATGGTGATGGATGGGAGTGAGTTTTTTGATATAGCAGTGGTGGTGGTGGTTTCGGTGTCCATTGTTTGTGGATTGATATGTGGGATTTTGGGAGCTGTGTCGTTCCATAGTTGTAGCGTGAATTTGTGTGCATTTGAAGGAAGGTAGCTAGCTAGCAGTGAGCGTGAGCGTGAGCGTGAGGCGTTTCGTTGGTTGGCCACTTGGCCGCCTCTTTAAATTTTTGCTTTCTCTTTTGTTTTACTTTCATAATGTCATGGGATACTTTTTTTTTTTTTAAATGTCCCTGCCCTTCGTTAACGAGTTCTGATTCTAGTACCCAGAACCAGAATTAAGTATTTTTTTAATATTTAAGAAAATTTACACACCAAAAAGCATAATATTAATATAAAAAAAATGTCAAATTATATAATTTTGGTATATATTTTCAGTTACTCATAGGATCTTGGTTCTTCGTTAACAGGGTCAGAGTGGATTCACTGAAATAAATATATAAATAATACGGAAAGTTGGGAGCGTTGTAATATATCATAAACAGAAGGCCCATTTTGGAAGAAGAGGAACGACGCCCATTCGGTTTCGTAGGCCGAAATCACAACTAAGGCTGAAAACTCCTACAGTGCAATTTTAAAAAACCACATCTTTGAGCGTGGGCTTCTCTACTTGTTTAATTATCCTTCGGGTCTTAAGCCTTTCATTTAAAAACATATCTATCTCTTCCTTTTTATTTTTTATTTTTATTTTTATATATCTTTTTAGCATTTATAAATTCTAAATAAATGGTTGGCTCTCCTAAACATCATTTTTACTCTCAAGAAAGGCTTGATTCGCGCTTAAACATGAGAATAAATTTTTATTATGAGAATTTTTAATCTGAATCGTTAATTAATATTTAATAGTTTAAATTAGATTTTAATTTAACTATAGTTCCATTATAATGAATTATTATAGCAACATTAGTTGTAACATTTAATGGTTCATATTAAAGTTTTCATAATAAGAATTTATCTTAATGTTTTCATTATAGCAAAACACAAATACTCTCTCTCTCTCTGGGCTTGCCTTAAGGCCAGGCAAGTGGGGCCTGGGGCTTGGGCCACCAAAAATTTAGGGCCTCCATTTTATAATTATTGTCTTATATCTAACCCTAAACATTAAGCAAGCAGCTGACACACACTCCACAATCTCCATCGCCACACTAACCCTAACGCCAAGCCAGTTACAAGCTCCACAACCTCCAATGCTCCACACTCTCTCTCCCTGCGTCGCGCCACTGCCGTCGCTGTGCGATGCCGCTCAGCCACTGCTGCCGGGCCGCCGCTGTGAGTCTGTGACGTGTCGTTGCTGTTGGCCGCTGCTCTGCTGCGACGTTGCTATCGGCCGCCGTTGTGCCGCACCGCTACCACTTGCCGCTGTTGTGCCATGTGCCTATCAATATTAGCTTTGCGATCTGGTATGTTTTTCTCAAATCTCATTCTTAATAAACAGTATAGTATATAATATACTATAATATAATACTAGTGTGAAAATGAATGCAGTATTACAGGAATGTAGTTTGTTTTTATGAGTATTCTTGGTGTATTTGTGTTAATGTGTTTTTATTGTTGTATTTTTATTTTTATTTTAGATGGTGCATAATATAAATATATTATTGTTGTATGATCAGTATTTGTGTTTTATTTTTATTTTATGTAGTTGATAAATTTATAAAATTAAAAATTATTTGAGTTGAAACTTAAATTGAATTATGAATTGTTGATATAATGATATGTAATTGTGTAATTGTTTAATTTATTTTTTTCTTTGTTATATTATTGTAGGATAAATCATCATGTCTCAAAGAAAGTATACTTCTAGATTTGAAAAAAGAAAAAAGAAAAAATAAACAAAGGATAGAATAATTTATTCAATCTCAATCAGGGGCATTTAATAAGTTTATTATTAGTAGTAAATAAGTAGAGACTTCAAGTTTGGTTAAAGATAATTTAATTGAAGAACATCCAAATGAGAATGAAAATGAAAATGAGAATATGAGTAACCAACATCCAAATGAGAATGAGAACGAGAATAAAACTGTGAGTGACTAATATCCAAAATGAGAATGAGAATGAGACTGAAAGTGACCAACATCCAAAATGAAAATGAGAATGAGACTGAGAGTGACCAACATCCAAATTTGAATGAAGAAATTGAGCCTTTAAATATTTATGATCCTAGTAATTGGGGAGAAATTGATCAAAATATGAGAGACTTATTAATTGAAAAGGGCCCAATCAGAAATTCTAATGTCAACTTTCCACTAGATGATCATAACAAACATTTCTCATCCTCTTATTATATTCGACATTTATCAAATGGAGAGAAACAAGATAGAAAATGGTTAGTATATTCAAATATTTAGGATATAGTGTGTTATTTTTGTTGCAAGTTATTCAAGAAAGATAGAAACATGTCTCACTTGGCCACTGATGGATTCTAAAATTGGAAAAATCTTAGTGAAAGACTTAGAGTCATGAATCTAGTAATGAACATATTAGTTACATGAGAAAATGGATTGAACTCAGTATAAGATTGGGGAAAAACGAAACCATCGATAAATGTGCTCAAGATATAATGAACAAAGAAAAAGAACATTGGAAGCAAGTGTTATTAAGGATTCTTGTTGTTGTGAAGACTCTTGGTGAAACTAATATGACATTTCGTGGGGATAATGAAAATTTTTATCAAAAGCATAATGGAACTTTTTTAAAAATTATTGAAATGATTACTGAATTTGATCCAATAATGTATGAGCACCTTCAACGTATCCAAAGAGGTGAGATTCATACTCATTATCTTAGTCATAAGATACAAAATGAATTTATTCAAAGGTTGGCAAATAAGATCAAAAATGTTAATGTTGAAACAATTAAGAATACGAAATACTTTTCATTTATACTTGATTGTACTCCAAACAAAAGCCATGAAGAATAAATGTATCTTGTTATAAGGTGTGTGGATACTTCAACATCTCCAATAGAAATAAAGGAGTTCTTTATAGAATTTTTGAAAGTTGATGATACATCTGGGGAGGGACTTTTTAATGTGCTTTTAGAAGTGTTGAGAAATCTTGATCTTGATATTGGGAATATAAGGGGATAAGGATATGACAATGGCTCTAATATGAAAGGGAAACATAAAGGTTTACAAAAAAAGGTTGATTGATATAAATCCTAGAGCATTCTATACACATTGTGGTTGTCATAGTCTTAACCTTGCACTTTGTGATATGGCTAATTGTTATTTTCAAGCGAAAATGTTTTTTGGAGTAGTGCAATGCATTTATATTTTATTCTCATCTTCTACAAAGTGGTGGAATGTTTTCAAGGATAATATAAAAGAACTCACACTTAAGCTATTGTCATCAACACGAAGGGAGAGTCACGTTGAAAGTGTCAAAGCAATAAAGTATCCTGCTCTAAAAATAAGAGATGTTTTACTTTCTATTAGCAGATCTAGATGAAGATAACAAAATCTTAAGTGAAGCTAAGTCCCTTGCTGAATATGAACTTAAAAATTTTGAGTTTTTAGTTGGTATGATTATTTGGCAATATCTATTGTTTATTGTTAACACTGTTAGAAAGACTTTTCAAGATGAAGACATAAATATTGATATTGTTGTACAACAATTGAGAGGGCTTATTACCTTTTTTGAAAGTTATGGAGAAAATGGATTGTTGAGGCAATAATTGAAGCTAAAGAAGTTATATCTACAATGAAAATTGAGCCAATTTTTCAAGAAAAACGTACCATTCATAGGAAGAAATATTTTGATGAGAATTCAAGCGAAGAAATGACACAATCTATAAAAGAATCTTTCAGGGTGAATTACTTCATGTATATTATAGATTAAGGTATTTCTTTATTGAAAAATCGATTTGAGCAGTTTCAATTATATGAGCAAAAATTTGGATTTTTGTTTGATTTGAAGAAGTTAAATTCTATTAGCAATGAATGCTCGGAGACCTATTGTGAGAAACTCGAGGAATTTCTTCAATACGAAGAACTTATTGATATTGGTGCTAGAGATTTATTTTTAGAATTGAAGGTCTTGAAAGAATAGTTTCTCAATGAAATGAAGAAACCAATTGATGTGTTGAATTATTTAGAAATAATTGATGGTTGTTTTCCTAATACATATATTGCATATAAGATATTATTAACAATATCAGTCACAGTTGACTCTTGAGATAGAAGTTTTTCAAAGTTAAAATTGATCAAATCTTACCTTCGATTAACAGTGTCACAAGAAAGAGCTAGCTATGTTATTTATTGAAAGTGATTTGCTGAAGACTATTAATTATACAAATGTGATTAATGATTTTGCAGCAAAAAATGCAAAAAGAACAAATAAACTCAAATGATTTTTAAAGTAATTTAACAAATTAAATATTCAATATTATAAGTTTATATTTCTTTTATTTCTTGTGATTAATATTTTTTCTTCTTTTGAATTGCAGAAGAAAATAAAATTAATTTTTCAAAAGATTTGTTTTATTTATTTATAAAGACAATAATTTCTATGAGGTATGTTATGTTATCTAGTTTATTTTTTATTATTGTGTTTTCTTTTAATTTATAATTTCGATAATGATATATGTTTTAAAATTTTATGTTGTTCTTATAATTATAGTAAAGTAATAATAATAACAATAATCGATAGTTTAATATGTAAATACAAATTTTATTATTATCTTATAATTTATAAAAGATAAGGGCCTCACTCTCTTTCTCTCTCTCAATATATATATATATATAAATGACAATTTTTCATGTGCAAATTATAGCATAATCTAATTACAAATAAAAAATGTCAAATTTGTTATGTTGGATTCATATTAGTTTGTGTGGTTTGATTTTTTTTTTTGAGCTCATTACTTGCGAAAGTTTTGTGCACCAGGTTGGCCTTTATCACTCTAACACACTAATGATTTTTGTCTTTATTTGTTTTCACGAGTTAGTCTAGTTGTGCAGGGTAAGTCTTGAAAGACCTCAAGTTTTATCACGTGTGACAATAGCTATCTTGGATTAATTCTGTCTTTCACACATGTCAAATGAGGAACAAAAAAATACTAATCCTATGGGTTTTGTTTTTAGTTTGATTGTGAGATTGATTGGCTGGGCTAGGTAGGATTAATCCATGAATTTTCAGAACCATTTTACAAAAATTTGGATTTTATGGAAAATCAATGGCTTGCATTAAAGCTAGCAACAAATATATTACCACTTATTGATTATCATGAACATATTTGTAGAAATATATATGACATCTTAAGATGTTTTATATTTAATCAACTACCAATAAACCTACATTTGATGTTATCATAGTTTAAAACACAAAAATATTAAAATACTAACATCATGATTGGTATACGAAAGTCATATTGGAAGAAAAAAATCAGCATGAAACTAAGATTAACATGAAAATTTTTATTACCTTAATTGTATTTGAAATACAAGTTAATGAAAGTAATGAATTAGTCTAATTACAAAAATATTCTTATTTTCTTTCTTTCCCAAACATGCCTTAATAATTACTTGAAAATTACAAACATAATTTTAGAAATTTATAAAATTCACAATCTAATAGGATCAAAATTATTATTTTAAAATAGGCTAATATACATGGCCTTAATTTAGAGAAATAATCAAATCCAAAACAAAATACCAAAGGAAAGTCTGCTATTGACCTCTATGCACGATAAGAGATAAAACAAAAGAGGAGAGAGGTTGTGGACAGTGGCATTACACGGTAGATGGTGATGGTGCCGCTGTGGAGTGGATGGTGGCGTGAGGTGGGTTGACGGAAGTCTTTAGTGGAGAGCATGCAGATCTTGGACAGGACAGACATCAACAACAGTGGAAGGTAACACAACGGCGATGAGGAAAGGTGAGAACAACAGCCAACATCGACAGCGGTGGAAGGCAGCGGCACACAGTGGTAAAGAGGATCATGGTGGAAGACGATGCCGAGGTAGTCGCTAGGGAGATGACTATGAAGAGGTAGTGGTAGTGGAGCGCGACGCTGTGATGGACGGCGGCGCGCAGAGGGGTGGAAGCGCGATGTAATGCTGGTCGGAAAACGGCAGTGTGGTTAAGAGTGGAGAGAGACCACGCGGGATGGTAATTTGCCCTGTCCTCGCGAGGACTCATCCCGCCCCGAATAGGGTGGGTTTTTTTAAAATTTATCAGGTGACAGGGCACGCATCCCTTGCCCCGCCCTGGGATGAATACCTGCCCCATGGGTATTCCTCGTAAACCTAGCCAGCTAGCCCAGGTCCCATGCGTCCGCCAGTGATCGTTAGTACTCACCCGAGCAAAGACCCACCCCCAGTCAGCCAACCGTGGATGACTCATATTACGCATAAAATAAATTTGGGATACTAATCATATTAATTTGATTAAAATTTAAATTTAAAATTATTAATATGTTGATTTAAAATTAAATGATCAAATCAAGTATTATTTGATCTATAAATACATTTATATATGAACTTGTAATATCATTTATATGATTTATTATTTAAGTTTTAACCCAAATATAAAATACATACTATTAAAAGTCAAAACTCACTCTCATCATGTATTTTTTAGTATATCAAACTTGTTAGTATTGTTTAATTAACTAATAACATTAGTTATAATTATAATAGTATATATATACTTATCATATCCAAGAATATATATACATATATATACACTTACACTCAATAACTAGTATTTTACAAAAATAATCATATTATTGTATTACTTATAATAAAATTAAATTTTAATTACATTAATAAAAATAAGTTTAAGAAACATGACTTTTCATAATATTGTATTACTTATAACAAAAATAATATGATAAATAGTTTATATATTTATATTAAGTAGGTTTTCACTAATGTGTTATCATTTATTACCAATGATAATTGTATTATTTAAATTATTACTACTCGATATTCAAGTTATTACTTATTGATTATAATTTATAAATACACATATATATAGTGACAATTATATAACTATATATATATATATATATATATATATATAACATAAGTAATATGATAATTGTTGAGTATCTAAACTCTAATAACTGATGTTAGGGAGTTTGTTGATAATTATATATGTCATAGATGATTATTGTTAATATGTTTACATAATTAATATATATACTTTAAATATTACATATAAATAATATTAGTAGCAATAATAATAATAATAATAATAATAATATTACTATTAGTATTAATAATAATAATAATGAGTAAGTGTTTTACTTTAAAAAGAATGTCAATTACAAAGTATATATACTTATATTTTAATAAAAATAAACATTAAAAAGTAGAAACAATGTTTTAATATAAAATATAAGCATATAAAATACAAGTGATATAATTATATAGTATATTAGTATGAACTAATATATTACGTATGACATAAGTAATCTTATAATTATTTGACCAAATAATATTTAATTAGATTATTTAGTATTAAATTAACATATTAATAATTTTTAAAACTAAATTTGAATCTAATTAACGTCAATCGACAAATTATTTTATTCATGATACGAGTCATGTATTGTGAGAGTGACTTTAACTTTTGATAGTATGTATTTCATATTTAAATTAAAAGTAATAAAATACATTTATATGGGGGGGGAGAGAGAGAGAGAGAGAGAGAGGGGTGGTTGGGCCTGGGGCTGGGCTGGGACATGTTGGGCTGTGACTAGGGCATTTTCCGCCCCCACCGATGGGACAGATAATTTATTCCCCACTGGCGCACAGGGAGGGGATGGGGCATATTTTCATTACCTGGGACAGGGATAGGGCAATCCAAAACCCGCCCCACCCCGTCCCATTGCCATCTCTAATCACAACGTGATGGTGGACGACAGCATGTACGAAATATTTGGGCAAAGTAATGACTTTTTTTTTCTTGCAGTATGAATGAAATTGATTTTTTTTCTTTCTTCCATACAAATATGCTATAACTTTAGAATATTTTAAATTATTTTAAATTTCAATTAAATGAACCTATAATTCTAAATAAATTTATGAATTTAAAATAATTAAAATTTAAACTTTTAAATTGCCTGAAGAATTTATGGATTGACATATAACAATAATTAATCATTTCTATCTTCTAAACTTGCACAATAAAATTTTAAGTTGGGTATCAAAATAAGGCTTCAAATTCATTGTTTAAGAATGAAATCTAACTAAAAGCAAAAAATTTAAAAACTTTTACACTCACACCTTAATTTCAAAACATTAAATAATCAAATTATAACACTAACAATTCGACTAATTAAAGTGTTCAAACTTGATATGAATTCATTGAATCACTAAAGAGCTGCATATATAGATCTGGTCTCTAAAACATTCACCAATGGCATGCGTTGCGCGTTGAAGGCTTAGAGCAAACCGTATGCATGTGAAAGGGGAGAAAACAGAGAAAGAAAAAGACTATATATATATATTGTGTGTGTGTGTGTGTGTGTGTGTATGTATGTATATGTATATGTATATGTTTTAACTTATTTTTTAATTTCTAATGCAAATTGAATGGGGCTGCATAGTGGAATTCTTTTAACTATAAATAAATAAATAAAATTTAAAACTAAGTAATGGGCCAGCTCTGTAAAATTAAGCCCAAACCATCTAAAGTGAAATGGATTTTAAGTGTTTGAGTTTAACTTAATACATTATCGTAGAATTTGAAATCAAGTTGTTTGAATTCATTTATAAATAGTTCGTTAATATTTACAAATAACTCATGAATAGTTGTTTGTTTGAGTGTTTATGAATATTTTTATATTAATTTCAAATAAATTATATAAAAAAATATGTTCATTCACTCATTTGATTGTAAACTTAATTATTTGTTTGTTTTTTGATTTGATTGTTTATGAATAAAAATATTTTTTTATTTAAAAAATAAAATTTTAAATTGTATTTGTTTGCAAACAAAATTATTAGTATTTGTAAACATAAACAAGTCGAAAATTAACTTGTTCGAGCTCATTCACTATATTTGAGAATAAAAAATTTTGGTTCACAAACTTCGCCATGGACATTGTTGAAATTTGTTTTCATGCATGTACTATTCACGGAAAGTAGTATTAAAGATGAAGCCCGCGACGTGTCTTGCCTTGAAGAATAAGTCTCCTGCTTCGTCTAGAAGTCTTTCCATTTATTTACTTTCTTTTATTTAATTTGCATTAGTATTTACTTTTATTTACTTTCCTTTATTTAATTCGTATTATGGTTATTTTTTGTATTTTACATTAGTTTCCTAATTATAATAGGTTTTCAATTCCTAGTTATTAGCTTGCCTATAAATAAGCCTTGTCTATAACAATTTATGTATTCAGATTATTGGTTATTGGCAATTATAAACTCTCATATTAGAGGTTTGTACTTATTTTTGGCTTTTTCAGTTAAATACTTGAATTGCTTGGGCTTGAGTTTGGGTATTCGGTTATCCTTCTCTAGATTATTGTTAGATCCTGATCAAGGTCCTCAACAATTTGGTGCTTTCATTGAAAGATCCTAATTAAGATTTCTCAATTTTATCTCGCGTTCTTCATCAGCAATGACGGAGCAGGCGGCAAGGACGAACAGGCAACGGTTCGAAGCCCTGGAGAATTCCATGACAGAGCTTTTAACAACTTTAGCAAAGATGGTTCAATTCCAAGATAGAATTAATCAGAAAAGTGATCGAGTATTCGCATACAAGGGAAAAGATCTTATAGGATACAGAAGAACTCAAGGAGATGATCATAGGTCACGACAAACTTTACAGGAGGTGAAAGATATTTCAAGCGTTGAAGATGAACTATATTTTCAGAGCTCACATGGATCACAACATGAGGCTGAGTTCTCATCTGGTGACTCATCTAAAGGGATTGACGACCCAACTCCAACTTTAGAGTTCTTGATCCCTCTGACTTCTTTTGTTTGAGCAACCGTGGTGGATGATGCCCAAATCGAAGTCAACAAGGCCGTCATCGTCAAAGACTCTCTCAATAACATGATCCTTGTCCTTGATGATGCCAGTTAGGTGGTGCCCTCGACGCAAGGTGCACTCAATTTATAATTGTTCCCAACAACGTAGCCTTCATAATTGAACCAATTGATGCTCAACTTCCCCATGCCATGACTTTATGTTATCACTCTATACTATCTCTATGTGCAAAAGTATTCCACAAGACATAGGTGTATGCAGAATTCATGATAGATCCAAGATCTGCTCCGTTTCTGTTTTTGTAGCAACCTAATTTTGTGATAGTGCAGCAGGAGATTCACACAAGGGAGGAAGTCAGGAAATTTGTAAAGGATTATGGGTATCTAGGATTAATGGGATGTTATACTTTAGATGTAGAACAATTTCTCAATTTTTTCCTTGAGTACAAGGGAAGTTTCGAAGGGGCGGGGGATTGTTGAGATTTGATTTCATGCATGCACTATTCACGGGAAGCAGTATTAAAGATGAAGCCCGTGATTTCTTGAAGAATAAGTCTCCTGCTTCGTCTAGAAGTCTTTCTATTTATTTACTTTCTTTTATTTAATTTGCATTAGTATTTGTTTTTATTTACTTTCCTTTATTTAATTCGTATTATGACTATTTTTGTATTTTACCTTAGTTTCCTAATTGTAATAGGTTTCTAATTCCTAGTTATTGGCTTACCTATAAATAGGCCTTGTCTATGACAATTTATGTATTCAGATTATTGGCTATTGATAATTATAAACTCTCATATTAAAGGTTTGTACTTATTTTCGGCTTTTTCAGTTAAATACTTGAATTGCTTGGGCTAGAGTTTGAGTATTCGGTTATCCTTCTCTAGATTATTGTTGGATCTTAATCAAGGTCCAGACACCCTTGGAATTAATGGTACGACACTACCTTAATGATTTTGTTTAAGCTATATATACACCTTTTGGAATTATTAATTTTGATACTTCTTGTTTATACTATAGCAAAGATAAAGCATGTTTGATATTAATTTGAGACTCGAATTATATGTAAAAAAATATGTAAATTAGCAAATGTACAAGTCTATTCTTTTTCCTTTTTTGGGATTAATTTCAATCATATACCCTTAAATATGTTCAGTCTATTTCATTATAAATTCATTCAATGATGCTAACTAATAATGAAATGACATGTACTATAGTCCGCTGGAAGCATAGGATACCGTTTAAAAATAAAATTTAAAATAATCAATGACATTTAATTAAAATACGTGAATGCCCAAGGCTGACATAGATTTTGCATCATCCCTGATTACCACCCTTTCTTTCTGGTATTAGTTTAGACTGCATGGCTAAATGGGTTTCTAGCCAATAATTGGACAGCATGAAGCGTGTCTACACTTAACATGATGACTTCTGATATTTCTTATGTTTTCCCATCCTTTTCTGCTATTGACTTCTGAAATCTTAACATGAGAATCTTAAAGTCGTCCGTTTCTGGTATTGGTTTGAATTTTGATCCTTTCCTAGTATATTGGTTTGTATATATTTTTGGAATAAATTATATATAATCTTACCCTGAGATTATGTTTTCTCTACTTCTGGTATATGTTTTTTCTGAGATTATGTTTTTCTACTTCTTGCCTGCAAATTAATACTTTTGTTTCTTTGTAGGAAAAAAAATAATTAGTAAAATCAATGACGCAGTTCAATACATCCTCAAGCGAAACATTATCAGCGCACAGCTTAAAAAATTATACAAAATCCACCGTCAGAATTCAAACCCAATACTTTAAAAAAACAAAACAAAACAAGAGAGACACTCAAGTATTGTGTTGACTATGTTTTCATGTTGGAAAAATCAAGGCACTATATGTATTTTTGTTGTATTATTAGAATTGCCTTTTTTTTATAAGGTTATATTTGATTTTCAATTATTTGATTAAGTTATTTAATAATTATTTGAATAGCGTGGTGATTCATCAATTTTACATTAGAATTATTAACTCTTTTATAATTAATAGACAAATATATTATTATGCTTATGAAGTTAGAATACTAGTAGCATATTTTTTATAAAAATTTATTTTTTGTTTAGGAAAAAAAATTTAAAAAATTATAACATCATCCCAACAATAGAAGTCTTATATTTAACTTTCTTCATATGATTTGTATAGTATTTTTTAATGTATAAAAAAGTACTGTTAACTTCCAATAATTATTAAATTATATATAAAAAATTCTCTCATATTTTTCCTTCACATTTCGTACAACTTTTACTTTTATTCGATATTAAATTATAAAAAAATTCTTATTAAATAAGAATAGTATATAATATTATTTTAATAATATAAGAAGTGATTAAGGAAATCTATTGTGGTGTTTATTTGTATAGAAAAATAAAAATAGTTTAAATCCTTAAATTCAAGAAAAATGGTGATAAAGCTAGAGTGTTTGTGCTCTTAGATTAATTTGATTGTGAATTTATTGTATATGTTGAATTCTAATGGCCTCACGGGGTAGGATTAGTTCAATTAGTTGAAAGTAAAATTCGATGAAGCTGAAGTCATAGTAGAAAGGGGGGGGGGGGGGGGGGTGAAACTTGGTTGTTGCATTTCAAGTGAGATATAATACTTTAAAAAAGTTTGACCTAACAATTTTTGATTTATCTCAACTGAAATTATTGTATTTAAATATTTGATAGTCGTTTGATTATCTCAACTAATGGTTTACTTGTTTAAAAAGCTATCCAATAATACAAAGTTTACAAAACACCTCTTGTGGTTAGTAACTTCATATATTATACTTCACACAAATTTCGGCCCTATAGAATGTAGATCAATAGATAACAATATTATCATAATAGTTTAGTAATGTGAATTTTGGCCTAGCAATTAAAGACCAATTCAACATGTATTTATGTTTCAAACTTAAAATATTAATTTGTACAACAGGGTAAATAATCATATCTCCTAAAAGAAAGTATAGTTTTGAATTTGAAAAAAAAAGCAGAAGATAGAATAACTTATTTAATCTCAACTAGAGGCTCTTAATAAATTTATTACTAATAGTAAATAAGTAGAGACTTCAAGTTTAATTAAAGATAATTTAATTGGAAAACATTCAGATGAAAACGAGAACAAGAATGAGAGTGATCAACAACAAATTTTAGATGAAGAATTTGACCTTTAAATATTTATGATCTTGGTAACTGGTGGCAAGTTGATCAAAATATGCAAAACTTATTAGTTAAAAAGGGCCTAATAAAAATTACTAATGTCAACTTTGCAAATAATAATCATGATAGGCATTTCTCCTCTTTTTATTACATTCAGCATTTATCAATAGAGAGAAACAAAATAAGAAATGGTTAGTATATTCAAATGTTTTGGATAGGGAGTAAATCCTAAAGCATTCTACACACCATGTGATACTCATAGTCTTAACCCTGCACTTTGTGATATGACTAGTTATTGTTTTACCCCATATGATACTCATAGTGTTAACATCACATTTTGTAGTATGACTAATTATTGTTTTCAAATAAAAATATTTTTTGTAGTAGTACAATGGATTTATGTTTTGTTTTTATCTCTTACAAAGTGGTGCAATGTTTTCAAGGATATCGTAAGAGTTTTTACACTTAAGCCATTGTTGAAAGTGTCATGTTGAAAGTGTTAAAACAATAAGATATTAGTCTCCACAAAGAAGATATGCTTTACTTCAATTAGTATATTTGAATAAAGATAACAAAGAAGCTAAAACCCTAGTTGAATATGAACTTAAAAATTTTGAGTTTTTAGTTGGGATGATTATTTAGCATAATCTGTTGTTTATTATTATTTAACATTAGGGGGCAAGCTTAATAAATACGCCCAAGGCAATTTCCATTAGCTTTTTCCATGCACCCAATTTTGGGTCATGTCTTTTTCCAACAAAACAAAATCGATTTCTCTGACAAAATTAAAATCACGGGCCATGATAGTGAAATCATGCCTTTCGGATAATAATAAAGTTATAACAATAATCAAAAATTCTGAACGCCAACCACGATTCAACAATAATTGAAAATTCTCCTTTAATTCTATGATAAATCGTAACACTAATTGCAAAATTGCAAAACCAATCGGCAAAACGAATTCTATCATTATCGCCGCAGGAACTTGATTTATCGCTTCAAGCAAATCATTTAACATCAATTAAATAATTCTAATTCTAATTAAGCTTGCCCCCTGATGCATATTATTCAATGTTAATATACGGAACAATTTTTTTCCTATGGTTACATAAAGAAAAGAACATAATATTATTAAATTTAAATGTTGCACGGATTAAGGTGTTTTGGTTTGCCAATTATTATATAGTATATAATAATATTCTGATATTGGCCAACACGTAAAGTGGTAATGGGAACATTAAATTTTGCCATTATGTGATTGTTTGGAATTAAAGTTTATATTTATCTTATTAATTTAACATATATGATTAAGATTATCATTATGTAAAATTAAATTACATTATGCTTATATGAATTTAATTTGCTAAAAGGTCAAACTTGACAAATGTTTTTTAATATATATGATTTGAGATTTTAAAGTATATCTCATATAGTGTTATGTATAATTAAATGTCTATAGCATGGAAGTTTGTTAGTCACCAAAGTGGTCTAGCTTATTAAGATATTTAAATATTTAATTATATATTTATATTTGTTTGAGATTTTAGATATATCTCATTAAAGATTTATATAATTAAATGTTTATTGCATAGAAAACTTATTAGTCACTAAAGTAGCCTGGCTTATTAAGATATTAAACATTTAATTATATGTTTTAATTATTCGTGTTATGTGATGCAATTAAATTACCGAATAATTAAGTTCATTAATTATTTTTCTAGGAGGTGACCCAAAGGTTGACCATTGCTTATAATTAATGACATTATAGTGGCTTATCAGTATATTAAGTTAATATAATTGTATATTCAAAGATGACATAAGTATTAACTTTAGTATAATTGATAGTCTATTAAAGTGTTTATTATTTTAGTATCAGAGCGGGTTTGCCCTATATAGTCAATGTCATCCTTTTGAGTATAACTTTTAACAACAAGTCTGGCCTTATACCTTTCAATGTTACCCTTTGAGTCATGCTTGGTCTTAAAGACCCACTTGCAACCTAGTTGTTTTAAACCTTCAGGCAATTCAACTAAATCCCAGACTTTATTGTCATACATTGATGTTAACTCTTCTTTCATAGCATTAAACCACTTTTCAGAATTGTTACATTCCATGGCTTGGATAAATGAGACTGAATCTTTATCAAGACTCAAGTCACATTCATGCTCTAATGAATAAACCACATAATCATTCGAAATAACTGGTCTTCTTTGCCTTACAAACCTTCTTAAATCTATTTTTTGTGGTATCACTTGCTCATTTATAACTTGGTCATTGTTAACTAATTCATTATTAATTTGTTCATCTAGTGGATCCAGGATATTATTTTGTTGTTCTAACATGTTGTGAGACCGTGATACAACAAGAGGAATAACAACTGAAGAAGAAACAGTGGGTATAGAACTTTCCACCCTAGTTTCTTGAATATCCACTTTACATGGTTTACTACTCCCACTAGATTGACCATACTCAATGAACCTAGCATTACTAGACTCAACTATTCTCGTACTATGGTTAGGACAGTAAAATTTGTAACCTTTTCCGATGAAATAGCCACTAATGGTTTTTGCATCAAACTTCTTTTCATGTGGATTATATATACTTCTGTTGGGCATCCCCAAATATGTAGATGTCTTAAACTGGGTTTTCTTCCTGTCCACAATTCATAAGGTGTTTCAGGAATTACTTTATTAGGAACCCTATTAAGCAGATATGCAGCGGTCTTTAATGCATGCATCCACAAAGATAAAGGTACAATACTCTCATAGTACTTTTGTTTATACAAAGAAAAATCATTATTTCTAATCTTAAAATTAAAACTCTCATGATTCAGCTTTCCAATAGAAACCAAAATGAGAAAAGTTTGGATTTTTGCTTGCTTTGAAAAGTTATTTATTAGTGGTGAATACTTAAAAACCTACCGTAACAAACTTGAAAATTTTCTTAAATATAAAGAACTTTGTGATATTGATGGTAGAGATTTATTTTTGAAAGACTACTTTTCAGTGAAACAAAAAAACTAATTGATGTACTAAATTATTTAAAAGTAATGGATGATTGTTTTCTTAATACATATATTACATATATGATATTATTGACAATACTAGTCATAGTTGCCTATGTGAAAAGAATCTTTTCAAAGTTGAAATTATTCAAATTTTACCTTTGATCAGTAATGTCACAAAACAGATTGAATAAGTTAACTATGTTATCTATTAAAAGTGATTAGAGAACACTCACAGTGAAATAGTCAAATGTTTCAACAAAATTTGTGTATATAGAGTAATATTAATCACAAATTTGACTCGAGATTTGTCTTGACTAAAAATTTATTAAATACCAACTTCGAGTCACTAGCTAGTCAAATTTGGTAAGCCAGTGCATCAAAGTTTGATATTTAATAAAGTTTTTAGTTGATCTAAAGTCGAATCTATGACTAATCTTGTTCTATGTAGATAAATTTATTAAAATATTTGACTATTTCATTTGTAAGTGCTTTAACAAAGACTATTAATTATAAAGACATAATTAGTGATTTCGCAGTAGAAAATACAAGAAGAATAAATAAACTCAATGATATATTTGTACTGATTCAATTATTGTTATTGAGAATGATCTTTTAAGGTAATTTAGTAAAATAAATATTTAATATTTTAAATTTATATTTCTTTCATTTTTTGTAATTTAATATCTATTTTCTCTTTTGAATTAAAGAAGATAAAATTAAATTTGATAATTTAATATATAGATACAAATAATTTTATATATATATATATATATATATATATATATATATATATATATCATAAAAATTGAAAAAGAAAAGAGCCATGGTTTAAATTTTATGTTGTATTCAACAAATCTCAGGGCCGATCCTACAAATCAAATATATTAATTTTTAGTTAAGTTACACATGTTAGCTCATAATATTTTTGAGCTACCTACTATGTATACACATATATATAATTTTTGAAATGCTTATTCGCACGTATATTCTATACGTAATTCACGAATTATATTAATATGAATATATTTTTAATATCAATCTAGTAATAAAAATTTTATTTGCGATTTACCTATAATATATCTGCATGCATGTAGAAGCCCATCTTATAAATATACTTTCAATATTTATATTATGGCGAATAATTGAAGGTGATGGTGAATTATTCAATTGTTGATTAAATCTCTTCGTGTACGTACACACACACACACATATATATATTGAAATAGTTTTCTATAAATGTTTTTAAAAACTGAATAAGAATATTCAAAAATAAACATGATTACCTTTAACAAGTAAACACAGATTTGTATTACTATGATTTGAGACACCCGTACACTTTGAAATTTAAGACATCATCCGAAATCCAAATTAAGTTAACCCCGACTTTAAAGAAAATATAAAATTAAAACAACTAAAATTAGAACAGCGAAAAATTGAATTTTATAATACTTAATTACACCGCACATACACAAAAGTCAAATATTGTTAATGTGTTATTAAACTGATATCTACCAAAAAACAAAAGGGAAAGGATGTCATTCAGTTCTAATTCCAGAATTTTTAATGTAATTAACCCGTTGAATTTGATTCTAGGAGCAACTCGGCTGTGGAGGATGATCAAATCAAACCATCAATGGTGTGTCTCATTTTGTGGGTCGGAATAGTTTGTGTAGGTTTGACTAATTTATATTTTTCAAACTCTAAATTTAAATATTTAAAAATAATACTTAAATTGGAAATTATTTAATAATCTAAATATATTAATACATTAGAATTAAAATAATCATTTTAATGGATAAAATGTTAATATTAAAATCCTAAATTAAATTACAATGCAATGCAGTTGAATTACATTTAATAAACATCTTTTTGGCATTGTCTCGGTTCTGTTTATGGACTTTAAACATCTACTTCAACTCTGATTTTGAATTTTAAAAGACTGAATTAATTTACTCTGAGGAGAAAGAAAAGGTTTTCATGGTTGCCTAAATGAAGTTTATTTTTATACCTTGTTTAAGGAATGCCTTTTTAGACTTCAAATATTGATATTTTGAATCGTGTTATTTCATTTATTAAATAATCTATCATTTTGTTTAATTGATTGTGAAAGGGTTTGGGGGCTTGAGAAAATAGAAATCAGATGCATTACCCGATGTTGTATTGTTAGATAATCCTGTCATGCTAAAAGAATGTGATTGGATAATATTCTACTATGAAAATAAAGTTTATTTAAGAACTGCGTTATGTATTAAGGCCGCTACGATAAGAAATTAGATGTACTTATAATCTTGTTTTTCTTTTGCCATTTACTAGCCATTATTTTTCCCAAATTTTGTAACAGTTGCCATATGTCGTTTAATATTAATTTCATCAGAACTTATAAATAATATATAGAGACGTGAATTCTCCTTTTACTGATTTTGTGTGGTGAGACTTAAAGTTCATATAGGGTTTTGGGCGAGGCATCTTATATATTTTGTGGTCAAACATGTTTTTTGGGTACCAAAACATCTTAAGGTTTTTTTAATCATAGAACATTAGCATTAGTTAAAATTTTAAAAAAATTGTTAACATCGAATGATATTAATCATATATTATACTTAAAATTAATATTTTCACTCTAAAATTTATTAAAATTTTAAATTCTGAAGTACTAATTTATCAAATTTGATTAAATTTGACTAATTAATAATTTAAAATTTAAAATTTTAATAAAATTTATAGTTAAAATATAAATTTTAAATATAATTAATGACTAATATAATATTATTCGATATATAAAAATTTATTGAAACTTTTAAGTAATTTACTATCAATACATCAATATCTCGTATATCCATTCTTTGATCATATTACTGTAGATTGTGGCAGCATCCAAATTAATTTAAAAAACCATTGACGTGGGTTTTTTCTTTGTTTTTTTTTTCTGGTAATCCTCTTTTATCAAATCTGTGTGCGATGCAGGGTGTGAAACAGATCATCAGAGAAACACCTAAACACACGTATACAATGAGAAAGGGAGGGACGGTTGGGTTGCATTGTCTTAATTGAGCGGCTAGTAGGAGTTTATTGAAGACCAGCGGGAACTATATAATTAATTAATAGCCAATAGGGGTGTGCATGGTGCAAATACTACGACAAATTAAGTCTTTAATTTAGTCTCTCTACATATACATAACAACACTGCTGCAAATTTCAAAGTCACATGCTTCTTCTATCGATCATGACACCCAACATTCATTAGCCGCATGTCATCAGTCGAGAAGCATGTAAAATCCTCACTCTCAAATAAAATATATATTTGAAATAGCCTAATTTAGGACTTTCATTACCTCCATAACCTACCCGTGCGAATAGGATCTCCATTATAAAAAATAAAATAAAATCAAAGCTTTATTTAAAAAATCATTCGAAGATTTGAAAAGTTTAGAACTCCAAATTATATTTGTCGAGGACAATCTCAGAGTCAATACAACCGATCGGAGCCTTTACACCGAAAACATGAACTACAAATTGGTAAAATTAATGTACGTTAGTGTCCATTATTATTATTATTATTGTTATTATTATTATTTAGAACGCAAGAAACAAAGAGCGTCATCGATCGATCAACCCCACCCGCAATCAAATGCACGTAAGTCCATACTAGTTTTCACATTCATATGTCGGCCTGTATGTATAGGGAGTATTTTTTATTCGCATAGTAATATTTTTATTACATGAATGTGCATGCACGTGTTTGAAAATTAGTAGTCTACAGTTACGTGCGCTCGATCATCATTAGAAATACCTAAAGGCATATGATCAACATTAAGGTCGGCTCGGTCTTTTGATTTTCTTTTTCTGTCGACCGCGTACGTCTCTGCCTTTTCTTTTTGAAGTCCAATTCCAAATTCGACTTTTATGGGTGCATGCGAGCTGCTAGTAGCCAACATGCAAGAGTCTACATGACTTTTCTAATTTGACCCTCGATCCATCGAATATATCCACGTATATATACATTCATGAGACTAATAAATGAAAAAAATAATCTCATTTGTATTACCGTCGATAATAGATTCGGCCGAAAATCATGAAACATTAAAAATAAACAACTCACGAAATAAACATCGTAATTGAAAACACAACCTACTCTAATACCATATTAAAATTCAAAGTTTAACGTCCTAAAATTAATTGGCTGTAAGAAAAATTACTTTTAGATATATATTAAATTAATCAATTACTTTCTCCAATAAGGAACTCTAACACATATAACAAATTATTTTTTTATATATATATTTTTTTCTTTTTCCTAATTTATTATGTATGGCGCTCACTATATATTTTTAGAGCAAATTTTAAAAACATAAATTTTTAAAAATATATTCTTTACTTTATCAAATATAATTTATTTTAAAATTTAAATTTAAATTTTAATAAGTTTTAAAATAAAACAAAGAAAAAAAAACAAAAACATCTACTTGACCAGCTGTATATATATATCTATTCAAATCCGGTTACGCCGTCAATTGCCCTGTCGCACGCGCATCTGTAAGACTTTTTTTTAGTTATATACATATATATTAATTACATGTGAAAGGGCCAAAATGGGAGCTGTCGCCTACAATGCACCTATATGCTAAACCAGTAATATTTGAAGCTTTTCGTGTGATTATATTGCATGCTCTGAAATGCAAATATTGACCGATTCTCTACATATTTGACACGGAGTTTTAGAAAAAGTTCAACTAATATTGAAATGATCTAACTTATTGTTATCAAGACCACTATCTAATTTACGTATTTTATCAATTTATATTTTTCTTCGTATAATTAGATATATATATAGAGAGAGTCCGGTTAGGACGTAAGATTAATTTATTATTATGAAAATTTTTAATATGGACCGTTAAATTAATATTTAACGGTTTAGGTTAGACTTTTATTTAACTATAACTCAATTGCTATAGCGAAGCTATAATTATATAAAAATCTAATCTGCACTATTGGTTACAATATCTAACGGTCAAGATTAAAATTTCACAATAAAGAACTGACCTCACGTTTTTATTATAGTAAAACTCTCTTTCTATATATGTGTGTGTAGACACTACATATAGAAAATACGTTAATATGCACGTTTGTGACAGCTTAGCCTTACTGCAACATCCTTGAACCCAAGACCATAGGAAAGGAAAAATATATCTAAGTATTTGTAACGCATTCCAATAAATAGTTTTATATTAGCCACAATTAGGATTGTAAATGAACCAAATGATTGTAAATAAACTACCGTTAAACTCAGCAAAAAATTATTTATGTTTGTTCGTTTAAGAAAGATAATATTCGTAAACAATTTTTTTTGTTTATGAACATAAATGAACAAACGCAAACAAAGGGTGTTTGACTCATTTTTATTCGTGAACGCATGTTCATGAACAATATTCGTAAATATATATTTGCAAGCTTGTGTTTACGAATAATGTTTTAAAATATCAATAATTACATTTATGAACATAAGTTCCCGAATAGGTGTTCACAAACAAAAGTTCATAAACGGCTAACTAAACGAACAAATAAACAAACAGTTAAGTAAACAAACAAGCATACGAGCATATTTGTTTATAAACTTTGAATAATTAATATTTTAATTTACAAACAGTCGTACAAATATATGACTTCTTGAGTTCATGAACAAATGAACGAATGATCTAATTTGTTTATAAATTTAGAATAATTAGGTATTTTAGTTAATAAATAATTAAACGAACGAATATCTTGAGTTTTTGAATAAAGTAAAAATGCAATATTTGCGAACAAGTATGTTAGTTAATTGATGAACATTGTTCGTGAACAGTAACAACAATTATGAATACGGTGATTTATTACCAAATGGGTTGGTCAATTCATTTAAGGATTATTACCAATCCAACCTTGAACACCTTAATGCTCTGTTTGAGTCAATTCATTTATAACCCTGGCCACAATTGATTTCATAATATCTTAAAAATAAATCCACAAAAATAAATAAAATAATAATTAATCTAATGGCCCACCTACCTCACACAAATGGCATAATGTTTATGACAAATATTTAAAAATTTGAGTGATTTAAACATGTTTGATACATATTTTTATTTTTATATTTAATTAAATTTTATAAAAATTAATTAAAATATAATATAGTGGGTCGTAATAATAAATTAGAGTAAAGAGAAGGCAAATATTTTTTAAAAAAACAAATTGTGTCCCACAAAAAATTGAATTTAAATTTTAAAAATAAAAATAATTAAAACTTATTTTTTTAAAATAACTACAAAATTCATATGTTTTGAAAAAGCTTTTGAATTCTTATTCATAATTACCTTTAGCCAGCACAATTGGATTGTGTTTGCTGGGTTTTAAACTCATAACTTGGGATGTAAATTGGACTATCGGTTCGTAGACCAATCTACGGACTGGGCGTGCCGAAGTGGATCAAATCATTGTAAACTTAGTTCATTTGAATCACAGGCCTAAATGGGTTGGTCAGTTTGGCTCGTGATCCGTACAGACCAAAGCTAGATGGACCCAGACTGGTGTACGGATTCAATCCAAGTTTGAAGTCCCCAACTCCCCACCCAAGTCCCGACCTTATCAATGTCCGCCTATGTCTTGCACTTCCATCTGGACCATCTCTCCCGACTTAAAAATTTAAATTTTTAACATTTATATAATTATTAAATTATATTATCACAATATCACGCATTCAATTCATGCTACACACATTACTTATTTACTTACCCTACCCTAATATACCTTAGTTCCTTATCGACTCCACAGTCCACAACCGCTTACCCTAATCTAATTCCCAATTTCCCATCCCATATCATCACGTTGACTCGTCATCATTGAGAGCCAAGAGGCAGGTGAAGGCACAGCACAGCGGCTAAGCCGCACCACCCATTCGCTGATTTGCTCCTCGTGTCGCTTGTCCGTCGATCAGCTCCCTGCATCGCCTGTCCGCCAACCTAATCCTTGTGCCACCCATTTGTCAATCTACACCCCGAGCTGCCCGTCTGCTAAACTGCTCCCCGAGTCGTCGTCCGACAATCTGCTCCTGCAATGACGGATTTAGGGGGCCGGCGGGGGCCACCCCCCAATTCTAAAATTTATTATTATATATATACTTATATTAAAATTAAAATTTTTCATTATGATAAAATATATATAGTTATAGTTATAGTTATATGTGTATATATATATAAATATAAATTTTAATTATAGCTATATATAATAATTAGTAATATATATATATATATATATATATATATATATATATATATATATAAACTTGCGATTTAAAAGATTATTAATTTAGATTGATTTAGTTCATTAATTTTTGAATTTTTGAAAGTTAAAATGATATAAAATAAAAAAAATAAATAGTATGTGTGCACATTAATACTAATATATGTCAAACTTATAACTTTAAAAGTCTTAAAATTAGATGACATATATAGTTCACAAACATAACACATCATGTATTAACAAACCATCTTAAATAAATAAATTTTAAAACATAAAATAAAAAAAAGTAAATGACAATATTGTTCAGTTCGGTTTTATTTAAATCGCAGTTTTGAAATCCCAAAACAAATCAAACCAAAAATATTATTTGGTTTCAAACCCAATAAAACCGATTTTGTTTTGTTTTGACAGTTTGATAAATTAAATTGGTGAGAGTCGGTTTAGTTCGGTTTTGGTGGTTTAAAGTTTTACCCCTAACTTAGATGATGCTAATCGTAATTTTAGGTAACAGATATACGTTACACAGTTTGTATCTCGGCCCCCCTTAATAAAACTTTTTGGATCCGTCCCTGTGCTCCCACAAACTGTTTCCCGTGCTGCTCATCTTCGAACTACTCCGGCATGTCACGTCCCCTATTCTAGAGAACCAAAACCGAACAAGTGACTTCCCCATCCATGCACCTGAATGGTCAAGGGGTTGGTGACTAGCACCTATGAGGAACATACAAAGCGGATGCTATCCAAATTCCCTGTACAAACGTACATCAAGGGTATAAAAGTACTTTTCCAAATGCCAAACAACCATTATAAGTATAATATAAAAGTTATTACATAAACTTAGTCAATTCTTACAACTATCCTCGAACACTTGTCCGGGATTATGATCAAATAAAAACAACATTTAACAAAATTCATACATTAAATAAATACTCCGCTAAGTAGCGCAATCCATAGCTAGCTCCTGTCAACACCTGGAGAAAATAAATCAACGGGTAGGGTGAGCATAAAGCTCAGTAGGTGATCTACCAATCCTTACCAATCTTCAACAAAGAACTACTAATACCAAATGTCATATGTACAAGTGTACATGTGTAGTGGAGTTATTAGATATTAATGCGGCACATAACAATACAAATTAGAATACCAACCAATACACATGCAAACCTTATCTATCATACCACTCTATCACAATATCATAAATCATTTCACATTACAACTCATATTAGCACATCACATTAACACATAGCACCACACATGTCACATCAAAACAATTCATATCTGCACTTTACCGTGTTCACTGTGCTTTATCACACCGATATCCTTAACCGGATCTATTGTACAATTTTGTCCTTTATCGGACTATTGTTCTTTACCGGACCACTGTCCTTTACCGGACCTTATCACAATAAATATAGTGTACTATATAACAAGAACACACATCAATAATACATAACATCCGCAGTAAAATCATACCAGTGTACAATCATTACGAACATGTTTCCAGCATAAAAATAAATATATGCATACCAATATAACAAAGAAAGGCACACCACAATCTCCAAACACTCATTAGGGTTTCACTCTAAAGGTTTCAAGCTTAGATTCTCATTAACAGGTTAAAAGAGACAAAATAGGCTAATAAATTAGTGCATATTTTGTCCCAACTTCAAAAAATCATAACTAATTTTATAGAACTCTGATTCGCTATTAACACCCACCGTTTCGAAGGGTTTTTAATTGGTTATCCAATAAAATATCAGAAAAATCATCCGACCAAGTTACTATTTACCCGACCACTTCAAAATTCACCCGACTATAAGGGAAAGTTTATTAAAATACTGCGAATATTCAGCCCGTATAAAAATTAGCTTCACCTAACCACTTACTGTTTACCAGACCACCTCAAAATTCACCTGAACAGAAGGGAAAGTTTATCTAAATACCGCGAATATTATGCCCATATAAAAATTAGTTTCACCCGACCATTCACTGTTCACCCGACTACCTCAAAAGTCACCCGACTAGAAGAGAAAGTTCATCGAAATACCGCGAATATTTCATCTGTATAAAAATTAGCTTCACCCAACCACTTTACTGTTCACCCAACCAATACTATTCACCGATCGAACTGTTCATATAGTTCCAGCATACGAAGAATCTACCCTAAAACGATTTCTAAATCCTCAACATCAAGTTTGAACGTCAAACATCTTTATTAGGCTCCCTATCTCAGTTACATGCAAAATCATTCATTTTAATTTTGATTCTCATAACTATACCAACCCTAGATGTTTTAGAACCCTAGGAGAGATTAGGAAGGATAGAAACACCTACCTCTAAAATAATGCAACAGACTTCACTTGTCAGAACGTCAGGAAGCTTCAAATCACGACCTTCTTCTCTCTTCCTTGCTCCAAGGACAGTGAGGGCTCTCAATACGCAAAGAAACAACAGCCAACAATCCCTGGCCAGCTTCCCTATTTATAGAGGTGAACAGGAGTCCAATTTAGTTTTAACTTCTTGCTAATTAAGAAACCTAATTATACTAGATTTCCTAATGTACTAAAATTCCTATCTTAAACAAATGTAAAATACCGAAAAGCCCTTTATTAATCAAAATTCATATTTCTATTAAATATTAAGAATATTAAATCATAAAACAACTGAATTAATTAATTTACCCCTTAAATCGCCACTGGATATTACTAAAATACCCCTGGGTCATCTACACACCAAATAAGACCCATTTAAAGTCTAAATGACCATATTTTGACCTACAAAACCAAAATAACGTCTTCAAACCAAATACAAGATATATTTTAACTTATTCAGGGTACATGATATTATAGGCAAGGCGTGAGTTAATTACTTAATTTCATTTTTTTGCTAAATTCGTTTTTGGTAACTCAGAATTAAGTGTTTATTAAAAAAACGTACTGATCCGCAAAATGGTCCGGTTCATATGCAGACCAGACCAATAAATTTGTAGTTCGTATAAACTGCGGACCTAAATTGGCCAGCCCGTTTAAGCCCACTTCATAATGGATTAGACCATATCTGATCGAACTGGTCCATTTTACACCCCTACTCATTATCATGTTTTAGGAACACTAAACCAAACAGAGCCTTTAACTCTACAAAGAGGTTTTGTGTACGTTAAGATACTATAGAATATTTGTGACAGTAATTGTTTTTGGTTTGTTATGATAATATATAGGTATTTTCGCCCTGGAGTGGAAACACACACACTCTCTCTCTCTCTCTCTCTCTCTATCTCTCTCCTCTCTCTCTCTCTCTCTCTATATATATATATATATATATATATATATATATAAGAGCCCAATGTACACTAATTTAATGCGAAGTATCAATATTCATCTCACTATGCCAAATAAATCATCTAAGTTGCATAAATTTGAACTAAGATCTACCATGACTAATTTTAGAGACCTTATCATATAACATGGGGCTATATATTATTGCTTTTGAATAATTATATATAAAAGAAAATTATATATATAAGTTATTTTTACGTAAGTTTTTCTCGCACACCTAAGAGCATTTACACTAGGTCCTTCAAACTCTAAAATTTAGAGAAAATTTTAAATTTTGAAAAAAAATACCTTACATCAGGTTCTTTAAACTTTAAAATTTAGAAAATAAAAATAGATATTGGAGAGAGAATCTCTATATTTGAAGGATTACTATTTATCCTCCAAATAATTTTTAATATATTTCTTGTTATATGTACATTTTTAATTGGTTATAATAAATAGATGAGATTTAAAAAAAATCTTAAATATAAAATAATAAATTATAATTTATTATATAAAGATAGAGATAGAGGACAGATGCATGTAATTTTTTAAATATCTTTAAATTTATACTGTACATCTATCAAAATAGAAATAGAAAAAATAAAGCCGGTGTGTGGATGCTCTAACTACTAACCAGACTCAATAATCTAATCAGGTCGACTTATAATTTAATAAAATTTAATAGAATAATGAGTGCACAACAAACCTGCGTAAAATAGTTTCTATGTAATATGACATTAAATAAAAACACTAATCATGTGGTGCCAGTTCTAGCATGCGCACTCAGCCCCATCTAGAGATAACAAAGAACTCAAATATCAGTGTCACATTTCAAGCACACATGCTCCTAGAGAAATATAATAGACTGGATCAATAAAATAGAGCATGAGAGGCAATTAATTAGCTAACATGCGTAATAGTGCAATATGGCACAACAATTTTCTAACAAACCAGTAATACATGATTTTATATTTTTGATAATGACAAAAAAAAGTTGCCTTCAATTACATCTTAGAATGAATAAATTCCACAGAAACAGACAATTCAAAGCAAGATTATTATTAGTTGTTATTTCCTACCTTTTAGCATCCAAAAGAAAAAAAAAAACTATTCCAATATTTTAAGGAAACTTAACATTTCTTCCACAACCAACAGCCTACCACTTCCTGTGGGCTACTTTAGTTTCTCCATCATTTCGCAGATATAATATTATTAATTCACTACCCAACAAAATTTTATAAAAAATTCTTACCGTCACAATTTATAAATAACCCAATGTTTTATGTCACCTAAATTATGTCTGTCTATGGATCCCATAATTAAAATAAAAGGTTCCGATGTCACAGCTGTTGTACTAAAAATAATAGTAGACAAGGGAAAAAGAGAGAGACTCGTGTACGGCCTAGCCTTGTATTGCTTTTCAAAATATGGGTAGCTAGTTAATTAGCTGGCTACCGGCGGGGTCAATCTTTACAGCACAACCTTGACAATCTTGACAGCACTTTTTTTTTCATCTATCCCGGGCCATAAGAATCGGAATAACATTAACCGCACTTGCCCATGTACTTTCACTAAAGTCCATTCTCTTGTAATTACTTTATTGTTTTTGCTATTTCTACTCTTTATAGTTATGGCTTTGATGTTTACGGCTAATCCTATATTGTTCGTGTCTTTCAACCATTATCCGTAAAAAATTATAATTAAAAATAATTAATTTATTTAAATAATAACTTAAACACATGCTCTCTGTAACTAAAATGTAATGATTCTATTACCATTAAGTACTACCCCAACAACTATATAATATTTTATAACTATAACAATATGTTAATTTTGTTAAGGCTAATGTTAGATATAAGCATATGCACAAGCAAGCAGGGAGGCCCAGAAGGCAACCACTTTGGATACCTATTAAAATATAATATATAGGAGCATTTTTTTGGCATTCACTGTGCCAGCCTCCACTCCAGTCCACCATTTCTCCACATGGACCACACTACTCTATCTTTGCCTTCGTGCCCACAGGCTTTGCCTCCACCTCCACCTCCATGGCTCCACACATCATCATTCACCAATCGCTGACGACACATCTCAAGGTCTCCCCAGAGTCCCAGACCCTAATCCGGCAATCCCTAGTGGCCCAACCCCAAGTCAGATGACTCGGCAAGATGGCAACCTTGATCGCTCAAGCCTCAACTCTAACCTTCGACCGCCTCTCTCATAGTTTGACTCCCATAAGTTAGATCCTATAGAGCCTGAGGACTTTGCAAGTCCCACATCGGCTGGGGAGGAGAACGAAACGTGCCTCTTAAGCGGGCGTGGAGGCCTCTCCTGGCGCGAGGCCTTTTGAGGTGCTTGTGTAGCACTGCCAAGAACAAAATCAGGGATTGAGTTTGAGCCCTGAACCAGACAATATCATGCTACGGGGGACTTGGGCTGTTACAGATCCAGTCGTCATCCATGGGCCATCTAATCTGAAACCCTAGTCTCCAAACTCTCCACTCTAGACGGTGTGATAGGTCACGTCAGTCTTTATGACCAAGTAAACGGAGGCCAAATATTTTGGTTAACAATTAGATTAAATCAAGTCTCAAATAATCAGCCAAGCAAGTCAATCGCATTAATTATTTTCAAATTCAAATCTATGCTATCTGTTTCCTTTTATTTAGGTTTTGGTTATGCTAATTAGTCTACTATTTAAGAAGTCTGAAATTATGAATAAAGGACATGAAAAAACTTATGCATTAAATCTGTGGTATGTTCTCACCCTAAGAGAATTTTCATTTCCTTTGTATCATCTTTGACTTGGACCTATCATTGGTATCAGAGCATGACAACTAACAAGGAACGGATCAAACAACTTGAAGTTAGGCTTGGTGGAGTCCAAGATGAGTTACGTAGGGTGGCGGCCAGCATGTCCCAAGTTGAGGAAATGTTAAATTGCCTGTCCAATGTCTAACTTATCAACCCAAAAATGCCCAACTCTCACCGAGAAGATAACGACTGGGATAGGATGGTGGTCTCTTCTAAAACAGCGAAATTGGAGTTTCCTCGATTTTTGGGTGACGACTCGACGGAGTGGTTCAATCGGGTGAATCAATTTTTTGAATTTTAAAATACATTGGAGGCAAGAAGAGTTCCTTTGGCTTCTTACCATTTGGAAGGAGAGGCCAATTAATGGTGGTAGTGGATGCACAGAACATTTCAAGAAGAAGGACGACCCCTCTCATGGGAAAATTTTGAGGAGGAGCTCTGGGCTCACTTTGGGCCTTCGGAGTGCAAGGATTTTGACGAGGCTCTTTCCCGAATTCAACAGACAAGTTCTGTGAGGACCCGTGTCCTAGTCCTGAGAGTTAGAGGTTGTGAGGTGCCTTATCTTGTATCGACACGTGTTTGGGCTTGGATGAATTAGTCTTTTTTTTTTTTGTGTTTGGGCAAGCACCTTGACCCGACGGCCAGCAGGAGTCCGAGGGCGCAGTGCCTCGGCGGGGGTCAAGGGGGCAGCGCCCCTTGCGGGAATTCTGGGGCAGCACCCCGGAAGCCAAATTATTTTGGAGGAAGCTAAGTTAGAATTTCATGTGTAGCTTGGTCAATGTGGCCTTGGTCGGTGTAGCAAGGGCCGACGTGGTCGACCTGGCAGAATGAGTGGTCGAAGTGGTCGACGTGCGTCGATGTGTGTGGTCGATGCGAGATTCTTGTTCGACGTAGGTCGATGTGTGGTCGAGGTCGACCAAGAGCAATTTCTCGAGAGCTTTTCCTTGTGTATTGGTCGACGCAAGAAATGTTCGACGTGGGTCAATGTGAGGTCGACGTGGTCGATCCAGCTTGAGATCGACCTGATGCGATGTGAGTTTTGGTCGACGTTGAGGCCTAATCAACGTGAGAAGGGTGGTCGATATGGGTCGATCCCGCCTGCTTTTGGGTCGACGTCGCCTCTGTGACAACGTATTTTCGATACGACTTCTGTCTTTTGATTTTAGGGTTCTTTTTCCGTAGCCGCCGACACGAGAGAGAGAGAGAGAGAGATTGTCGTTTGCACAATCATTGTGGGTGCGTTCTTGGAATCAGGAGGCGCCATTGGAGAGGAGCAAGGAGGAAGGAGGATCATCCGATTTCTTGATTTCCAAACCCTAACACAGTCGGATCCAAGGTAGGTGGTTCTATCTCCTGGAATCCGTTTCATGGGTATAACTGATAATGTGATGATTGTGGAGAGATTGCGATATGCGTGTTTACATGTATGTATGTGTGTGTGTATATATATATATATATATATATATATATATATATATATATATATATATTTTGTGTTGAGAAAAGTGAGAACGAGATGTTGTTGAATCAAGTTGATGTGTGTTGTGAATTTGAGTACATGCACGAGAATTGTTATTCTTTAACAGAGTTGTCCCATGAGTTAGTTTTATGTTTTGTTATTGTGCTTGAAAATATGAGATATTGAGAGTCCATGGAATGGACACGAGATACTGAGAGTCCATGGGATAGACATGTGATATTGAGGTCCCACTGAGGGGGCAGTCCTGGATTGGACATGAGATATGAGGTCCCAGTGAGGGGATAGTCCATGGGATGGACATGAGACATTAAGGTTCCATCGAGGGAACCTCCTGTGAATTTCTTGTGTGTATTTCGTTGTACTTTAATTACACTACACTGCACATATCTTCACAGAGCATTTTGTGGAGGAGATATTGGGTTGGTCCAGGGAGACATAACCCCTACTGAGCTGTGGTTTGCTCACCCACCTTTAATGTCTTTTTCTGCAGGACCTAGCTGGCGTTAGGAGATTGTCACACCGTGGATGTATGAGTGTTATTTTATTGTTTTCTTTGATATATTGTAATTAAGGAGACTGAGACTCTTGTATTTGCTTTAGATTGGTGTATTTATGTGAAACACTGTGTTTTGGGGCTGGTGATTCTATTAAACATGTAATACAGTTTTATGATATGGATTGGTTTCCTTGTATGGTTTGTGCATGGCATGCGTGACATTGTAGCAGGTTTGGGGCAGCACCCTAGTGGGAGCCCTAATAGGTGACCATTCACCAACCCCTTGTCCTCTTGGGTGCGAGGCATGGGGCATCACTAACCGGTTTCCCGGTGTTGGGAAATCCGGGGCGTGACAAGTTCCCTATATGAATATTAAAAAGAATTTGAAAGTTTGGGCAATCGAGTTAGAGGATGGGCACAAAAGGCACTAGTAGGAACGTTCATGGGTGGTTTGCGAATTGATATTTTGGATGGAATACGCATGTTTAGACCACAAATATTGACATAAGCTACCAATTTTGCATGCATGCGTGACGATCAGTTAACACGACCACAACGGGTTACTAAATCCCCAACTATAGTGTGGACCTCTCCAGCAACATTGCCACTACCCTCTACATCACAAGTAGCAACTCCTGTGGCCGCAGCTCAACATCTTAATTGGGACGAGATAAAACAAAAGAGATTGCAAGGTCTATGCTTTAATTTAACGAGCGATTTATCCCTGGGCATAAATGCCAAGGGGCCCGGATTTTAATGCTGGAAGGAGATGTAAACCATGAAGATGTCGTCACAACTGAGGAAACCAAAAGACCACCAGGGAAAAGGACCCTACTTGACAAATTTCTGACTTCGATCCTTGAGAACAAGGATCCGCTGGTTAGGGGAAGTAATGATAGGCCACGTCAGTCTTTAAGACCAAGTAAACGGAGGCCAAATATTTTAGATAATAATTAGATTAAATCAAGTTCCAAATAATTAGCCAAGCAAGTCAATCATATTAGTTATTTTCAAATTCAAATCCATGTTGTCTGTTTCCTTTTATTTAGATTTTGGTTATGCTAATTAGTCTGCTATTTAAGCAGGCAGAAATCATGAATAAAGGACATAAAAAAAATTATGCATTAAATCTATGGTTTGTTCTCACCCTAAGACAATTTTCCTTTCCTTTGTATCATCTATGATTGGGACCTATCATGGTGACAGTCTGCTACACATAAATTATCATTTGAAATTAACTTCATTGTAAACACAATTGAGTTTAACAAATATTAATTATGTAGTGACTTCATAGACGACTGCTAAAAATTGGCTTACCTGCTAACACTGAAGTCTTCTGTTAGAATGTTTAGTTTATTTCTTTTCTAAAATCTAATTTTAATTCTTTCATTTTTATGCTTCAAAATTTTACTATTGTGCTATGTTTCATAAATTTGCTATTTATTTCATTAGTTGTTGCCTAATATTTACCAAATTACATGCCATTTTATACGACTTGTTTCCATATTCACATTCCAAATAGGTCATTTTAAATCAGATCCTGAATTGAATATGAGCATGAAATGAAAATTTAAGTGGTTTTGTTTTTACCCATAACCTCTCCAATTAAGGAAGCTCACGATATTGTTACACTCAATGCAATTATAATTTATATCCACATTTAATTCACTGGAAAAGGTTCCTTTCAATATACTTTGAAAGTCAAGCACACACTTGGAACTTACAATGAAAAAAACATAACATTGGACAAAGTGACAATAACAGTTAACTCACCTAACTTTGCAGTTGGAAATGATGTTTGTATATTGCTACTCAATATACAAATTTTATAATTTAAAGGTTCAATAATTAAAAGTTTATAAAAAAATATATGGGGTACTTTTGTAGACCCCGCCTAGGGCACCCAATTACATAAGGTCGGCCCTGTGCGCAAGTTTCACACATACATTGATTATGCTTACGCAATGCTTGTGAGAGATTTTTTTTATTTTTTGTCATCTTAAAAATTAAAACAAATATAAACTAATTAACAAAGACGAGGTGCAAAGATCCATCTTTGAGTAGGACTGAGAGATAGTCATTTTAGGTGGCTGGAAACATCTAGACGATATTGTGTTCGTCGATGTGAGTATTTTGATAGTATATGGGCCTAATTTCGAATTAGGGCCCTGAAATGATCATCGGTTAACTTTTGGGGATTTATTAGTTGACCTTGCGCTTGAGCAGTTAGTTAAATTAGAAAACATCTAAATATTGATGTGTTTGTCATTTCGAGCGTTTTAACTGTATTTGAGCTCAATTTGGAGTTTGAAACCCTAGAAGGATAGTTGTGTAATTTTAAGTGTTTATTAATTAAAGAATTAGTAGAAAATATAAATAAGGGGAGAGAGAGAAAGAAACTCCTAGCGTGTGCTCATTTGTATTTCTTCACCTTAGTGAAAGAAAGAGCTTGGAAGCTTGAAGGCTTAGCGATTTGGGGTGATTGGGTTTGTGGATCTCGAAGAATCTTTTATTAGGTAGGTATTCTTAAACTTCCTATCTCGATTCTGTTCTTGATATGCATGATTTTGGCATGCTCTATGAGATTTAGCATGAACCCTATTTTTTGGGGAAAAAAACTCAATTTTGGATTGAATCTGATGGTTTAACATAAGATATATGATTAAGATTTGATATATATACAATTGTGGGTATGTGTTTCTGTGATTGGGGGTTTTATGGCCGTGTATTGCATGAGAGTTAAGAAGTCAATCATTAGAATATGCATCTAGATCTAGATGGATATAATTTGTAAATATATATGTATTACTGTTGTCACCGTGCGATTTAGAGGCGTTTATGACGTGTTTTGAGGTGTATATTGTAGTTTGTTTAATAAAAATATGTTTATGAGCATCTGAGGGTCGCTGGGTTGATTCCAGACGAGGAACATAGAAAAACAATGATGAACAATACCCTTGGCGAACCGAAGGTTCGAAGGTTTGGTTCGAAGGATCGAAAGGTCGAAAGTTAGAGCAGTTTCGAGTCTTCGAGTCAGAGCTTCAGGTTAAAGCTTCAAGTTAAAGTTTCGGGTCAAAGCTTCGAGTCAGAGCTTCCAGTCAACAGTTCTAAAGTACAGTTTCAAAGGACTATTTACATTGTAAACCTTTACAGTAATTACTTAAGTTACAATATAAATAATAAATACCCCCTTTTGGATTCAAAGAAAAATACTAGGAAAATCAAATTCACTCTTTCAAAATGTAAAAAATAGAAATTAATATTGAATCTCGGAAAAATCTAGTTTTTGGTTCAAGGTGACTACTTGGAAAGTGGGGTTAGACCTCTCAGAAAAAGTTATCAAAATCAGGTTATCTTAGTTGTGATATATTGAAACATTCACGTGACTTTTTTATTTCAAGAAAACACCTTCTACGAAAATCTCCTTCTTTGGTTAAGGCATGAGGATAGTTTTGTGAAGACTAACATTTGTTATAGAGGGAGTATTGTGAAACCCTAATGTCATACTCTGTAGGTACCATACTTTTGTTGATTGGAGGATTTGGGCCTTGGGCTCCATGAGTTGTTTGTGTATTCTCACTATGATGCATAAGTTGTACTATGTGGTTGACGTGACAAGCTGAGGCCTGGGTTAAGTTGTTGAGCTCATGGTGACAGGCTGTGGCATGAGTTGAGCTCGTGGAGTAAGGGCTGAGTGCCCTGAGCTAAGACCCTATTGAGGATCATGGACAAGATGTCCTGTTGTGGATAAGCTGGGTCCTGATGTTTGTTTGCAGGCTGAGTTCTGATGATTTTGCTCACTACACTGTGCACAAGTACACTAAACATGTAATATAGACTTATCTGTGTTATTAGTAGAGTGATTGGAGTTATGGGGTCAGCTATTGATCTTATAGTTCACCCTTACCTTATTGGTTATCCTTTTCAGGTACGACTCAAGAGTAGTGGAGGAATTTATTTCAAGAAGATATGCCCACTACTCTGTATTGCTTTTGTGTAATATCCCGGACATGGGTCAGTGGACAGTTGTATTTGCACATTGTTTATGATAATTATGTACAACAGTACAATATCATCATACAACACAATATATTATAATTTCGAGATACAAACAATTGTACATAAAAATACCAATAGGTAATGTTCTCTTCGATGGAAAGCCTCCACCAGCCTTTAGCAATACATGTAAGGCAAATAACAACAAACAACAACAACAATAGGGGTGAGCCATAAGCTTAATAGGTGACCTATAACTTTACACCCTACCATGCAATATATATACTCAGTGCACAGCCAAACAAACAATAATCATCAGGACTCAGCCTGACGTAAACTATAATTAGTGAATGGATTACCAACTCAAGGCATTTAATCGTTACAACAGCTCTCATAACATACTAGTTCAATCACTTAGTTCCAAGGGATAAGTATTACATTCTAATACGGCTGCACACTGTGGGACACGTTGCTCAACCATACCAGGTTGAGAAAAAGCTTTCGATATAATGGAACACCTTTTCGAAGACAACTAGATTCTGACACTAGCATAACATCTTAGGGGCGTCTTCCACCTATCATCAGGAGCCTCACAGCATCACGTCAGGACATCCTATCCACATTAGGACTTAACATGTCCCCCACAATCCAAACAGGATCCACAACACATTAAGACATAGCATGTCTTCACTAGGACATAGCTTATTCGTGATCCTTACTAGGATCTCATCAGTATAACATCAGCTCATCAAGAGCTCATCAGGCCATAACCTCACCCCAGAGGATACATCATAATCTAGGGGCCCAAGCCACCTGTCACACCCACGTAAGGGCACATCCGTATGGAGCTTAACTTAGCTCAAACTCAACCATTGAATATACCATCATGCATAATCAAACATATCACATGGACCTAATGGCCCCATATATCACACACAAATATGCAAGCAAGCATAGCGTATCATAATAGACCCAAAGGTCCCATATGGTACACATATGTACAAGCTAACCTTAACAACCAACATATCATTAGGCTCTCATAGTGCCAACCACCCTCACCACCCACCGACACCTTAGCCGATTATGGCCTAAACTACAGTATCAAATAAACCATGACAAAGCACGATAGTTTCATCACACAGCCTCATTAGGCTCTCACAGTGCCAATTGGCACACCATAGACCCTTTTAAGCCCAAACTTATCTTACAAAACCCACAACAGAGAACATCATGTTTCCCATTCACTGGATTTCCCATTTGGAACCTCAACATCAACTTAACACATATGTTTTAACCTCCTCCAAACACGGAGCTAAACATACTTATAGTGGACTAACCAACACCGTAATATAGCTAAACAGTTCACAAAGTACTAGGGTAACGACCGCTAAAATCCACACAAGGACCCCTAGGGGCATTAGTGGTCATAGAATCATCATCGTTATGGAATCAAACTTATCTTATGGCGATGCAAAATTTTAAGTTGATTAGAGTTGCTACCAAGATAAGATGCAATTAGATCACCTAAAGTTTGTTCTGTGTCCAGAGTTGAGCTCGAGAGACAGTTACACATGAAGAGATATTAGCACCTTCATGATGCCTATAATTTGTACCCAATTTAGAAAAGAATTTTTTTTACATGTTTTAGCTTGGTTAAAAAAAATTCTATTGCAAATGAGACCAAATAGTTGTAATGATGGACAATTCCCCTAAAAGAGTAATGAGTAGAGCTATTACTTCCCTTAATTGATTTTTATACTTGGTTTATTATTTTTTTATTTTTTGGAAAACATTTGGAATGAATATTGTGTAATGCATCCAATTTTTTTGATTTTCATACTTGTTTTGTGGAAAGGTTTTGAAAAGGTTTTAAATAAATAAAATTAATTACCACAATTCTTTGTATTTTGATGCAAGTAATTAGGAATGAATATTAACTATCTAGCCCATAGTTCGTCATACCATTTTAAAAAGGGGGAAACTACATTTTTTGTGTTTTATATGTTTTTATGTGTTATTTGTTTTTTTGGTTTTGGGGGATTTTTTAGTTTTTTATTTTAGCTTGTTAGGTTTTAAAAGTTTTTTTTTTGATTTTTTTTATTTGGTTTGTTTAGAGTTTTGAGTATTTTAAACGTTTTTATGGGGTTTTTAGCTTTTAGTTGTTTAAAAGGTTTTATTTTGAGTTAGTGAGTTCAAAATTTTTCAATTTTATTTGGTTAGACAAGTATTTAAACTAGACACAATTATTAGGCCCAGTCAAGCCCGCTTGCAGGTTGGGCTAGCCTGTGGTTTGGCTCGTTTAATTTTTTTAAATATTTTTTAAAATTTAAATCTCTCATTTATTCTAAAGATTCCTTGATCTTAGTTCTCATGAATCAAACATGACATTCAAATAACTATGAAAACCGCTAAACTTACAAAATATGAATACCTTATGCAAACTTGTAATAAAATTAATAAACAAAAAATGTAAAAAAGATAATTCTAGCCTATAGGCCATAGCCTGTTATGACCTGCATATAAACAGAATAGATTTTATAGGCTCAACCCACAAAAAGCTGCAGGCCGACCCATGGGTCAGTGGCTCGTTTAACACCTTTAATTGTTTGGTAAGGCCACATTAGCCATGACCGGCTCCTTTTTTTTCTTCAAATTTAATACATAAACACACACACCCACCTACATGCAATATAACACAAACATAGGATATGCATTTTATTTCGGATTTTGTAGGAGAAATATTACGTGATGAAAATGGAACACATTATGTGGGCATTGCCAAAGTATACAAGGCAAAATTCATTAGAATGAGTAGTATAGAGTTACCACCCTCCAGAAGACACAATACAACACATGCTAACAATACCAACATAATCCTATACTTCATTAAATTGGCTATTGAGGAGGAAAGGAAGATGAAGAGAGCTGGAAGAGTATTGAAATGGAGTTGTGAGAGTGAATTTGGAGATATGAGGGTGTATTTGTTGGGTAAAGATACAACTATTGGTAATGAATATAACTGTTAGAAAAAGTCGGGTTGGGGTGGGTCGGGCAAGACCTGAGCTCGACCCGATAGCCTATCAAGGCGGAGCAAGTCGGGTCGGGATGGCCTGGGTCGAGCATTTTGGTGTGGGGCGTGTCATCACTGGTTTTCGTCTAGGCCCGTTTGGGGTAGGCTCAAACTAAACCAATGGTGAGAAATTTAGAGTTGCCACCAACTGTTTTTGGGGTACAGTTGGATACCCTCTACTTTGAGTAGTTTAAGGTGTGGTCTGCGTTATCAGAGAAGGGTTCGGGAGTTGGTCACGTATAGGGAAGGATTGGCACACCTACAACGCCCTTTGGTATCTATTTTAGGAGGAGGAGGAGGTCTCTATTTATTTTCGCTATTTTGGATTGGGTTAAGACACTATGATTTTCCTAGAAAGTCTATGTTATTTATTAAGCTAAGTTATTTGTCCAAGTTATGGTTAAAATTAATTTACCTTAAGTTTTTAAAGAAAATCCTGAAAGTTTTGTTTTGCCTTTTTATTTGAAGTGAAAAATGAAATCCTAAAGTTTTGTTTTATTTTTTATTTATTTTGGAAATTAGAGTCCTAAAGTTGAAATGTATTTTTTTAACCTTTTTTGGTTTTTAGTTTAAAAGCGTTTTTTTGTGTTTGTTTTGTTTTTATTTATTAAAAAAATGTTTGGTTTTATTTATATATATATATTTTTTAAAACTCCTTTTTTTTTTTTGTTTTTTTTTTTTGAAAGAATTAAACCTAAATCACAAGTGAAAACTTAAAAAAAAAATTGATATTTGTGTTTTTTTTGGTTTTTGACTATGACTAGAGGCGCACATATATCAAAATAAATGTGGAGTGTATAATTGTGACATCCACAAATAAAGCTACTTTTTTTTTTCATGCCTCTCTTTGCTCTCCCTCTCTCTCTTTTTACCATTCTTTACTATTCTTTACATATTACATCATACAACATATATAAACAACATACAAAAAGGAAAAATATAATGAAAATATAACATATACCAACAACACACAAAAAAAAGAAGGAAAATAGGCTGAAAAGTAATAAAGACACAGATACAAATTAACTGAACCGACTTGGCTTGAATGAGGCTTCAATACTGGGCTTCCCTTTAAACTCTCTTGTCCGTGCCGATAGTCGCCTACTCAAAAATAGAACCAACAAATCTGACAGCGAGATTTGTGAAAAAGATTTCTTGGTATTTGGAGACTAGAATGATGTATTTTTTGGGTTTAATATTTTTTAGGGGCTGGAAATAAGGAGAGTGGGCGTAACAAATAGGGGAATGAAAAAGTTTTTTGTTTTGTTTTTGTGATGAAAACGTAGGAGAGAGGGGGCAGAACTGGAGTTTTTTGTTTTTTTTGTTTTTTTTTTGCTGGGAAAAAGAGAGCTGTAATGTAACGACCCATGAGTGGGTGTTAGTCCCACATTGCTTGGTGAGGAGAACAAAGTCCGCCTTATAGGAGGGGACGGATACCTCACCTCATGGGGACGCATTTTGGGCGAGGCCCAAAGACAAAACCGTGCGGAGCAGGCCATGAGGGCGAGGCCGAAGACTGGTTGGCCAAAGCGGACAAAATTCTTGTGACGGGTATGGGCTGGGCTATCTTGGATGGTATCAGAGCCAGACCCGGAGTGGTGTGCCATGGTCCCATGGGCCTCCTAAGGGGGGTGGATTGTAATGACCCATGAGTGGGTGTTAGTCCCACATTGCTTGGTGAGGAGAACAAAGTCTGCCTTATAGGAGGGGATGGATACCTCACCTCACAGGGACGCGTTTTGGGCGAGGCCCAAAGACAAAACCGTGCGGAGCAGGCCATGAGGGCGAGGCCCAAGACTGGTTAACCCAGCCCATACCCGTCACAAGAATTTTGTCAGCTTTGGCCAACCAGTCTTGGGCCTCGCCCTCATGGCCTACTCCGTACGATTTTGTCTTTGGGCCTCGCCCAAAACGCGTCCCTGTGAGGTGAGGAATTCGTCCCCTCCTATAAGGCGGACTTTGTTCTCCTCACCAAGCAATGTGGGATGAACACCCACTCATGGGTCATTACAATCCACCCCCCTTAGGAGGCCCACGTCCCCGTGGGACCATGGCACACCGCTCCAGGTCTGGCTCTGATACCATCCAAGATAGCTCAGCCCATACCCGTCACAAGAATTTTGTCCGCTTTGGCCAACCAGTCTTGGGCCTCGCCCTCATGGCCTGCTCCGCACGGTTTTGTCTTTGGGCCTCGCCCAAAACGCGTCCCTGTGAGGTGAGGTATCCGTCCCCTCCTATAAGGCGGACTTTGTTCTCCTCACCAAGTAATGTGGGACTAACACCCACTCATGGGTCTTTACAAGAGCTATAACGAGGTATTAGGGAAAGAGGATTTAGAAAGAATGGATGATTTTTGGTTTCAGAATGGCAGAAAGTTATTTTTTTTAGAGAGAATGGCAACAAATCAGAGAGGGGTTTTTTGGGGCGTAATCTGGGCGTTCTCCTCTTTTCAACATGGACAGAAGATTTGATTTAAAGGGGTTGGTTGTATTGTATTGATTGCAGCATTTAATGCTGTATTATTGATCTCAGTATTTTTATTTCCAGATTCCATGCTTTGTCGGGTGGACTGTCAACTTACAATTGCCCCTTTTTTGGTTTTTTGTTAACACATATGACTGACAGGCATTGAAAAGCATCTTTGACAAAATGGTCAGCTAATAAAATGTTTGCCGTGAGCAAACAACGAGAGAGCCAGCGAGAGAGGCCAAACAACGAAGGTCAAAGGTCAAAGGGTCGGAGTGTCGGCAGAGTCAAAATTTCAGTGGGTCAATGGTCAACGGGTCGAAGGTCAATGAGCAAAGGGTCAATGGTCAACCCTCGAAGGTCAATGGTCAAAGGGTCAATGGTTAAGTGTCGAAGGTCGAAGGGTCGAAGGTCAATGGTCGAAGGGTCAAAGGTCAAGGGGCGAAGGGTCGAACGTCAAGGGTCAAAGGTTAAACCTCGGAGGTCAAAGGTCGAAGTGTCAGCAGGGTCGAAGGGCTAAGAGGCGAAGGTAACCTTAGGGTCGAACGTCAACCCTCGAAGGTCAAAGGTCGAAATGTCAGCAGGTAGGAGTGTCAGCAGGGTCGAAGGTCACTCCTTGAAGAACCGAAGGCTTATTGGGTCGAAGACTCACAGGCTTCGAGGGTTCGAGTCTTCGAGTTAAGTTTTTTTTTTAACTTTTAATTACCTTTTTACCCCCACTCAAAATGCAAAAATGGACGACCTTTTGGGGATTGTTTGGGAAGACTCGTATTCGCCTAAATAGACATTTCGAACTATTTCTCACACGCGCATTTTCAGGCAGTTTGACCAGGGGCATTGACCTTCTTTTGGCAAGTTTGAGTTTTTCCAACGAAAATTGTTTTAGCCATAACTTCTTCGTTTTAAGTCAGAATTGAGCTTGGTCAAGTGTGTTGATTTTCAAATTTCCTCCTTTATCATTTAGTGTTGGTCTTAGGGTACTTTCGGGGCTTGCAACATAGGTTATCAATTTCGGGCTTCCCCGTTCGTGTCAATGTATCCATCTTGTGTAAATTGGCGAATATCAATGCCAAACAATTCCTTGGTAGTGGGAAATCCTTGAGGACCTACTCAACAAGGTATATGGTATTGGAAGACAAATATATACAAATGGGGTTAGTATGTCCAACCCGGACAAAATGGGATCCAACAGGGCGGGGCAAAATTGCCACCCTTATTCCCTAAGATCTTCATAGCTGTCACGCCCCCAAATTCCAGGGAACCCGGAACCAGGAACATGACTTTCCCTTACCCGCACCCGAAAGGTCAAGGGATTGGTGACTAGCACCAATAGAGACTACACCGCGGGTGTTGTCTCAATCATGCAACCTTGTACAGTTATACATCAAGGGTAATCCTGTACTTTTCCATAAATCATCATGCATACAATAAGTCAAACAGTCATACAGGCATCACACCACAAACAGTATTCAAATACAACTGTCCACGAACCCATGTCTGAGATATAATACAAAATAATATAGAATACAGTACTGTATCATATATTGAAGTAGTGGGCACGTCCTCCTGGAAGAAAGTCCTCCACTAGTCTCGGGTCACACCTGAAAAAGGTAAACAACAAGTAGGGGTGAGCGATAAGCTCAGTAGGTGACCCCAAAACTCCAAATCATACAAACGTACAAGTCTATACTATATGCTCAGTGTACTCGTGCACTGTGTAGTGTGCACAATCATCAGGACAGCCTGCAAACAAACATCAGGACCCAGCCTGCCCACACAGGACAGCTTGTCCACGATCCTCCACGGGGTCCTAGCTCAGGGCACTCAGCCCTAGCTCCACGAGCTCAACGGCTCAACATGATCTCAACAGGATCCCAGCTCAGGGCACTCAGCCCTACCACAGCGTTATATGCCCAGACACAGTGCCACACAGGCCTGCCATTGACACATATGTCTGCCACAGCCACAGTGTAATATGCCCGACTATAGTGCCATGCAGACCTGCCATCGGCGCATATGCCTGCCCCGTCAATCACATAGCACCATCTGTGCTTCACAGTGAGAACCCAACAAGTCATAGAGCCCAAGCCTCAATTCCTCAAACCAACATACCAACACCAATATGGCATTAAGGTTCACCATACTCCCTTTATAACTGAATCCAGTCTTCACAAATCGATCATCATTCCTTGACCAAGGAAGGAGATACCCATAGGAGTTGTTTTCTTGAAATAAAAAGTCTCAGCATTGGGTCTCCATATCATAACTATGATAATCTGATTTTTGGGGATTTTTCTGAGATGTCTAACCCCACTTTCCAAAAATTCACCTCTACGAAAAACTGGATTTTTTCGAGATTTTGCACTAAATCTCAATTTTTACATTTTGAAGGAGTGAGAATTTATTTTTCTATTATTTTTCTTTGAATCCAAATGGGGGGTATTTCGTTATTTACATTGTAATTTAAGTATAGTACTTAAGTGTGAAGAGGCATAATGGTTACAGTATAAATGGGTCCAGGCACCCTGGCAACATACCCTGGCAACTGCACTGTCTAACTGCTCGAGACACCTTGCTCGACGCTGCTCGACACTCTAAGCTCGAGCAACATGCTCGAGGCTCCCTGCTCGAGGCTCTGCTCGAAGCTAGCCTCGAGCAATTCCCCAGTCGCAAACTACCGACTGTGTTCTTCCCAATTTCGTCCCAAAACCCAATTATACTCATTAAATCTCCATTTTTAAGCACCAATTCATCCCCATTAAGGGTTTCTAACATCATCTAGCCATATTAGGCTACCAAACAACCTAAATCATCTAGGTTTCATGCTCAATTTCCATTTTTTCCCAATTCCTAGTGTTCATCACGAATTTGCATGATTTTATCTAATTCTTACATGTTAATCCAATAAAACAGCAAGAAAAGGGTGAAGAATCAATGGAACACCTACCTGGATTGATTCTTGACGATCGAACAAGCTTAAAACGCCCCAAATCGACGGCTCCAAGCTTCTCTCTCTCTAACGCACGAACACATAAACGTAACGTGGAAGCTCTTACTCTTTTCCTATTTATATTTCTGCATTTTTTTTATTAATAAATCTCAAAAATATTAATTGACCTCTCGAGGTCACGAACTCCAAATTGAGCCCAAGTACAGTCAAAATGCTCAAAATGACGAGTACATCACTATCCAGATATTTTTCAACCCAATTGACTGCTCAAACGCAAGGTCAACCAATAAATCCCGAAAAGTCAACAATCGGGCCACTCAGGGCCCCAACCCGGAATTAGGCCCAATTACAGTCAAAATGCTCACATCGACGACTACACTACCGTCCAGATAGTTGCATTCCCATAGAATGGCTATCTCTCAACACTACCCAAATACGGGACTTGGCAATAGCTTACAAGACTACCTTTTATGCTCTTTATTGATGGATTATAAATTTCTTTTTTCTTATTCTTCTTAACTACTAAAGCACATAAGACTAGTTCATGGAAATTCCTAATTGTATAAAAACTCAAGTTTAAAGCTCGAATAAAAGCTTAATACTCCAAGTTTTTCACCACGTAATGCATTAATCTCCATTCATAAGTCAACAAGTCAATACTTTACATCACACTTTCCAATAATCTCCAATTAAGGCAAGGATCAAGTTAATGAAATCAAAAGCAAAACTTTTTTTAAATTTATTTATACAAAAAAAAAATTCAAAATATGACAATATAGCTTGATTACATGGAAGTTCTAATCTTTAATCAAATAATGTATGGTATGTTACTCACACGTTGGAATCAATAATTACATTTAATAGTTCAAGTGACTAAAAACCAAAAAACTCTCCCCCCCCCCCCCCATACTTAAAAAATTGCATTGTCCTTATGCACGGCAACGGGTTACGTCGGGTCGGGTCGAGACAAGGTTTTTTATTTTAATTTTGTTTAAAAATATCATGTCGGGGCAAGTTGGGCAAGATCTGAACCCGACCCGATAGCATGTCGGCGCAGGGCAAATCAGGTCGGGGTGGCTTGGGTTAGGATGGGGTGGGGCAAAATTGCCACCCCTAATTGTCCTTAAAAGCAATAAGCATAAAAACAAATAGGAAAAAGTTGAAGTAAGGAAGAGTGTACCTTAAATCCATAAACACAATAAAAGTGCTCCATAAGAGACTTTTTAAAAAACACATCAAAATAAATAAAACAAATAACTTAAAAAACATATTGAACTGTTTCCCGAAAGCTCCTCTATTTAGGTTTATAACTAAACCCATCCTTTATATCTAAGGCTCTCCAAGCTCAATCAAACAAAACATTCTTTTCCATGGACTCTCTATTATAAATTGTTAACATATTAATTACCATTAACTCCAAATGTACAACCTTTATTATCTCTCAAATTCACTACTTCGTAAGGTGAAACTGTAGCCACCTCATAGGAACCAACCCATCTTGATCTTAACTTCCCTAGAATTTATACTCAATATGGATTTAAAATACATCACTTATTGTCCTGGAAAGAAGTCACTATTGGAAATTTGATTGACACTCTCATACGTACCAATCATGTTAGTTTTTGTTCTCACAATCATCATGGAATTACATAACTTTATGGATGTGGAAAATTATTTTCTCTCTATCAACTCTTAAAGTGACTTCACCATATGCACATCAATTAAATATTACTAGTGGATAAGAATGGTCTTCCATGGTTCAATGGGACTCCTTTGCCTTCCTCTATATCTAATGTCACAAAATTTACCCACTTTAACCAAATCATCTTCAACTATGACTTGTGGATATTTAGTTGACCTATCTATCAAACGCAATGAAATATTTGTGGGCTTCATCTCTTTCAAACCCAACTTCTTATATATAGCGAAAGACATCAAATTTATATTTGCCTCAAGATTACACAAATACTTGAGCAAAGTATTTATCTCCAAAGTATGTCATTTCTTGTTTGGAATTGTAAGCTATCTCCTAATCCCAGAATAGTTGTCAAATGTCACTGGCTTGACGTAATCCTTCAATGCTCTTAGTTGCGCTCAACATTACGTTATTTAGCTATCTTTTCTAGCAATGCTCTAGTCTTCTTAATCTTCCTCATGGATCTCAAAGCACGCTCAATCTCTGAATTGTAAGGAATGAGTTCATCTGACTCACCACAAGTTTGAAAACTAAATTAAACTTCAAAAAACCTGAATGTAAACTTATACCATGCAAGATAATAAAAAAAAATATGAAAATAAAAAACTAAACATAAATGAAAATTAAGTAACATAAGGAGAACAAACACTAAATCAAAATCAAAAATAGTTTACAAAAATAATACAAGTTAGCAATACATCATGGCAACTACAAATCATATTAGCAAATTACATGCAATACAATTCAAAATATCAAAATACTTGTTATACACAAAAAGTACTCTAATTAAATGATTTTTTTAAATGCTTATAAGAGAATACAATATATACAAGTATCCTTTACCATTGCATACATCATATTTACAATCCTCGATTAAAACTAAAGCTATTTAGTATTAATATTACCAATGAAGTTAAGCTTCATTTTCCAATAACAGCACCAAAAACTTGATATACAAAAAAATATTTAACTATTTTCTTTTATTGACTATATTGAACTATAATTGCATAGGTCGTATCAAGTAATATAGTATACCTAAGTACAGATGTTGAATCCACATGGAATGATTGTTAGCTTTGACAAGTATTGAAATTATATTAACTTTAAATTTATTTACAAATCAAGTAAGAAATGTGAATTAAATTGGATTAAAACAATAGATTAAATTGGAATGGAAATTGAGAGTGAAGTTGAGTTATTTATGAAAAGTATTTGAAGAATGAATTTCACATGAAACTAAATATGCTTTACTCACTTGATTGAACTACTCTCTTAACATTCTATTAAACAATTGTATTCAATGACTCGTTAAGTGAGCAATTGAATATCTACACTTCATTTAAATAATCATTGTATTCACAACTTGTGAGTTAGTAGTATAACTAGAGTTTTATGACCTTTAAATCAAATTCTCTCTTAATTCTCACGTCATAAATCCTTGTTCAAGTAAGATCTCATGAGATTACATCATCCAATTGACAATTGTGAATTAAAAGCATTAACAATAGAGAATTTAAACCTAAAAAGAGTAATAGACCATTCAAATTAAACAAATAGATAACATAAATAAATCCAAAACTACATCAATAATTCAAATAAAGAATCAATTCACACTACCATTTAAGTATGACATAAACATCATCATCCTTAACAAGCCAAAGAAAATTGTTTCACAGAAAGAATACGAATCTGATCATGCTATTGATTAAGTATTACAAAACTATTTGTATTATTGTTTAACCGTGAAAGATATTGAAACTAGCCTCTTAAACAAGCAGCATATCAAACAAGATAGTTCAAAACGACTTGACTACACATGTTGACCAAAATTTCAACCATCACTTTTCATTTAATACGTTCATTGTATCATCGCCGTCTTCTTCAAAACACCTATAAAATTTCTAAAAAACAACTAAAAAATAAAGAAACACTCCAAAACACTTGCTATAGCGAAATAAACATATAAACACCAAAATAATCAAAATACAAGTGTGCTTTCTCCAAATTAAGCTCTAAAAATATCAAATAATAACGTTAATTGTGGCCATCATCGATCTTTATCAAGGTGGTAACAAATATTCACTTATTTATGATTCATCGGTTTATAAATTTAATGTTCAAGTATGCTTAATTATACCGGTTTATAAAAGAAACATGTATATGGATGTTTCTAGCCAATCTACATATACTTTTTTTCCTTTTTCAGTAAACTTACTACAATCCTCTACAAGAATGACCGATCGATGCAAAGTACTTCTTTGAACTGATAAATCATATAAATTAAAGATATATTTGGTTGTCTTGTTTTCTGTTTTTGTTTTTAAAATGTGATAATTATTTTTTTTTTTATTTTTATTCTAAAAGTCTTTTAAAATAAAAATAATTTTTTATTATTTTTAATTTTTTTATATTAAATATAAAAACAGTTCTCTAAGTCTTTCAATATTATATTGAATGGTCTATTAAATTTGAGGAAAGCGTAGAGAATATGTCATAAAAAATATATAATACAGGCAAATTAATATAAAAATAGAAAAACTTTCGTGGGGGTATGGTGATAACTTAAATGTATATACTCAACCAATAGGAGGGTGATCGAGATTCGAGGGCGTAGCGTTTGACAATATTGTCAAAAAGCAGAAATACGAAGCCTAGAGGAGACAATACATCAATAGGTGGGGATTGATTATTACATCACGTGCTTTAACCCTGTTTCCTCTATTCCTACCGATCGTTTTCCCCCTCGGGGATGATAACTTATTATTCCATTTTGCACAAATGAATAAATTTTTGGGTATCGTTATATATATTTTAGCTATTGGTAAAATAAATACATAGGATAGGACTTCACATCTAATTAATCAACCAACGTCCCAGCTCAATGATTATTAGGGTGTCACCCGAATCCAGTACATGAAGTTTTGAATTTAATTTAGCCTAGAATCATATACACCCCATTTTCCAGAAAAATGAAAAAGAGAATTAATCGGAATCCGCCTGTAATTAACTGTTAATTGCATTGTCATTTATTGGGCATGCATGCGTTGGTCACATTTAATGCAACCGTACGTGTTGGCAAAATTAATATGCAACTGCATTCATAAAAATATTGTTTTTTTTAAAAGGACAGAAAGAAAGAATCATAATAATCTTATATATACCATTACTGATAAAGCTCCAGCCACCAGAGCCCTCCTTCTCCATGAATGGTTGGTTAGGTAGCATTTTCCCTTTCCTTGTGGCGCCGTTTGTTTAAAGTTTAGACCAAATCTACCTGTCTTATTATTATTTGCATCTTCTTTTTCTTCCTCTTTCCTTCCAACTCCCCGTGAATTTCAACTTTCCAGATTGGGACAGCTGCACGGACACAACTTATTTATTATTGTTATTGTTAAAAAAAACAAAAAAAACAAAAACTTAGGAGTTTGCCCCTCAATTGATGCCTTCCTCTATCAAGTCCAACGTGAGCAGATTTGCGTTTGATTCTTATTCAAAATGACGACCAACAGCCATTTTGTTCATCGGACAGAGACAAAAATAGGATCCATTTTGGACTTTTGGTTAAAGAAAAGCTTGTCATCTATCGGTATCGTAGACCGACTAAATTTGTTTGGTTTAACCCTCACCAAAGCATTTCCTTTGTTATCTCCTTTATTGCCCTCACTCCTCATCGGCATGGAGATGGAGCCATCATATAATATATCACCTTTATCTTGCAGGACGTGAACTTTGCCACCTTCACCTAATCACCTTCAACCATATGTGTAGAGAGAGGGAGAGAGAGACAGTAAATACATTATTTTGTAATTTATTGAATTTCAAGATCGGACCAAATTCCATAATAAATAACAGATTGCAAATTTTAAAGTAGTTGTCACCTGCAAAATAATAATAATAGCCAAGAAAAAAATTTAAGCTAGTTTAACCAGCTCAAACACTACATTTTTCCATGGACTAAAACTATTTCATCTGTGTTCTTTTTTCATATGCATGTTCACCCGTACGAAAGTAATATACTAGTGTAACTGTTGGGATATACGGTCAACTACATATGGTTGATTGTGTATCCCTCCATTGATGGTTTATATACGGTGAAATATATATATATATATAGTATCCTATATTTGGCAGCAAGATTGAGTCACGTATAGTCATACTCGCAGTTGGATATTGTCAATTTTGTCAGGCAACCTTGGTCGCCACACCCACTTCCACTACACTAAAATGAAGACAACTCAAGCCGGCAGGATGTGGTATCATAGTAAAACTTCATGGTGAAGCCCCCACGTCCCTCGCCCCAAATAATGACATCCTTTCTGCTTGGAACCAGCCTCAGTTCACCTGATGGCGATCCCACACCAGCGAAGAAGAAGACTTACGTCAAACAAGGCGAGCGCTAAACTGAATGGATTGCACGGAAAACACGACTAGCGACAAAGATTCGAAGAACACTATCTTACACCAAACAGGGCATTACATTAAAACTTCTCTTATCTCAAGCGGCTGTCTTACACCGAGTGGGCGTGTCTCTAGCTTAAATCGGATGAGTCGAATACTTTTTCACGTTTCCTCGCGCAAAAGTGTTTTAACATTACATTTATTTTCTTTCCAATTTATGTCTTTCTATTTAATTAGTTATTCTGTTTGTTAATTCCTATTATATCCCCGACGATGAGTATAAATAATTGTGCTAGGGTTTGTGATGACATATTTTTATTAATTATTATATAATTTTAAATTTTCTTTAATTTTTATTTTATTTTTATTGAAATATCTTGTTTGGGACAAGATTCTTATAAATCAATCAATCCGTATATTGATTAATCCATTGACATGCTCTATTAATTGATATCAAAGCGGATTTCTCCCGATCCATTGTTCAAACTTGTAGTATTAGTGACAACCAATCCCAAGGTAATGATTGGGGACTGAAAGCTGTTTAGAGAGCTATCTAAGAACTTATGATGACAAAGTTCGAGGATTTCACCTCATCAAACCTAGTAGGAATTGTAGTCTTATAAATCGGCACCAATGAGGGCCAATGCCTGTCATTATCCGTTTTCATTTGGGCTTACCACTTTATCGTACTAATGTGGTGATTAAGGTATCATCACAATAGACTTAAACTTAATGTGATGAAAATTTATTTAGAGTTGCCACCAATATAAATAAGGGTGTGGTTGGTCGCTTACAACCTAAGATAGCTACGAGTGATGGTCTGCATTACCTAGAGTTAGGTTCAAAAGTCTGTTGGATCTTTGGATTTGATTAAATAAAAAGAATATCAGTGTCAAAGAATTTATTCTAAAAGCCCAAGTTTTCGGCAAAATTCCTAAGTTTTGAATATCTAGCTCAAATTAAGCATATGCAAAATAGGTTACTTCGATGTGAGATAATGATTATATCTCAAAGATATATAGAGTTCATCTCGAACTAATGTAGAGACTTGATTCAAGACAAATAGCCTTTGATTTAAGAATTGATTTACTTTATATCACGAAGGGGTTTGAGACAAAGTACACATTTTGAAGAACTTGAATGTCAATGCATTATCAATCATAAAACTCGATTTGGGACAAGACTTACATCTTGAAGTGGTTCATTTTGAAGTAATTCAAGAGGAGTTCAATTTGAAATATTGCATTTATCTCCTAGTATGTTTAAACGAGGAAGCTTAACCTAAAGGAGTTCAATTCAAAGAACCTATCTCAAAGGAATATATCTAGAAAACATTATAACCTGAAGTAATGGTTACTTATATCAAAGTAATACAAGTTCAAAGATGATTATAGTTAACTACAAAAATCAGGTTATCTGCACAATGGAAAGTGCTTGAGAAAGAAGGTATTGCTGGACTCTGATATAATAAAGGAAAGAAATCTAAAGGAATCTAGGAGATATTTGAAGTAGCCAAGTTTCATACTTATTTATATTGTGTGTCTATAAATATGGACTTGTATGCTACAATGTAACATGATGGTGTTGTTGATGATCATAAAGTATTAAAAAGAGTTGTCATGTCCTTGGTTTACTGTGTTAGAGTTGTTGTGATATCCCATACCTAGAATAGACTAAGAGATAACTTATATATGGTTTAAAGATGTTATTTTGATAGTTGCGAGGCAGGGGTATTTTGGTAATATCAAGTGGCGATCTAAGGGGTAGATTAGTAATTCTTATAACTTGGAGATTTAATAAGTTTCTATTAAATGAGAATTCGGGATTTACCTTAATTAAGGGTGTTTTGGTATTTTAAGGACTTAAAATAAGAATTCTAATAGAAAACGAAAACTAGATTTAAGGAAGCTACTTGATGGGCACGAAATTAGAGTTTAAATGCTATTAGAAATCTTGTAAGATGTGAAAAGAAACTCTATAAAAGGGGGAGGTCGTCCTAAGGGTTTGGTTGTTGTTCCTTTGTCTGGGAGAGCTCTAGCCGTTCTAGTAGGCAAAGAAGGAGAGAGAAGAAAGGTTTAAGCTTTTGGGCATTTCTAAGTTCCGGGGAGTTAGTCCGACTTCTGAAATATTCAAGGTAGGTGATTCTACCTTTCCTTATCTTTGTAGAGATTGAATGACAAATAGTGTTGATTTGATTAAGGATAGAACTTAGAATGAACGAGATTGCATGTAACTGAGATAGAGCTTAAAGCTATGGAATTAGTCGGAACAATTGTGTTGGGGCTTAGTAACTCGTTATCTGTGTAAGAAAACTTGATTGGTAGAAAGTTTTGAGGCTTAAAAACCTTAACTTTAGGCTTAGGTATTAAGTTAAGGTTTGCGAAGTTGATCATAGTTTATCATGCGAAGTAAGCGATGCATCGCTCGTATACAAGTAGGTCAACGAATCGAATAGTGGTTACATGGAATGGCACGTTCGGGGTGTATGTATCGACATGCACATGGAGAAACTTGGATATAAGGCAAGGAGACGTGCAAGGTGTGCATGCGGCAGTGCACATAACACTACACGTGGCGACTGCACGTGGCGGTGCACGTGGCACTACACGTGGCAATGCATGGTGTGTCGCCATGTGCACCTTTTTTTACCCTATTTTATTTTTTTTATTTTTAATGTATAGAGGGTTGAAATAGCTACAAAATGGTATATTTTATAGGCCAATCAGAGTTCCGTGGAAATAGTTATGAATTTTCGAAGTTGGAAGCAAAACAAGGAAAACAACTCTGCACGTGGCGCTGCACGTAGCGATAGCACATGGTGAGCATCGCTAAGTGAAAATTTTCTTATATTTTATTTGGATAGCCAGTTCAAAACCCTTCGAAATGGTAGGTATCAATAGCAAATTGGAGGTCTGTAGAATTAATTATGATTTTTCAAAGTTGGTACAAAATCAGCACAGTTTTAGCAGCCTATTTTCTTTGGTTTGCCAATGGGAATTTGAGCTCGTAACCTTTAGGGGGGAACCCTAAGGATCACTTGAGGATTGTACTATAATTTTATTTGTGATACTTGAGGTGTATATTTGCTTTTTATATTGAGAACACGTTGTGTTGATTTGTTGTACTGATATTGTGTTTGTGTGAGATGTTTTGCTGTAATGGCTATTGTGTTTGTGGACCTATGTACATAGGGTATGGTTGCCGATGTGGCATGATCGCCTAGGTTGGCGATGGCTATGAGCCCAGATGAGGGGTACGCCATGATGTTGTTTTGCCCGTGGTGGCAATTGGCTTTGAGCCCGGGGGAGGGAAAGCATTGTTTGTGTTTTTGAATTGGTAGTTATGATTCATATATTTCATTAATTGTTGTTATAAATTGATATGTTATATTTGTTGTGCTCATTCGAATTTGACTGGTGTGTTTATGTTATGGCTCAACACTACACACGTACACTTGTACACAAAGCATGTAGTATTAGGAGTTCGTTGTTGGGTGTTGGTAAGGATTGATAGTTCACCTATTGAGCTTTGTGCTCACCCCTACTTGTTAATTTATTTTTCTCCAGGTGTTGATTGGAGCTAGTATTGGATTACGCTGCTCAGTGAAGTTATTTGCTTGATGTATGAACTTTGTTTAGATGTTATTTTTATTAACTTTATTTTCCCAGACAAGGGTCTATGGACAGTTGTAATGAATTGATTGGTTTGTGTGATGACATTATTAGCATACTTAATATTATTTTGACATTGGAAAAGTACTTTCATACCCATGATGTATGTTGTACAGGGAATTTGGACAGCACCCGCTTTGTATGTCCCTTATAGGTGCTTGTCATCAACCCCTTGACCCTTCAGGTGTAGGTATGGGGAAGTCACGTGTTCGGTTTTGAGTTTCTGAAATCGGGGACGTGACAGTTGTGTTATCATTGTAACATAACTGCACTATTTGAAGTTAATAACATTATGCTTTAACTTTCAATCTATTTGTCTTCTATACTATAATTCTTAGTGCAAATTGTCATCACTGGTTTTCGTCCGGGCCCGTTTGGAGTGAGCTCAAACTAAACCAATGGTGAGAAGTTTTAGAGTTGCCACCAACTGTTTTTGGGGTACAGTTGGATACTCTCTACTTTGAGTAGTTTAAAGTGTGTGGTCTGCGTCATTAGAGAAGGGTTCGGGAGTTGGTTAAGTGTAGGGAAGGATTAGCACCCCTACAGTGCCCTTTCGGTATCTAATTTAGGAGCAGGAGGTTTTTATTTTACTTGTACTGCCATGACTGGGTTAAATTTCCTAAAAGGTCTATGATTTTTATTTAGCTAAGTTATTTATTAAAGCTATAGTGAAAATGGATTTTACCCTAAATTTCTAAAGGGAATCCTAAAAGTTTTGGGTTTTTGTTTGAAGTGGAGAATGAGATCCTATGGGTTCGTTTTGGGTCTTTCTTTTGGAAATTTAAGTCCTAAAAAATGGTTTTTATTTTCCCCCTTTTTGGTTTTTTGGGTTAGAAAACATATATTTTTTGTTTTTTTTTGTTTTATTTTTTATTATTTTATTTTTTGTCTTTTTTTTGTTCCTTTTTTTGGTTTTAGAAATTGAAATACTAATTTTGGTTTTCTTCTTTTTTTTTTTAGCTTTAAAACATGAAAACGTGTTTTTTTATTTGTTTTTGTTTTGTTTTTTTTTTCAAGGAGACATTTTGAACACATTTTGAAAACTTTTTATAGAAAAAACATGTTATAGAAGACGTTTTGGAAAAACATTTTGTGGAATTCATTTTGTTATTTTTTTGTGTGTGTTTTTTTTTAAAGCTTTGAACCTAAATCTACACGTTTCAACAATTGAAAATACACAGGAACACATATATCAAAATAAATGTGGAGTGTGTGAGTGTGACATCCACAAAAGAAAAGTAAAAGCACTCTTTTTTTCTTTTTTCTTTTTTTTTTCATCTTCTCCCTTTTGATGCCTCTCTTTTGCTTCTCTTTTTTACTATACTTTACATATTTACAACATATAACATAGAAAGAAATACAAGAAAATACAGTCAAAGAGGCTGAAAAATAATTACATCAAATATAGATAAGCTAAAAACGAAAACTAGAATAATGCTAAAAAAACAATTACATCAAATATAAATACAAATAAGATAAAATAAATAAATGAACAAAGAAACAGATGCAAAGTGAACTAACTTTGGCTTTGGATTGGGAATCCGGCAGTGATATCGTTAGCGGGAGGATGAATCTCCAAGGCTGGCCGATTGGACTTGGGCCGAAGGTTGAACACCGCTGGATGGAGCTACAAAATCTGTGTCTCTCTTTTTGTTTTTTTCTTTGGATTCGATTTTCTGATTTTGGTATTGTTGTTTGAAGCTTTGAACACCGAACTGCTGTGCGAATCCTGTCCACGCCGATAGTCACCTTTTTCTGGGTTTTGGGTAGAAAACGTGGGAAAGGATGATGATGTATATTTTGGATTTAGATTTTTTTGGGCTGGAATCGAGGAGAATGGGTGTAAGGAATAGGGAATAAAAAAAAACAACTGTTTTTTTTGTTTTTGTGATGGAAATGTAAAAAGAGAACAAAACAGAGCTGGAATTGTTGTTTTTTTTTTGTTTCTTTCTGGGTAAAGAGCTGTAACGAGGTGTCAGGGAAAAGGGATTGGAAAGACTTGGACGATAGGACAGGGGGAGTGTTGGGCGAAAATATGGAATTAGGCAACTGCGTGTGAAGATGGCAGCAGGGTTCTCTCTTCTTTTTTTTGGGTGGACGAGTGATCTGCAGCAGGGTTCTCTCTTCTTCTTCTTTTTTGGGTGGACGAGTGATCTCTTTTCTGTCTTTCTTTTTTTTCTCTCAACTCTCTGTTTTTTCTTTTTTCTTTTCTCTCTCTGTTTGTGCTGGAATGAGGAATGGTAGCCGGTTTTTTCCAAATGATGAGGAGTCTCTTCTCCCTTTTTTTTTCACGAACAGGGCTCCTCCTGCGCAGGGGCGGACGACTGCATCTTAAAGGGCTGCAGAAAATTTTTGGCTGGGCTCATTAATTGCTGCAATAAATGTTTTGTCGGGTGCATTATTATTTGCATATCAGTGCTTGGTCGGGTGGACAGCTTATGCGGAAAAAGGGGAGCTCGTGATTGCCTTTTGAATTTGTATTTTAGCAGCGCATGTGACTGACAGGTTGTTAAGAAATGATTCCTTGTCAGATGGCCAGCGCAGAAGACGGGTCTTGTGAAGCCAGCGAGAAAAAGAAAGAAAGAAAAAAAACAGCGCGCGGAGCCAGCGAGAAACGCCAACCAGCGAAGGTCAAAGGGGTCAGAGGGTCGAAGTGTCGGTAGGTCGGAGTGTCGGCAGGGTCGAAGGTCAACGGTCAATGGGTCGAAGTGTCGGCAGGTCAAAAGTCAACAGTCAACGGGTCGAAGTGTCGAAGGTCGGAGGTTGACAGGCTTCGAGGGTCCGTGGGTCGTAGGTCAAGGTTCGAAGGTTCGCAGATCAGGGTCGAAGGGTCGAAGGTCGGAGTGTCGGCAGCGGGGCTTCGAGGCTTCGAGAGTTAGGGGGTTGAAGGGCCGAAGGGCGAGTCGAAGGTCGGAGTGTCGGCAGTGGGGCTTCGAGGGTCAAGGGTCGAAGATCGGAGGTTCGCAGGTTAAGGCGTCGCAAGTCCTGGCATCGTAAGTCTCGAGGCGTCGCATCTTCACATGGTTCAAAAGTCTGAAGGGGCGAGTCGTAGGTCGGAGTGTCGGCAGCGGGGCTTCGAGGCTTCGACTCTTCGAGGCTTCGAGGCTTCGTGGCTTCGATGCTTATGAAAGCATACTTTTAGACTTTGGTTTGGGACTAACAATTGGTATGAAAGCATACTTTTTTAACTTTTGTAAGGATTTAATCGTTTCTCAAGGTGACAATAATGACAACAACATTAATGGAGGTCCATCTATCTACAATAAAAATCCAGGACCTGTTCCAAAGTGTACGTTCAAAGAAAAAATTTCAACTCTAAAAGCTTCGTATGATATCACACTTGGAGAATATAATGAGCTTATATATGACGTTGTCTACAATGGACCAAATGTTCCTATGAGGGTCTAAGAGTGGAGATATACTATTCTTAAACAAAAGAAGTTGAGAAAATTGGATGAGAGAAAAATCAGATTGAGCTATAGAGCAAAGTCCTTGCTTTTCTAAGCACTTGATGATAACATGCTCTTAGATATTCAAAATTACAGAAGTATAAAGGAAATCTGGGATTAGTTGTGTACTCTCTCTGAAGAGAATAAGGAGGTCAAGCAGAACAGAAGATTGATGCTCAAGCATCAGTATAAAGCTTTTAATTCTAAGTTAGGTGAAAGCCTCGAGAGCATCAACAAAAGGTACATTCAGCTGCTGCTAGACTTAAGAAATTATGAGATAGATATGTTAAATGAAGAGAAAAATGATAAATTCCTTAGATCATTTCCTAAAAAGTCCCATGTCATGGTGGTTACTTTGAAGACTCTAGAATGAATTAACACTCCACTTGAGCATTATTGCAGTCTTAAAACTTAATTATAAGTAGTAATATCACAAAGAAGATAGAAAGCTTACTTTGAGGGAGAATGTTGTAGCTTTGAAAGTGTCATCTTATAAACTCAAAGAAATTTTTGAAGATAAAGAAGATGATACTAAAGTCTCTGAGAAAGAACTTGATTTAGCCCTTGTTATTAAAAGGTTCATAAAGTTCTTTAGGAGCAAAAGGGAGAAGATCTTTAAAGAAGTGCAAGGAGGAGGAACTGACTTGTTTCCATTGTAGCTAAACTAGACATCTTGTGGCTGATTGTTTTGTAAAGCAAAATAAGGAGAAATCAATAAAGAAGAAGACAATTGTAGCTCCACTCGTAAAAAGCCTCAAAAAAGCCTTACTTGCCAATAATAAATAATTCAATAATTATTTTGAAGAGTGGAGGTGTCATTTGATGATGGAACAAATGATGAAGTACAATCTTGTCACGCCCCCAAATCCCGGAAGGACCGGAACTAAGAGTGTGACTTCCCCATGCCCGTACCCGAAGGGTCAAGGGGTTGGTAACTAGCACCGATATGGACTACACATCGGGTGCTGTCCGAGATAAACCTGTACATTCATACATCAAGGGTATTTCTATACATTCTCACATGTTATGAAGTTAAGGAAAATAATTTATTAATAACAGAGTCATGCTATAATTCCAATACAACTTCCACGGACCCTTGTCCGGATATTCAAATAATAAAATCAATCATGTTTTACAAAATACATAAACCAAGTTATTACAAAATTTAAAACAAACAAAAAATTAGCTTTAGACCAGCCTCTAGCGAATGAGTCGATACCTGAAACATGTCAACAAAGTAGGGGTGAGCACAAATGTCCAGTAGGTGATCTCCATCTCCGCACTATCCTATAACATGAATTCCTAAGTCTACATGATTGGTGTATGCTTGTGCAAGTGTAGTGTCCTACTTTATCACAATAAGCTTACATTCAATCACAAAATATAATATCACACACATTACATTTCATTCATTAAGGGTACACACCAAACAATCCAACCATTCAGGAGATTCCCACATCCAGCTCCAAGGATCCCAGTCATTACCAGATAGCCATATGTGGGACCTGTGGTGTCCCTAACGACAACCCGCCACATATGGGACCTCAGTTAACCAGTCACATAGGGGACCTGCGGCCTCTTGCCAGCCCTATGTGAGACCTGCGGTTAACCCAACCAACTCCACCACCAATTCCACATATAATCAATAAATAGAATATTCCAACAGTCAAAATTCAATACAACAGCCTTACAAAATATTTAATTCATCAATCCAGCGCTAACCACAAATAATATATATATATATATATATATATAAATATATATATATATACATATATAAATATTCATCAAACATCCAACACCTTAAATATCAATTAAGTAATATTAAGCTACGTACAAGTAACATTTAAATGCCAAATTTCTAACATTGAACTACAAACAATATTTCTAGTGTCAGACTATAAATATCAAGCCACAAACAATGTTTCTAATATCAAACTATTAATGTCAAGCCTCCGACAATATTTTAGATGACAAATTAATAATATCAAGCTTCAAGTAATAGATATTATTAAACTATAATATCAAACCCAAGCACTATTTTCATTATTAAACTAACAATATCATAATTCTTGTTTGACTTTGCTATTGGAATGATATAAATGAATATGTTATTTTTACTACTAAATCAAATTAAATTAAATTTATCTATATATCTTGATAATTATCAAAACACACTTATATAATACCATGCAAGACTTCATAATAATGCACGGATTTAATGCACGAATTTATTACCCACATATACTAACTATTGACACGCACGACTTAATTCCCATAATCAATTAAGCCCCCCTTTTTAAAAAAAATTTGACACTAAAACAAAGATGCCCCTTTTCTTTCACTGCCATGAAACCACGCATGTAAAGATGCCCCCTTTTTTTATTAAGAAAAAATAAAATAAAATAAAACAAAACCCTTGTACTGCATTGGATCGAACGGATTGTGGAGGCAGGAATGTATAACACAAACTCGTCCAAAGATTCGGAACCGGTCGAATCACGCCGCACTGCAACAATCGCCCAACCGTATGCATATACACGTAAATGAATATATTTATATAAATACATACATATCCAAACGTTTATGTATATATATATTCTAACAGTTTGTGTTCGTGCAATAGAATAACGAGGAATCAAGAATCACCTACCTCTTGCCTTCCGAAGGGATTAAACTCGCAAGAACAGTCTAGAATCGGCGAAGAACGATGAAGAACGCGAAGAACACTGAGAACTATACTCCGACGGCTAGGGTTTCTCAAAACAAAGTTATAATAAATAATAAAACCCCCAAACCCTATTTTTAATTAAAATTCGTCCTCCTCTTTAATAATTTCCAAAAAGCCCTCCTAAATTTTATTTTTCATGTATTAACCCTCAATTTAACTCCCAAAAATTACTAAATAACCCCTGAAGGCTTCTGGACCTCAAATTAGGCCCAAATATAGTTAAAACGATTGTGTTAATGGCCACATTCTCAAAATAACTTTCTTAACATCAAATATAGATTATAGGTTATGCTAACACATATACGGATCCTTACAAATCTTGCCTTATGGAATTTAAGGTAACATCTCCTTCCACTAATATTAAACTTCAAAGTTAATAGACTTTTTAATTGTTGAACTTGAGTAAACTAAGAAACCAAAACAAAAGGTTGTCAATCATATAGATATGTTCATGATGAGGTTGATACATTGGAAAAAAAAACATGGTCTTAAAAACTATCATAATGAAACAAGACTTAAAAAGAAGCTTAGAATTACTATAAGAAACTTCGAGGATGCTAAAGAAATTATTAAGAAGCAAAAGTTAGAGAAGAATCAACTTAAGAAAGATCTAGCTAGAGCTAGAAAAGAAGGATAGAAAAAATTACAAAACTCCACTTACAAATTACCCTCTAAGGATTTAGTCTATGGTTTACAGAAACACACTTTTGTTAAGGACAACCCTTGCAGGGATTGGTAGATAGTGAAGCAAGTCAAAAACATTCATTGAACTCTTTAATTGGATAAGCAATTCACAAAGATCAAAGATTAAATTCATTATGTGTGATTAGGTCAAGGAATTGATTTTTTTTGTATGATTGATTATTACACTTAACAAGGTATTTAGCATGAATTTTCAACTCTAGAGTCCGCCTACAAAATTATCATGACTTATATTTGAAATAGGTTAGAAAGCTGCTTATAATTGAGATAAATATCATGTTTCAGGTTGAGAACATTATTTTGACAATGTGGTTGAAAATACGATCATTTTTACTATAATTAGGCTTTATTTAGAGTCTAGATGACCCAGAGGTATTATGGTGATATCAATGGAAAATTAAATGATTAATTAGTCAATTAAATTATTTTAAGATTTAATATTGTTAATATTTAAGGGAAATTTGAGATTCAAATAATTAAGGGTTTTTTGGTACTTCTCTTGGGTCAAAAAGGGTTATTTGGTGGATAAGAAAGTGGGATTAAGAAACCTGGATAAATAAGTTACTCATTGGGCAAAAAATTAATATTTTAATAAAATTAGAATTCTTGAAAGAAAGGAAAAGGACCCTACAAATTGGGAGGTCCTACAAAGGTGTTGTTTAATGATTTTTCAAGTTTGAAAGAGCTCTAGCTGTCCTAATAAAAGAGGAGAGAGAGAAAAAAAAGGTTGAGGCTTAAAGATTTAAATTGTTCTAGGACACTTGGGCATGTGTAACAAAAAAAAATCAACCTATTGTTACCTGTGTCAATGCTTATTCTTTTAAAATCAGCAACATACCTCTTATTATGCTGGTGGTTTTTGAAAATGCTAGCCCAAAACTCAACATAATTGACGCTTTACAAAAATGCTAGTGTAAGTATCTTCTATAGATGTTTTTACGAAATGTTAAAATAAATGCCTGTTAAATGCTATTTTCTTATTGTGAGCCTAAACGTATATATATCATGTTGATCATGCATACTTTATGAGATTAGTCTTTAATCACGTTTGCTATGAGTGTAAAAATGACACTTATTCCTACTTAAAAAAATTAATATAATTAAATATATTATCTTTATTTAATTTAAATAATTAAATATATATTTTTTATTAACAATTAAATATACTCAAAATTTTCTGATCCAAATTCTATAATCAAAACACAATTCGCTTTGCTCTGATCAAGTAGGGCTTGTCCTCATAAGGGACACGCCTCTGAAGCCTCGGTAGTATTGGTGGACGCCAGCTCGATCCCTTGTGGTTTTCAGCGGAGCCTTGTACTCGGCGCCCCAATAAGGTACTGGGCTTTTCACCTCCACAACTAGACTTTTCACCGAGAGCATTTACTGGAGTATGGGTGCTCTTTGCACCTGTCGGTATCTAGTTATGTTGGTGCTCGCCTTCGTAGGCACGCAACCTTGGTTGTAAGTGCCAAGTGAAAAGAGCTTGCTCTTAACGCCTGTGATTTGTCCCTTGACCTACCTACACTTCAGCCTAGAAAACTAAGGATCAGACCTAAAAAAAACATATTTAAATAATCAAGACATGATTATTTTTTCCCCCATTTTTAACCAAATGAATTCATGATTCAGTCTATAAAACTAAAATAGCAAAATTATTGGAAACAAATTTAAAGCAAAGACGATAGATTTCGTTTTTTCACTCATACAAACGCTCCATCAGTCCTTGTCCTACACACATTGAAAAGCTCTCGATTTCTATCAAAGGTCTTGAACGCCCAGGTAAGCAAAACTAATTGCACTCATGCAGAATGACCTAATGAAGTCACCATCTTCACTTCTTGCACTAGTATCTTGACTTTTGCACACCAATAATTATTAAAGCAAATTAATGACCCACCACCATTTTGAATTGCATAAGCTGTTAGTTGAACTGAGAATTTCAATTTTACAACACAACTATTTATTTTTGTCACGGATCATCTAATAAGTAAATTGATTTTTGCATGTGAATGTTTTTTTGGTTTTCTGACCTCATGGCTTTGTCTACGGCTGCCACTAGAAAATTTTCAATAATAGCTTGCAGCAGCCCATGCAATTTTTGATAAGACAGATCGAGTTTAAACACGTTTAAAATTTTAAAAATTTTAAATTCTATCAGGAAAGTAAATAAATAAATGTATCCCTCCCCAAAAAATGAACACAACTATTTATGTTGACATTTTGTCGTATACATTTCGTCACTCATCAGATAGTTGAGCTAATATAATAGTCAATCTTGTACTATTTGTAGTCTAAAAGCTACGGGGTTGTCTGATTAAAATTTCAAATCGTTTTAATAAAATAAAATTAGTATAGATCCTTGAAGAAAAAAAGAAAATTACCGATGCGGCAATGCCTACCCCTTGTCAAAACGCAATGATGGAACGTACTTACGAAACTTGATATTTGCAGCAATGAAGTCCGGTGATGTGACGTGACAGTCAATTTCTGACCAACTGTGTTCCATGTTCACGTTACATTATATTTATTTATATATCTCCCATAATCGATATACGGCTGCTGTTGTGCATAATTAATGGTTTTTTAATATTGCTAATATATTATTTTATAATATAATTAGTATTGTAAAATTTACTTTACTTATATATATATATATGTGTGTGTGTGTAATTCAATAAGTAGGTGGAAGTGGGATTATAATTGTTAGATGATTAAATGATTTAGATTGCATTCAGATAATAAACAGTTAAATAAAATAATTATTTTTTATTTACGTTTATTATCATCTTTTTTGTATATGTCACTGTCTTATATAAACATATCTCCATTTAGTTTAAGTTAAAGTAAAAATTAAAAATAAATTTATCTTAAAGTTTATAAATATTTATTCAATAGTATAGTTATAACATAAGTTATATTTATATTTAGAAAAACATTAAGTTAAAATTGATAAAATTATAAGTTTAGCTAATGTTATCACATTATTATCTTATTCTAAAATTTCAATTTGTCTTTCATGCAAAACATATAATATTAAAATAAAAAATATTCTGATTATAAAATAATAAAAAAAATAATTTACTAATTTTAAAAAAATAAAATTATTAAAGTTATTCTTAATTAATTAAAAGTATGATTAGCAAATTAAATATAAATTTAACTTAAAATATTTATCTAATAATACTATTATTATAATCACATTAATATTAATAAACAAGTTTCCGAACTTTCAAAGCTGCCCGAAGCAACGGGGCCAACGGGTCGTTGTCGTTTTACAAGCGCCACGTCGTCGGGTACCAAATCCGAGCAGTTTTCAATGGAGGCATTAAATTGAGGCAATGCAGAAGTAAGCATGGACGCGATTAGACGTTGAAAATTGGCGTTTTGGGAAATTTTGTAAAGGGGATCCGGGTGGTGGGGACCAAATGGTCAAAACATACGTGGTTCCAATTATATTAAACTTTTGTTTTTTTTTTTAGTTTTAAAATTTTATTTCGGAAAATGCAGACATTTAGAGGTCACCCACACGTAATGTTTAAACAAAGGAGGCTAAATTGGCAACGGTGACAAGTGGAAACAGCATCTTCGTGTTCCATATACAAGTCATCAATAAATATGGTTGTTGGAATTTTCTTCTTCATTACTTTTATTGCCATCTATCGCTTAATGGTGTGAAGAGGTGCAGCATTTCCTTCTCGAATTAACTTTTGTTTTTTAAAAAAAAGTTGTAAAAAGACTTAAAAGTAAGATTTGTAAAAAAAAAATGAACACAAAACTTTATTGTTCTAAAACTATAATTTTATAAAATTTTTAGAACCATATATTCAACATAAAAATCAAACACACCCTTAATATAATAAAATACACGAATTAATTGTTTTCTTGGTTTTTAAAATATGTATTATTTGTAATTCTGTGGCCTTATATCATGTAATAATATTTTTAAAAAAGCCAAAACTAAACATGGGTTTTTAACAAATAATTAGTAAAAATACATGAAATTTTAAAATTCTAGACTTTAATCGTTTTGATATTTATATATATACACACACACACACACAAGGCACGAATGTGATAGATTTCTTGACTTGTTGGGCGGGTAGGTATTGTCTTTGGCTGGATTTATAAAACAAATTTCTTAACCCTGCGGAAAATATAGACCAATGACCGCCAGCTTTTCTTCTCTTCTCCTTTTTTTTCCTGGTTATGGGGGTTGAAATTTGTAAGATAGACCCACATACCATTTTCATTACAATAATATATACATATATATATATATATATATATATATATATATATATATATATATATATATCTGTGTGTGTGGATCCGTCCAACGCCTTTTTCTGATTATAAGAATGTCCTGTGAAGTGAGTTAACGACATGTATTTATTCTTGCCTCCCTCGTTAGGATTAGATTTATTATATATATATATATACAGACACAATTAATATATAAACATATCCCAATATAAAAAACAAATAAATATATACTACCGCCTTTCCAAGGAAGGACAACCTTATCTAACAACTAACATGCACGAGGATAGCAAAACTCCAAAGACCAAGCAACCGGGGCTCCTGGTCACATGCCCCACCAGTCAACACAGATCAGTCTCCCCCCAATCCCGGAACAGGGGCACCAGCTCCCTCGGTCTCCGGTCGCACCAGAGCCGGCTCGTCAATTTGGTTGACTTGGCTTTTTCCTCCTTTCCCCACTCCCCACGTGGAACTCGCCGCATCCATCGGGAGGTGGACTCTCTCTCCCTCTCTCCCTCCCTCCCCTCCCCCCCCCCCCCCCCCGTCGAACTAGTCAAACTCTGGTTTGACGAAATGTAGACGAAACCTCCAAGTTTTCAATACTGTGGGTCCCGCGCCAGCTCTCACCCTCCCGCACCAGAATACGTAACCCGTTGAGGCGGTAACACACATACCCCTCACAGATCCCTCGCCCCTTTCTGGTCCACGTCCACGCTTCCCTTCCCTTTTATATGCGAACCCAATGCCAGCGGTAAAAGACTTCATACTTCAAAACTACCCTCTCTCTCTCTCTCTCTCTCTACCCCCCTTCTCTCTCTACACAATTCTCCATCTGCGTCGTCCAATACATGGACAGGGGTTGGGGGCCGATCACCCTAGAGTCCGATCCGAAACGTTTCCTGGCTAGCAGGCCACCGGCAGCTGACGTCACCTCGTTCCTGAGCGGCGGGTACAAGAACAGCGACCACGACAAGAGGGGTTTCGCGGCCACCGGCTCCGGAGGCGACATGTTTTCCCGCGTGAATCTGAACCGCAGGGATCAGGACGATCGAGCTGCTACCGCGGCGACTGGGGCGGCTGACATGCCGTCCGATGAGAAGCTGCCGGAGGTCGATTTCTTCGCCGATAATAAGAACCGGTCGGCGCGCGACGTGAATACTAATAAGAAAGCCGGAAATAACAACCTGCGGGTCATCAAGAATGAACATTCTAACGAGGAAGCTCACATCAATGTAAATGTAAGCCACCTACTTGCCCTCATACCTGTAGTCGGTTTGCCTTGTCTCCTTTTTTGGAATTATGCCTGTGATTATCGTTCCTGTCTGTAAATATGTGCGTAGCTAATTTATTGATTTTTTTTTCTTTATTGAAAGTAAGAAACGGTAAATCTATAAATATATGTGTGTGTATATGGGGTTGTATTTTTGTTATTTGTGCGTATCTATATATATATACTATCTTGGAGTTATTCTTATTAATTAATTAATTAACAATTTGTCCACTCCCAACATATAGACTGGTTTGCATCTTCTAACTGCAAATACGGGAAATGATCAATTAAAGAAGAACGAAAACTTATCTCCGGATAGAGAAGAAAAGAGAGGCAACAACAACACTGAGGTACCCATAATAATATTTACTGTTATTCCAATCTTCTTCTTCTTTTTTTTTTTTACAGTTACTTTAGGTGTTACCTACTTGGGATGGATTTTATATTTATTTTCGATTTGTTTTCCATGTAAATTAAATGCGTGGCGCCACACTGAGGATGGATTTGTTAATTGAAAATTTCAGCTGGCGATGTTGCAAATAGAGCTTGAGCGCATGAACGCCGAAAACAGAAAGTTGAAAGACATGCTGAGTCAAGTGAACCACAACTACAGTGCCCTTCAAATGCACGTCGTGTCCCTCATGCAGCATCAACAGGCTCGATGTCAGGCTGTCGAAAACTCTCAAGATCGGGAGGTAATTTGTTGGACTTGAAGTACTACAGCGATTCATATAACTATATACTTCCCTGGAATTGATTAAAAATTAAGTGCACTAGTTAATTTTCTAATTACATACATACATACACACACACATATATATATATAGTCCTTCAATTCGAGGTACATGATATATAATTTTAACTAACTCACAAACTATATATGATAACATATATACAGATGGTACATGGAGCATCGACGGAAAGCAGGAAGAGCGAGGCGGCAACAGGAACGCTGGTGCCAAGACAGTTCATGGATTTGGGCCTGGCTTGTGGCACGGCTGATACCCTAGACGAGCCTTGTGATTCTTCGTCCGAAGAGAGAACCCGCTCCGGCTCACCTCTGAAGACAGTGGTCGACCGGAATGAAACCTCGGGGGTCGATCACGATCACGATCACGATCACGACCAGGCCGGTCGGGAAGAGAGTCCAGCATCTGAAACCCAAGGTTGGCTCCCTAACAAGGCTCCCAAACTGACCCACTCCTCCAAGCCCATGGACCAGTCCCCCGAAGCCACCATGCGCAAGGCCCGCGTCTCAGTCCGAGCCCGCTCCGAAGCTCCCATGGTACGTCCGTAATAATGCTTTGCTCCCCAATAAATTAACCAGTGCACACACGACACACACTTCCAATATCACGAACGTAATAGTTGTCATGACCATCATTAATTATGTATATGCAGATCACAGATGGTTGCCAATGGCGAAAGTACGGTCAAAAGATGGCTAAAGGAAACCCCTGCCCTCGAGCCTATTACCGCTGCACCATGGCAGTTGGCTGTCCTGTCCGTAAGCAAGTACGTCCATCGCCTCAAAACACACAGGCCTAACCTTCTCTTTCTAAAACAACCTAAGAGAAAACATGTATACAGACCTGTTTAACTAATTGACATGGGATGAATTCACAGGTTCAGCGTTGCGCTGAGGATAGGTCAATCCTAATCACAACCTACGAAGGGACGCACAACCACCCGCTGCCGCCAGCGGCCGTAGCGATGGCCTCCACAACATCGGCGGCTGCGAGCATGCTGCTGTCGGGGTCCATGTCCAGCGCCGACGGCCTCATGAACCCCAACTTCCTAGCAAGAACGATCCTGCCTTGTTCGTCCAACATGGCCACCATATCCGCCTCCGCCCCATTCCCAACGGTGACACTGGACCTCACCCAGACCCCGAACCCCCTCCACTTCCAGAGGGCCCCGCCGGCCCAGTTCCAGGTCCCCTTTGCTGTTGGGCCGCAACAGAGCTTTGGGCCAGTCCCCACCGCAGCCCAGGCCCTTTACAACCAGTCCAAATTCTCCGGGCTTCATGTCTCCAACGACGTGAACCCAACCCACGTAGTGCCCCACCTTCCTCCTCAACTGCAGCAGCAGCAGCAACAGCCGCCGCCCTCCCTGGCCGACACCGTGACTGCAGCAACCGCTGCCATCACAGCCGACCCCAAGTTCGCGGCGGCTCTTGCGGCGGCCATCACCTCCTTCATTGGTGGGAACAGCAACAACAATAACTCCTCCCCAAACGGTAATGCCGGTCAATTGGGTGCCGCAGGACAGGGGCCCGGGAATAATAAAATGATCAGCAGTTTTCCAGGGAACTGAAATTCATGTTAAATGTTTACCGGCTTCAAGGTTGTGATTACATGTTCATATGTTTTTTCCTTTTTTTCTTTTTCTTTTGTTCTTGCTAGAGGTGGGGAAGAAGGTTTGGGAAACGAACGTACGTTAATGCTCCATTCTTTTTTGTTTTTTCGTTTTTTTTTCTTTTATTAATAAGTTCATACAAAATTTTTGCTGCAAACGCGCAAAAGGGCACTGTACATCTATATTGTGGAGAGTTCTCTTTTGCTTTTGTCTTTGTTACTTTATGCTACTTTATTTTTAATCAAAAATGACGGCGGAGAGATTTGTTCGGCTGGTCTTGAGTGTTCGCCGCCAGCGGCTATTCCATTCTTTGTGTGTTCCTAGCTGGATTAGAACGCTGTAATGTAAAAGCCGATGTGATGTAGATGAAGGATGCATGCATGAGCCACGAGAGTGGTGAGATCAGACCCGTAGAAAAGGGATTAATGGGTCTTCTTTGTAGTCAAGATAGTCGGCTTTCAAAGGCTGGCGGCCGTGGGTTGTCTTGACACGGAACTGGAGTTGGTTGTGTGAATTGAAAGAAAGGCGAGAACGTGGTTGACACTCTGGAGACTCTAATCAGAACAATGGTAGCTCGTGGCCCGACCCAATTTTTATTCTTGATTGAAAATGAATCGTATTGAGGATATTAGTCACATCAGCTCGATTGAGAGTTTTATGTAATTGTTAACCACAATTCATTTATACGTACGTTGAACAATATTTTTGGAATTTCTTGGACGACAGTCGACAGGCCTTCTCTAATCACCGATTCCATGTATTATCTTTTCAATAAATTGTGAGATCAATAATGTGACTTCTTTTGGTAAGAGTTACTTTGCCAATTGATGTGGAGGAGCGTTGCTGCAAGCCTGCAACGGGACGAGTGGTGATGGTGTTTACTGTATCCTATTGTGGTCGGGAGTGGGCGCTGTTGATGAGGCGCCGTAGCCAAATATGGGTGTGGGGTCAGCTAGTCCGGTGAAGGTCGTCTGGTGATGGTCTAGCAATGATTGCCAAGTAGGGTCGAACAAAAAACCCGTTGGTTCCGACCGGCCGGAGTAGCACTGCGACCTCCGACTGGCCTGATCAACATTGAGACTGCGGAGAAGAAAAGTCAGGCTCAGATGAATGAAAATTCCTGTCTAGAATCGGATTGGGGCTGAGATTATAAATGTTGATTTGGGCGAAGCAAAAATTAAATGGGTCATTAACACCAACTTTACAACTATCTTTTTTAATTTTACATATTTAAAATACTTTTTATTTTTCTATATAAATATATAATTTTTTTAAATCACTCTCTATAATTAAAATAATATTTTATACTATTTTTTATTTAATAATAATTTTTATATAATTTAATATGAAATAAAATTAAATATTATAAAAAATATGAAAAAGAGATATGAGAAAAGAATTTATATATAATTTAATAATTATAGTAAACGAATGTTTTTCAAACCCTATAAAAAAAGTTAAATATAAGAGATCTGTTGTAGGAATAATTTTATATTTTTTTAACTTTTTTTCCTAAATATAAAAAAACAGATTTTATATGGAATCTGTTACTAGTGCTCTAATGCATGTGTCGAATAATATATAGTTGTGCCAAATTAAAGGAAGAAGGCGCAAAGGAAATTGATGTGTGTGGCTGTAGCGTGTGAGTTGTCAATAAATGATAGAGGCATTGCCAAGTCGAAGGAAGTGCTACTTGTATGGGAGGAGCTAGTTGGAGCATAGATAGTGTGTAGTGGAAAGCTTCAAACAATTGGTGTGCGAGAATGAATAGAGTTCCTTTGAAATTAAGAAGTGTTGACCCACTTGAGTGCAGAGAACATGATACTAGTTAAGGACTTAAAGTCAAACAATGAATTTAGTCATTCTTACACAAACTGATCAAGAATTAAAATTATTATCCTAACAAGTTCGATGGTAGGGCAAAATTAGTTTATGTGCATTTTAACCATTAAGGTTGAACTTAGCGGACCTAGATAAATGAAAGTGTAACAAGATGAGAGGCACAGAAAATCTAGATGTGTGACAAGTGGTATCAGAGCTAAATTAGCCCATATCTAGGGACGGATCCAGAAAGTCTGATTTGGAGAGACCAAAATACAAACAATCAAGACTATTGTAATTCATATTTAAGAATTATTATCCCAAATTTCAATTAGCATCATCTAAGTCAGAAATAATGGCTTAGAAGTATAAAAATTTTAACAAATCCTTCTATAACCAAATCTTAAATAATTTTTAAAAAATCATATAATTCATTTATTACTGTTATAGTTAGCAGCATCTCCATCGACACTTTGGGACGGTAAGTCATATTACTAATTAAATCTAATATTAATGAAAAATAAAAACATAGCTATATATATAAGTGTCTGTCGATTGTAAGTATATATATTGGAGTAACGAAATGAAAATGTAACTCTCTTTATAGACATCAAACTATTTGTAGATTAACATAATGATGGAGAGATTGAAGATACTTTAAGGGCTATAGAGTGGGATTATGATGACAAGATGGCTCTATTCAAACTTGTTCATTATGGCTTCTGATTGGAATTCATATTTGGGTTGAATTATTCACCCTCTAACTCACTAAGCTTTCTTATACTACTCTATGAACATGATTTCTGTGGTATAGTGTTTTAATGCTGACTACTTGTTTATGATCTCTGTTAAAGTTATCCTAAAGTTAGTTTAGATGTTAAAATCATTAATAGTAGATTCTCTATAGAAGTTTATTTTTTATATTTAATTTTCTCAATGGTTTTATACAATATTTTCCAATGTATTGGAAAACACTATTAACTCCTTATAATTATTAAATTGTATATAAAAAATTTCTCTTAACTCTCTCATTCATGTTTCTCATAATATTTACTTTTATTTTATATTAAATTATAAAAATATTATTATTAAATAAAATAAGTAGTATAAGATATTATTTTAATGATGTAAATGATAATTTAGAGAATTTATTGTGATATATATTTGTATAGAAAAGCAAAAAGTAGTTTAAAATTATAAATTTAGGAAAACTTATTAGGAGACTTATAAGAGTGCTCTAACACATTGATATCTTCTTAGTTGATTTAGCAACCTGCTTTGTGGAGGATTTCAATCTTGGTATATTCTCGTTGATGATTCTCTTCATATGTTTGTTTATGCTTTCTTCAACAAATTTTATCTACTTTATCTGGGTCATGCAAGTTTCATATCATTTCTAGTGGTCTTTGATATCTTTTCTGTAAAGACTCGTATTTGGGTAGTCTTGAGATAGTCATTTTATGGGAATGTAACTATCTGGACAGTAGTGTAGCCGTCGATGTGAGCATTTTGACTGTACTTGGGCCCGATTCCGAGTCGGGGACCCATTTGACCCAATTGTTGACTTTTTGGGGTTTATTGGTTGACTTTGCGTTTAAGCGGTCATTTGAGTGTAATAATATCTGTGTAGTATTGTGCTCGTTATTTCAAGCGTTTTGACTATAGTTTGACTCAATTTGGAGTTCGGGACCTTGGAGGTCAATTATTAACTGGGTCAATGGTTGACTAGGTCAGTTGACTGGCATATAAATATAAATAGGGGGAAAGAGAGCTTCCATGTTACATTTTAGCGTTTGTGCGTTTGAGAGAGAGAGAGCTTGAGAGAGCTTGGAGGCCTTGGCGATTTGGGGCGTTTTGAGCTCGTTCGAACATCAAGAATCATTCCAGGTAGGTGTTCCATTGATTCTTCACCCTTTTCTTGCTGTTTTTTTGGATTAACATGTAAGAATTTGATGAAATCATGCAAATTCGTGTTGAACCCTAGAATTTGGGGAAAAACCAATTTTGAGTTGAATCTTGTATTTAAAATGCGTTCTGAGGGGTAAGACGTGATTTAAAACCTAATATATAGTATTAGGTATGAGTTTTATGAGATTCCGAAAGGTCTGGAGGTTTCTGGGTTGAATCCGGATGAGAAACAGGTGAAAAACGATGATGAACGATGCGTCGTGAATCATGGGTAGAAACGACCGATGAGATCGACTGGAAATTGAAAATTTCGAATGTGCAGTTTCGAAGGTTCGAAGGTAGGTTCGATGTAGTGTAATTTCGAGTGTTGAATGTGCAATTTTCGAGTATCATTTCGAAGGTTCGAAGGTACTTCGAAGGGAGTTTCGAAGGCAGTTCATGGGTACTTCGAAGGTAGTTTTCGAAGGTAGTTCGAGTGTAGGTTCGAGGGTCGAAGGCAGTCCGAAAAGAGATTCGAAAATACAGATTCAAAATACAGTAAAGGCAAATTCGAAAATGTAGTTTCACTGGCAAATTCGAAATACAGTTTGACTGGACTGGACCTATTTACATTGCAACCTATACAAGTATATACTTAAGTTACAATGTAAATAACGAAATACCCCCCATTTGGATTCAAAGAAAAATACTAGAAAAATTAATTCCCACTATTTCAAAATGTGAAAATTGAGATTTAGTGTAAAATCTCGGAAAAACCCAAAAGTTCGTAATAGTGAATTTTTGGAAAGTGGGGTTAGACATCTCAGAAAAATCCCCAAAAATCAGATTATCTTATTTATGCTATGGGAACCCAATGCCGGGACTTTTGATTTCAAGAAAATAGCTGCTATGGGTACTTCCTTCATAAATCAAGGATTAAAGACTTACTTGTGAATACTGGCTACAGTTCTAAAGGAAATGTTGAAAATGACATGCCATACTAATGTTAGTATGTTGGTGTGAGGTATTGGGGCATGGACTCCGTGACTTGTTTGGGTTCTCACCGTGATGCACTGATGGTGCTATGTGGTTGACGTGGCAGGCATATGCACCGATGGCAGGCCTGTGTGGCGACTGTGGCCGGGCATATTGCGCTATGGACAGGCTAAGGCCTGAGTTGAGCCGTGGAACTCGTGGAGCTAGGGCTGAGTGCCCTGAGCTAGGATCCCATGGAGGATCGTGGACAAGTTGTCCTGTGTGATCAGGCTGAGTCCTGATGTTTGTTTGCAGGCGGAGCCCTAAGGATTGTGCACACTACACAGTGCACGAGTACACAAAGCATGTAGTATAGACTTGTATATCTGCATGATGTGGAGTGTTGGGGTCACCTACTGAGCTTGTCGCTCACCCCTACTTGTGGTTTACTTTTTTTCAGGTGTGACCCGAGACTAGTGGAGGACTTTCTTCCAAGAGGACGTGCCCACTACTCTGATGTATGATACAATATTGTATTCTGTATTTTGTATTGTGTATTATATTATGTTTGTATCCCGGACATGGGTCCGTGGACAGTTGTATTTGCATACTGTTTGTGATATGATGTCAGTATGACTGTTTGACTTAATGTATGCATGATGATGTATGGGAAAGTACAGGATTACCCTTGATGTATGACTGTACAGGGTTGCATATTTGAGACAGCACCCGCGGTGTAGTCTCCATTGGTGCTAGTCACCAACCCCTTGACCTTTCGGGTGCGGGCAAGGGGAAGTCATGTATCCGATTCCAGGTTCCCTGGAATTCGGGGACGTGACATTTTCTCACAACTATATGATTATAACAACTTACATTTGTAACAATGGTCATAACTTGAAATCTTTTTACCCCTATACTTGTAAACATTGTAGTCGAGTTCTGTCTTATTAATTATAGTAAACCAAGTAGTTTTGCTAGATTACTTGTAAAATTATATTACTCTCCTTGTATGGAGAGAGATGTGTAAAAAAATAAACAAATTGTTCATTTTCATGTGCCTCACAATGTCTCTTTTTAATAAATATATTTTGAAATTTTCACTTCCCACATAAAGTATGTGCTTATGTTTCAAACCAACTCCTTCGAATTGCTTAATAATATGATATGATGATATGACTTGTTCAAGAATGATGGTTTGAGTTTTAAATTTGGACCTAAAGTTATGGATTTTCAAAGTAGTTGTGTTTTGACTTGGTACATTAGTGAGAATGATTACCCTGTGCTTGTGCGAGCTAAGGTTTTCACACCTCTCATTTTATTTCCCATTGAGCCATGAATATCTAGGGTTCTGTCTATGCCATGGTTCACCCATTTTCTTTTGTTCCACTACATTGCCTCTCAAGCTAAAATTTAGAGAAAAAAACAAATGTAGGAGTTTTGCCCATAAAAGGTAATGGTGCTTCAAAGTCCTCTAAAGCCTCTATAATTGGTCTAAAAAATAATGATTGCCAGTATTAATATTAATTTATATATATATATATATATTAGTCTAATAATATAATGAATGTTCCTGCAAATATTATCTACACAATCATTTTGAAAATAAAATTTTCCTTGCCTTAAATATTATTTTATGAAGCACTACTTGTTAGGCTGTTTTATTTTGTAGGATGTTAAATGAGTAACGAACTTGATTTTTTTTAGGATGTGTTAGGCCATTATCATACATGTTGTCCGAACTAAAAAGAAATATTTTTTAGTTAAAGCTTTTTCCTCAAATGAATATATTCCTTTCCAGTCCTTAAATATAATGGTAAGTAGAGAGAGAAATGTTTGGTTCTTGCCATGTAAAGGTAATGGCATCTATGGCAAAACTATCTTTTTTAAGGTGGTAATCCATATCTTTTAAGAAAAATATGTAAACAAATTATTAAGACGACAAGAGTATACATATAAAAACCCGTTTGATACAATAGTATTACCTTTAAAAATAAAATTATTTTTAAAAATAATAAACTAATAAATTTAAAAATATTTATTAATAATAAAAAATCATCTCAACCTATTATTTTTAGGGGAGGGTTCAATGTTAAGCAGGGTTTGATGATTGCACTGTCCCATAACAATTCTTGAAAACCCTAATAGGGCCACAAATTTATAGCAGGGTAAAACTGGTGCCAGGTTGTAATTGTTTGATTAATTAAGTGCATGCATAATCATAATAATACACAACGATACACTAAAGGTACTCACTAATAATGCAGTGGGATTACGGGCGATAAAGTTTGGTTAGATGAACATAATCCTAAGAGGTGATGGATAGTGGCCAAATAAGACCATCAAAGTTAGATACACGTGTCACAAGACCAGTTTGTGGACTCTTCTGCTAGCTACGTTTTCCTTCTTCCTCTTCTTTGGGAGCTGGAGTTCACCGTCTTCCTCATCCTCTTTCATCCGCACCACTTTCTTCCTCTTGGCCACTTCCTCATCCTCATCCGCATCATTTTCATTGTCATCATCATCCTCCCCACCATCCTCAGCATTGTCATCTCTGTCATCATCATCATCATACTCATCACCACCATCTTCAAGAGCATCATCTTGATCAGCATCACCAGCTTGGTCTTCACTTTCTTCTCCTTCCTATTGGCATCTTTTCACAGTAGCCTTTTTTTTTTGGCTCGTCATCTTTGGGAGGAAATTTTATGGTGGGAGCATCTCCACTGCAGTCCAACGGTTCAGGTTGATCAACATGGGTGTTATGGCCTCCGCTGTTAATGAGACTGCCATCCATCAACAGCCAAAATTGATCCTGAACAATTTCACACGTATGCACCTCACAACATCATATAGGAATGAATTGCAAAGAAATCAAAATTTAAGACCAAAACCAACAAGTGATGCCACAAGAGTAAATCCAAAACACCGACCTGATCAGAATATTAAGAGTGTGCAAGTGCAATTCAACATTTTGCCAAGCATTTTCTATCAAGCAACGGAATTGGAGTAATAAAAACATAAATCCAAACTAATTAAGAGCATTAATTGTAGACTCTAGAATTTTAACTAAATTTGCCAACATTGAATAATATAAGCCACTAATTTTACTCGAAATCAGTATTTTAACTACAAACTTAGTTAAACATTAAAGCACCTGTTAACTAAATTTTAAATATAAATCTAACACTTGATTTTAAAATGTCGTTCAAATAAATTATTTTGTATTTTATTCTTTATTCATAATCTTGTCAAACAACCAGGTCAAGCCATATCATAAATTTTCATATAAATTCAAACTATGCGTGTTATCCTAAAAATGGCACTATTTAGTAGCCTACACAGAATCTATACCCGAATAGTGACCCAATCATAAACAAAAAAAATTACAAAAATCATACACTTATAAATGTACCCAAATACACTTTGTGGGGCAATAGATGTGTGCATTATTGTTATACGCAAACAAGCTACTGAGTTTGCTTGACATTTTTGTTTCTACATAAAACAAAAAAAACATTAGGTGTTGTCAAAGCTACTAACATGCACAAGGCTTTGACATTGAGCATCGCATACATTTAACTACAATAATGTATTATGAAGATAAAACAATAGATAATACATTAGTACAACACAACTAAGCACTAGATAGATGTTACATAAACATGAACATATAAAACTAAAACAATTATCAAAGGACCATAACAATAAAACAAAAACTGGGGAAAAAATGTATGTGTGCATGTATCTTACCCGAGATGAAAGCAAAGATGTCTTTTTTGCCTAAGCCGATATGGTCAAGTAAATCCTTTAGCGACTGCCTTATCAATTTGTCATATGTTAATTGGCTTAAAGTATGCTAATGTAATAGACATAAAATCAGCAAGTAAATTTTATAACTTCAAATTCGTCAAACAATTGAATTATGTCTCAAATTTTGCTACAAAAAATAGGCATTATTATTTTGACAATTCAAGGAATCACTAATGTAAAAATTACATAAGTATGATGGCATAGAACAATTTTCGTGAAGTGAAGGTGCATTACCTATATTGAGAATTTCTTTATTCCAATGTTGGAATCATATCATCTATAAGTAGCTTAATTACACGAAAGCAGCACCAATATCATATCACATTCAAAATCTGTGAAAATAATCGTTGTCAAGCCATATCATAAATTTTCATATATTTTTTAAACATATTTTGAATATATATATATATATTCAAAATATGCGTGTTATCCTAAAGATGGCGTGAGTTAGTAGCCTACACACAAAATCTATATCTAAATATTCTAATAGTGACCTAATCATAAACAAAAAAATACAAAATCATACACTTACAAAGAAAATAATGTATTATTCAAGTACCTTATACACTGTTATGGGGCAATAGATGTTTTGTGCATTACTATTATATGCAAACAAGCTACTGAGTTTGCTCGACATTTTTGATTTGGCATAAGACAGTAAAAAAACAAAAACATTAAGTGTTGTTCATGCCACTAACATGCACAAGCCTTCGGGCATCACATACATTTGACTAAAATAATTTATTAGGAAGTTGAAACAGTTGATAATACATACAACACAGCTAAGCACTACAAGATAGATGGTATGTAAACATGAACAAATAAAACAAACAAATTTTTTTATAAGAGTAAAACTAAAACAATTATCAAAGAATTATCAAAGAACCCCTTCCAATAAAAGAATAAATCCTTTAGCTGATATGAAACTAAAAGAATTAATAAAACTAAAACAACTATTGAAGAATCCCTTCCAATAAAAAAAACTGAAAATAGAAACAAAAAATGTATATGTGTTACCCAAGACGAAGGGAAAGACGTCTTTTTTTGTCTAAGTTGATATGATCGAATAAATCCTTTAGCGGTTGTCTTATCAATTTATCGTAAATTGGGTTAAAGTGCGTTAATGTGGTAGTCAAAAAATCAGCAATTGAATTCTCCTCACAATAAATAGCTTTGACTTTAAAATTGTCAAACCACTAAATTACGCCTCAAATTTTGCTACAAAAATAAGCATTACTAATTTGACAATTAAAGAAATCATTAATGTAAAAACCAAACAAGTTAAACTTATAAGTATTTAGGTCATCGTCGCTTTCAATTTTATCAACCACTCAAATTTTCTTTACAGCATTTTTACAATCACTTTCAGCGCATGAAAGCCATTTTACTTCGCCAAATTCATGATAGATGGATTTATCTAAGAATGTAGACATAGAAACAATAGCAAAAAATTATAAGTAAATGAGTTAACATCCGACAAGAGTGAAGAAGGACTAATAAATTGAATTACAACAAAATAATATACTTGCAAGTTTGTTTCATGGTCCTAAAATGCTCACCATTCTCTTCAACATGATTAACCTTTGGGATCATAATAAGACACAAATAACACCTTGTAAACAATTTATTCTCAACAAATCTAACACTCAAACATATCCCAAAACTATAAATAAGCTTAAAGCAACATTGAGGAGAGAAAAGTGAGAGAGACGAGATATCCACCATTTTCTTTTATGAATTTACAATTTAGAACAAAAATATGGCACATCAAGCAGCTTGGGATTATGCTACACATAACGCCCGAGGCATAAGAAACCATGTACATGAGCCGGTGAGAATAACTAGTACAAATATCATTAAAATGTCTACAAAAATTCATGCCTATGTGTTTAAGAAAAATAAATTCTCATTCCAAGTAGCAAACATACCATAATGGTAGTAGGTGACAACAAAATGTCTCTTTCCCATTCCTTCCATACCAAATCTAACATTCTTGATCATATCATTGACCTTGACCTTGTTGATGGCAAAACTTAAATCTTTATTTTCCCTTTTCATCTTTGCTGCAAAACGAAATATTATAAAATAATAATAATAATAATAATAATAATAATAATAGCCAAATGAGACATTGCTAGTAGTGATGTTTTTCATGGAAAAAAGGTAAAGTTGCAGAAAATAAGTAGTAGGTAGTATTGAAATTGTAGGTTTCAAAGGGGAAATAAGGTAAGATATTTGAAATCAATAGAATTAGAAACATAAAATCCCCCTGCTCGTAAGAAAAAAAACTATCTCAAATGGACAAAAACAAGATATAACCTGATAATTTTTTTGTTGTTAAACACATAATAGAATACTTGCAAAAGAGAGACAAAATCTAATAACATTAAGATTAACATAAGTCTCAAACCTCATCTACATAAAATTTCAAGCACAGCTAGCACTACATACATCCATATTGGAAGACAAAATCTAAGAAAATTAGGATTAACATACATCTCAGACCTCATTTGCTTGTTTCATACCATCATTTGGTTTACCACTCATTACTATCAATCTCCACTTCCTTGATTCAATTCAAATGAATTCAATTATTTAAATTATATTTTAAGGAACCCACATTGTTGATAGGTTTAGTTCTATTTAAAAAAAGAAAAGTAGTTGGGCAGGTTAGCTGACAAATTTCCAATTAACTTGCAAGTTGGGCTATGCTGAAAAGAGAGTTTGCAGATGGAACACAATATTTAGAGTTCACCATCACATGGCATCGAGCCATTGTAATTGACTAGAATGATACATGATAAAACGAAACTCGAAACTTCAAAACAAAATGAAGGCGTATCTCACAATTGATTCGTTGCAATCCAGTCAAAAAAATTTCAAATTAATAAAGGCATAAAATGGAGGAAGTCTTCCCTGCGGTGCGTGCTAAATGAAGCATATTGACAACTCTAATCAAGCATGAACTGTGTCTATATACATATAGATCCTTCAGCTTTCAATTAATAAATCAAAAAATGAACTAACTCAATACTTAAATCAGTTAACAAGAAGACCAACAAATATACATTTCCAAATTCCAATTGGAATAAAACAACAGGGAGAAAAGAACGCCACAACACCTCGATCCACACTTCAAGCTTATGTAAATTATAATCTATTCATCTGAAGATAGATATTCTCACAAATCATATATATTACCATCCATACATCACAAACGTGAAGAAGAAACGGATAGATGACAAAACGAATCAAAATTCACAAGATCTCACGAGGATTTAATCTAAGTAGCTAACTTTTTTTTTGGCCTGGACGCCCGTCGATGGAGATGGAGGCAGGAGGCAGGAGGCGGAGGCTGCGCCGCTATGGGAAGCCAAGACCGACTAACTGATCTCGATCTCAGATCTGGGATGGGATAAGAAGAAGGCGGAGGCCTGTGGACGGAGATGGAGGGGGAGGCGATGCTGGAGCTGGAGCAATGGGGGTGATTGGTGACTGGTGAGGAGTGAGAAGTGAGGGGTGAGTACTTACAGAATTCGCGAACATTCCCGACTACTCGCGAGCACGCGACTTATAATGCGCTGCCCGCGCGCGGATTGCGACCCGCGATCCATATTTGTAGACGCAGGCCTAATTTTAACTAGCCCGGTGGTCAAAAAAACCGCACCGAAGAACCAGAGCCCGTTTTAATTCGTTACATCGCCTCGCACATACTTTTCAAACTTTCGTTGGACCTTTTCTCCGGTGCCTGTGATTTCAGGCTGTCATGGGCTAAGAATGCGGTGCCCAGATCTTGATGCGGCTTCTCTCGCACATCCTAGGCCGCCATTTTCCGGATGTACAAGTTCGTCTTCCGATACTTGGCACCATTCAACTTTTCCAACTCTTGGCATCTTGAATTTGATCCTGCAGGTATTGCACTCTTTCTTCTTTGGTTGTAGTTTCTCCTCCTACACCTGTTCCTTGTTCTGTGGATTATTTTAGACTGGTGCACCAATGTTTACATTCAAGACCATAACATTGAGAGTGGGGATGACCTTGTAGCTGTTAAGGAGTGGTTGGGACTAATACTGCATGCATTGCCATGGCTCGTCCAAGCCCCGATATCATAATGAGCAGAGTTTCAGGCACTGCCCCAACCTGCTCTGCTTTGTTTTAGGATCTTTTACACACGAACGTTACCCGTACAATCTTTTTGTTACGCTAAAAGATTACTTATGTTAGTTATTAAGGAATAGTATTATCAGAGCATTAGCAGTGGCCCAATAAATTTTAGTTATAATTTCACTAGATTTTATATATTATAATCATTTTTATATATTATAATTATTTTTATTTTACATCATAAAAATAGACTCAATAAAATTTAGTTATTTTTATTAAAATATTAATTTTTCATTTAAAATTTTGTTATATTTTTAATAGCTTCTTTTAGCCCTTCTCTGATCTCTTTTTCCGTATGATCTCTCTCATCATAGATCATAGGTGTGTTGGTCCAATACCCGCTATCAGTTGAGGCCAATACTATTGCGCTTAGCAAACAGTTCGCGAATATCATTGTTATATTTATGAACATGTTCATAAATGTTCACGAACAATTGTTGCTGGATAGTTCGTGAATATCGTTAATATTAGTGAAAATTATCGGTGAACAAAAAATTAATAAATTAATTAATATGTATAAAAGTTATGTTATTAAATATAAATATATTTTTATTAAATATAATTTAATAAACATATACTTTTATGTTATTATTAAATAAAAAAATATTTTTATTTATTTGTTTATTATTACTACTATTATAATATTTTCATGAATTACGTGTAGTAATTATTTAAACATATTAAACAAAGATAACATAATCTGATAGTTAATTAATTGTATTTTTTGGGAAAAGTTTACGGTGTGAATACTTTATTTTAGATTTTTATAATTGTATTCGAATACATATTTGTAAACGTTTGTGAATCATTCGTGAACGATTGAGTAATTACTACAAGAAATAAAATATGTTACCGTAAGATACCATAACACTTTTTGGGGTGTTAGGTCTGCTTGGCTTATGGAAAGTCCCCCACCTTTCGATAACACTTTTTAGTGTGTTACGATTTTATGTTACGATAAATCATACAGTAACACACATTATTGTCTTATGAAACATTTTTGTAAGCTTCTTTTAAGCTTACCAAAACACTCTTTACATAACACTTTTTATTGTGTTACAATTATATGTTATCGAAAATCATACAATATGACCTTTTTTGTCTTACAGAAAGTGACCGACATATCATAAGCCAAGCAGACCTAACACACTAAAAAGGCTTACAATAAATAACATAAAAATTTGAAAAGCCTTCTCGAATGCTTACAATTATTGATTACAATTTTACAAATACTTGTATATTATAAAAACAACCAATATTCAAAAAAACCAAACTATCCAAATTATTATTAACATTTGTCACAGTATTTTGAAGTATTACAATCCAAAACAACCAATGTGTCCAAAATATTTTATAACATCTATCTTTTACAAACCATAATATAAATACTAAATGGGATCAATCAAAATCCCTAATAATGTCATCTTCATTCCATGCCAGAATAAATTGCAAGCACTCCATTCTGCAAAAAAAAAAACCCAATAATCAATCTATCAGTATTATTATATATCTATATCATTAATTTAATTTATAGATTTTTTTTAGCTACTTACAGAGTATATGGATGCCGGATACACATTTTTTACTAAAGGAGAATTGGCCCTAATCTCTGGACTATTGAATCCGCCACTAACACCAAATAAATGGTTTCTGGGAAACAACTTTTGATAAATCACCAGCTTTAAAACCACGGTCAACACATCCAGCATCATAGACCGAAGGAATTTCTGCATCTATCTAATTTAGAGGAGAGCCAGCACTAATCTCTGGACTATTACAACTGTAATTAAAATCATTAGTGAGATTCTAAGGAATAGCTCTCGACATAACACCAGGTTTAAAACCCCCCATCAGCACATCCAATATGATAAACAGGGCTCTAGGGAAGCATTGAAGATCTATCTCCAGCGTCAGAACCATTACTAGAAGATCGATTATCTTCATCAGGGCGTTGGAGAACAATTGTTGGCCTATCTCCCACTTCAATATAACTGTTTCCATGTTCAACGTGATCTACAGGGTTCTGGGGAAGTATTTTTGACCTATTTATAACTTCATAACTGTTGTTGGCACATCCAACACCATCAACATGGCTTGATAAAAGAATTACCGACCTAACTCTAGCTTCATAGTCATTTCTGATGCCAAAGTTCTTTGGAAGAAAACCAGTTGGAAACTCATTGGTACAGCAGTAGCAGCCAAATAATTGTACAGAGCATAATGGTTGCTTGGATAAGACACCAAAGATTGTGGGCATCTTAGAATTCCTTTAAGCAGTTCTTCTTCATTTAAATCTGCAATGACATCACAATAAATCATGCAAGCATATAGATTTATTTATGTCACATACAAGCCCTTTAGGCTTGATGATATGAGCCCCAAACAACATCAAATAAAATGCATACACTAACACACAATCCAACACAACAACAAACCAATGCTTTGAAGAAACATAAAGGAGGTAAAATTATTAGAATTTGAATATCAACAGTATGTAGCAGCTATACCAGATTAGGGCCTCGCTGAAAGCAAAAGCAGAAAATTGATGCACAAGCTTAGGCAGGGAAGCATCAACATTTAGAAGCTAAATACGTTAATATTGGCAATTTGTGAATCCCATGAGCAACAATATATATATATATATATATAAGAGATTGTTAAAAATGGTGAGACTCAAACACGGAGGGGAATGAAGTTTTGCAGGCAGCCTGAGACTTGGGTGTTCTATTCCTTTTCTGGAGTTAGAAAAAACTGTACAAATGCATATGCACCTGCAGCATGTGGTGCAATAGAGCCAATTTGAGTTGGACTATTTTTTTAGACCATACGCTCCAAAGTTTAAACTGTAAACACAAATTCAGTGATTTTATTCTTTTGTATCCCTTGGGTCTCCCATCTTTTGTGTGAAATCAGATTGTGAATAGCTTTTATAAGATAATTCCATCAAAGGTTGTCCTGATATGCTGTTAATTAAGGTATAATTAAATTAATTAACCCTAAATTATAGTATAGCCAATTTGTTAATGTACAGTTTCACTGTTAATGTATGCCAGTCAAGACAAAACCGTGTAATTGAATTTTATTATACAAAACCTGATCTGGCTAGAGGGGATAATTAATCATCTCAAAGGCAACGATGGGTAATGACTACAAAAGCATATGCAATAAAAGAGTTGATATCCAATGCTGTGACTGATTCTACAAAACCTAATCCGATTGAAACTGAATTGTCATGAGGACTATACGTAATAGTAGTTAGCAACAACAATATTAAAACAAACAATAGATTAAATCAAATAAAAATAGCAAAAAGGTACAACACAACCAGAACAAAGGATATATAAAACATAATTAACGTCTAATATGGTGAAATATGCCAATATTAATTCTACTAAAACCTAATGTCATCTTGTTCTTAGCTAATAATAAATACTAAGCAGCAGTATCTCTGTTGATTTACTTTTCAAAACCCTCTTGAATGTAATTCTTCACCAAACAAATCAACCCACATTAATTGAATCATAGAATTCAAATAAACAAAAAATTACTTGATGAATATATTATCCTAAAAAGAACTCATTTATAGAAAGAACTCATTCAAATAAACAGAAAATTTTGTGAACTTGCTGAGTTTATAGAAAGAACTCATTTTATTTTAACTCTGATGATAAATCAATTCACCAAGGCTGATTGAAACAGGAGATGTCTGGTATTCACATAGGGGCCAAGAAGAGGAATAGAGCGGTGAGATTTCCTATATATAGATGTTGCAGAAAAAGAACGATGTATTAAAATCCCAATACCAAGCAACTCAAGATAGTACCCAACAAAAATTGAGAAATTAAGAAAGAAGCGAGGCAACTCAGCAATAGAATTAAACGCAATAACCCCACAGAAAATCCCAAACAGTGTGTACAAGATATTAGTGATAAAGATTGAATTATCAGTATAATTACAAAAATCCCATCTTTGCATTGAACTAAACATAGAATTCATGCATGTAGTAGAAGGAAACTTTTTGCAGAGTTAGTATCATTAGTTTATTTAAAGGAATGGTGGTAATTTTTAAAGGATCCACACATGTTTTGCCCCGAATCAGATAAATCGATAATAAACAAAACCTAAATCCTTGCAAATTTGTTACCCATTTCAACCAACAAAACTGATACAAATTAATATTCAAAATTTATAAATTAGGAGTAGACGAGCTCAAATAAAAAAAACAGAAAAACCTACCATGTCACGCCCCCAAATTCCAGGAAACCCGGAACTAGGAACATGACTTCCCCTTGCCCGCACCCGATAGGTCAAGGGGTTGGTGACTAGCACCAATAGAGACTACACCGCGGGTGCTGTCCCAAATATGCAACCCGTACGATCATACATCAAGGGTAATCCTGTACTTTCCCATACATCATCATGCATACAATAAGTCAAACAGTCATACAGACATCACATCACAAACAGTATACAAATATAACTGTTCACGGACTCATGTCCGGGATACAAACGTAAGACAATACACAATACAGAATACAGTACTATATCATACATCAGAGTAGTGGGCACGTCCTCCTGGAAGAAAGTCCTCCACTAGTCTCGGGTCACACCTAAAAAGGGTAAACAACAAGTAGGGGTGAGCGACAAGCTCAGTAGGTGACCCCAAAACTCCATATCATGCAACACATATAAATCTATACTATATGCTCAGTGTACTGTGCCGTGTAGTGTGCACAATCATCAGGACTCGGCCCGCAAACAAACATCGGGACAACTTGTCCACGATCCTCCATGGGATCCCATCTCAGGGCACTCGGCCCTAGCTCCACGAGCTCAACGGCTCAACTCGGGCCTTAGCTGTCCACGCGCATATATGCCCGGCCACGGTCGCCACACGGGCCTCAGTGCGTATGCCGCACATCAACCACATGCACCATCGGTGCATCACGGTGAGAACCCAAATAAGTCACGGAGTCCATGCCCCAATACCTCACACCAACATACTAACATTAGTATGGCATGTCATTCTCAACATTTCCTTTGGAACTGTAGCCAGTCTTCACAAGTAAATCCTCAATCCTTGATTTATGAAGGAAGTACCCATAGCAGCTATTTTCTTGAAATTAAAAGTCCCGGCATTGGGTTCCCATATCATAAATAAGAAAATCTGATTTTTGGAGATTTTTCTGAGATGTCTAACCCCACTTTCCAAAAATTCACTACTACGAACTTTTGGATTTTTTCCGAGATTTTACACTAAATCCCAATTTTCACATTTTGAAAGAGTGAGAATTAATTTTTCTAGTATTTTTCTTTGAATCCAAATGGGGGGTATTTCGTTATTTACATTGTAACTTAAGTATATTACTTTAATGGTTTACAATGTAAATGTCCGATCCGATGCGGTTGCTGCTGCTGCAGATCATCTGCTGCGATCCTGGACCAACTCCTCCTGGACTGCTGATCCTGGACTAACTCCTCCGGACTGCGATCCTGGACCAACTCCTCCTGGACTCTGATCCTGGACTAACTAAGTTGCTGACTCCATAGCTGCGACTCCATAGGCTGCGACTACGAAGGCTGGACTCCACGTTGTTGACTCCATAGTCGTGGCCGTCCGCGACCTAACACTCGCCAGTGTTCGTTCATCGTCGTTTTTGGCCTGTTCTTCATCTGGAAGCAACCCAGTGACCCCCAAACGCTCATAAACACATGTTTTACGCAATAAACTACAATATTTATCTCAAAACGCGTTCTAAACGCCTCTAATTCGCACGATAACAGCAGAAATACACACAAATCATATATTCATCTAGATCTAAATCTAGACCTCCATGGTTGACTTCTCAACCCTCATAAAATACACACTCATACAACCACAGATCACATATTCAAAGATAGGATCGAGATAAGATAGTTAAGGACACCTACCTGGAAGCTTATTTGTGATCCACGAGCTCCAATCGCCCCGAAATCGCCAAGAAAGCTCTTCACGCTCTTCACCTTCTCTCTCTCTCTCTCTTGCTCAAACACGCACGCACCAATAATTGGCAATTAAAGAGATAAGGCAGTTCTTAATTATATATATACCGTTGCCAATAATTGGCCTCCCAGCAATAATTAACCCAAACGCAATAATTGACCTCCCGAGGTCACAAACTCCAAATTGGGTCAAATTACTGTCAAAACGCTCGAAATGACGAGCACAACACTGTTCAGATATTATCACACTCAAATGACTGCTCAAACACAAAGTCAACCAATAAACCCCAAAAAGTCAACAATCGGGTCAAACGGAGCCCCGACTCGAAATCGGGCCCAAGTGCAGTCAAAATGCTCACATCAACGGCTACACTACCGTCCAGATAGTTACATTCCCATAGAATGACTATCTCTCAAAACTACCCAAATACGGGTCTTTACATACCAACTACCAAAACAGCTAGTAAATACAGGCACATAACAACAAATAGTAGGCCAGAATCAAATCACATATAGAATAACACCACACGGATTGACAGCACCAAAAGAGATGAGAGTGAACACAAGGGATGCAAACCAGTGTAGAATTCTCTCAGTGGGGAATTCTGTCGAGCATGTGGAAGGCACATCAATAATGGGGGAGGCCAAGCGCAACACGTCAAGTCCAGCTAGTCCAACCTGCACACACATCCAACAACTCACACCAGTTAGAGGGGCAAGCCAGAGCCCTAAAGCCGACCGCTGCTTGTAGTCCCGCTGGTGAAGGGCGCCGTGCGACAGAGGCCTGGGTAGGACTCATGCGAGACAGATTGGCCAGTCGCCGAGAAAATCGCCAGAGCCAAGGGAGAATCGAAGCTGCCAACCGAACCTGGCAAGCCCCACGCCGCTGTAAGAGAGAGCCGAAGTAGCTGGACGGGGGCAGTCGGACGGGAGCGCACCCAGCGATCGGGAATCGCAAGAGAGAGAAGAGAGCGTGGTTGTTTGTTTTACTTCAATAAGAACAAACAAATAAGTAAATTTAAGAACAAATCAAATGAAACACTTACCATGGAAACGTGGCTAGTCTCAACCAAGAACACGTCACAAGAACTGCCTTCGGCGGTAGATTCACAAGATATAATTGTCAACCTGTTGATCAGCTCGTCTAGCCGAAGAACATTCTCAAGTTCCCCCTCCGTGACCGATTCTCCATCTCCACCACCGGAATATCCAACATCACCTCGAAGCCTTAAGAGCCAAGATGCATCATAAAGTAAGAAGAAGAAGTAAATCCCGTCCGACGACCTTTCACGGCGGGGAATCCGACTGTGATGGGAGATCTCTCTTTTTCTATTTTGGCCTGGTGGGTATGCGAGAGAAGGAAGCATAAAACTGTTCCTAGCTAGGGTTCGTAATGAGAGAGAGTGTGTGTGGTGTTGTCGATGAATAAGAGTAAGTGTGTATTTGTTTTTGTTTTTTCCTATATAGGCGTGGAAGAGAGATTTAATTTGATGCCGGTAACAATTACCTTTCATCCAAAATATGCCGCGCATCAAAAATATCACGCGCCCAAGTTGCCGCCTAGCAAAAATTTTTAATACCTATATATCGTAACACTTTTTCAATACTGCTATCTTTTGATGTTACCGTAGGCTTGATTTCTTGTAGTGAATGTTCATGAACAGTTCATAAACATCATTGTTTAATGCTCGTGTTTGGTTCGATTCGTTAATAAATAATAATGAACACGTTCGAATATCTTACTGCTCGGTTCGACTTGGTTCATTTGTAATTCTAAGTATGATACTGTTAAAGGTAGAATAGATATTTACTCTTACATATAAGTAGGCTTTATGAGCAATCTAAACGAACTAATTTCACAACCATTCATTCTATATTAATAAATGAAAGGTCACGACTGACCTGGTCGTCGTCTTCTTCTTCGTTTCTTGTTTATGTCCTGTACAGGTATTATATAGAATATGTGGGGGCCACTCCCAATTAGGGAGTCAAAGAGCAACGGATGCAGCCTTCTTCCAACCTGGTGTGCTGCAGCTTCTTCAACTCCGATGGGCAGTTTGGTCTTGGACGCCAGCAGCCATGGTAGACAGCAGCCATGGTGGACAGATCTAGAATTTAATCTATATATATGTGCTGTAAAATGGAATTAAGATCCATGCCTTATTATGAGGCAATAAGAGAGAAGAAAGAGAGAACTCCTTTTGTATATTATCCTCCAGCGAGTTACTGGACAGGAATAGTAAAACCGGCCCCCTTCTCCCGTGGACGTAGGCACCTTGCCGAACCACGTTAAATCCTCTTGTTTCCTTTGATTTTTGCATGCGTGTGTGTTTGTAATCCCAACAAAGTGGTATCAAAGCCAGTGGAGGAGAAACAGAGGAGTTTTTCAGTGGCCGAAAAATTCAACCTGCCCGGATTTCATTTTGAACGGCAGAGACTTATAGATCGGGCCGCTGCGAGTCCAACGGTGTAAACGGTGTCGACAACGGACACAAGATTTTTGGTGACCAGGAAAATTCAAAGTGACCGAAAATCCATTTTGAGAACACAGGCACGTAAAACATGACGATACGAGTCCAACGGTAAATACGGCATCGAAAACGGAGTTACAACGAACTCTATAGAGGCGGTCAAAGTTCGGGTCAACATCGGCGTCTATAGTGCCACCTCGCCTGAGAAGATGACACTGTTCTGGCGATGGAGACAGTTCCGGTGACGTTCCAACAGTAGCTCCGGCGTCCACATCATCAGCCGATCCAGACCGTTGATATTATTTTGATCATAACTTGATTAATCGGAGTCTGATTTCGACGATTCAGGAGTCATTTTCAACTAATTCGACCTCTCCGGACACATCCGTACAGTTAGATTTTTGAAATTCGAACTTTATCAATAGAAAAAAATACCAGTAATATGATTAAGCTTACTACTTTTAGTTATGCTATCTGGAAGCCCAAAATGGAGGATCTTTTATATATTAAAGATGTATGGAGACCCATTATAGAAACTGCTAAGCCTACTGCAGAATTAGTAGAAGATACTATGGCAAGTGGATCCGATGAAAAGACATCAACAAGTACTCGGCCAGTTGATGCCGAATGGAACGTGCTCAGCAGAAAGTGTGCAGCCCAAATCCGACAATGGATCGACAAAAGCATCTTCCAAAATTTTACCAACGAACACGATGCTTCTGTTCTATGGCAAAAATTAAAAAAGATGTATGCAAGGACAATTGCACAAAATAAGGCGAACCTGATACGCCGACTTGTCAACTTAAAGTATAAGGATGTAAACAACATATCAGAGCATATGAGTGAGTTCCAAGGTATCGTTGATCAATTAAATTCCATGAAAATGATGGTGGATGATGAGTTACAGGCCTTGTTAATGTTGAGTTCCTTGCCAAAGTCGTGGGACACGTTGGTCGTGTCAGTCAGCAATTCGGCACCTGATGGAAAACTCACCGTGGAAATGGTGAAAGACCGAATGCTGAATGAAGAGTCTCGAAGGAAGGATGAGGGACAAACTCCAGACTCAGAAGCCCTTGTCACTGAACGACAAGGAAAACAGAAATGGCAAAGAAGAAGCAGAAGCAAAGAATCCCGTGATCAAAATCAACAAAGGAGGTATCGATCGAAATCTCGATCGAGATATGACATAAAATGTCACCATTGTGGAAAGTCTGGACACTTCATTCGAGAGTGTCGGAAGCTAAAGACAGAGCAAAGGAATTCTGAAGGTAAAACCCAGAATAATAACACTGCAGTTGCTAATGATGAAATTGTTATTATTCACGATAATAATCAAGTCAACCTTGCGGGAGATGATTCAACATGGGTAATTGACTCAGGTGCATCCTATCATGTCACAACGCAACGAGATTTCTTCTCATTTTATACCTTAGGAAATTTTGGAAATGTTAAGATGGGAAATGATGGTGCATCAAAAATTGTTGGTATTGGCAATATTTTTGTGGAAACTAATATTGGATGTAGGTTAATGTTGAAAGATGTGAGGCATGTTTCTGATATTCACCCCTGTAAGGACCCGTACCTTGAGTTAGCCAGTTTTGCCTCCTGAGTAGAGTTTTTCTAGATTTTGACCTAGTAAATGGACTCCAATGAATTCACGTGCAAAAGGAAAGATGCTTAGAATGATGTCCTCATCTACCACGAAGTTTCAGGCCAAATGGACGTGTATGTGAGGTGCACGTGATATGGGTCCAATTCACGTGCAAGTGTGGTTGTCTTAAATGATGCAAGGAGGCTAGGGGTGAAGTTTGAGAGCATTTGGAGTGCATATGGAGTTGCACGTGAATTGGGGAATTCACGTGCAAATTGGCGTGCGAGCATATTTTTGCATGGTTCCCTTGGTTTTGACATTCTAAGGAACTTTCTCCAAAGGACCATGTTGAAATTCCGAGTATTTTGGCCTATATGGGTGCGGAAAGGTGCTAACTTGTGTGATCAAAACTACGTCGTTTTGATCCTGGGTTTCACTTAATCAAAACTACGTCGTTTTAATAGTGGGAGGCCCATATAAGGATGAGGAGACTCCTTGTTCTAGGGTTGAGGGTTCTCTTCGTTCTGCGGCCGTCGTAGAGAGAGAGAGGCTAGAGAGAGAGAAGAAAGGGGAGTTCTTGGTTCTTTGCCGGAGCATCTTGCGTGGGGAGGACGGCGTCTAACGCGGGAGCAAGGAGGATTTTCTTTAAGGTAGGGGTTCGTTCTTCCTAAACCCTCCTCTGTCCTAGGGTCCTAGGGCGGTTCTGGGTTATATCGTTTATATATTTATATGTAAATTCATATAGGTGTGATCTCTATATGAATGTTGGCCTTAATGGCGTGTTGTTTGGATATATGTATATATGCCTGAAGTGTTTGAAATTATGCCTGTGAGGCGTGCATGTTATGTGTTTGAGGTAAAGCCTGTGAGGCGTGCATGTTATGTGTTTGAGGTAAATCCTGTGAGGCGTGCATGTTATGTGTTTGAGGTAATGCCTGTGAGGCCACGCACGTCAAGTGTGTTAGATTATGTCGTGTGGCTGGGTTTATGAGCTTGTGGATATATGCATGCTAAGCGTTCGATGTTATTCCTGTGTGATAAGCATACTAAGTGTTTGATGTTATGCCGTATGGCCATGTGTCTACGTGTTTGCTTGTACACCCGGTGGCGTGGAAGCCTGGACGTTTTGTGAAACCCGGTGGGCTGTGGAAGCCCGGGACTGTTTTGTGGAACCCGGTGGGTGTGGAAGCCCGGGACTGTTTTGTGGAACCCGGTGGTGTGGAAGCCCGGGACTGTTTTGTGAAACCCGGTGGCTGTGGAAGCCTGGGACTGTTTTGAAACCCGGTGGTGTGGAAGCCGGGAGTGTTTATGTACCAGCCCATGTATGATTGTGTTTCTTTGTTATGCTTGTAACTATATCTGGTGGAATAATTGTATCACGACACAGACTTGTACACAAGGCATATAGATATTAGGTGCATGGGATGGGTTGGGGAGACATGATCCCTACGAGTGTGGTTGCTCACCCCTCCTACCATGTTGTTTTCTTTACAGAACCTACGGGCATTAGGTGGGACCCCAAGGTGGAAGACCTTATTTATTTTATTATTTATGTTATTTTATTATGGGAACTGATGTAACCCCAATGGGGATGGATGGAAAAGAAAACTTTGTATTAAAGACTAATTTGGTTTGTGGGCTGCTTGATGGACTTTATTTTTCTTGAATGTATTGTGAATGTTTAAAATGTTCGATTCTTGGTTTGTATCCTTACTCCTTTGCCCTCCGTGTGGGTAAAAAGGGGAGTCACGTACCGGTTTCCTCGGGTTGGAAATCCGGGGCGTGACAATATGGTATCAGAGCATGGTCTAGTTGGCCTAGGGTAGTGGGCGGGCTTGGTTATCTTGAGTCCTTTGGAGGAGCCCTGGAGGGACATGCCTGATCAACATGGTCCTCTTTGAGCCTCCAAGGTGTACTTAGGGTAGTCCGGTCTTGTGGTAGGATTTGCGTGCATTGGCATTAGGGCACTAGTTGCATTTGTTGTCATGTGTGAAGGATGTGCATAACATGATTATGTGTGACTGTGCAACTCGAATATTCTTGGGTATGGCTACAATGTGGATCTTTGTGTGCAATGTGATTGATGCAATGTATGTGTGTAATGCCATGTGTTAGTGAAATTGATCGGTGGGGTAGAGGTAGTGATGCGATAGATTATAAAATTGTTTTGACGTTGTGCTTCTTACTTCGTGTAGTAAGAATGCCGCCGAGAAGAGTGACACGTGCATCCGGGGCGATGGGCGATGAGTCATCGCCCATGAGGGTCCGGGTGCGGGGCCATCCGTGGGAGGGCATGCGTTGTTCGCACGGCTACAAGAAGCATCCGGCTGGAGGTACGAGAGCTACGGGAGGGGACTCCGGCGGGACGTTCGGGAGGAGGTGCGCCGTGAGATGGCGGCACAACGGTGGTGCCACCACCACCACCACCGTGGGAGAGGCGCCTCGTGAGCGTGAGAGTTCGCTGGGTGGTGTACCGCCCGTGCAAGGATGACGTGGTAACACGGTTCCGAAAGGAACAACCTCCGCGATTTAAGGGGGAGAAGATCCTGTGGTAGGCGAGCGGTGGTTGAGGCGGATTAAGCATGTGTTCTCCTTTCTCCTGCCCCGGGAGGAGGATAAGGTGCGGCGCAATTCGGCACTGGAGGGGGATGCTTTGGAGTGGTGGACGAGTGTTGCGGGGAGCCGTGCGGTGCAACTCATGTTTTGGGAGGAGTTCTTGCAACTCTTCCATGATGAGTTCTTCCGGAATCGGTGAGATGGCGAAGAGGGAGGAATTTGGCGGCTGAAGCAAGGATCAAAGACGGTGCCCGAGTATGAGCGGGAGTTCCGGAGCTGAGTAGGTTTGCCCCCGAGACAGGGCAAAGGAGGACCTGAAGGCCCACAAGTTCACTCTGGGTCTTAGGCCAGCCCTTAGGGAGAGGGTGGCAATTCTACGCTGAGGACCTATCTGAGGCTGTGGAGACGGCCCGTATAGGCGAGAGAGGGCTGGATGGTGGGAGGCGGCCCATCAGGGTCGCCGGTTGCGAGTGGGCCTGATCGAGATGCGGGGTCCAAGAGGCTCAAGACGAGAGGAGAGGGATAGCGGTTCCTTCCGCAGCAGGGGACGGACATTGGCGAACCCAGGGAGGTCTAGCTTTGGCGGTGGCGACAGGGCGGTCCAGGGGGGGGGTCTCCCCGGCGGTTGTTCTTGCTGTGGGGAGCAAGGCCACTTAAGAAAGGAGTGTCCAAAGAGGGCTGGAAATGCCATAGATGTGGACAAGAGGGCCATCCGAGCCGGGTTTGCCAGGAGTGGCAACAGGGGAGTTGGAGGCATGACATCCAACACAAGGAGTGATGCCGGTTTTCGTGCACCGGCGAAGAGACCGGCTCGTCGGTGGCCGGCTAGTCGGGCGGATCGAATCGGACCCGACCTCGGGGGAGGCCGGAGCGGCGCGACAGACGGGTGGAGGCGCCTTGGCGGGAAGCGCCCGGTGAGTGAGCCGACCGGTGGCACGGGCCAAGGGGAGGGTGTTTGCGCCTGGAGGCGACGTATCCAGGAGGAGGCCAGCTACCACCCCCACCAGTGAGGGTGGAGCAGGACCATCGGTGGTTAGAGGTACCCTCTTGATCTCCCGTATATTAGCTTCATACTTTTTGATACGAGTGCATCGTGTTCGTTTGTTCTTTGAGCTTGTAATAGACGGCTTGGGGTTGCCTGTGTGGAGGCCGCGAGGCCCTAGTTGTGGAGTCTCCTGGTAGGAGGCATGATTGAGGTCCGGCGAGTTTGCCGTGGTCGTGTGTTAACCATAGGAGAAGTGGAGTTGCGTTTTGATTTGCATGTGATGCCCATGCGTACTTTTGACCTGATCTTGGGTATGGATTGGCTTATGGCTTTCCAGGCCAAGATAGATTGTTATCGGCGGCGTGTGACCTTCGTGGCACCTGCGGGGACCTCTTGCACCCTGCGGGGGAGTGGGGCCGTGAGGCGAGTCGGGCCGGGCCGTGATGGACCGGTGGGGTGCCATTACCCACAGGTTGGCGCCCGACCTTTCCTGAGGTGGGTAAGGTGGAAAAGAGGGTGTGGCCCTGTTGTGGACCAATTTCGGGATGTTTTTCCTGAGCGGTTGAGGAGTTTGCCACCTAAGAGGAGTGTGGAGTTCACCATTGAGTTGGTGTCGGGGACGGGTCCGATTTCCCAAGTAGCATATCGTATGGGGCCAGCCGGCCGAGGGAGCTTCAGAGGCAAATCGAGGAGTTGGTGGGCCAGGGGTATATTAGACCGAGTACCTCACCTTGGGGTGCTCCGGTGCTCTTTGCTAAGAAGGGCGATGGCACGCTTCGTCTCGCATCGACTACAGGAAGGCGGTTCGGTGATGTGAAGAACAAGTACCCGTTGCCTCGGATAGATGACTGTTTGACCAATTGAGTGGGGCCCAGGTGGTTTTCCAAGATAGATTTACGGTCGGGGTATCACCGGCTCAGGGTTAGGGAGGAGGACATCCCTAAGACGGCTTTTCGGTGCGGTATGGGCATTATGAGTGGGTCGTGATGCCTTTCGGACTCACTAATGCGCCGGCGTGTTCATGCATTTGATGAACCAAGTCTTTGCCCCATACTTAGACTCGTTCGTGGTGGTGTTTATCGACGATATCTTGGTGTATTCCAAGACCGAGAGGGAGCATGTGGAGCACTTGGCAATAGTGTTGCAAACCTTGAGGGACCAGCGGTTTTTGCTAAGTTTAGCAAGTGTGAGTTTTGGGCGCAGGAGGTTCACTTTCTTGGCCATGTGGTGTCGAGGGAGTTAGGGTGGACCCGGCCAAGATTGAGGCCGTGGCATCGTGGGCGAGGCCAACCAACGTTTTTGAGATCCGTAGTTTTCTTGGCTTGGCGGGGTACTATCGTCGTTTTGTCGAGGGTTCTCCCGTTTGGCGGCGCTATGACAGCGTTGACTCGGAAGGGCGTGAAGTTTGATTGGGTGACAAGTGTCGGCGGGCGTTTGAGACTCTCAAGACCCGTTTGACCACTGCACCGGTGTTGAGGTTACCTCGGGAGGATATTCCATATGAAGTGTCTTGTGATGTGTCCAGGGTTGGTTTGGGGTGTGTGCTTATGCGGGGCACGGTGTGGTAGCTTATGGGTCAAGGCGGTTGAAGCCTCATGAGCGAGATTATCCTACTCATGACCTTGAGTTGGCTCTTGTCATCTTCGCCCTGAAGAGTTGGCAGACTACCTCTTGGGGGAAAAGTTTGTGGTGTTCTCGGATCACAAGAGCCTTATACATCTTTACTCGAAGGACTTGAATTTGAGGCAAAGGAGATGGGTGGAGTATTTGCGGACCTTTGATTTTACTCTTGCTATACCCCGGGCAAGGGTAATGTTGTGGCGATGCATTAAGCGAAAAAGGGAAAACGAGGTGGCCGTGAGAGAATGGAAGTTGATGGAGCGGTTGGCGATGTTGCGGTTGCGGCTTTTGTTCGTGATGGTGGGACGGTCCTGAGTCCTTTGGTGGTAGTGCCTGAGTTGTACCAGCGCGTCCGAAGGAACAGTGGGTGACATTGAGTGCGAGGTTCTCCGTGCCCGTATTGAGGCTGGAGAGCTATCCGGGGGCTGGACAGAGGGTCCCGAGCATGAGTTGTCGTTTCGGGGGCGGTTGGTAGTAGCTCTTCCCTCGGGGATGAGGTGATGAGGGAGTTTCACCAATCTAGAGTTGTTGTGCATCCAGGGGGTACGAAGATGTACCATGCGCTTCGGGGGCATTTTTGGTGGCCTGGGATGAAACGCGATGTGGCTGCCTTTGTTTTGCGGTGCCTCACGTGTCGGCGGGTGAAGGCCGAGCATCGGCGGCCGGCGGGCATGTTACGCCCTTGCCCATAGCGGAGTGGAAGTGGGACCACATAGTGATGGATTTTGTGGTGGTCTTCCACCCACCACTGGGAGGAAGGATATGATTTGGGTGATTGTGGATCGACTCACAAAGTCGGCCCATTTCCTTCTTGTTCGCGAGCGGGACTCTATTGGGACCTTGAGTCGGTATACATGAACGAGATTGTGAGACGCATGGAGTACCATCATCGGTTGTCTCGGACCGGGATTCGAGGTTCACTTCCCGTTTCCGGGCGGGTTTGCGGGAGGCTATGGGGACCAAGCTTCACTTGAGTACAGCCTTTCACCCTGAGACCGACGGCCGACGAGAGAGGACGAATCAGACGTTGGAAGACATGTTACGGGCCTGTGTGTTAGATTTCGGGGGTTCGTGGGCAACTCACCTTCCTTTGGTGGAGTTTGCCTACAACAACAGTTATCAGGCATCCATTGGGATGGCTCCTTTTGAGGCATTGTATGGGAGGCCGTGCCGCTCACCCTTGTGTTGGACTGAGGTAGGAGAGGCAGCCCTCTTGGGGCCACAGTTGGTTCAAGAGGCTACTGAGAAGGTCCAGTTGATTCGTCAGCGTTTGTTGTCGGCTCGAGTCGGCGGAAATCTTATGTGGATCGGCGGCGGCGACCTTTGGAGTTTTCGTTGGTGATCATGTGTTCCTTCGTGTCTCTCCACGTCGTGGACATCGACGGTTTGGGCGAGGTTCCAAGCTATCTCCGCGGTTTATTGGTCCTTTTGAGATTCCTGGATCGTGTAGGGCCTTAGCCTACTGGTTAGCGTTACCACCGCGGTGAGTCGAGTGCACAACGTGTTTCCGTGTCCCGGTTGAGGAAGTATCACCCTGACCCCACTCATGTGATTGATTGGGGGACGTTGGACATTGAGGATGACATGTCCGTCATTGAGGCCCTATCCGTATCCTAGATCGGCAAGAGAAGCTTTGCGTGGTCGTCTTTATTCCTTTGGTTCGCGTGCTGTGGCGAGACCGTGGCGTTGAGGAGGAGACATGGGAACGTGAGTCCGTGATGCATGAGCGGTACCTGGACTTGTTCGAGGACGAACAATCTTAAGCGTGGGAGGTGGTCTTGGCCAAGGGTGTGATGTATTTTGTGTTTTCTTGTATTAGTTGTGTACGATTTGGTGTATTTGTCTTTGTCTTTTAACGACATGTGTTCTTATTTGAGATGTGTATTCGTGACATGCAGACATGTGTTATATGCATTATTGTGGTTATGGATTATGATGGTACTTTGTTATGTGCTGTTGTGCTGTGTGCGGTGTATGACCCATTTGGGTATGGTGGCTTGCCGGGTGGCAAATGGGTAGCTTGTGTTTGTTTTCCTTGTATGTCATTTCTTTTCGAGGACGAAAAGTCTTAAGGGGGAGAGGATGTAAGGACCCGTACCTTGAGTTAGCCAGTTTTGCCTCCTGAGTAGAGTTTTTCTAGATTTTGACCTAGTAAATGGACTCCAATGAATTCACGTGCAAAAAGGAAAGATGCTTAGAATGATGTCCTCTATCTACCACGAAGTTTCAGGCCAAATGGACGTGTATGTGAGGTGCACGTGATATGGGTCCAATTCACGTGCAAGTGTGGTTGTCTTAAATGATGCAAGGAGGCTAGGGGTGAAGTTTGAGAGCATTTGGGTGCATATGGAGTTGCACGTGAATTGGGGAATTCACGTGCAAATTGGCGTGCGAGCATATTTTTGCATGGTTCCCTTTGTTTTGACATTCAAGGAACTTTCTCCAAAGGACCATGTTGAAATTCCGAGTATTTTGGCCTATATGGGTGCGGAAAGGTGCTAACTTGTGTGATCAAAACTACGTCGTTTTGATCCTGGGTTTCACTTAATCAAAACTACGTCGTTTTAATAGTGGGAGGCCTATATAAGGATGAGGAGACTCCTTGTTCTAGGGTTGAGGGTTCTCTTCGGGCTTGCGCGGCCGTCGTAGAGAGAGAGAGGCTAGAGAGAGAGAAGGAAAGGGGAGTTCTTTGGTTCTTGCCTGGAGCATCTTGCGTGGGGAGGACGGCGTCTAACGCGGGAGCAAGGAGGATTTTCTTTAAGGTAGGGGTTCGTTCTTCAAACCCTCCTCTGTCCTAGGGTCCTGGGGCGGTTCCGGTTGTATCGTTTATATATTTATATGTAAATTCATATAGGTATGATCTCCTATATGAATGTTGGCCTAATGGCGTGTTGTTTGGATATATGTATATATGCCCTGAAGTGTTTGAAATTATGCCTGTAGGCGTGCATGTTATGTGTTTGAGGTAAAGCCTGTGAGGGGTGCATGTTATGTGTTTGAAGTAAATCCTGTGAGGTTGTGCATGTTATGTGTTTGAGGTAATGCCTGTGAGGCCACGCACGTCAAGTGTGTTAGATTATGTCGTGTGGCTGGGTTTATGAGCTTGTGGATATATGCATGCTAAGCGTTCGATGTTATTCCTGTGTGATAAGCATACTAAGTGTTTGATGTTATGCCTGTATGGCCATGTGTGCTACGTGTTTGCTTGTACACCCGGTGGTATGGGCCCGGGACTGTTTTGTGGAACCCGGTGGTGTGGAAGCCCGGGGCGTTTTGTGGAACCCGGTGGCTGTGGAAGCCCGGGACTGTTTTGTGAAACCCGGTGGTTGGAAGCCTGGGACTGTTCTTGAAACCCGGTGGTGTGGAAGCCCGAGAGTGTTTATGTACCGGCCCATGTATGATTGTGTTTCTTGTTATAGCCTGTAACTATATCTGGTGGAATAATTGTATCACGACACGACTTGTACACAAGGCATGTAGATATTAGGTGCATGGGATGGGTTGGGGAGACATGATCCCTACTGAGTGTGGTTGCTCACCCCTCCTACCATGTTGTTTTCTTTACAGGAACCTACAGGCGTTAGGTGGGACCCCAAGGTGGAAGACCTTATTTATTTTATTATTTATGTTATTTTATTATGGGAACTGATGTAACCCTAATGGGGATGGATGGAAAAGAAAACTTTGTATTAAAGACTAATTTGGTTTGTGGACTGCTTGATGGACTTTATTTTTCTTGAATGTATTGTGAATGTTTAAAATGTTCGATTCTTGGTTTGTATCCTTACCCCTTTGCCCTCCGTGTGGGTAAAAAGGGGAGTCACGTACCGGTTTCCTCGGGTTGGAAATCCGGGGCGTGACAACCCCAATCTAATATTTACTGGAATGCTTGATGACGAAGGATACATTAGCTCCTTTGGTGATGGAAAATGGAAACATACCAAAGGTAATCTTATAATTGCAAAAGGCAAGAAGGATAATTCTCTTTACCTCACAAATGCCAAAATGTGTGGTGGAGAAATTAACGCTGCCCTAAAGGAGGTTTCAGCAGAAGTGTGGCACAGATGACTTGGCCACATAAGTGAGAAAGGACTCAAAATCTTGTCACAAAAGGATCTCTTGCCCAAACTCAAAGGTACACATTTAGATATTTGTGTTGATTGTATAATGGGAAAACAACACAGAGTATCATTTCATAGTTATTTACCATCGAGAAAAGAAAATATTTTAGATCTCATACACACTGATGTCTGCATGATGAGCACTAAGTCGATGGGTGGTGCTATTTATTTTGTGACCTTCATTGATGATCACTCTAGAAAAGTGTGGGCTTTTGCTTTGAAAACTAAAGATCAAGTGCAGGAGGTTTTTTAAGCAGTTTCATGTAAAGGTGGAAAGAGAAACATGCAGACGGTTAAAGTGTGTACGAGCAGATAATGGAGGAGAGTATCGTGGTCCATTCGAGGAGTACTGCAAAAGTTATGGCATCAGGTTGAAAAAATCAATACCCAAAACACCTCAGCATAATGGAGTTGCTGAAAGGATGAACATGACCATTTGTGAGAGAATTAGGTGTATGCTCTCAAATGCAAAACTGCCAAGCTCCTTTGGGGGGAGGCAATGAGGACTACAGTTGATCTTATCAATCTATCTCCATTCGTTCCATTGAAATATGATGTACTGGAATGGGTTTGGACAAGTAAAGAGGTTTCATATAAATATTTGAAAGTATTTGGCTGCAGGGCATTTGTACACATCCCAAAAGATGAAAGAACAAAATTGGATGGAAAAGGAAAGCAGTGTATGTTCTTAGGATATGCTCATGAGGAGTTTGGCTATCGACTATGGGATCCTATTAGCAAGAGGATCGTCAGAAATAGAGATGTGGTTTTTCTTGAAGATCATACCATTAAAGATTTTGAAAAGCCAGAAAAGTCACAGTGTGAGAAAATTTCAGTAAATCTGGAACCAATCTCACCACCAATAGTTCCAGATATTGTGATCAATACATCATCATCAGGTAATATATCTCCATCTGCTGATACATCATTAGATATGCCAGAACAGGTTCCACCAGAAACACAGTTGAGGAGATCCACCAGAGAACGACAACCGAGTCGTCGATACTCACCACATGAGTATTTGATGCTCACTGAAGGGGGAGAGCCAGAGAATTATGATGAAGCAATCAGGAGTCAGCAGAAGATGGAATGGAGGAAAGCCATGCAAGGGGAGATGAGATCCTTGCACAAGAACCACACATTTGACCTGATAAAGTTACCACATGGGAAAAAGGCACTCAAGAACAAGTGGGTGTATAGAATCAAAGGAGAAGATGGCAGCTCACAACCACGGTATAAGGCTAGGATGGTTGTGAAAGGTTTTGGACAAAAGAGAGGTATTGACTTTGATGAAATCTTTTCTCCTGTGGTTAAAATGTCTTCTATTAGAGTTGTTCTTGGACTGGCGGTCAGCTTAGATTTGGAGGTTCAACAACTCGATGTAAAGACTGCATTCTTACATGGTGATCTCGATGAGGAGATATACATGGAGCAACCTGAAGGATTTCAGGTGAAAGGAAAAGAACACATGGTATGTAAACTAAAGAAAAGCTTATATGGTCTGAAACAAGCACCGAGATAATGGTACAAGAAATTTGACTCATTCATGGAGAAAAATGAGTATAACAGAATGACTGCTGATCATTGTGTTTTCATCAAAAGGTTTTCTAATGATGATTTTATTATTTTGTTGCTTTATGTTGATGATATGTTAATTATTGGTCGAGATACTACCAAAATTAACAGGTTGAAACAATAGTTGAACAAGTCATTCGAAATGAAGGACTTAGGAAATGCTACTCAGATTCTTGGCATGACAATCAGTCGTGACAGGAAAAATCATAAGATTTGGTTATCTCAGGAACAGTACATTGAGAAAGTTCTTGAAAGGTTCAACATGAGCAAGGCGAAACCAGTTGGTACTCCACTTGCGAGACATTTTAAGCTCACGAAGAGCCAAAGTCCATCAACTGAAGAGGAGAAATCAGACATGATGAAAGTTCCTTATCAGTCTGCAGTTGGCAATCTCATGTATGCTATGGTGTGCACCCGACCAGATATTGCTCACGCAGTTGGTCTTGTAAGTAGATTTTTATCAAATCCAGGAAAGGAGCATTGGGCAGCAGTCAAATGGATATTAAGGTATCTCCGAGGTACATCCAGTCAGTGTTTATGTTTTGGGACTAATAAACCTGTTTTAGAAGGATATACAGATGCAGATATGACTAAAGATGTAGACACAAGAAAATCCATATCTAGATACCTAATAACATTTGCAGGATGAGCTGTTTCATGGCAATCACGACTTCAAAAGTGTGTTGCCTTATCCACCACAGAAGCGGAGTATATTGCAATCACTGAAAGTTGCAAAGAGATACTGTGGATGAAGAAATTTTTACAAGAGCTTGGATTGACTCAAGAGAAGTATATTCTCTATTGTGATAGTCAGAGTGCTATTCATCTCAGCAAGAATTCTACATTTCATTCAAGATCCAAACATATTGACATTCGATATCACTGGATCCGTGATGCATTGACTCATAAATTGTTGAATGTTGAGAAAATTCACACCAATGATAATGGAGCAGATATGATGACAAAGGTTATGCTGAAAGAGAAGCTGGAAGACTGCAAGGAGACTGCAGGTCTAGCTTCAACTCCAAATTGGTCGTGAGGGGGAGATTTGTGGGGGCCACTCCCAATTAGGGAGTCAAAGAGCAATGGCTGCAGCCTTTTTCCAACTTGGTGTGCTGCAGCTTCTTCAACTCCGGTGGGCAGCTTGGTCTTGGACGGCAGCAGCCATGATGGACAACAGCCATAGTGGATAGAGCTAGAATTTAATCTATATATATGTGTTGTAAAATGGAATTAAGATCCATGCCTTATTGTGAGACAATAAGAGAGAAGAAAGAGAGAACTCCTTTTGTATATTATCCTCCAGAGAGTTACTGGAGAGGAATAGTAAAACCGGCCCCCTTCTCCTGTGGACGTAGGCACCTTACCGAACCACGTTAAATCCTCTTGTTTCCTTCGATTTTTGCATGCGTGTGTGTTTGTAATCCCAACAGAATACACATAAATGGGTTCCCCATTCTCTTTAAATAAAACTTCTACTCGCCAGGTCTCCCCAATCACACATCATGGCCATTGAGTCTGCAATTTTCCCTATCTCGACCTCTCTCTTGCCCTAGAATCGTAAACTAAATGCTCTTTTAGACATGCTACAATGAGACCTGAGATATACTAATTTCCATGGAATATATATATATAATATTCGGAAGTGCTAGGTTTAAAGACTTTTACTTCCACTATTATGTCTGTTACAGCGGATACTATTCAAAACGTTTTTGATATTTTGATTGACCAGGGTTGTTGCATTTCTTGTGCTCTTTTGCTCCATAAGGTCCACAACAATTAATACAGTCTTCATGGAAATTGCTATTAAAATCCACCATCGAAATAAAACAACACATAAGCCTTAAATTAATTATTTATTTATTGCATCTAAATTTTACATGGGAGTAATATCTATTTTAAGTGAACTAGGTACCTCATAGCCAGAACTTACATTTATAAACTTAGTTTTGTTTCTTTTATATAGAAAAATTATGAATAATATTACAAGAGAATAAAGAAACAAATTAAAAGGACACCTAGTTGAAATAACTGCAAATGTTATGCATTGTAGTGCAATAAATAAATAGGATATATATAATGGGCAATGCTATGCATACATGTGAGCAATAATTCGCGCCTCATTGACTTTGATATTATTTATTACTGCATGTATAAATATAATTTTTCATTACCTAATTGCAAATATAAATTTTCATTAAAAAGACAACAAATTTTACAACTTTCTCATAGAGCGTTACATTGGTAAATTACTTCGACTCTTCAATTGTAATCGTTCTGAACTCATTTTCACCTGTCAAATCCCAACTCAGGGTGTATTGGACAGATAATACATTCCTAATGAAGAGAGATGGCGGAAAAGTTGAATGAAAGATGTTCAACAAACTATATTTAAAAAATAATTATATTTGCGTACATGTGAATATATGCTTTTTTTGCAAAAAAAACAATTATTGGCAGGAAAAATTTACCACTTCATAAAATATTTTTTTAAAAGAACATGTGAAGGGGGGAGGTCGCACCCGTAGGGGCCGGGAGTTCGCATAGCGGGGGATGGGGGCGGTGGCGGCTTCACCGAAAAATAGGTGATGAAAACTGATGAATACAAAAATTAAAAAACATTAAATTAGTGTTTTTATTTTTTAGCACTCAAAAATAACTTATTTTTGAAAATAAAAATAAAAATAAATGTCAAACAAGAATAGAGGGGTATTTTTTATATTCAAATACAAAAAAAACAAAAATAAAATCAATAACAAAAGAGACTCAGGGCCAGTTTGGCATTACTGTTGGGAGGCTGCTTCTGATTATTTTATAAGCAAAAACAGTAAAAGATGTTTGGTAATTTTTTTTTAAAAAAATACTTATAAGAGAAGTTTCTGCTTTGTTTCTCAAAAGTAGAAGTAATTCAAGGCTTGCTTTTAGAAGCTATTTTTTTAGGAAGCAGTTTTAAAAAAATAAAAATAACAATAATATCCCTTCATTCTTTTGCGATCTCAGTCCAAGGCGAAGTCTACGACGTCTCCGACTGGTCCAAGCACCACCTCACCGTCCAGGACCATCACAAACGCCTTCAAGCGGCATGCTCCCTGCATTCAACCGGGTCGGCACGTCTGAACTCCGAAGGGGTTCCACCGTTCTCCTCCACGAACTGCCTGGAACCTTCCACTGCGCACCATCTACGCTTCAACTAGCCCCTTTCCTTTAAGTAGCACGAATGCATTCCTGAATCATGCCACTGAGAAACGTCCCGCTAGCATCACGTTGCGAGGATTGGGTGGAGGAGAATGTCACGACCCGAGCAGTGTGGTGCTGGTGGGACGTTTCTCAGTAGCACGATTCAAGAATGTATTCGTGCTACCCAAAGGAAAGGGGTTGGTTGAAGCGTAGATGGTGCGCAGCGGAAGGTTCCAGATAGTTCGTGGAGGAGAACAGATGGAACCCCTTCGGAGTTCAGACGTGCCGGCACGGTTGAATGAGGGGAGCACGCTGCTAGTCGAGGACTTGACATTGAAGAAGGGATTTGGCCATCCTTACACAAACTGGTCGGGAACTGGAGCTATTCTCCTAATGAGCCCAGTGGCAAGGCGAAACCAGTCTACATGCGCTTCAACCCTCAAAGGCTAAACTTAGCGGACCATGAATAGAAAAGCTAAGTGCCGCGATAGGTTGAGAGGTGCAGGAAACTTGACCCCATGACAAGTGGTATCAGAGCCGAACCGGCCCGTATCTTGAAGACTCACCGAGCACTCTTGCGAGTAGTATGATCCTAAGGTGGGAGCTCACGGAAGTGAGTCGACCGGTAGTGTCTTGCACGCCCTGCGCCCATAGAGTTGGAGTATCCTAGAGTGTGATACAGAGTTGGGCAAGGGAGTACGAAGGAGCGCATCAGAGCGATCTTGGAAGCCTCCTATCTGTTGGACATTGAGCGAGCGGGAGAGCATCTTGGTAAAGGTGTTGCAACCTGCGAGGAAGCGATGTGTAACCTGTTGACATTGGGCAAGTGGGAGGGCGTCGAGGTAAAAGATGCCATCGCCTGCGGAAAAGCGATGTCGACAAACGCAATGAGGACGTTGCGAGGATTAGGTGGAGGAGAATGTCACAACCCAAGCAGTGTGGCGCTGGAGGGACGTTTCTCAGTAGCAGGATTCAGTAATGTATTCGGGCTACTCAAAGGAAAGGGGTTGGTTGAAGCATAGATGGTGCGCAGCGGAAGGTTCCAGGTAGTTCGTGGAGGAAAACGGATGGAACCCCTTCGGAGTTCAGACGTGCTGACCTGGTTGAATGCAGAGAGCACGCCGCTAGTCGAGGACTTGACGTTGAAGAAGGGATTTGGCCATAGAGCGTTACATTGGTAAATTACTTCGACTCTTCAATTGTAATCGTTCTGAACTCATTTTCACCTGGTCAAATCCCAACTCAGGGTGTATTGGACAGATAATACATTCCTAATGAAGAGAGATGGCGGAAAAGTTGAATGATAGATGTTCAACAAACTACATTTAAAAAATAATTATATTTGCGTACATGTGAATATATGCTTTTTTTGCAAAAAAACAATTATATTGGCAGGAAAAATTTACCACTTCATAAAATATTTTTTAAAAAGAGCATGTGAAGGGGGGAGGTCGCACCCGTAGGGGCCGGGAGTTCGCATAGCGGGGGATGGGGGCGGTGGCGGCTTCACCGAAAAATAGGTGATGAAAACTGATGCATACAAAAATTAAAAAACATTAAATTAGTGTTTTTACTTTTTAACACTCAAAAATAACTTATTTTTGAAAATAAAAAATAAAAACAAATGTCAAACAAGAATAAAGGGGTATTTTTTATATTTAAATACAAGAAAACAAAAATAAAATCAATAACAAAAGAGACTCAGGGCCAGTTTGGCATTACTGTTGGGAGGCTGCTTCTGATTATTTTATAAGCAAAAACAGTAAAAGATGTTTGGTAAAAAATTTTTAAAAAAATACTTATAAGAGAAGTTTCTGCTTTGTTTCTCAAAAGTAGAAGTAATTCAAGGCTTGCTTTTAGAAGCTATTTTTTTAGGAAGCAGTTTTAAAAAAATAAAAATAACAATAATATCCCTTCATTCTTTTGCGATCTCAGTCCAAGGCGAAGTCTACGACGTCTCCGACTGGTCCAAGCACCACCTCACCGTCCAGGACCATCACAAACGCCTTCAAGCGGCATGCTCCCTGCATTCAACCGGGTCGGCACGTCTGAACTCCGAAGGGGTTCCACCGTTCTCCTCCACGAACTGCCTGGAACCTTCCACTGCGCACCATCTACGCTTCAACTAGCCCCTTTCCTTTAAGTAGCACGAATGCATTCCTGAATCATGCCACTGAGAAACGTCCCGCTAGCATCACGTTGCGAGGATTGGGTGGAGGAGAATGTCACGACCCGAGCAGGTGGTGCTGGTGGGACGTTTCTCAGTAGCACGATTCAAGAATGTATTCGTGCTACCCAAAGGAAAGGGGTTGGTTGAAGCGTAGATGGTGCGCAGCGGAAGGTTCCAGATAGTTCGTGGAGGAGAACAGATGGAACCCCTTCGGAGTTCAGACGTGCCGGCACGGTTGAATGAGGGGAGCACGCTGCTAGTCGAGGACTTGACATTGAAGAAGGGATTTGGCCATCCTTACACAAACTGGTCAGGAACTGGAGCTATTCTCCTAATGAGCCCAGTGGCAAGGCGAAACCAGTCTACATGCGCTTCAACCCTCAAAGGCTAAACTTAGCGGACCATGAATAGAAAAGCTAAGTGCCGCGATAGGTTGAGAGGTGCAGGAAACTTGACCCCATGACAAGTGGTATCAGAGCCGAACCGGCCCGTATCTTGAAGACTCACCGAGCACTCTTGCGAGTAGTATGATCCTAAGGTGGGAGCTCACAGAAGTGAGTCGACCGGTAGTGTCTTGCACGCCCTGCGCCCATAGAGTTGGAGTATCCTAGAGTGTGATACAGAGTTGGGCAAGGGAGTACGAAGGAGCGCATCAGAGCGATCTTGGAAGCCTCCTATCTGTTGGACATTGAGCGAGCGGGAGAGCATCTTGGTAAAGGTGTTGCAACCTGCGGGGAAGCGATGTGTAACCTGTTGACATTGGGCAAGTGGGAGGGCGTCGAGGTAAAAGATGCCATCGCCTGCGGAAAAGCGATGTCGACAAACGCAATGAGGACGTTGCGAGGATTAGGTGGAGGAGAATGTCACAACCCAAGCAGTGTGGCGCTGGAGGGACGTTTCTCAGTAGCAGGATTCAGTAATGTATTCGGGCTACTCAAAGGAAAGGGGTTGGTTGAAGCATAGATGGTGCGCAGCGGAAGGTTCCAGGTAGTTCGTGGAGGAAAACGGATGGAACCCCTTCGGAGTTCAGACGTGCAGACCCGGTTGAATGCAGAGAGCACGCTGCTGGTCGAGGACTTGACGTTGAAGAAGGAATTTGGCCATCCTTACACAAACTGGTCGGGAATTGGAGCCGTTCTCCTGATGAGCCCAGTGGTAGGGCGAAACCAGTCTATATACGCTTCAACCGTCAAAGGCTAAACTTAGCTGTAATGACCCGTATTTTGGGATGTGATGAGTTAGTCTCAGTTTTGCCTTTTTGGGTGGAGATTGTTGGGTTTTAGGGAGTTTTATTTCCACACACTTTGGCTAAATCATCTTGTATGTTGATGAGCAAGCAAGAGGCAAAGTTTGAGCCCAATAGGGAGTGCCCGTGAGGATACACGTGAGAATGGCTTTTCACGTGCAGTGATATTTTTGCATGGGAGCCTTCCTGATGTTATTCTAAGGCTTGTGGCAAAATTCTAGAGCATTTGGAGGTGCCCGTGAGAAGGGCCTTTCTCACGTGTAGCCTTCATTACCCTTGTTTTGTTGTTCTGATACTCTTTTGTTAAAGGACTATAGTAAAATTATGAGTGTGTTGTCCTGTGTGGTTGCAAAAAGGTTGTAGTCTGTCATCAAAACTACATCGTTTTGATGCTGAGATTCATTTAATCAAAACTACATAGTTTTGGGATTTGAGTTGTATATATAAAGAGGTGAAGGCTCCTTGTTCTAGGTTTAGGGTTCTCTTCTTCAGCCACCACAGCCGTCGCAGAGAGAGAGAGAGAGAGAGAGAGAGAGAGAGAGAGAGAGAGAGAGAGAGAGAGAGAGAGGGAGAGTTCTGGCCGTTGCTGTTATGGGGTTTCTCGTGGGCGGACGACGTTCGGCGTGGGAGCAGGATCGTTGCTGTGGTGATACGTTTTCCTACAGGTAGGGGTTCTATCTTTCCTAGTCTGTCCCGGGGTTAGGCCCTGTGTAGATGATTTGCAGAGTTTCTATTGTTGTTGCTATAATATTTATATGTAAATTCATATAGGTATGACTTCCTATATGCATGTTGGCCTTTAATGGCGTTTTGGTGTGATTCTGACGTTAGGTGGTCAGTGCATGTTAAATGTTCGATAAAATGCCTGTGTGAATATGCCCGTGAAAATATGCCTAGTACGTGTTTGATAATATTCCTGTGTGGCTGGATTTGCGAGTCTATAAATGTGTGCATGCTAAGTGTTTGTTTTTATGCCTGAGTGGCTGGGTTTGTGCACTTGTGAATGTGTGCACACTAAGTGTTTGGTTTTATGCCTGAGTGACTGAGGTGTATGTTGTGTGCTTGATTGTATGGTTGTTAGCCCGAGAGGCTGTGGAAAATGTTTGCCTGAAGAGGCGGTTAAATCACTTGCCTGAAGAGGCGGTTAAATCACTTGCCTGAAGAGACGGTTAAATCACTTACCTGAAGAGGCGGTTAAATCACTTGCCTGAGAGGCGGTTAAATCATTGGCCTGAAGAGGCGGTTAAATCACTTGTTTGAGAGATGGTTAAAGTGTTAGCCCGTGTGGTTGTGGAGCCTGTGTGGCTGGGGCTGAGGTTGCGGCCGTTTGTGTGGTGGGTTTCCTTGCTATTTGTTTCTGCCACGTCACTGCACTGGTACACGCTCTCATATGGATGATAGGTGCATGGGATGGGTTGGGGAGACTTGATCCCTACTGAGTTGTGATTGCTCACCCCTCCTACTGTGTTTGTTTTCTTTACATGGACCTACAGGCGTTAGGTAGGAACACCAGGGTGGAAGACTTTTTGCTTTGTGGCTTTGCTGCTTATTGTTATTTGAGTTTTGTTGTTTTTGTGTGAGCTTTGTAACCCCAGAGGATAGATATTGTAATGGGGAGTTTAATGTAATAAAAGCATGTTTGGACACGTTTGTAATGTTTGAACTTAATAAATATATGATTTTGTTTGAATATAAAATGTGAAGTGTATGTTGTATTCTAACTCCTTTATCCAAACTCGGATAAAGGGAGGGTCACGTTCCGGTCTCCTCGGGTTAGAAATCCGGGGCGTGACATTAGCGGACCGTGGATAGAGAAGCTAAGTGCCGCAATGGGTTGAGAGGCGCAGGAAACCTGACCCCGTGACACTGTGCCGCCCTCATGGGCTTTGTCTGGATCCAGAGCGGCTGGATCGACCACGACTCCGGCCATTACTAGGTCATGTTCGGCCCGACATCTAACTGTTTCACCCAGATCTTGTCTGGCAACTGCCTTGCCTAGATCAGCATCGCGTGATGGAAGCGCAACCAAAACGCCCATTAGATTGCCTATAACAGCCTCGGGTTCGATCCAGACCTGCAACACATGCCCGTTTTGCAACTCCTTCTGTAAGGCGACTATTGTAAGGCGGTGAGAGGTGGGGGTTGGGAACAAAGGGGGCAGCGAGGAGTGGGGAGGGGGAGCATAGGAGTGGAGACGGAGATGGAGAGGAAGGATTATTTTTTATTTTTAAAATTATAATAAAATAAAAAAGATATTTATGTTTTTTATATCTTCACATTACTTTTATTTTAATTTATTAAATACTTATTAATTATTTTTAAAAATTAAAGCATTTTTCAAATTATATTTTATCAAACACTCACTTGTTTATTTTTTACAACAGCTTATTTTTCCAGCATAGCTAAAAACAGCTTATTTTAAAAGCACAATATTATCAAATTAAGCCTGAAGAAGTTGTATGTTAATTTTTTTAAATATATCACATCACTAATATAGCCAGTTATGAATCTTCCAAATAAAAATATTTATCGCTTTTTTAAATATATGGCCCTGTGGTGTGGTAAGACATTTGTTTATTTTGACAAATCCTATGTATGTGACGACCACTATAGCTACTTTGGGCCGGTAGGCACATGCCCTGCTTCCCCACTTTTAAGTGCCGGGAAAAGTACTGTTGTTGATATATATATATATATATATAATAAAATCACTACGACAGACGTCTCAAGGCCGAACGAGACAACCAAACGCAGCTACAACCTTTAGGACCATGTTAGCTTTTGGTATAGAGTTGGGACGTGCATGTTTAATCTGCGTAGCCAAAAGCATTTGTTTTGACCGTTATGTTCTGCTTTCGCCACTTCACATGGAACACTTCGGTTCTTTCTTTGAGTACAAACATATTAATTGCTATTAATTGTTTTGCTTTCTGTTAAATTAATGTTGTGCCTTTTAATTTAATTTAAATCAATTTTTTATATTGGCCAATCAGTGGATTGTTTTGCTTTCACGTAATGGGTTACTTCTCACATGTTTTGCCTTTGCATGCACGCAAAGAACCATCAAAGAACTTATACGTAGGTGCTTGCGTAGCCTACTCTGTTTGGGCAACTGTCAAACCTTGGGCCCGTTTAATTATTAATTGATGAGGGCAATTGTCAAACCATTGGCTCACTCAACTATGATTAAAATCTAGCGAAGGACAACTCTTTCATAGGCTAATGGGCTATAGCCTAAAGATCGATTCCCATTAAAAGTTTCTCATAGCATGGGTGGAATTGACGGTGGTCCCGCCCACTGCAGTCACTTGTTTAATTTCGTCGACTTCAAATTGATCGGTCAAAGCCTGCTGCTTAATTTAATAATAAAGAAATTATTTTTAATTATGTTAAGAAAAAATTTTAATGTAAAAATAAACAGGTAAATATTTAATAAATAATAATTTTTAAAAATATTATAAATTTTAAAAGTAGGTAATAGGTATTTTATAAAATAAAAAGAAATTTATTGTGAAAGTTTTAAAAAATAAAATATTCATAAATTTTAATTTTTAAATTTATATTCCTTCTACTTTAATTTTAAAAAGATCAATATTGATATTTTATAAATTTTAAAATCGCAAGTAGCATCTAAACTCCTTATGCTTTTAACTAAAAAAATAAAAACTTTTATTATAAGAGTTTTTTAAAAATATATTAAACAGATTTTGTTACTTTTATTTATTTTATAAGCATAACCAACTTTTCAAAGGCAATGCCAAACTAGCCCTTAGTAGTAAGCAGTAGGAGTTTGAATGTAAGGATTCTTAGTTGATGTAACATTTTAGTTAGTCTCCAAATGGTAATATCATGTTGATAACGTGGCCGACGATACGGTCATTTTGGTTGTATTTAGGCTAAATTTAAAATCAGAAGGCTCCGAGGGGTATGTGATAGTTTTTTTTATGATTAAATAATATGCTAATTAGTGAAAATTGATTTAAATAATCATTTTTGGTGACTAGGATGAGGGAGGAAGAATTTTAATAATAATAGGGAGTTTTTGTGTTTCCATTCTTCATATTTTGCAACCCTAGTTGTCATAGGAGAGAGAGAGAGAGAGAGAGAGAGAGAGAGGGAGGGGGAGGGGGGGGGGGGGGGGGGAGGAGAGGAGAGAGAGAGAGAGAGAGAGAGGGGGGGGGGGGGGGGGGGGGGGGGGGGGGTGGTTTTTTTCATTATTCTTGGCTGTTCTCGATCGTTTTTGACATTTTAAGCTATTCCAAAGGATTAAAGATAGGTGATTCTATCCCTTCACATCTCTCTTATGTCTTTTCCATGCTTAGGATCGACATGAATGGTGATTTGTTATTGATTTGGGAAGGAACCTTAGGAAATAGACAGTTTGATTAAAAATTAATTTGCAATTAATTATGATTGTGTACCATGATATTCTTGATTATTTATGATGATTTTGGTTGATTTTATTGTTAAAATATGTATTTTGAGGTTTGTGATTGATCAATGTCATTTTGGATAAAAAATAACACTTATCACGAAGAATAAAAAGGGGCACAATCACATAGTTATAACCGAAGGGGAGATGCAATGTAGACATAGACAGTGTAGGATTTTCCCATTTTTACTATTTTTTTTTTTTTGCTATTTTTGATGTTTTGATGATGTTTTCAATGATGTTATGATGATTTGCAGTTATTGTGATGCTTTATATGATGATGATGATGGTTATAAAGCTCTAAGGAGATCCAATTAAATGTTTTATTATTTGTGGTTGATTGACTATGCAATTTTTGTTGAGTGGGAAAAAAAATTTAGTGCTAGCATTTGAATATGTCATATCTTAGGTACCTCGTAAAATATTTTTTTTTGTTACTTTTGTAGCCAAACATACAAGTTATAATAATTAATTATAAATGCTTCAAATAAAAAACAAGTGTAACTCTTCCCTAACCTTCATATAGGTGCAATGCAAATGTGATCATTTCCTAAGAAAGAGCATGCATGATACAAATCACGGATCATAATCTCTATTTGATTTTCCAAAAATAAATGTAATTTCAAATAAGGAAGGTAAAAGTTGAGGAATAGTTTTTTTAATTAGGAGTTATTACATTTTTAGTTTAGATAATTATAATAGGAAACAAATCTTTCTAAGTTTTCTCGTTTTCTTCGTAACAATAATTCTATAAATAAAAAAAGTATGCAGGTGCGGAGGATGTGATGTGAAAACGCTTAAGGTAACCCGATCTTTATGGCATAGGTCATAGATAATGTATTTGATTCATGGTCACAGAAACAAGTAGTTAATTAACGTTATATGGAGCGTGACCTACTATTTAGACAACACACTCGAAGTGGGTAGATGGTGCCCAATCCAATCAATAACATTGTAAAGACTCGTATTTGGGTAGTGTTGAGAGATAGTCATTCTATGGGAATGCAACTATCTGGACGGTAGTGTAGTCGTCGATGTGAGCATTTTGACAGTACTTGGGCCCGATTCTGGGTCGAGGCCCCGAGTGGCCCGATTGTTGACTTTTTCGGGGGTTTATTGGTTGACTTTGCATTTGAGCGGTCATTTGAGTGTGATAATATCTTAATAGTATTGTGTTTGTCATTTTGAGCGTTTTGACAGTAATTAGGCTTAATTTGGAGTTCGTGACCTCAGGAGGTCAATTATTGCTGGGAGGGCAATTATTGACAGCAGTATATAAATAATTAAGAAACTGCCTTATCCCTTTAATTGCTTGGTGCGTGCGTGTTTGATCGAGAGAGAGAGAGAGAGGGTGAAGAGCTTCTTTTGGTGATTTGGGGCAATTGGACTTTGTGGATCGCAAATAATCTTTCCAGGTAGGTGTCCTTGAACCTCTTATCTCGATTATGTTTTTGAATATGCACAAATTTATCATGATTTATGACCTTGAGTATGAACCCTAGGTTTTGGGGGAAATCCAAATTTGGGTTAGATCTAATGGTTTAGCATAAGATCTGTGGTTAAGAACTGATTTATATCAGTTTGAGTATGTAATTTTGTAGTCTGTTGAGTAAAATGTGTGTTTGTGAGTGCTTGGGGGTCGTTGGGTTGATTCCAGAAAAAGAACAGGCAAAAACGATGATGAACAGTACCTTGGGCGAACTTTAGGGTCGAAGTTCGCATTCAGCAGTTTCGTAGTCAGCAACTTCGTAGTCAGCAACTTCATAGTCAATAGCTTCGCAGTCACCAGCTGCAGTCAGCAACTTCGTAGTCAACAGCAGCGTAGTCCGCAGCTTAGCCCGGATCAGTTAGTCCGAATTAGTTAGTAGCTTCGCTCCGCAACAGTGTTTCCGCAACATCAATCCGCAGCAGTTGTCACGCCCCCAAATTCCAGGGAACCCGGAACTAGGAACATGACTTCCCCTTGCTCGCACCCGAAAGGTCAAGGGGTTGGTGACTAGCACCAATAGAGACTACACCACGGGTGATGTCTCAAATATGTAACCCTGTACAGTCATACATCAAGGGTAATCCTGTACTTTCTCATATATCATCATACATACAATGAGTCAAACAGTCATACAGACATCACATCCCAAACAGTATGCAAATACAACTGTCCACGGACCCATGTCCGAGATACAACACATAATACAATACAAAATATAGTATTCATACATCAGAGTAGTGGGCACGTCCTCCTGGAAAAAAGTTCTCCACTAGTCTCGGGTCACACCTGAAAAGGAGAAATAACAAGTAGGAGTGAGCGACAAGCTCAGTAAGTGACCCCAATACTCCACATCAAGCACACATACAAGTCTATGCTACATGCTCTGTGTACTCGTGCACTATGTAGTGTGCACAATCATCAGGACTCAGCCTGCAAACAAACATCAAGACCCAGCCTGCCCACACAGGACAGCTTGTCCACGATCCTCCATGGGATCCCAGCTCAGGGCACTCAGCCCTAGCTCCACGAGCTCAACGGCTCACGAGCTCAACGGCTCAACACAATCCACAATGGGATTTCAGCTTAGGGCACTCAGCCCTACCACAACGCTATATGCCCAGACACAGTGTCACACATGCCTGCCATCGGCACATATGCCTATCACGACCACAACGTAATATGCCCAGCCACAGTGCCACACAGGCCTGCCATCGGCGCATATGCCTGCCCCGTCAACCACATAGCATCATCTGTTCTTCACGGTGAGAACCCAACAAGCCATGGAACCTAAGTCCCAAATCCACAAACCAATCATACCAACACCAATATGGTCTTAAGGTGTACAACACTCCCTTTAGAACTGTAACCAGTCTTCACAAGTCGATCCTCATTCCTTGACTAAAGAAGGAGATACCCATAGCAGCTATTTTCTTGCAATAAAAAGTCCCAGCATTGGGTCACCATATCATAACTATGATAATCTGATTTTTGGAGATTTTTCTGAGATTTTACACTAAATCCCAATTTTCACATTTTGAAGGAGTGAGAATTTATTTTTCTAGTATTTTTCTTTGAATCCAAATGGGGGGTATTACATTGTAACTTAAGTATAATACTTAAATGTGGAGAGGCATAATGGTTTACAATGTAAATGGTCCAGTCCAGTCAAACTGGAACTGCACTGTCCAGTCCAACTGCTCAAGACACTGCTTGAAACTGCCTGCTCGAAACTACCTGCTCGAGACTGCTCGAAACACCTGCTCGATGCTACATACTTCTTGACACTCCTTGCTCGAAGCCTCTGCTCAAGACTGCTCGAGACACTTGCTCGAGGCTACATTCTACTCGACGCTCCCTGCTCGAGGCCTCCGCTCGAGACTCTGCTCGAAGCTAGCCTCGAGCAGTTCCCCAGTCGCGAACTGCCGACTGCGTTCTTCCCCAATTCGTCCCAAAACCCAATTATACTCGTTAAATCTCCATTTTAAGCAACAATTCATCCCTATTAAGAGTTTCTAACATCATCTAGTCATTTTAGGCTACCAAACAACCTAAATCATCTAGGTTTCATGCTCAATTTCTATTTTCCCCAATTCCTAGGGTGAACCACGAATTTGCATGATTTCATCTAATTCTTACATGTTAATCCAATAAAACAGCAAGAAAAGGGTGAAGAATCAATGGAACACCTACCTGGAATGATTCTTGATGCTTGAACGAGCTCAAAACGTCCCAAATCGAAGGCTCCAAGCTTCCTTCTCTCTCTCTCTCTCTCTCTCTCTCTCTCTCTCTCTCTCTCTCTCTAAGCTCTCTAAGCTCTCCAACGCTGAAATGCTGAAACGTAACGTGGAAGCTCTCTTTCCCCTATTTATATTTCTGTATTTTCTTTTATTAATAAATCCCAAAAATATTAATTGACCTCCCGAGGTCACGAACTCTAAATTGAGCCCCCAAGTACAGTCAAAACGCTCAAAATGATGAGCACATCACTATCTAAATATTTTCCAACCCAATTGATTGCTCAAACGCAAGGTCAACCAATAAACCCCAAAAAGTCAACAATCGGGCCCCTCGGGGCCCCAACCCGGAATTGGGCCCAATTACAGTCAAAATGCTCACATTGACGAACACAATATTGTCCAGATGTTTTTAGCAACAGAGAAAGACTATCTCTCAGCCCTACCCAAAATGGGTCTTTACAGCAGTATTTCCACAGCATCAATCCGCAACAGTGTTTCCGTAGCATCAATCTGCAGCAGTGCAACTGCACTGCACTAGACTGGACCATTTATATTGTAACCGTTAAGTCTCTCCATACTTAAGTATTTAAGTTACAATGTAAATAGCGAAATACCCTCCTTTCAGATTCAAAGAAAAATACTAGAAAATTAAATTCCCACTCTTTTAAAATGTGAAAATTGAGATTTAGTGTAAAATCTCAGTAAAATCCAGTTTTTCGTAGAGGTGAATTTTTGGAAAGTGGGTTAGGCATCTCAGAAAAATCCCCAAAAATCAGATTATCTTAGTTATGATATGGAGACCCAATGTCATAACTTTTTATTTCAAGAAAACAACTTTCATGGGTATCTCCTTCCTTGGTCAGGGAATGATGATCGATTTGTGAAGACTGGCTTTAGTTATAAAGGGAGTATGGTGAACCTTAATGTCATATTGGTGTTGGTATGTGGGTTTGAGGAATTGGGGCTTGGGCTCTATGATTTGTTGGGTTCTCACCGTGAGGCTAAGGCTTGTGTTGAGCCGTTGAGCTCATGGAGCTAGGGCTGAGTGCCCTGAGCTGGGATCCCATGGAGGATCGTAGACAAGCTATCCTGTGTGGGCAGGTTGGGTCCTGATGTTTGTTTGCAAGCTGTGTTCTGATGATTGTTTACACTACACGGTGCACGAGTGCACTAAGCATATAGTATAGACTTATATGTTTGGAGTCGCCTACTGAGCTTGTTGCTCACCCCTACTTGTTGTTTTTTTTTCAGGTGTGACCCGAGACTAGTGGAGGACTTTCTTCCAGGAGGACATGCCCACTACTCTGATGTATGATACCGTATTATATTCTGTATTATTGTGTATTGTATTCCGGACATGGGTCCATGGACAGTTGTATTTGCATACTGTTTGTGATATGATGTCTGTGTGATTGTTTGACTTATTGTATGCATGATGATATATGAGAATGTACAGGATTACCCTTGATGTATGTCTGTACAGGATTTCATGTTTGAGACATCACCCACGGTATAGTTTCTATTGGTGCTAGTCACCAACCCCTGGACCTTTCGGGTGCGGGCAAGGGGAAGTCATGTTCCTGATTCCGGGTTTCCTAGAATTTGGGGGCATGACAAACATACTTGGGTTGAGGCACAAGATTGGGGGCTTTGTGACCTTGGATCACTAATCTAATAACGTAGACTAACAAGACAAGAATGTACAAGAGCAAATAGGATAATTCTCACACAATAAAATGAATAAGCATATAAGCTCTCAAATATATTCCTGATTGATTGATACAATGTCAAGGGGTGGCTATTTATAAACATGGAAAATATATAAGGTTAAAGACCTAATTAATGTAGTTCATGTTTTTGCCCATGGTTTTAGACTCCCATGGTTTTGGCTCATGGTTTTTAGACTCCCATGGTTTTAACTCATGGTTTTTTGCACCTAGATTTGACCAGCCCACAAGAATTTAATTATTTAATTCAATCATGACTTTGGAGGTTTTCTGGTGTGAAAGTAGTTCCAAATTCGTACAACCATGTGGGCCAAGCATAAACCATCATTTTAGGGTTTGAATAAGAGTGATAATTAGCCCATTTGCTCTATCCATGCAAGGGGACATTCATTGGGCTTTTATTGAAGTGAAATGGGCACTTATTGTAGCATTCGGCCTTTTTAATCTTCCATGTGTCATCGGGCCATGTAACTCTAACTCCTCCTCACGAGCATTGGTGTTGTCATTGCCAATTAGGCTTGCATCAGGATATGGGCACCAAATTAGTACTAAATCTCGTTAAATCTTGTATTTATTTTCTATTTATGCATAAAATTTTATATAGTCACAAAGCGTAAACATAAATCAAGTGTTGGTGACCTAAGATAGAGAACCCTCGTATGAAGAAGAAGATGAGTGGAAAGAAGAACTCAAACCCCAATGCTAACATGCCCTTGCTTCAAGTGTTAAAGGAACTTCTCTTCATACAAAAGGTGATAGTTGTGCCGATTAACTCGCCCATCATCGAACTTGACATAAATAACTATGGACTATGATTGTATATAATGAAGATGCATCTGGCTGGTGAGTTAGGATATGTGAAGGAAGGAGAAATCAGTATCCCCAGTAAATGGTGTGGGAAATGAATAATAAAAAATACATGACTCATGGTGAAGGGTTTGATTTTAAATTCCTTGGACCCAATTTCGATTGATAATTTTCGTTGGTATACATCAAAGGGGGTATGAGATGCTTTAACTATAACATTTTTAATGGATGTGATTTCTTTTAAATTTATGATTTTTAACAAAAAGGTTCTTATTGCATTAAAAGTTAAGGTGCTTTGGAGAAATATTATAACGAACTATAGGGGTTGAAGAAGATTGACTTCAGGAGGTCAAAGCCCATGAAATACACAATAGATATTAATAGGCCCAACATATGGGTCCAACAAGATTGAGTATATAAGATTCTTATTGGACTATATGATAGTTTGGATAGCACTTGGGCTGATATAATCTAGATGGTGCCTCTTCTTACCATTGAGCAAGCGTAGGCAGGAACAGAACAAAGTGGTCATCTTTAAGGGGGCCAAGAACTAAATTGTTTCATTGGGGGGACTAAAAGGACAGATTTTGTTTTATAGAAGCAAACTTTTTCGATCGAATTTTTTTTGCTCTATAGTATAATTTTTTTAATCAGGAGAAATATTTTTAATATGGAGTACAGTTTTTTTCAATCTAGTAGAAAAGTTTTTGGTATGTTGGCAAAATTTGTCCAGCCGAGCCCCCCCCCAAAAAAAAAAAAAAAAAGATGGCTAATCCCTCTATTGACCGTAGGCTAGAGTTAGTTTGGGGGGGGGGGGGAGGAATGTGAAACAAAATGATGTGTGAATATAATGATTCAAACCTGAATGTTGTGGCAGTGAAGGGTATGAACCTTGCAAAGTGAGACATAACTCTTATATCTAAGGTAGCATTTTGTCATGGGGTCAGGGTTTTCACCTATGCGGCACTCGGTCGCCCTAGTGGACGTTCCGAGTAAGTCATATCGATCGGAACACACGTAGACTGGTTTCGCCCTGCATTGGGCTTATCTTCATCGTCAAGTCCAAGACTAGCAGCCTACTCCCCGCATTTAACTGGGTTGGTACGTCTGAACTCCGAAGGGGCTCCATTAATCTCCTGCATGAACTTCCGTAAAGCCTACTCCATTCGCACCAGCTATGCTTTTCACCTTGTCCCTCCACAAAGTAGCACGCACTTGTGCCACTTGAGAGATGCCCGCTAACATCGCACTGTTCAGGGCGTGACATTCTCCCCCAATTGATTTCGTAATGCCCTTATTGCGTCCAATGAGTTTAGAGGAACCAAGATCGTTTGGCGCGCTCCTTTCGACTCATGCATTTAACCTGGTTGGTATGTCTGAACTTTGAAGGGGCTTCATCAATCTCCTGCACGAACTGTCGTGGAGCCTACCTCATCCGCACTAGCTACGCTTTTTGCCTTGTCCCTCTATAAGTAGCGCGCACCTACGCTACTTGGGAGATGCCCACCAGCACCACGTTGTTCGGGGCATGACAATTTTCTTTTAAAACTAAACCAACCCATTGAAAATGAAAACAAGTTGAAGGAGGAGGATGTGCACCCATTGCCATAACCCAAAGCACATTAAAGAGATGTGTTTTCAATTACATGGATACCTAAATTGGCTACATGAGTTAAAGGAAAGAAAGGGAGCAAGTACAAAAGGACATGCTTATTAGATAGTCTGCACATACTGTGTAGATAATAACACGGTCCATACTTAGATTGGTGGTTGATGATCTGTCCAACCTTTTGCCCGACACAACATCAACCACCTCTCCTATTGCAAGAAAACCCTTTGTAATCGGTACGCTTTCAAAATCATTATCGATCTTTACCAATATCTCTCTTGCTAGGGTGAAATCCCACTGCCTATTTCAAATCTTGGTGTTTTATTTCTTTTGTTTGTTTAAATTATAATATCTATTCATACAGCATGTTGGATGAAATCCTCATACATTTTTCAAATTTTGGTATTTGTTTCTTATGCTTGTTTAAATTATAATCTTTTATTCGAACGAGGATGAGCGTCTGGCTGGTGTGGTACGTCTGGGCGTGGCTTTGATAGTGCTGGCGTGGGAAAATGGAAGTGATGCAGCGTGTGTGGCGTTTGGGCATGGATCGTGGGAGGAGAAAAATATTGCAAATGACGATCGAGATGATAAGGGCAAATATGATATTTGTGATGAAGGATATTTTAGTCATATTATTACAAATAAAAATTTCATTTCCTTTGATTTTTACGCGTAACCAAACAGAGGAATGGTAATATTTAATTATATTCCTTTCCCACATTAATTCCTTTCCTTTAATAATTTCATTCCCCTTCATTTGATTACCATGTACCAAACATGGTATAAGGGATTAGTCATGGCTTGAGACGAGTACTAGTTTGCATTACCCAACTTCTAGTGTGTTTAATCCACACCTCTTAGTGTGGTGCGTGTGAGCTGGCATGACTGTGGAGACCCTCATAGATAAAATTAAAACTTATCCTTTTCTATTTATGTTATACAAATATATATTGTATAATATATAAAAAATAGTTAGACATTACACCTAGAAACAGTTTTGCAAATTACAAAAGATTCTACACAAAAAGATATCCTTTTTTCCTTTTATTAGTCTCTCTCTCTCTCTCTCTCTCATATATATATATATATATATATATGTATATGTATATTCATTTAAATTATATTTGAATTTCATAATATAGAGTTTTATTATAAGAGTAATGTTATGTACTACTGAAGTTTTCTAATTGGTGGGTCATTGTGACGACGTGGCAATATATCAGATTATCACGAGGGAAAAAAATCATGGTCATCACCATTAAATATGATTTTATGGCGATATCACGAGTCGGTTGTACATATCGTTTATCTTACTATAATGTCATGGTAATATTATATATATATTTTATAAAAATATCTAAATTACAAATAACACGGTTAAAAAAATTAAAGTTACTATTGTAATAAATACAATACAAACACTTGCTATCAAAATCAATACTAAATTACAATGGAAATGGAATGTGTCACAGTTTGATATTCATTTTGAGAGATAATTTTTGTTTATTTTATAAACTTGTACAACAAAAGTTATTTAGTAAACTAAAAAAATGATAAAAAAAATTTTATGTTAAAAGAACATAAGTAGTTTAAAAATGTTTTCCAAAATTATTTTTTAGACGGTAACTTTAAAATTTCTAAAATACCAACATTAATCTTATTTACAAATTAAAATAAAAAATAGTTTTTTTTTTGAGTTTTTATACATTAACAATAATTTTATTTTTAATTTATTAAATACTTATTATTTACATTATTTTTAAAATTATAATTCATCATTTCTTTTTACAATAGTTTTTTTTACTATAGCTAAAAACGTTCTATTATAAGCATAATATTATCCGTTATCACGTCGTGTAAGGTCTCTCAACTGTACTAGTGTTTTCTTTTAAAATTATAGACAAGCAAGCATGCTACACAACAAAAAGTGGGACAAAAACATAGTAGAGTTTTTTAACATCCAAACAAAACATAGGGTTAGAAGCCACAAAAGTCGAAACGAAAAGTTAACATCGAGAAAAGAAAAAAAAAACAAAAGGTTTAAGGTTTCGATTTTTTTACAATATTTTGCTTAACTCTTCTCCATACGGAAGACTTGCAGTAACATCAAACCTCCACGCTATAACTTGGGGTCTCGAAGTGGGGCCTATCCAATTCCATTCCGGCCTTATAATATAATATAATATAATATAAAAAAGTTTGGTTGTGATGCATAATGCATTCGATGATAAACCCAACAATATGCTTTGCCCCCAGCATAACTGATCCATCTGGATTGTGGACACGTGTGAGGAAAGCCGGTTACCGTCATCAGATCGGACGGTCGATTTCGAAGCCCAACTCCTATAAGACGGGCCCATGTATGTTACGAAAGTACAAACATTCCTGAAGGAGACGGGTTGGTGAGCTGGTCATCTCTCTGTCCTCCCCCTTACAGGTAGTTTTCGCTCTCACTCTATTTTTTTTTTTTTTGTTTATGTCCGTTCTTCTTCGTCCTCGCAACTTCTTGTCTCTCGCTTCATCGCTTCGCGAATCGGTCTTCGCACCTGTGAGTTGCTTTGTTTGTTCCTTCGATTTTCGTGCATTGCATTTTCGAAGTATCCATGTTAGGGCTTGGCTATCTGCATTCTTCGCCTGTCGGTCTTTTTTTTTTTTACTAGGTTTAGGTGGATTTGTCTGTTATTCGATCGGATTTGTTGAGGGAGCCGAGGGTTTTGTTTTTTGTTTTTTTTTTTAAATTTTTTTTGTAGGATGTTTTGTTTTCTCATTTATATATATTTGAATATGTTTCGTGAGAACTTAATAGTAATAGTAATAATAATAAGAAGAAGTAGTTCATTTTATGAAAACATGAACAAAATGAGATATGATAGGTTACGGAAATATGGTTTGGTGTCAATGTATTTATGTTGTAAAATTCAACACATTTAAGGCCTGTATAGTAACGTTTTTGTTATGTTATGTTTTTTTTTTAAATCTTTTTTTAAAAAGAAGTAAAAATACATGTTCGGAGATTGTAAAATGTGTTTTAGCATTGTTGAACACAACATAAAAAATATTGAAATGTTGTTTTGAAGCATTTTCATATTTGAACATGTCATTTTTGTTTTTTTGAAAAGCGCTTCCAATAATACACTCAACACACGGGAAACGAAAACTGCTTTTTTAAAAGAAAATTCCACAGAAACATCAAACAAAAACTAGCAACGGTACTTAACAGACCCTTATTTGTTCTGTTTGGCTGTTCTTGGCACTAACCCCTTACAGTACTAGAGTAGGCTGCTGTAGTTTGTATATTAATTGTTTATATGTTGTACTTTGTACCAATAATTTTTTTTTTGAATGACACTATAACAGGTTTAAATGGGTACCGAATGGAAAGCCATGGTGTTGTCTCTTTTTCTCTCATCCTTGTTGCTCCCCATGGTCTTTTGTGTGGGCGATGACGGTCTGATGAGAATTGGTCTAAAAAAAATCAAATTTGATCAAAACAACCGTCTCGCTGCACAGCTTGAGTCCAAGGATGGAGAGGCACTAAAAGCTTCTATCAGAAAGTATGGTCTACGAGGCAATCTTGGTGACTCTGTGGATACAGATATTGTCGCGTTGAAGAACTATATGGATGCACAATACTTTGGTGAGATTGGTATCGGTACTCCCCCACAGAAGTTTACTGTAATTTTTGACACAGGCAGTTCTAATCTTTGGGTTCCATCTGCCAAGTGTTATTTCTCGGTAAGCTTTTGCATGTTCCCTCGCTTTTCACCTCTGTTGACTAGTATATTGGTAGAAACTGTACACACAACAATTTTTGTTGAAGTATATAAAAAAAATGATGTTTTTGCATTTTGTGCAGGCTGCATGTTATTTCCATTCTAAGTACAAGTCCAGTCAGTCTTCTAGTTATCAGAAGAATGGTTTATATTCTTGCCCCATCTATTATTATTTTTTTAGTTTAATGTACATTAAATTTTTCTGATCTTTGTTATCACATTTTCCTGATAGCTTTTTGTGTATCTCATTTCAAAGTTATGAGGAGTTCATTGGAAAAATTGTTCATGAATTATACCTTTGAATTACATTAACCAATATATATATATATATATGTTCACATTTTTGCTAGAGTTTGTATTTTATTTTTTATTTAAAAAATCTAAATTTAGAGTCAGTTTAAGAAATGCGAGGTTTTTATGGACTGTCTACATGTAACACTATCTAGATATATGAAACATTCATTATATGCAGATATCTTTTGATTCGGGTATTATCTATCCAGGTAGGGCATAATAGAACATTTGCACTTCCAAAGAATTTTTAGATATGCTAAATCAAGTTACTATAGCCAATCCCATATTATTAGAATTAAAGCTGGTTGGTTTGGTTTGCTTTGGTTCTAGACAAATTACAGCCTGAAGTGTAGAAATTGGTGCCAATCATCCACCTATTCTATCCACTAGTTAGTGTTTTCTATTTTCTATTTTTTTTTTGCACAAGCATTATCGACTAGACTTGTTAAAATCTCATTCTCACTGAGATGGTAATTTTATATTGATATGGGAGATATTTAGTTTAAGCAGTCAATGATCAGCTGTATGTGTTATTGCCAGTCCTGGACATTGATTGCATGGTTTTGAGGATTTCAAAAGTGAATGTTAATTATGTACTACTTCTATCTTGCAGGGACTACTGCAGCCATTAAGTATGGCACTGGTTCTATTTCTGGCTTCTTTAGTGAAGATAGTGTGAAAGTTGGTGACCTTTTTGTAAAGAAACAGGTCAATTTCCCCCCTTTCCATGTCATATTCGCTACCCTGATTACTTTTTTCACAGCTTGTCTTATTGATTATTTTCAGGAATTTATTGAGGCCACAAGTGAGCCTGGTATAACATTTTTGGCTGCCAAGTTTGATGGAATACTTGGACTAGGATTTCAAGAGATTTCAGTTGGAAATGCTGTCCCATTGTGGTATGTTATGCAATTGCTTCTTTATTATGCTGTTACTGCTTGGGGTGTAGTGTAAAATTATTATTATTATTATTTAAAAGTATATATATAATATAATCCATTGACTGTTATTGTTACTTGTAAAATCAGAGATTGAACTTGTGATTTGAGTATTTGATTATGTTTCAGGTACAACATGGTTAAACAAGGCCTCGTTAAAGAACCTGTATTTTCATTTTGGCTCAATCGGAATCCAGATGAGAGTGCAGGGGGTGAGCTTGTGTTTGGTGGTGTTGATCCTAAACACCACCGGGGAAAGCACACGTATGCACCTGTCACACAGAAAGGTTATTGGCAGGTTGGTCATTTAAGTTCTCTCCTCTATTGTGCTAACAATACAGTTAAGATTTAACCGCTAGCCTTTTATTAACCTTGGTTATGCATTTACTTGTTTTCCATAGTTTGAAATGGGCGATGTTGTTATTGATGGCGAAGGAACCGGTATGCTCTTTGCTTAAATATCATACTATGTACACATTAGAACTACGAGGAAGAAAAAAGTGAATTTTTATGGGGCACTCACACGTTGAAGATGTGATTAAGAGATGCAATGATGTGCCATGATAATATACGTTGACATGAAAATGCTATTATGCAGGATTTTGTGCAAGTGGTTGCGCAGCAATTGCAGATTCTGGAACTTCTTTGTTAGCAGGTCCAACGGTACATATTATGATTCCAGAGAAACTTTTTAAATTTCCTGTTGTTGCACATTGTGTTTTGTCAGTTGATGCGCCAATTGTTTTTCAACATCAAAGCCTGTAATCTTCTCAAACTTCAACTTCAAATTCACATCATCTTGTTTGACAGTCAAAACTTCATGATTTAATTTTGTTGTATATGAATTTTGTATATTTGTTTGAATTGTAGTTTTATTCTGCTAATGCATTCCTACTACTCTGTAACTGAGACATGTAGTGACTGGCCTCAGATTGTTGGATTAATTTTCCCAGCTTCCATTTTATAGTCAGGGATATGATATTAATTATGTTTGATACTATTAGATTTGTTAGGATATGGGAATTTTCTCCAGAAGATTTACCATTTGCATATACTATAATAAATTTAATAGGGCTTCCTGCTGTTTCTTAAAATCTGTTAAGTGTGGTTTAAATAAATATAAAATACATACCCTGATGCCTACGGTGTGCAAAACTGCAAGCTGATACATTCGATTTTTATTACTAAATTGTTGATGCTTTAAAATGGGCTTGTCATATCAATTTTCAACATTGTTCAAGATTAAGAATAGTTAGACTTACGTTCCTATGCTTGCTTCCAATTTTTTTTTTAATAGCCTGTAATTGCAATGATAAATCATGCCATTGGTGCTACCGGAGTTGTTAGCCAGGGATGCAAGGCAGTAGTCAATCAGTATGGGCAAACAATTTTGGATCTGCTATCATCTGAGGTGAGGCCACTATCTTTTTTGCTCAAGAATTTTGACCTCTGGAATGAACTGTTCATTTCAGCCTAGGCTTTGTTCAGTGGATACACGGCTTTGTAACTTTTTTTTTAATAAAAAAATGCTAGTTTTAACTCTATCTTTGGATTGGCTCTTGCTGGTATCAATAGGTACAACCAAAGAAGATTTGTTCCCAAATTGGACTATGTGCCTTTGATGGAACCCATGGAGTTAGGTAAGGATCAATAGATTTTGTGAGTTTGAAATATTTCTGATTATTATAGAATAAGCCTAGTTTTCCCAACTTTTAGATGTCTAATTGTTATTACATGATGGTGCATTTAATAGCACGGGCATTGAAAGTGTTGTTGGTAAATCATTCCGTGGTCCCCATGATGCTACGTGCAATGCTTGTGAGATGGCTGTTTTTTGGATGCAAAACCAGGTTAGGGTGAATCAGACACAAGATCAGATATTGCGCTATGTTAATGAGGTGAAGATCTAACTATAATGTTTTGTATTTTATTGGGCTTCTGAATCAACTATTTCTTGTTGGTTGATACATTTGCAAACATTTGCAGCTTTGTGAACGCATGCCTAGTCCAATGGGAGAATCTGCTGTTGATTGTGCGAGTTTGTCCTCGATGCCTTCCATTTCCTTCACCATAAGTGGCAAACTTTTTGATCTTTCTCCGAAGGAGGTATGATAAAATCCTCAACGGACTCAAAAATTTCATTTAAACACACCCACTTGATTGTCTGTTTGTTTGGCTCAAATGTATCAGTTACATGATTACATGTTACATTTTGACCTAGTTCGACAATAGTCTCATGCATTCTGTCTAGCAATCATGGGAGGAGTTGCTATTTTCATGTGTTTTCTGATTGAACACTGGTTCTTTCAATAACTGTGTTTATTGCATCTCTGTATAAGTCTCCATTTATTACGGGTCAGTGCAATGAAAGTTTTGATAGTACGAACCTGTTGTGTCACATGTATTTATCTCGATCCATTTGCCTGATGGGATTGATTTCATGAAATCAGCTTCTCATTTTTTTTTGTTGGTCCAACAGTACATACTCAAGGTTGGTGAAGGACCTGCAGCTCAGTGCATCAGTGGCTTTACCGCTCTAGATGTTCCTCCTCCTCGTGGCCCTCTCTGGTATATATCTATCCAAAAACTAATTGCTTCATAATTTTTGCAATTATGAAAAACTAATTCAAATTGACCCTAGGAAATACCCAATTCAAATTGCTTCATAATTTTTGCAAAACTAATCACACTGCTACTCACTGAACTGTAATTGTGCAATGTAGGATATTGGGAGATGTTTTCATGGGTCCTTACCACACAGTCTTCGATTACGGGAACAACCGAGTGGGGTTCGCTGAAGCAGCATGAATGAATTAAGCCCTATCATATTTATCCATCCATATCTGTGTCTGTTAGTCTGTATGTAATGAACAGAGGCTATGCCTTTGAACTACTTGTGCATGTAAATCTGAACGAGTGCTTTTATTTGGTCTATACATCGTACGCTCATCTAGGCCTACTGGGGTATACCTGTTAATCTGTTATAGTCCAACCAGATAAATTATTTAAAAAAAGGTATTAACGGTTTCAGTTCACGAGAAAGTTACTTATAAGGCTGCTGTGCCCACATTTAACGAAAAACCCTACACCGATGCAGACGGGCGTGGACGGAAAAACTGAATGAAAATCCGTTCAACTGCAATAATTTGATTTAAGCTTTAGTTTAAAAATAAAAAAAATTATTAGACTATTTTAAATGTGGTAATAAAATTAAAAACTATAAAAACATTTCATTAGCAAAATCAAATCAGTAAAAATTAAATGCGGCAAATTATTAACAAAAGCAAAACAAAATTAAAAGCTTTATATGACTTTACTGATGTCATGTCATCAAATAATTACAATTTATACATCTATCCTTCTACTCTCCCAACCTCACTTTCCTCTCACCCACATCAACACAAACCGGCTATTTCCGTTCCACCTAGGCTTTCTCTGTCCGCCAGCTTCGCTTCTCCATGTAGCAGCAATGACATGCCTTGCCTGGCGAGGAAGGTATCTTCAAGCTCACCGCCATCTCCTCTGGGTCTTGGTTGTGCGTCCGATTGCTCGGCCGTCGTCCCCCCGCACCTCTCTGCTTCCGTGACGCACCTTTACTCGAATGGCATTCTGAACCGGCGGGCCTAAAATCAACGGCTGACTCTGCGGATCCAGTTGCCCCTTGCTAAGCTATGGGCTTTGGTTTGTGCAGGTAGGATTGGTTGTGTGGATATGTAAGGGCAAACAGTTTCTGGATCTAGACTGCATGTTTGATGAAATTCCCCTTTGGGTTTTTCAACACCCAATTTGCATTTCTTTTCCTCTTTTCTTTTGCTTTGTGCTGTCTTGCCATGTTGTGGTTTGCTCTGTGAACGTGACCTGGTTGGCTATTTCTTTTAGCTTGTCTTTGGGTTGATTTTTGTGGTTTTATTGTTGCTATTTATGCTGTTTCATGTGTGTGACTGGGTAATTGTGGATGGGAACCCTCCGTAGAACTCTCTCCTTATTAATGTATTACTCGAGCGTGCCTATAATAAAACTGAGAATAAAATAAGGATAAATTAGGTAAAATAAAAGTTAAAAAAAATAGATGAATTAAGATTGAAACATTATTAGTCAAAACTGTAGCAAGTTAAATATTATTTTAACTTTAACTTTTAACTGATAAAGACTGACTGAAGGGTATAAAAAAACATTATCAAATACGATTAAATTTTTGCTACTTATTAATCAATTCTGTTGATCTGTCATAGTCCACCATCTCACCACTGTTTCATCAGTCAAAGCCTACACCTTGAGTAAAAGACGTTTTTTGTCGTCACCATAGAGCTTCACAATTCCCATTTAGTTTGCCTTTATTAACTAATAACAACACTGATTGTCAAATTATGCACTCCAACATTGCTCTTTGTTTGATTTCTCCCTTGTCCAAGTCAACATAAAATGAAAAGAACAGGTGTTAAAAAAAGATGACTCGCATTCACCATTTAAAATTTTTATTCAAAAATTTTAAGAATAGTGAAACTTAAATTTAAAAAAATAAGTTCATTGATACAAATGAAAAAAAAACCTCAATGGCATTCAAGGAATTTGAACTAAAGTTCAATGGCCAAGAACTCTCGATTAGAATGGAAATTTTTTATAAAACGGCAATCAAGTATTAGCATATGACCATTAGAACTATTTATTTTCTTTACTTGGAATACAAAAACAATGAGAACCGTATGTTCGTGAAATTTTTTAAAAACCAATTTGTATAAAACAAAAAGTAGAAATAATTCCAATTGAAATTTCAAATTTATTTTATTTTATTTAAACTATTTAAAATCAAATTCAAGTAGGTTCTAACTAACTTAGATATACATTTAACTAGTTGTGACTACATAAAATTAAGTTAATAATTTAATCAACAAAAAACTATTTTCATCTCTTTTATGGAGGTGCCACTTTTTTTTCAATGCATTAAATAATTTCTTCCTTTCATTTCGTTTCTTTTGAGACAATAATGATTTTGTTCCGCTTGGAATGCAATGGGAGTAACATCACACGTTAGGGGTGCTATTCACTCTAGCGGTGGCGGGATTTATTTATTATCGTATCTCACTCTGCTTAGGCGGGATAGTAAAATTTTGAAACTATACCCCACCCATGTGTAGGCGGAGTGGGATACCCCGTCCTATGGCAGGGTTAGTAGGGGAAGGCTTTATCCGCCTGCTCCCTGCTACCGGCCTCTATTGATCTCCCTTAAAACAAGCTTGCCTTTTAGAAACTTCATGAAGTAGTTAATAAGAGTGATTCGTGTCCTATCAGGGGCAAAATCCACCTATAATAGCCTCTCGCTTCCATTTATATGGTATATTAAAATTATACCTTGTTCTATATGTAGACAGGACAGGATATCATGTTCTTTAATGTATCTGCGAATAAGATTTCATCCGCCCGCATCTTGCTATAGCTTTCTATTAGATTTATTCATATGAATAATTTTGGATTAAATCAAAATTTTATATTATTTTTACCCAAAAAATTATCAAAAATGATTTAATTTTACAATAATAAATACTATTTAAAATTATCAAAAATCATAAATAATTAAATAATAATATTTAAAAAATTATAAAATTATAAATAAAAATTATTAAAATTATGCAGGATGGATACTCCGCTACCTATTATCGCGTTTTATTCCCACTTGAGCGGGATGTCAAATTTAAAAACCGTACTCTGCTCTTGTCTAGGCAGGATAACGTGCCCACGAGAGCAGAACAGATAGCAGGTAGGATAGCAGGCAGAATAACAAGTACGGATATCCATTATACACCCCCGTCACATGGAATTTCAATTTCATTTGCTGACCATACAAAACTTACAAATGAAGTAAACAAAACATATTTTCTTACAACACCATCGACCGTCGTGCAATTTGTGGATGCTATCCCAGGCAAAGTATAATACACAAACATATATATATATATATATATATATATATATATATATATATATATATAGACACACACACACACCTGTGTGTATATATATATATGTAGGTTTATAATAATGTTATAAAATTGTATAGAGTGATGTCACGAGTTGGGAGCAAAACAAGATGTTCCCATCGCAATAAAAATATAATAATTCAAAGCTATCAATATTTAGACACGTAAATAAAATGTTCCCAATTCAAAAGTCTCAAGCCGGTCATCGGTCAGTAACTTAACTTGCAGTCGTCGGTCATCCCTTCGCCACGCTGTGGGACCATCTTGCCGTCGCCGGTCACCGGCAAGCTCGATTTGCTCCGACTCAGGTCAGTTTGTAAAAATCATTCCGGCAAGAAAACTACCCATTTAATGCATTTGGATTTAAAAGGATTATGAAATGGTATCGTTTTTGGAAAACAATCAGTAAACGACGCCGTTTTAGGTCACACATTGCGCAGCTACCGTTGGGTACGAGATTTTCCCAAAATAACCTGTATTTGTGCGTTTAAAATAAAAAATCCAAGCTAAATTAAGATACATTAAGATTGAGATACCATCAAAATTAATACAAATACAGATTAGTTTTTGCTTATGGGGGAATGTCCACCCATGTTCCCTGTTACCTTTACTTAAAACTTTTGAAACTTTTTTACGTTAAAAAATAGTTTTTTATTTATTTAATAATATTTCACTTATTGAAGACCTGTTGTAACATCAAACTTTCACGCATGCTATGTGTTAGCCTATATGATATATAAAAAGATCGTATGATAGCGTAAACAAAAAGCAAAAAAAATGGTAATACCGAAAAAATTTCAACCGTAAACCCCATTTTCAACAGTTAACCCAAAATATAATCGCATAACCGTCTATAACAAAAAGTATACGTGCAACAACACCACATACATAATCGGGGCAAGCTTGTCTCGCTTCTGAAACAATTATGTCAAAATACTAAAAGGAGGAATCGAATACATGATTTTCGTTCAACCATAGTGATAATCTAACCCTTATTAAACCGTATGATTATTATTTATTATGTTCTCGTATAATTAATATATATATTTTAAAAAAATATAACATACAAATAATAATATTATTATTACTAATAGTAGTAATAACAATAAAAAGTGTCTATTTTATTTAAAAAATAATATTAATTATAAAGTGTGTGTGTGTATATATATATATATAAATAATATTTTAATATAAATTAAGTATATGATCAAATTCAGCTTTAACAACTTAAATAATGTAAGAAATTATTTTAAATATTTTATATATTTACTAAAAGTATTAGTTCATTATTTAAAGCTATAAATACATTTTAAAATAGTAAAAACTCAAAATATTTTATATGTAAAGCAAACAATTTCAGTACAAATATATGAGTTAACAAAGTTATATGTATAATTACTAAACCAAAGGAAAGTACCAGTTAAACCATTAATTGGTAACTATATATATGTAATCATACAAGATATCTTGATAAGTTAGTATATCAAACTATTTATTATTGTATGATTAATTAATAACATTGGCAATAACTTTAAGTAAAAATTATGATAATATAAACTAAAGAGTATATATATACACACACACTTAATAAATAATCTCATAAGAAAGTAATGTAATTATTCTAGTTACATTAAAGGAAAAAAAATTTTAAAACACAACTAGTATATTACTTATAACATAAATAATAACTAAGCGATATAATTATATAATATAGTAATATAGACTAATATATTATGTATAACATAAGTAATATTATAATTATTTGATCAAATAATATTTGATTGAATTATTCGATCTTAAATCAACTTATTAATAAATTTAAAACTTAATTTGAATCAAATTAATATGACTATCCACAAACTATTTTATGCGTGATATAAATCATGCATGATAAGAGTAAGTTTTGAATCATTTGACATTTGATAGTAGGTATTTTATATTTAAATTAAAAGTAATAAATCATGCAAATAATATTATTAGTTCAAATATTAATATATTTTAATCAAATAATATTTTATTAGATCACCTAATTCTAAATCAGCCTATTAATAAATTTAAAATTAAATTTGAATATAATTAATTTATATTTTATATTAAAATATTACTAGAGCATTTATTTTATATTATAATATAAATATATATACTTTATAATTATTATTTTTAAAATAAAATATGCAGTCTTTATTATTATTATTATTATTATTATTGCTACTAACAATAAGTTAGGGGTCTCTTTATTATTTTTATTATTGATACTAATGCTGTAATAATATAATTGTTATTATTATTTTTATTTGTATGTTAGATTATAAGTACATATATTAATTGCATAAACATATGAAATAATAATAATCTAAAAGGAGATCTTGAGTTCAATTTCTTTCATAGCATTTTGCTAGATTTTTCCAATGCTGTGTGATAGGTAAGATAAATTATCTTTAAAGCTTCAAAAATCATGTCAAAATTAAGTAATGACATTGGATTCATATGTTCATAAATATTCAATCATGTACTGATATAATTTATGCTCAAAATTTATATTTTAATAAAAAAAATAAATGATGCATATGTACTGTCCTTCAACTTTGATGAATCAATATACTAATTCACCATCTAACTTTTTTTTTTTTACTAAAATACGAATTCCAAAAACACTTTGTATTTGCACACATTTTAAAAAAATTGTTGCCTGCGTTCAAGCCATCACATTCAAAAGGTTGTCTCCGTACCAAAAGGCAAAAGAGTACGACTTTCCATTACATTTATTTTAACTTTTATTTTTCATACCATTTGCTTATATTTTCTTGCCTTTTATATTAAAAAAAAGGTCGAATGTTTGCTAAGTAAAACCAAGTCACCGACACGACAAACAAGGGCTCGCGAGTCTGTAATTTTACGATTTACAAATTTATTTCGTATCCATTATTATCCTTCTCTCTTTTTTATTTAATAATACTAATAATATATATATATATATACAGATATAGATATTATAATTATGAATATTATATTTATATAAATAAAAAATTTAAAATCTAAACCAATATTAAGTTTAAAACAATTATTTTAATTTTTTGTGTCGAAATATGCAAAATTATCTCCAGACAGACCTTTGTAATAAACAAACAACTGCGCCAGATATATATAATAAAAATAAAATATATAATAAAAGAATTTGATTTCTTTACAAAATTATTAATCATTACAGTAAAAAAAAAAGATTTTAGGTAGATGTTAACATTTTATATAATTATTTTTCAAGGCTAAAAATATTCACATTGGACTTATAAATATTATGTGACTAAATATTAAATATTAAAGACATCCTTATCAATACTTCACAAAAGATTAGTTATTAACTATTGATTAAATATTATACGTTAAAAGATAATTTTATTTGTATATTTAAGTCTGGATTTTTTTTTAAGTTAACGAGAATTCATGAGTGTGAGGAGTCTTTTCGCGCACACTTACTTACTTTTCAGTATTCAATTGATTTTGATTAAAATATTAAGTATGGGTAGGGTTTGATCAAATAATTAAATTAATAAAATATTTACATGTAATGTGTATAGACTTTTCCATGTATAAAATTATTGGCTATAAATAGATAAATAAGTGAGTCTGATATGGATTTGGCCTTTATGAAATACCAGGTACGCGGGAATTCCCCTGAACTTCTATGGATTAATTCTGCATGCTGGCTCGGACACTGGGTTATAAAAAAATAAATAAATAAGTGGATTTATTTTGGTTGGCTGCTGTAGTTGTGCGTCTAGACTGTGTGGTTTATATATATACCGATTCATTTTAATATCAAACGTACTTAATTTGCTTATACGTGTTAAACAGAAACTTCAGTTTAAACAGAAAGATAAACATTTAAATAAAAAAATACATAAATAATTGCTAAGACGAGTCGCCCCGAGTCCCCGACGTCCTGCCAAAGCCTGAAAGTGAAAGCCCGGAGCAGAATCAACAACTTGTAGTTGTCGCCTCGCCTCGCATCATCGTTGTCGAGTGTTAACCTGTACGGATGTACGTCGTCGTCGGAGATTGCAGAGCGTCTAGCACTCTAGCCACCACGGCGCCACCGTTGGTCCGTGACGTCCGTCGGCAGATCGGGTTGCGCAAGTCGCAGACCCTAAATCGCTTCGTCTTTCTGCCAAAGCCCGACCCTTTCGTCTTTACCGTAAAAGAAACCAAATTACGTTAAGTAAAAGTTAAAATAAAAAACCATCAAAACGACGTTGCTCCCTATCGGGGGGGGGGGGGGGCTGGGGGGGGGGGGCGGTGTGGTGGGGAGGGGACCCAGTTCCGTCTCTGCTTGTACTGATGAGTGGAACAGGTTTAAATGGGTACCAAATTGTTGAATGATTCCATGGTGTTGTCTATTCTTCTTCCATCCTTGTTGCTCCCTATGGTCTTTTGTGCCGCCGGTAATGACGGTCTAATGATAATTAGTCTGAAAAAAATCAAATTTGATCCAAACAACCGTCATGCTGCACAGCTTGAGTCCAAGGATGGAGATGCATTAAAAGCTTCTCTCATGAAGTCTGGTCTACGAGGCAATCTTTGTGAGTCTGCAGGTACAGATGTGTCGTTGGAGAACTATTTAAACGCACAATACTATGGTGAGATCGGTATTGGTACTCCTCCACAGAAGTTTAAGGTATTGTTTGACACCGGCAGTTCTAATCTTTGGGTTCCATCTGCTAAATGTAACCTCTCGGTGAGCTTTCGCTTGTTCCATCGGCTTTGACCTATGTTGATTAGTAAATAAGCAAAAACTATATATAAACTAACCTCTTTTTTTAAAGCAAGTATATAAAAAATGATGCTTTTGCATTTTTGCAGACTGCATGTCAGGTCCATTTCAAGTACAATTCCAGTCAGTCGTCTACTCATCAGAACAATGGTTTGTTTTCTTGCCCCGTCTATTATTGTTTTTATAGGACTCTGCTTCTATCTGTCCATGACTCATGACATGCTTATGTTTGTTAAATTTTTTTTTTGTTATAATTTGTTTCTGATAACTTCTCGTATATCTCATTTTAAACTTTGAAGTTCATTGGAAAAATTTTGTAATTTGTTTCGTGAAATATACTTTTAAGTTACTTTCACATTTCTTCTGATATATATATATATATATATATATATATATATATATAAAAAATCTAAATTTAGATCTTCACAAAATAACCTGTATTTGTGCGTTTAAAATAAGAATTCCAAGCTAGATTAGTTTTTGCTTATGGGGGAATGTCGACCCATGTTTCCCGTCATGTCACCCTAAAAAATAGTTTTTGCTTATTAGTTTTTGCTTATGGGGGAAACTTTTTTACGTTAAAAAAATAGTTTTATATTTATTTAATAATATTTCACTTATTGAAGACCTGTTGTAACATCAAACTTTCACGCACGCTATGTGTTAGCCTATATGATATATGAAAAGGTCGTATGATAGCGTAAAGCCGTAAACAAAAAGCGAAAAAAATGGTAATACCAAAAATTTTTCAACGGTAAACCCCATTTTCAACAGTTAACCCAAAATATTACCGCATAACCGTCTATAACAAAAAGTATATGTACAACAACACCACATACATAATCGGGGCAAGCTTGTCTCGCTTCTGAAACAATTGTGTCAAAATACTAAAAGAGGAATCGAATACATGATTTTCGTTCAACCATAGTGATAATCTAACCCTTATTAAACCGTATGATTATTATTTATTATGTTCTCGTATAATTAATATATATATTTTAAAAAAATATAACATACAAATAATAATATTATTATTACTAATAGTGTGTGTATATATATATATATTTAAATAAAAATAATATTTTAATATAACTTAAGTATATGATCAAATTCAGCTTTAAGAACTTAAATAATGTAATAAATTATTTTAAATATTTTATATATTTACTTAGTTCATTATTTAAAGCTATAAATAAATTTTAAAATAGTAAAAATATATGAGTTAACAAAAGTTATATGTATAATTACTGAAACCAAAGGAAAGTACCAGTAATTGGTAACTATACATATGTAATCATACAAAATATCTTGATAAGTCAGTGTATGAAATTATTTATTATTGTATGATTAATTAATAACGTTGGCAATAATTTTAAGTAAAAATTATGATAATATAAACTAAAGAGTATATATATAGACACTTAATAAATAATCTCATAAGAAAATAATTAAAATACAACTAGTCTGTTACTTATAACATAAATAATACCTAAGCAATATAATTATAGAATATAGTAATATAGACTAATGTATTATGTATAACATAAGTAATATTATAATTATTTGATCAATTAATATTTGATTAGATTATTTGATCTTAAATCAACTTATTAATAAATTTAAAACTTAATTTGAATCAAATTAATATGACTATCCATAGATTATTTTATGCGTGATATAAATCATATATGACGAGAGTGAGTTTTGGATCATTTGACATTTGATAGTAGATATTTTATATTTAAATTAAAAATAATAAATCATGCAAATAATATTATTAGTTCAAATATTAATGTATTTTAATCAAATAATATTTTATTAGATCACCTAATTCTAAATCCACCTATTAATAATTTTACAATTAAATTTGAATATAATTAATTTATATTTTATATTAAAATATTATTAGAACATTTACTTTATATTATAATATAAATATATATACTTTATAATTATTATTTTTAAAATAAAGTATGCTGTCTTTATTATTATTATTATTATTATTATTATTATTATTATTATTATTATTATTGCTACTAATAATAAGTTAGGGGTCTCTTTATTATTTTTATTATTGATACTAATGCTGTAATAATATAATTATTGTTATCATTATTATTTGTATGTTAGATTATAAGTGCATATATTAATTGCATAAACATATGAAATAATAATCATATAAAAGGAGATCTTGAGTTCAATTTCTTTCATAGCATTTTGTTAGATTTTTCCAATGCTGTGTGATAGGTAAGATAAATTATCTTTAAAGCTTCAAAAATCATGTCAAAATTAAGTAATGACATTGGATTCATATGTTCATAAATATTCAATAAATATTCAATCATGTACTAATATAAATTATGCTCAAAATCTATATTTTAATAATAAAAAAATATATATGTCCTTCAACTTTGATGAATCAATATACTAATTCACCATCTAACTTTTTTTTTTTTACTAAAATACGAATTCCAAAAACACTTTGTATTTGCACACATTTTAAAAAAATTGTTGCCTGCGTTCAATCCATCACATTCAAAAGGTTGTCTCCGTACCAAAAGGCAAAAGAGTACGACTTTCCATTACATTTATTTTAACTTTTATTTTTCATACCATTTGCTTATATTTTCTTGCCTTTTATATTAAAAAAAAGGTCGAATGTTTGCTAAGTAAAACCAAGTCACCGACACGACAAACAAGGGCTCGCGAGTCTGTAATTTTACGATTTACAAATTTATTTCGTATCCATTATTATCCTTCTCTCTTTTTTATTTAATAATACTAATAATATATATATATATATATATGTATATACAGATATAGATATTATAATTATAAATATTATATTTATATAAATAAAAAATTTAAAATCTAAACCAATATTAAGTTTAAAACAATTATTTTAATTTTTTGTGTCGAAATATGCAAAATTATCTCCAGACAGACCTTTGCAATAAACAAACAACTGCGCCAGATATATATAATAAAAATAAAATATATAATAAAAGAATTTGATTTCTTTACAAAATTATTAATCATTACAGTAAAAAAAAGATTTTAGGTAGATGTTAACATTTTATATAATTATTTTTCAAGGCTAAAAATATTCACATTGGACTTATAAATATTCTTTAAAATTATATATATGTGACTAAATATTAAATATTAAAGACATCCTTATCAATAATTCACAAAAGATTAGTTATTAACTATTGATTAAATATTATACGTTAAAAGATAATTTTATTTGTATATTTAAGTCTGGATTTTTTTTGAGTTAACGAGAATTCATGAGTGTGAGGAGTCTTTTCGCGCACACTTACTTACTTTTCAGTATTCTATTGATTTTGATTAAAATATTAAATATGGGTAGGGTTTGATCAAATAATTAAATTAAAAAAATATTTACATGTAATGTGTTTAGACTTTTCCATGTATAAAATTATTGGCTATAAATAGATAAATAAGTGAGTCTGATATGGATTTGGCCTTTATGAAATACCAGGTACGCGGGAATTCCCCGGAACTTCTATGGATTAATTCTGCATGCTGGCTCGGACACTGGGTTATAAATAAATAAATAAATAAGTGGATTTATTTTGGTTGGCTGCTGTAGTTGTACGTCTAGACTGTGTGGTTTATATATATACCGATTCATTTTAATATCAAACGTACTTAATTTGCTTATACGTGTTACTTGTACTGATGAGTGGAACAGGTTTAAATGGGTACCAAATTGTTGAATGATTCCATGGTGTTGTCTATTCTTCTTCCATCCTTGTTGCTCCCTATGGTCTTTTGTGCCGCCGGTAATGACGGTCTAATGAGAATTAGTCTGAAAAAAATCAAATTTGATCCAAACAACCGTCATGCTGCACAGCTTGAGTCCAAGGATGGAGATGCATTAAAAGCTTCTATCATGAAGTCTGGTCTACGAGGCAATCTTTGTGAGTCTGCAGGTACAGATGTGTCGTTGGAGAACTATTTAAACGCACAATACTATGGTGAGATCGGTATTGGTACTCCTCCACAGAAGTTTAAGGTATTGTTTGACACCGGCAGTTCTAATCTTTGGGTTCCATCTGCTAAATGTAACCTCTCGGTGAGCTTTCGCTTGTTCCATCGGCTTTGACCTATGTTGATTAGTAAATAAGCAAAAACTATATATAAACTAACCTCTTTTTTTTAAAGCAAGTATATAAAAAATGATGCTTTTGCATTTTTGCAGACTGCATGTCAGGTCCATTTCAAGTACAATTCCAGTCAGTCGTCTACTCATCAGAACAATGGTTTGTTTTCTTGCCCCATCTATTATTGTTTTTATAGGACTCTGCTTCTATCTTGTCCGTGACTCATGACATGCTTCTAGTCCGTTTTTGCAATATCTTTTTGATGTTTGTTAAATATTTTTGATTTTTGTTATAACTTATTTCTGATAACTTCTTGTATATCTCATTTTAAACTTTGAAGTTCATTGGAAAAATTTTGTAATTTGTTTCGTGAAATATACTTTTAAATTACATTCACATTTCTTCTGATATTTTTTTTTTTAAAAATCTAAATTTAGATCTTCACTAATTAGATTCGGTTTTAGAAATGCAAGGTTTTGATGGAGTGTGCATGTAACAATAACTTGATATGTGGAACATTCATAATATGCATGCCTTTTTTCGACTTGAGGTATTATCCATCCAAGCTGGGCATAGTAAATAATTTATGCTTAGCAGTTTTTAGATGCTCTAGTCAAGGTTATGCAACCTGATGTGTAGAAATTGGTGCAAATCATCCGCCCATTCTATATATACCAGTTTGTGCTTTTTTTAAAATTTTTAATTGTTTTACTCACACGTTATCAACTAGACTTGTTAAATTCTCACTTTCATTAAGATAGTAATTTTACATTGATAGGAATGATTTTCTGTGTAGATAGTCAATGATCGACTGTATGAGTTATTGTCAATCCCAGACATCACATCTTTATGAGTACTCGAAATGTGAATGTTGATTATATACTACTTCCGTCTTGCAGGGACTCCTGCTGCCATTCAGTATGGCTCTGGTTCTATTTCTGGCTTCCTAAGTAAAGATAGTGTGACAGTTGGTGACCTTTTGGTAACGAAACAGGTGTGTGCGGATCCCCCCCCCCCCCCCCCCCTTCCCACTACCTTGATTACTTCACTTTTTTTTTTACTGATTCTTTTCCAGGAATTCATTGAGGCCACAAATATGTCAAACACATTTTTAGCTGTCAAGTTCGATGGAATACTTGGGCTAGGATTTCAAGAGATTTCAGCTAAAAATATTGTCCCAGTGTGGTATGTTTATTATTATGATGATTGTGTGAAAATATGATTATTATTGTTTATTTTAAAGTGGAGTAAATAAAATTTTCCAGACAACTGACTGTTATCGGCATTTGTTGAAAATGAGGGGTTGAACTCATGATTCGAGTTTTTGGTTCTGTTTCAGGTATAACATGCTTAAGCAAGGCCTTGTCGAAAAACCTGTATTTTCATTTTGGCTCAATCGAAATCCAGATGCGGAAGAAGGGGGTGAGCTCGTGTTTGGTGGTGTTGATCCTAAACACTACAAGTGCAAGCACACATATGTACCTGTCACACGGAAAGGCTTCTGGCAGGTTGGCTATTTTGACACTCTCCTTTGTTGTGCTAATAGTACTGTAAAGATCTAATTCCTAAACTTTTATTAATATTGGTTATGCTTCACTTGTTTCTCATAGTTTGTAATGGGAGATGTTCTTATTGATGGCAATAGAACTGGTACGTTCTTTGCTTTACACATTAAAACTGAGAGGAAAGAAAATGTGAATTTGTATATGGCACTCTCGTGTCAAAGATGTGATTAAGAGATCCAATGGCATGCCATAGTGGTTTACATTGACGTGAAAATGCAGGTTTATGTATGAGGAATTGCTCGGCATTCGTAGATTCTGGAACTTCTCTAGTGGGAGGCCCAACGGTACGTATTTTATGACTCTAGAGTAACTTTTTTATTTTCCTGATGTTGCACATTGTGTTTTGCCAGTTGGTGCACCGATTGTTTTCCAACATTAAGACATGTAATCTTTTCCAGCTTCAGCTTCAGCTTTAGCTTCTAATTCACTTCGCCTTGTTTGACAGTCAAAACATCATGATTTAATTTTGTTGTATATGTTTGGGAACCTTGAAACTGTCAATATTTGGTGGAACTGTAATTTTAGTTCTGCTAATGCAGTCCCAATACTCTGTAATCAATGGAGACATGAAGCAACTGGCATCAGATACCAGCTTCCCTTTTTTTTTGGGTCTGGGATATGTTATTAACATTAATTATGGTTGCTTCCATTTTTCCTTTTAACAGCCTTCGATTGCAATGATAAATCGGGCCATTGGTGCTGACGAAAATTTTACTGTTAATTGTGCAAACTTGTCTTCGCTGCCTCTCATTTCTTTCACCATTGGCGGCAAACCTTTCGATCTTTCCGCAATGGAGGTAAGATAAAAATGCTCAACGCACTCATAAATTTCGATTTGAACACATCTTATTCCAATTGATTGTCCGTCTGTTTGGCTCAAATGTATGGATTACACGATTTCATGTTACATTTTGACTGGTCCCACAACAGCGTCTCATGCATTTCCTGTTTTGCAATCCCGGGTGGAGTAGCTGTTTTCATGTTTCTTTCTGATTGAACACTGAACAATAATTGTGTTTATCGCATCTATATATAATAAGTCTCCATTTATTGATAGTGTGGGGCTTTTGTGTCACGTGTAGTTATCTCATCACATTTTTTATGTGGCCTAACAGTACATACTCAAGCTTGGTAAAGGTCCTGCAGCTCAGTGCATCAGTGGCTTTAGGGCTGTGGATGTTCCACCTCCTCGTGGCCCACTATGGTATTTATCTAAAATGCTGCTAAAATCAACTTTTTAACCCCAGAAGATCCCCGGTTCAAATTGTCTTTAATCAATCACATTCTGCTCATTGAATTGCAATTGTGCAATGTAGGATATTGGGGGATGTTTTCATGGGTGTTTACCACACAGTCTTCGATTACAACAAGACCCGAGTGGGGTTTGCTGAAGCAGCATGAATGAATTAAAGTATTAAACCCCAATTCTATTTATCCAATCCGTATATCTGCTGGTTTTGTATGTAACAGAGGAGGCCATGCCCTTGAAGTACTTATGCATGTAATGTGTCTTTTATATGGTCTACATAATAAGACTCATCCAGGCCCAGGCCCGCATAGACTACTGGCTATGCTTGGTACAGTCCAACCAGATGAGTAGTTATCAGGAAAAACAAAACAAAACAAAAAGTTCTAACGGTTTTAGTTTGAGGAAACATCCATTGTCCATATCAATATTGACGAGCGTCCACGAAAAGAAAGAAAGAAATCTAATGATTTCATTTACCTGGTATTGAAAAATTTTTAGGGGTGAAAAATAAGATATGAAAATAAAATATGTTACAACCAAAATTACTTGTAGTTTTCAAAATAAAAATTGTATTGAAAATGTTTCGATTGTAAATATTTTTTTATTTTCATTAAAACAATTTTGTTTTAATTAATGAAGTTCTAATTAAAACGACATGATTTTAATTAAAATACAAAGATCTTGTGATACAATTTTTATTTGAATGAGTGCCATTTAGATTTTTACATAATTAAAATTTGCTATGAACAAGTGTAAAAATTACAAAAATACATTAATAAGATTAAGAGTTAATTTTATTTATATTATTAAGAAGATTCCAGTTGGTACCATATATCAATATTTTACCTTATCAAGGTGGAAACTAGATTTCTTTAAGACACTAAAAATTAAGATACAATGAGTTATATGCATTCTTCCGGTAATAGTTGAACTTTTGAAGCCAATAGTGGCAAATCAAGGGCTAGTTTGATAGCAGGGCTATAAATGAATCAAACGTTCATGAATAAATTCGCATTCGGTTCGATAAAAGATCATTTATGTTCGCTTCGTTTAAGAAAAATAATATTCGTGAATAATCTTTTTTTGTTCGTAAACATAAATGAACAAACACGAACAAGGTTGTGTTCGGTTCGTTTATATTCGTGAACAATGTTCGTAAACATATGTTTGCTAACATGTGTTCACAAATAATGTTTGAGAACATTAATAATTAATTCATGAACAAATGTTCACTAATAGCATTTCACGAATAAAAGTGTTGGAATAAATTCCATCATATAGGGCCAAACATGTAAATATTAAATGTGTTGTGCTATCTTTGGAAAAGCCTAAATTAAAGTGATCTAATTATAGATTTTAAATAAGGCTTAAGGGTATACTTGTCATGGCATTAATGTATAGATACCAGACTTCTATTTTTAATTTGATGAGGGGCCAAATTGAAAATAGCAAACACTATATATATATAGGGTTATGGTCCCCAAATCGCACGACGGCTTATTAGGTCTGTATCCCCATCGACAGAGCTATTGAGAACAACGGTTCATAGGAGTCGTGTTAATTTGGAAGATCATAACCCGTTGATCAAACTCCAGCGATGGATTCAGGTACGCTTCCGATTTATTATTTCTGATCAAATAATCTCTAGGCAAATAAAGATCCTACAGTTTATTAAATCCTAACAATTGGTATCAGAGCTATTTTGCCCTCGAATTGTTTAATTAATTTTATTTCGGTATAGTGATCATATTCTTGTGCTTATATGAGCTTTGCACGATCATATTTAATATGAATAAGCACAGATGACTTTTCTTTATACATATTAATGGATTCGAATTCGTGAATGAAAAAGCAAATATATGTGTTAGTTATACACGATAATCGAGAAGAAATCATGTTGCTTTTCTCATGCCCAGTTGTTATTTTTATTTTTTGGTGCCTACATTGATACGTTAAAAAGAAAGGTTTTTACGCACTAACGTTGATTTTATTTATTTTCGACGCAACGCACATGAGAATATGGCATTGATTTCGTAGAAGATAAAGGCGTGTAGATAACTATTGCTAATAAATTAATATGTGATCAATAAATTAATTCAGCATGTCCCTCCAGCTAATAAATCCAATTCTGATTTCCCTCATCGCCCGCAATTCCGATCTATACTATGATTATCATGGATTAAAAAAAAACAAAGGGTTACCGATTTCGTATTTGGTTACAGTTTTTTTTATATGCTGGATTTAAATTTGGTTGGGTTTTCTTATTTTTGTTGCCATTATTAATTAATTCAGAGATGTACGAATTAGTTTTATATTATTGTATTTTGGGCATATTATTTTGCACAATTAAATGAAATAGTTTATTTTATGTTAAATATATCATATTTGTGTAATTATGTGATAAATTTAAAATTCAGAAATTATTTGATAAATCACAAATTCAGATATTTTATGGTAAATCATTTATGATTAAATTTAGTTGTTCATCATTCTAAATATTTAATTCAAGCATGATGTTGCCAAAGTGACTTCTCTTGTGTAGATTATTTATGAGGGATGTTGAATGTTTGTGGGTGTGTAAATTCATACGGGTATTAACCGGCCTAAAGGAAGGTTAATATTTGACCGAATTGCACACACACCTATAGTGGTAAACATGTGATGATTATAAGGTTTAATTTTACATGTGAATAATAATTCGATCCAAAGATAAATTTATTATTTGACGCGAGTTATTGTTAATGTTTGATCACTACAACAAGAGTACCATTTACAATTAATATTACTGTCCAAAGACTTGATATTAATGTTGTGCTAGGTATCATGAGATGAGACTTACCATTATTTGAATTTGTTGATTATCATATTTGGTTATTAATGTGAGCATATTTGGTTATTTTGTTTTCTTTTCAGCCAAGGTTTCTACTATATTTGCTAATGTCAACTTAATACCCATGCTTAATGGGACCAACTTTAAGGATTAGAAAGAGAACATTGAAATTGTTCTTGGCTGCATGGATCTGGACCTTGCACTTCGGTGTGAGCAACATGTTTCTTTTACGGATACAAGTTCTTCTGATGCTATAAAGAACTTTGAGAAGTGGGATCACTCAAATCGCAAGAGTCCCATGATCATTAAGCGCGACATCCTTGAGGCATTTAGGGGTGCGGTATCTGATAATATCGTTACAGCCAAAGAGTTCCTAGCCGAAATTGAAAAGCATTTTGCGAAAAACAATAAGGCAGAAACAAGCACGCTTTTGCAAAGCTTGATTTCTATGGGGTATAAAGCCAAAAGAAACATAAGGGAGTACATTATGGAAATATCTCATCTTGCTTCTAAACTTAAGGCATTAAAGCTCGAGCTGTCTGATGACTTGCTTGTGCATTTGGTATTAATCTCTCTTCCTGCATAATTTGGTCAATTTAAGGTCAGTTACAACTGTCAAAAGGAAAAATGGACTCTTAATGAGCTTATTTCTTACTGTGTGCAAGAGGAAGAGAGATTAAAGCAAGATAGAATTGAAAGTGCTCATTTGGCTGTTACCCATAAGGATGAGGGCATAAAAAAAAGAATATGGAAGCTGCTAAAGGTCCAACTCAAAAGAAACAACAACAAAATACTAAGGGTTGTTTCTTTTGTAATAAGTCTGGACATATGAAGAATGATTGTACCAAATATCACGCTTGTCGTGCTAAGAAAGGTATACTTCTCACTTTGGTCTGTTCTGAGGTTAATTTAGCTTCAGTACCTAGAAACACGTGATGGTTAGATTCTGGTGCTACTACTCATATCAATGTTTTTATACAGGGTTGCCTGAACTACCGAAAGCCAAGTGATGCTGAAAGATACATCTTTGTGGGCAATGGAAACTCGGTGGAAGTCGAGGCTATTGGGAATTTTAAGTTGTTATTAGGAACTGGTTATTATTTGGATTTATTGAATACTTTTGTTGTACCGTCTTTTAGACGGAATTTGGTTTCAGTTTCTTTATTGGAAAAATCAGGTTATTATTGTTCATTTGGAAACAATCAATTCAGTTTATCTATAAATTCAAATGTTGTGGGAACTGGTTCTTTATGTGCATATAACAACTTATATTTGCTTGATACAGTTACTTCTTATAATGAAACCTTGCATGTGGAATCAAAGGGTACTAAGCGCAAATTAAATACAAATAATTCAGCCACATTATGACACAAACGATTAGGTCACATCTGTAGAAATAGAGTTGAGCGACTTGTGTTTGATGGGACTTTAGATTCTCTTGATTTTACAAACTTTGGTGTTTATATTGATTGTATCAAAGGAAAATAGACCAAAATAAAGAAATTAGGTGCAAACAGAACTACAAATGTCTTAGAATTGATACATACAGATATTTGTGGTCTATTCCCTACGGCTTCTTGGAATGGTCAACAATACTTCATATCATTCATAGACGATTATTCACGCTATGGGTACCTATTTCTTATTCATGAGAAATCTCAGCCTTTGGATGTGTTCAAAACTTTTAAGGTTGAAGTTGAAAACCAACTCAGCAAAAGAATAAAGTGTGTCAGGTCTGATCGTGGTAGTGAATACTACAGCAGATGTGATGGTTCATGTAAACAACGTCTAGGCCCATTTGCACAATTCCTAGAGGAATGTGGAATCGTCCCACAATACACCATGCCAGGATCACCTAGCATGAGTGGTATAGTTAAAAGACGAAACCGAACACTTAAGGATATGGTAAGGAGCATGATTAGTCATTCTACCTTACCGGACTCACTCTAGGGAGAAGCACTAAAGACAACAGCTTATATTCTGAATAGAATGCCAACTAAAGCAACTGCCAAAACACCTTACGAACTTTGAACAGGGAAAAAGCCTAGTCTAAAGCATTTTCACATTTGGGGATGTCCAGCTGAGGCAAGGCCTTATAGGCCACATGAAAATAAATTGGACTCCAAATCAGTGAGCAGTTACTTTATTGGCCACTCTGAACGATTTAGGGGTTATAAGTTTTATGATCCCATACTTCGGTCTATTTTTGAGATGGGAACTGTAACATTCTTTGAGGATGTTGAGTTTAAGGAGAGAAATAAGGTTAGAAACATTGTCTTTGAGGAAGAATCAATCTCGATTCCTATTATTGCTTTTGATAATGTACATGATTTTTTGCCTATCATTAATCAAGAAGCAAATTCAGATCCTCAACTAGATGATGTTGATTAAAATCTCATTCATGAAGAACAAACTCAACAACCTCAAGATCTAGTGCCATTAAGGCGATCCGCTAGAGAAAGGAGAAATGCTATTTCGGATGATTATATTGTATTTCTTTTAGAACATGAGGAATGAGGAAACCATAGGAATAATGGAAGATGATTCAATCAACTTTTATCAAGCCATGAAAGATTCTAATTTTCAAAAGTGGATTGATGCCATGAATGAGGAGTATAAGTCTATGCAAGACAATAAAGTTTGGGAACTTGTCCCATTACCAGAAGGTGCAAAGCCCATTGGTTGTAAATGGATTTTTAAAACCAAAAGGGATTTGCAGGGTAATGTGGAGAGGTATAAGGCTCGTCTTGTAGCAAAAGACTTTACTCAAAAAGAAGGAATTGACTTTAAAGAGACTTTCTCTCCAGTTTCAACGAAAGACTCTTTTAGGACAATCATGGCTCTTGTTGCACATTTTGACCTTATGCTTCATTAGATGGATGTCAAAATAGCTTTTCTCAATGGTGACATTGATGAAACGATATATATGATGCAACCAGAAAACTTTGAGTTGGAAGACCCAAAGAATAGGCTTCTCGTCAGTGGTATCACAAATTTCATCAAGTGATTATCTCGTTTGGTTTTGAGACAAATACTATTAATAATTGTGTATATCACAAATTCAGTGGGAGTAAACTTATATTTCTGGTTTTATATGTTGATGACATACTGCTTGCCACAAATGATATAAGCATGTTGCACTAAACCAAGAAATTTCTATCAAATAATTTTGAAATGAAAGATCTTGGTGATGCTTCTTTTATATTAGGGATCTAAATACAACGAGATCGCTCTCATGGTATTCTTGGATTATCACAAAAGAGCTATATAAATAAAGTTCTTAAAAGGTTTGGCATGCAAGACAGTAAACCAGGTGACACCCCTGTAGCTAAGGGAGACAAATTTAGTCTCAATCAGTGCTCTAAATCTACTCTTAAAATTAAGGAAATGCAAAACATTCCTTATGCATCAATAGTAGGGAGTTTAATGTATGCTCAGGTTTGTACACGTCCAGATATTGCATATATTATTGGTATGTTGGGCAGATATTTAAGCAACCCTGGGATGAATCATTGGAAAGTAGCCAAACGGGTTATGAGATATTTGCAGAAAACAAAAGATTACATGCTCACATATAGGAGATCGGATCATTTGGAGATCATTAGCTATTCCGACTCTGATTATGATGGATGTCAAGATAGTAAAAGATCCACTTCAGGCTACATATTTCTATTGGCTGGTGGAGCTATATCTTGGAGGAGTGCTAAACAGGCATTGATAGCTTCTTCTACCATGGAAGCAGAATTTGTAGCATGTTATGAGGCATCCAATTGTAGAATATGGCTGCGAAATTTTGTCATTGGGTTGCGCATTTTGGAGGGCATTGAAAGACCACTTAAACTATATTGTGACAATAAATTTGTAGTCTTATATTCCAATAACAACAGGAGTTCTTCAAGGTCAAGGCATATTGACATTAAATACCTAGTTGTGAAGGAAAGAGTACAGAGTGGAGAGATATCTATAGAACATATTGGCACAAACTCCATGATAGCGGATCCGCTTACAAAAGGATTGCCACCCAAGGTCTTTCCTGAGCACACTGCTCATATAGGTGTCATTTTGTGTGAGGATATCATGTTTTAGTGGGAGTTTGTATTATTTGTGTTTTGTTGCTCTATGTTTGGTTTTGGACATTTTTATGTACTTATGAATTTATGAATTTTCTGATCAGAAATAAAGTATTCAGTTCAGTACACTCTGTTACATTGTGTTAAGTTTTGATCTCAATTCAGTAGGACCAGTTGGAAATAGACATGTATAGATCACATTGCATGTAATTTCCACGTTATGCATCCATGATTGATCTATGTCATTTGGTTATAGTGTTGTATGTGACCATTGATGGGTTTAGTCACACTAAATGTGGCGAAAATCTCTTTGATCCTATAGCATCATAATTAATGGACAAGATTGTTCAGATACTCTAAGCTTAAGATAGCAACATTTTGGAGCTCATAAAGCTATGCACATTTATATAGTTACATATATGGCCCAGTGGGAGATTGTTGGAATAAATTCCATCATATAGGGCCAAACATGTAAATATTAAATGTGTTGTGCTATCTTTGGAAAAGCCTAAATTAAAGTGATCTAATTATAGATTTTAAATAAGGCTTAAGGGTATACTTGTCATGGAATTAATGTATAGATACCAGACTGCTATTTTTAATTTGATGAGGGGCCGAATTGAAAATAGCAAACACTATATATATAGGGTTATGGTCCCCAAATCGCACGACGGCTTATTAGGTCTGTATCCCCATCGACAGAGCTATTGAGAACAACAGTTCATAGGAATCGTGTTGATTTGGAAGATCACAACCCGTTGATCAAACTCCAGCGATGGATTCAGGTACGCTTTCGATTTATTATTTCTGACCAAATAATCTCTAGGCAAATAAAGATTCTACAATTTATTAAATCCAAACAAAAAGTTCATGAGCAGTTAAATAAATGAAGAAACAATTGAATAAACGAATAAATGAACGAGCATGTTTGTTTATAAATTTTGAATCATTAATATTTTAGTTCGCAAACAGTCAAACAAAGGTACAATCTCTTGACTTCGCGAACAAACAAACAAATGAATTAATTTGTTTATAAAATCTGAATAATTAGGTATTTTAATTCATAAACAATTAAATAAACGAACACATTAAGTTTTTGAATAAAGTAAAAATATAATGTTCGTGAACAAGTATGTTGGTGTATTCATGAATACTATTTGTGAACAAGTGTTCGCAAGCTATTCCTGAACATTAACGAACTATTTATGAACACTAACGAATGAACATAAACACAGTGATTTAGTGTTCGTGTTTGGCTCGGTTCGTTAAGGAATAGTACTAAACCAAGCTCGAATACCTTACTGCTCAGCTCGGTTCGTTTACAGCCCTATTTGGTAGTGCTTGTGGAAGGTTGCTTTGCTTATTTTATTAGCAGAAGTAGCAAAAGTTATTTAATAACCTTAAAAAAGTACTAATAAAATTTTTTTAGTTTTTTTGATTTAAAAGCAATGTCACGCCCCGGATTTTCGACCCACAGAAACCGTTTAGTGAATCCCTATGCCCGCACTCGAAAGGACAAGGGGTTGGTGATAACACCGAGAAAGGGACCTTAGCACGAGTGCCATTCCTATTCCATATCACACATATAACACACGAATACAAAAATTTTATTTTAAGCCACAGTACAAACAAATATATACATATTTTTTCCCCAACGGGGTTACACTCATAGTTTTTACAATCTAACAAAACAATAAATACACACAGTCTTCACCTCTGGTGAACCTCCTAGCTTCTATAAGCACCTGAAGCAAATAAGGACAAACACAACAGGAGGGGTGAGTAATCACAGCTCAGTAGAGATCATGTCTCCCTGACCCATCCAAACTCATAAACTAGTGTAGGCATGTGCTTGTGTAATACTACAGATACATTACCAACTCAATCATGCATACACACATTCAAATGTAGAGAAAGCCTCCCAAGTCACAAACATTGCCTCTTAGGCACCATGTTGCCCCCAAAGCATAGTACTGCCCCTCGGGCACAACATTACCTCTCAGGTACAGTATTACCTCTCAGGTACAGTAGCCTCTTAGGCTTCAAACAAATCTTACCTCTCAGACCCTCAATAGTAGCCTCCTAGGCCCTCAACAGTAGCATCACAGGCTCACATGACCACTAGGGTTCACAACTCTCTATGTAATAGAGGCCAGTCTTCACAAATCTATTCCCATGTTTTGACCAAGAGAGAAGATTTTCATAGAAGCTATTTTCTTAAAATAAAAAGTCCCAACATTGGCTCCCCATACCATAACTAAGATAATCTGATTTTTGGGGATTTTTCTGAGAGGTCTAACTCGACTTTCCAAAAAGTCACTACTACGAAAAATTGCATATTTTTGGGATTTTACACTAAATCCTATTTTTTACATTTTGAAGGAGTGGGAATTTGATTTTCTAGTATTTTTCTTTGAATTCAAATGGGGAGTATTTCCTTATTTACATTGTAACTTAAGTATAAGTTACAATGTAAATGGTTTAGTCAGTGAAACTGGAACTGCACTGCCCAACTGCTCGAGACATCTTGCTCGAGACTACTCAAAACTATGCTCGAGGCTACACTCTGGTCGAAACTCCTGCTCGAAGCTCTCTGCTCGATGCTCTGCTCGACACTCTGCTTGAAGCTAGCCTCGAGTAGTTCCCCAGTCACGAACTGTTGATTGCGTTCTTCCCGATTTCATCTCGAAATCCAATTATACCCGTTAAATCTCCATTTTTAAGTACTAATTCATCCCACAAATTGCTTTCTAACTTATCCTAGCCATCTTAGGCTACCAAAATAACATCAATTCATACCAAAACAACATAAACCGAGTTTTTCAAACTCTATGGTTCATACTTCCAATTCTATGAATTGAGAGTTAATTCACATGTGTTAGCTACTTTAGCAAGCATAATCAACGACATAGGAGTGGGAAGAATGAATCCCTACCTCGACTTTGGTCGATTTGAGCTCCGGATCGTCAATTTCGCTTTCTCCCTTCTATTTCTGTCTCCTCTCCTCTTTCTCTCTCTAGAAAGGCAAGCACTTATGACACTTAGGGATTTGGGTTTTCACTGGCTATTTATACTTTTCCACATTTAATTTATTAAAATATCAAAATTACCCTCATAGGGTCCTAACTCCAAATCAAGCCCAATTATTGTTAAAATACTTCGTTTGACGAGTACATCACTGTACTGAGATTTTCTTTTCCAAATAAGACCTCGTCTACAAAGTCACCCGACCACACCACAAAAATCCTAAAATTAGCCTTTCGGGGCTCCAACTCTGAATCAAGCCCACTCACAATCAAACCGCTCTATTTGATGTATACGTCATCGTACTAATATTCATATCCCTTGATGTGTACTCCATCACATGGTTAACTGCTAGAACCCCAAACACGGGTCATTACAAGCAAAAACAGTTTGAATGCTGCTTATAAAAGCTACTTTTTCAAGAAATAGTTTGAAATTTTAAAATACCAATATTATCCTTTCATATATTATGCCACGCCACAGTTCTGGGATAGGGCATAAGAAAATTCCATGCAAGGATATTTCGATAGTGATCGAATGAAGATTCAAGGTTTGTGGGGGGGGGGGAGGTAGGATGGGGAGGAGGGGCAATAAGATGGAGGGAGGTGGCACAGGTAAACCTAATGATTTGGGAATTAAGATTACCTCTAAGGAGGGTGCCTAATTAGCGCAATTCTTAATAGTGTTCTAGATTATCTTTGGGTTAGTCAGATCATACCACATGATTGACTGTGCATAATAGGAATTAAAGTTGAATTTTTATGCTATCCTAATAATGATTGTGGGGTGATATATGGTAACACGACTTTGGTAGCCGAATGGTTTGAGTTGATTGGATTTGTTACGATAGTATGGGAAAATGAACCCAACTGTTATGTGATAAGGATCTGCAAGCTCCTACTTCTATATTGATTGATTAATTAATAGTTATACTTGTAAAGACTCGTATTTGGGTAGTTTTGAGAGATAGTCATTCTATGGGAATGTAACTATCTGGACGGTAGTGTAGCCGTCGATGTGAGCATTTTGACTGTACTTGGGCCCGATTCCGAGTCGGGGCCCCGTTTGACCCCATTGTTGACTTTTTGGGGTTTATTGGTTGACTTTGCGTTTGAGCAGTCATTTGAGTGTGATAATATCTGAACAGTGTTGTGCTCGTTATTTCGAGCGTTTTGACAGTAATTGGGCTCAATTTGGAGTTCGTGACCTCGGGAGGTCAATTATTGCGTTCGGGTCAATTATTGCTGGAAGGCCAATGATTGGCAACAGTATATATATAATTAAGAACTGCCTTATCTCTTTAATTTCTAATTATTGGTGCGTGCGTGTTTGAGCAAGAGAGAGAGAGAGAGAGAAGGTGAAGAGCGTGAAGAGTTTTCTTGGTGATTTTGGGGCAATTGGAGCTCGTGGATCGCAAAGAATCTTCCAGGTAGGTGATTCTAACTCCTTATATGATTCATAGTAGGCTTAGCATGCTTAATTTGGGTGAAATCATGGAATTTGGGGGTGAACCTTAAGATTTGGGGGAAACCCAATTTTTGGTTGAATCTTGTGATTTAAATGCATAAAAGAGGTATTTCTGTTGATTACATGAAATTTAGAGTTATTTAAGACGTGTAATGGGGTGTATATCAGAATAAATGTGTTTATGAGTGTTTGGGGTTGCTGGGTTGCCGTTCTAGCTGAGAAAATTGGCAAAAACGACGATGAACAGTGTTTTTCTGGGACTAAGTGAATAGTGTTTTTCCGGGACTAAGTGAATAGTGTTTCCGGGACTAAGTGAATAGTGTTTCCGGGACTAAGTTAACAGTGTTTTTGGGACTAAGTGAACAGTGTTTTTCCGGGACTAAGTGAACAGTGTTTTTCCGGGACTAAGTGAATAGTGTTTCCGGGACTAAGTGAACAAGTGTTTTTCCGGATCGGTAGTCCGGAGGAGTTAGTCCGGATCGTAGTCCGGAGTAGTTAGTCCGGAGGAGTTAGTCCGGATCGGTAGTCCGGAGTAATCAGTCCAGAGATCAAATCCGTAGGAGTGAAACAAGATGTTCATGCGGTCAACCGCACTGCACTGGACATTTACATTGTAAACCATTATGCCTCAAGTATTATACTTAAGTTACAATGTAAATAACGAAATACCCCCCCATTTGGATTCAAAGAAAAATACTAGAAAAATTAATTCCCACTATTTCAAAATGTGAAAATTGGGTTTTAGTGTAAAATCTCGGAAAAACCCAAAAGTTCGTAGTGGTGAATTTTTGGAAAGTGGGGTTAGACATCTCGGAAAAATCCCCAAAAATCAGATTATCTTATTTATGATAAGGGAACCCAATGCCGGGACTTTTAATTTCAAGAAAATAGGCTGCTATGATAGTACTTCCTTCATAAATCAAGGGTTGAGGATTTACTTGTGAAGACTGGCTACAATTCTAAAGGAAATGTTGAGAATGACATGCCATACTAATGTTAGTATGTTGATGTGAGGTATTGGGGCATGGACTCCGTGACTTGTTTGGGTTTTCACCGTGATGCACCGATGGTGCTATGTGGTTGACGTGGCGGCATATGCACCGATGGCAGGCCTGTGTGGCGACCGTGGCCGGGCATATTGCGCGTGGACAGGCTAAGGCCTGAGTTGAGCCGTTGAGCTCGTGGAGCTAGGGCCGAGTGCCCCGAGCCGGGATCCCATGGAGGATCGTGGACAAGTTGTCTGATGTTTGTTGCAGTGAGTCCTGATGATTGTGCACACTACACGGTGCACGAGTACACCGAGCATATAGTATAGACTTATATGTGTTGCATGATGTGGAGTGTTAGGGTCACCTACCGAGCTTGTCGCTCACCCCTACTTGTTGCTTACCCTTTTCAGGTGTGACCCGAGACTAGTGGAGGACTTTCTTCCAGGAGGACGCCCACTACTCGATGTATGATCTGATTATATTCTGTATTGTTTTATGTGATATCCCGGACATGGGTCCGTGGACGATTGTATTTGCATACTGTATGATGTGATGTCTCGTATGACTGTTTGACTCTTTGTATGCATGATGATATATGGGAAAGTACAGGATTACCCTTGATGTATGATCGTACAGGGTTGCATATTTGAGACAAGACCCGCGGTGTAGTCTCTATTGGTGCTAGTCACCAACCCCTTGACCTTTCGGGTGCGGGCAAGGGGAAGTCATGTACCCGGTTCCGGGTTCCCTGGAATTCGGGGCGTGACAAGTTGGTATCGAGCATGGTCTAGTGGACCTAGGTTAGTGAAGGGTGGTTAATTGATTCCATGTGACTTGGAAAACTGTAGGGAGGGCGCCTGATCAACGCAGTCCTTACATGTATTCTAGGTTATTTTGGTGTCAGTTAGATCATCCTAGGAGCATACATGGGGATGGGGTGCATTGCTAGTGGTATGATTGTGTGCATATAGGGCACTAGCTTGTCTTAGTGTGTGATGTGCTTGTATGTGGTGCCAGGATGGCACATGGCCGTGAGAGCCAGGACTTGATTGTGGTGTACCCTGAGGGGTGACACGATGCCATATGCATGGTATGAACCTACGGGTCGTGTGGTGAGAACCTACAAGTCGGTTGTGCCTTTGATGGTCGTTTGTCTTGCTAGATGTTAGTATTGATTGTTTGTTGTTTGTTGTTTGTTGTTGTAGCCAGTGTGATGGCACCACCGAGGAGGGTTGTCCGAGGCCAGGGTCCGGCAGAGGAACCCACGATAGAGTCGGGGCACCAGGGGGCAGCAGAGCCCGCAGCAGAAGTCATCGGCTCCCGTTGTGGGACCTGATTTGACGCAGTGTTGATTCGGTTGCGGGGAGGCCATGCGGGGTATGCAGGGCTCGATGAGGGATATGGCTAGAGAGGTGGATGAGCCGAAGAGGCAACAGCAGCCTCGGCGGCCATCACGGCCTCGGCCCGAGAGGCGAGGGTGGTGCGGGATGTGCACCGGCCAGGAGGTCGTGGTAGAGCCAGCACGACGAGGAGTGGACTGGGCTGCGCAGTTTTTGAAACACGCACCCAAGACTTTTGAGGATGGTTCGCGGCCAGAGGTAGCCGAGGACTGGATTAGATGGACAGAGGACATCTTTGAGATGATTGGGGTGCCAGATGAGGAGCGGGTGCGCGTGGCGACGCACTATTTGTTGGGTATCCCACGCAGGTGGTGGGAATCCACTAGAGCTGTCCATGGCAGTCAGATGAGCTGGAGAGAGTTTGTTGAGCGCTTCTTTGGGGGAGTATTTTCCCAGCTCGTTGCGATATGCTCGACGTAGAGAGTATTATGAGCTTGTGCAAGGGTAGCATGAGTGTGGGGGGAGTATGTGCGGGCCTTCACGAATTTGGGGCGGTTTGCTCCTGGAGTCTTGGGAAAAGGAAGGCCAGGAAGACGCAGGACTTCATTCAGGGCTTGAGGCCATCTTTGAAAAGACAATTGGAACCGATGCGGTTGACCGGCTACGGGAGGCGGTCGACAAGGCGATCATTATTGAGCGAGGTCGGGATCGGGCGAGAGCCCGAGGCCGGGCGGTTCGGCGGTCCGAGCAAGAAGAGGCAGAGTGGGGAGAGCGGTGCTCCTCGGCCTGAGAGGAGGCAGGTGCGAGAGGGTTTCCGGCCAGGCGGTGGGCCCCCGGGAGAGTTCGGCCAGCGGAGGCCAGGGACCTGTTGGAGTTGTGGTTTGACCGGGCATGTCTCGAGAGATCGCCCAAGGAAAAAGATGACCTGTTTCCGATGCGGGAAAGTAGGGCATGGAGCTAGGGAATGTGTTACCCTTAGCTCAACCAGGCGGTGTAGGCCCTCGTCCGAGAGATCACGGACAGAGGAGTGGGGCTCCGTCTCGGAGGTCGGTCTTGCCGGCACGAGAGCATGCAACGCGACCTGCGGTACAACGGCCTCGGCGGGAGGCACAGGGTCATGTTGATCGGCGGGGCAAGGCCCCAATGGGCCAGGCTAGTGGCGGTGGACCACGAGGGAGGACTTTTGCCCTTACCAGGTAGAGGCGGAGGTTCCACCAGGGACGAGGCAGGAGCAGGACCTTCGGTGGTGAGAGGTACCATTATCATTTCTCATACTATTTGTTCGGTTTTGATTGATACTTGGTGCTACCCATTCTTTTATTTCGTATGCTACGGTGGTTGGCTTGGAGTTAGACCAGGAGACAGTGGTTAGTCTCGATGGTTGCTTCACCTTTGGGTGGAATTGTGATACTTGAGAGTATCTCGTCGTGCTTGTCAGGTAACACTTGGGGGTGTTAACCTTGTTGTGTGATTTGTATATCATGGAGTTAGATGATTTTGATGTTATCCTGGGTATGGACTGGTTGGTCTCCATGGAGGCCAAGATTGATTGTTTTCGACGGCGTGTGACGTTCCTCACACCGGAGGGCACGCGGGGTGTCTTTGTGGGTGAGTGGACCGAGGAGGCATGCAAGGTTGGGACCTTTGAGGCATGGGTGGGGTGATGTGACCCACCGGTTAGCCACCTGACGTTGGTTGACGGGAGGAGAGAGGGGAAGGCTATTTTGCCACCCATTGTAGATCAGTTCCCGGATGTGTTTCCCGAGGACTTGGTCAGTTTGCCACCCATGAGGGAGGTAGAGTTTTCGATCGAGTTGTTGCCAGGGACAACACCGATCAGGTTAGTGGCCTACAGGATGGCACCGACAGAGCTTAGAGAGCTCAAGAGACAGATAGATGATCTATTGGCACGAGGCTTTATCAGGCGGAGTAGCTCACCGTGGGGCGCTCCAATGTTGTTCGCCAAGAAGGCGGATGGTTCACTTCGGTTGTGTATAGACTACCGGAAGTCGAACCAGGGATTGTGAAGAACAGGTATCCATTGCCGAGGATCGATGACCTGTTTGATCGGTTTCGAGGTGCAAGATGGTTTTCCAAGATAGACTTGAGGTCCTGGATACCATCGATTGAGGGTTAGGGGAGGCAGATATCCCAAAGACCGCATTCGGTTGTCGCTATGGGCATTATGAGTGGCTTGTGATGCCGTTTGGGCTCACGAATGCTCCAACGAGTGTTTATGGGATTGATGAACCAGGTGTTTGCTCCATATTTAGATATGTTCGTTGTGGTGTTCATCGACGATATCTTGGTCTATTCAGCGACCAAGAGGGAGCATGAGGAGCATTTGCGGTTGTATTGCAGACCTTGCGGGAGCATCGGTTGTACGCGAAGTTCACAAAATGTGACTTCTGGTTGCAACAGTGCACTTCTTGGGGCATGTGGTGTCTTCGAGAGGGTATCACGGTGGACCCCGAGAAGATTGAGGCGATCATGTCGTGGAAGAGGCCCACGAATGTGTTTGAGATTCGTAGCTTCCTTGGTTTGGCAGGCTATTATCGGAGGTTCGTGGAGGATTTTTCCCGGTTGGCGGCTCCTATGACACACTTGACTAGGAAGGGAGTTCCTTTCATTTGGTCCGATGCGTGTGAGAGTGCTTTCATGGAGTCGAAGGCACGATTGACCTCGGCACCTATCTTGATTCTCCCACAGGAGGGTGTGCCTTTTGAGGTGTATTGTGATGCTTCCAGGGTGGGTCTTGGTTGTGTGTTGATGCAGACTCGGCAGGTGATTGCTTATGGATCTAGGCAATTGAGACCACATGAGCAGAACTATCCCACGCATGATTTGGAGTTGGCTGCAGTGATCTTTGCTTTAAAGAGTCTGGCAAGATTATCTCCTTGGGGAGAAATTTGTGGTGTATACGGACCACAAGAGCTTGCAGATATCTTCTCTCGGCGAGACTTGAACCTTAGGCAGAGACGGTGGGTGGAGTACCTGGCAATTTTGATTTGATATGATGTATACCCCTGGGAAGGGTAATGTGGTGGCAGATGCTCGAGTAGGAAGAGCGGGGCCGTGGTGGCCCACCGTGCCATTAAAGAATGGGAGATGATGGGTCGGTTGGCGGCGATGAGGTTGCAAATGGTGACCGGTGAGGGGCGAGGGACCCTCGGTGTTGTTGTCGCAGCCCTGAGTTGCGGCGCAGGATCATAGAGGATCAGTGGGGGACATTGATTGTGAGGTCATCGAGACAAGATTCGGACGGGGCAGGCATCTTCGATTGGACCGAGGATGCCGAGCATATATTGAGGTATAGGGGTCGCCTGATAGTTCCCACTTCTCTTCAGGAGGAGGTTCTTCGGGAATTTCACCAGGTCGAGGTTAGTTGTACATCCTGGTGGGACCAAGATGTACCATGCCGTGAGGAGGCGATATTGGTGGCCAGGCCTGAAGAAGGCCGTTGCTGATTTTGTGAGGAGGTGTTTGACCTGTCGGCGGGTCAAGGCAGCACCCGAGATCGACTGGTGAGTTGCGATCATTGCCGGTGCCAGAGTGGAAATGGGACCACGTGACCATGGATTTTGTCACCTGGATTTCCTCGTTCCAGGGGGACACGACACGATATGGGTAGTTGTCGACCGGTTGACCAAATCGGCACATTTTATTCCGATTCGAGAGACAGACCCAGGTGAGGACTTTGGGACAGAGGTATATTGATGTTATTGTGCGGTTGCATGGAGTCCCATTATCTATTGTATCTGATCGGGATGCGAGGTTCACATCTCGGTTTTGGAGACGATTGCAGCGAGCCTTGGGTACTAGGGTGAACCTCAGTACAGCCTTTCACCCGCAGACGGATGGTCAGTCGGAGCGGACGATTCAGACACTCGAGGATATGTTGCGTGCCTGTGTCCTAGATTTTGGAGGTTGTTGGGAGACTCACCTTCCTTTGGTGGAGTTCTCTTACAACAACAGTTATCAGGCCACGATTGGGATGGCTCCATATGAGGCGCTGTATGGGCGGCCTTGTCGATCACCCTTGTGCTGGGCACAGACGGGAGAGACAGCAGTTCTCGGTCCCGATATGGTTCGAGAGACCACAGAGATAGTGCAGTTGATTCGGCAGCGCATGTTAACAAACAGCAGTAGTAGGCAGAAGTCCTACGCGGACCGAGGCGTCGACCTTTGCGGTTTGAGGTGGGTGACCGTGTATTTTTGCGGGTTTCACCGCGTCGAGGGCATCGGAGGTTTGGACGTGGATCCAAACTTTCCCCTCGTTTTGTGGGGCCATTTGAGATTGTTGCCACCGTGGGCGCAGTGGCTTATCGGTTAGCTTTGCCACCGGAGTTGGCTCGAGTACATGATGTGTTCCATGTGTCTCAGTTGCGACGGTATCACCCAGATCCTTCTCATGTGTTGGACTATCGCGAGATAGACTTGGCTGATGATGGTGCCGTTGTTAAGATGCCGGCACAGATTTTGGACAGGCGGGACCAGGTCTTGCGAGGCAAGACAATCCCACTAGTTCGGGTGTTATGGCGACACCGAGGCATGGAGGAGCAGACTTGGGAAAAAGAGAGCCGATGCGGGTTCTTCATCCCGAGCCGTTCGAGGACGATCAGTCTTGAGGTGGGGCGGATGTGAGGACCTTCCCTGAGGTATGAGTTATGTTTTATGCATTTGTTTTGCATATGTTGTTTGAGATGTGGTTTAGCTTGTTGTTTGTTGGTCGGCATCCTGGCATCGTGTGAGCCTTTTTGGCTTGTTGTGAGTTGCATTGCACCTGTGTGGTTGGTGATCATGTTGATGATCATATTTTTGTGTCTTGTTGTTGTGCGGTGCTTGAGCTTGGATTTTGCTATGTCTTTTGGGCTTGTGTTTGATTTTCGAGGACGAAAAGTCCTAAGGTGGGGAGGATGTAAAGACTCGTATTTGGGTAGTTTTGAGAGATAGTCATTCTATGGGAATGTAACTATCTAGACGGTAGTGTAGCCGTCGATGTGAGCATTTTGACTGTACTTGGGCCCGATTCCGAGTCGGGGCCCCGTTTGACCCCATTGTTGACTTTTTGGGGTTTATTGGTTGACTTTGCGTTTGAGCAGTCATTTGAGTGTGATAATATCTGAACAGTGTTGTGCTCGTTATTTCGAGCGTCTTGACAGTAATTGGGCTCAATTTGGAGTTCGTGACCTCGGGAGATCAATTATTGCGTTCGGGTCAATTATTGTTGGAAGGCCAATGATTGGCAACAGTATATATATAATTAAGAACTGCCTTATCTCTTTAATTTCCAATTATTGGTGCGTGCGTGTTTGAGCAAGAGAGAGAGAGAGAGAGAGAGAGAAGGTGAAGAGCGTGAAGAGTTTTCATGGTGATTTTGGGGCAATTGGAGCTCGTGGATCGCAAAGAATCTTCCAGGTAGGTGATTCTAACTCCTTATATGATTCATAGTAGGCTTAGCATGCTTAATTTGGGTGAAATCATGGAATTTGGGGGTGAACCTTAAGATTTGGGGGAAACCCAATTTTTGGTTGAATCTTGTGATTTAAATGCATAAAAGAGGTATTTCTGTTGATTACATGAAATTTAGAGTTATTTAAGACGTGTAATGGGGTGTATATCAGAATAAATGTGTTTATGAGTGTTTGGGGTTGCTGGGTTGCCGTTCTAGCTGAGAAAATTGGCAAAAACGACGATGAACAGTGTTTTTCCAGGACTAAGTGAATAGTGTTTTTCCGGGACTAAGTGAATAGTGTTTCCGGGACTAAGTGAATAGTGTTTCCGGGACTAAGTGAATAGTGTTTCCGGGACTAAGTGAACAGTGTTTTTTCGGATCAGTAGTCCGGAGGAGTTAGTCCGGATCAGTAGTCCGGAGTAATCAGTCCGCAGAATCAAATCCGTAGGAGTGAAACAGTGTTCATGTGGTTGCAACCGCATCGACCTGACATTTACATTGTAAACCATTATGCCTCAAGTATTATACTTAAGTTACAATGTAAATAACGAAATACCCCCCCATTTGGATTCAAAGAAAAATACTAGAAAAATTAATTCCCACTATTTCAAAATGTGAAAATTGGGTTTTAGTGTAAAATCTCGGAAAAACCCAAAAGTTCGTAGTGGTGAATTTTTGGAAAGTGGGGTTAGACATCTCGGAAAAATCCCCAAAAATCAAATTATCTTATTTATGATAAGGGAACCCAATGCTGGGACTTTTAATTTCAAGAAAATAGCTGCTATGAGTACTTCCTTCATAAATCAAGGGTTGAGGATTTACTTGTGAAGACTGGCTACAATTCTAAAGGAAATGTTGAGAATGACATGCCATACTAATGTTAGTATGTTGATGTGAGGTATTGGGGCATGGACTCCGTGACTTGTTTGGGTTTTCACCGTGATGCACCGATGGTGCTATGTGGTTGACGTGGCAGGCATATGCACCGATGGCGGGCCGTGTGGCGACCGTGGCCGGGCATATTGCGCGTGGACAAGCTAAGGCCTGAGTTGAGCCGTTGAGCTCGTGGAGCTAGGGCCGAGTGCCCCGTGAGGGGGATCCCATGGAGGATCGTGGACAAGTTGTCCTGATGTTTGTTGCAGCCGAGTCCTGATGATTGTGCACACTACACGGTGCACGAGTACACCGAGCATATAGTATAGACTTATATGTGTTGCATGATGTGGAGTGTTAGGGTCACCTACCGAGCTTGTCGCTCACCCCTACTTGTTGCTTACCCTTTTCCAGGTGTGACCCGAGACTAGTGGAGGACTTTCTTCCAGGAGGACGCCCACTACTCGATGTATGATCTGATTATATTCGTATTGTTTTATGTGATATCCCGGACATGGGTCCGTGGACAGTTGTATTTGCATACTGTATGATGTGATGTCTGTATGACTGTTTGACTCTTTGTATGCATGATGATATATGGGAAAGTACAGGATTACCCTTGATGTATGACTGTACAGGGTTGCATATTTGAGACAGCACCCGCGGTGTAGTCTCTATTGGTGCTAGTCACCAACCCCTTGACCTTTCGGGTGCGGGCAAGGGGAAGTCATGTACCCGGTTCCGGGTTCCCTGGAATTCGGGGGCGTGACAATACTAATAAGGGAACCTTAAACACATTGATTGTTGATTTGGATGTGCAAATCATGATTATTCCTAGATTATTTGTTAATTATTGTTCATTTTGGGTTTTTGTTGTTTGTTGTGTGGCCAATTTGATAGATAGTACCTAGGAGTGTGATAGGTAATGTAAAGACTCGTATTTGGGTAGTGTTGAGAGATAGCCATTTTATAGGATACAACTATATGGACGATAGTGTAGTCGTCGATGTGAGCATTTTGATAGTACTTGGGCCCGATTCCGAGTTGGGCCCCGAGTGTCCCGATTGTTGACTTTCTCGGGGTTTATAGGTTGACTTTGCATTTAAGCGGTCATTTGAGTATGATAATATCTAAGTAGTGTTGTGCTTGTCATTTCGAGCGTTTTGACTGTAAATTGACTCAATTTGGAGTTCGGGACCTTGGAGGTCAATTATTATGTTGGAGGTCAATTATTGACTGAGTCAATTAGTGGTCAATGATTGACAGAAATATAAATAGAATGAAAAGTAAGAGCTTTCATTTTACGCTATCACGTTTGTGTATTTGAGAGAGAGAGCTTGGAAGCTTGAAGCCTTGGCGATTTGGGTTCGTGGAGCTCAAAGAATCACTCCAGGTAGGTGACCTTAAACTTCTTATCTTGATTTTGTCTTTGGTATACACAAATTTTTCATGATTTATGAAATTTAGCATGAACCCTAAGTTTTGGGGGAAATCCAATCTTGGTTAGATCTAATGGTTTAGCATAAGATCTGTGGTTAACAACTGATTTATATTAGTTTGAATATGTATTTCTGTGATCTAGGGTTATTTGACTGCGTATTCTATGAGGGTTGAGAAGTCAACTATGAAAATCTGGATTTAGATCTAGATTTATGGAAATCTACAATTATGTGCGTATTTCTGTTGTTACTGTACGATTTAGAGGTGTTCAGGATGCGTTTTGAGGTAAATATCATAGTCTATTGCGTAAAACGTGTGTTTGTGAGTGTCTGGGGGTTGCTGGGTTGATTTTAGATGAAGAACAGGCAAAAAGATGATAAATAGTACCCTGGGCGAACTATTGGGTTGAAAGGATGAAGACCCAAAGATTTGGGTTGAAGGATCGAAGATTTTGGGTCGTAGGGTCGAAGATCCATAGTCGTAGGTCGAAAATCCGTAGATCCATAGTCGTAGGGTCGAAGATCCGTAGACTCGTAGTCGTAGGGTCAAAAATCCATAGTCGAAGGTCGAAGGTCGCAAGTCACAGCTTCGAGTCTTCGAGGCCGCAATTCTGCAGCTACGAGTCGCAGTCCCGCAGCTACGAGTCGTAGTTCCGCAGCTTCGAGCCAGTGCAACTGCACTGGACTAGATTTATATTGTAACCTTTAAGTCTCTCCACATTTAAGTTACAATGTAAATAACAAAATACCCTCCCTTTCAGATTCAAAGAAAAATACTAGAAAATTAAATTCTCACTCCTTCAAAATGTGAAAATTGGGTTTTAGTGTAAAATCTCGAAAAGATCCAATTTTTTGTAGAGGTGACTTTTTGGAAAGCGGGGTTAGACATCTCAGAAAAATCCCCAAAAATCAGATTATCTTAGTTATGATATAGGGACTCAATACCGAGACTTTTTATTTCAAGAAAACAACTTATATGGGTATCTCCTTCCTTAGTCAAGGAATGATGATCGATGTGTGAAGACTGACTTCAGTTATAAAGGGAGTATGCCATATTGGTGTTGGTATGTTGGTTTGAGGAATTGGGGCTTGGGCTCTATGACTTGTTGGGTTTTCACCATGAGGCTAAGGCCTGTGTTGAGCCGTTGAGCTCATGAAGCTAGGGTTGAATGCCCTGAGCTGAAATCCTGTTGAGGATTGTGTTGAGTCATTGAGCGTGTGAGCTGTTGAACTCGTGGAGCTAGGGCTAAGTGCCTTGAGCTGGGATCCCGTGGAGGACCGTGGACAAGCTGTCCTGTGTGGACAGGCTGGGTCTTGATGTTGTTTCTAGGTTGTGTCCTGATGATTTTGCACCTTACACGATACATGAGTACACTGAGCATATAGTGTAAGACCCACAAAATTTTTAGCTATTTAAGTTCTTCCTTAAAGAGTAATAATAAAAAAATAATAATAATGTCATTGTTAAAAATAGTTATTATCACGATAAAAATAAACACCCAATATAGTCATTCAAATAGCATGTGACTAGTAAGTAGTCGTTAGAATAGTAACTAGCCATTATGAATAGTATCCGTTTGAACTTCCATAAATAGGTATGAGTATGAGATGAGATTTTATTTATAAGATAGTATAGAAGTAAGAAGAATAATAATAAGAGTTATGACATCAAGTTCTCAGGTACCGCCATCCGAGAATAGTGTATGAGATGAAGATCGGCGAGCAATACGACTTGAAGTTACAAAGCTATGCTTTGCTGTAGATGAGCTAAATGCTCGTGTCCAATGGCTGCAATATAATGTGACGAGACACAGGGAGAAGTTTGAGGTTATTCGTGCGACAACCACGACAATGTTAGCCGAAGGGTTGTGCAGCTCTACTGCCGAAGCACAACACGTCCTATACAAATACGCTAACACAATTCAAGAAATTTTATGAAGGCCATAGAATATGATATTAGTGTTTATGTTTAGATTTATAATATTTTATGCTATAATATTATCTTACTTTATTGTTTATTGATAATGCAATTATATTATTTTATCCGCGTAAATATTAAATACGTTATAAAAATAAAATAATTTCTTATATGTCATAAAAAGTTTAGATGCTATATATTATTTCATTTAGTTTCTAAACCAAATTACTATGGGTAAGTAAGTATTACAAGCTTTAACTTTACCAAAAGTATAAAACGTAGGTAAGGCCCAAAAAATTGAATGAGGCAGATTCTGGAGGTCCCATTCAAAAATCCATAAATTGAATTATACAGATCCAATTGACATGAAACCAAAGCCCATTTGTTCATTTATGACTTAGCTAAAACATGTAGAAATTTCAGAATTTAATATCAAGCCAATCAATTCCAGAAGTTAAAATACTACACATAGGTTAGTATGAACGGGTAAACATTTTAGTATGACTTTAAAATTTAATAACTTTTGTTATATATATGTAAAAATTATAAAATTGATACCCATTTGTAGATATTTGAGTCAGTAATGCAATACAATTGGCCGTTTGTCAAAAAATATAAAATTAAAAATGTTATAATTGAATTAGTAGGGAGTACACCAATGTGGACTTTTGATGCCAAAGGAACCTTCTAGGTTGAAAAGTCTTAAAGCATTTTTAAAATGGTAGGAGAAGATACCCACGTTTTAAGAAAGGATAATAGGAGAAAAATAAAGTATTATATATATTTTATATAATTTAATTTAATGTCAAAGTCAAATTCATACACTACTTTCACACTATACACCTACCACCATCCTTGCCTATATAAGGAGTGTTTTGCCTCTCCTCTTAATGCACAAATCCCTCAAGACACACCACGAAATTCCCTCTAAAAACACTCCCTTAAGCCCTCTTAACACCCCAAATACTCTACTCAAACCCTCTTTTCTTTTTGGAACTTACTGAGCGTCGAAGTTCTATGAAAGGTAATACTCAAGATTTTGAAAATTTGAAGTTACTCTTATTTATTATGTAGATCTATATGGTTGGCTTTACCACCTCATATATACTATATTAATGGTTGGTTTTACCACCTTACATATGTTATTTATATGATTGATTGTACCACCTTGTATATACATACATGGTTGGCCTTGCCACCTCATATACATACCTGTGTAATTATTTTAAGTTATAATATTTTATCATAGCATTGTCATTCTATAATTCAAGTGAAAAGATGAGAATATTAACTTATGTTTTTATTTTTATTTTTAAGGTTCTAGATAGCGGAGGATCATAAGGAACGACTTCCAAAATGAATTCCCCCGACAATCGCCCTTCTTCTTCTGCAACCCCAATTGTTAATGCTTCAACCTTACAGCTATCCCCATCCTTATCTCCTCTAGATCTTCCCTTTAGACCCATGTCTAATATCCCCTCATGGTTAAGGTGGAAGACACGTAGGAAAAATAAGCTTATCGAATGTCTTTTCCGTTCACCCAATACAAAGAGTAAATCTTATTCAAAAACTCTCAAAGCATATAACATAGTTAGTGCACAACTCAAGGCTTACGATGCATGAGATCGAAATAGGAGATGGAATGGCAATAGAAGTGGGAACCCAAATTAATATTCAACCCCACAAGCACGGTATGCCTATTAAAATATATAAGTTAAAGTATTATATATATATATATATATATATATATATATAAAAGGAGATATGTGTGATATTGAACTTTTCAAGCATTAATGCTAATTTAGTGTTTTGATATTTTTAAGGTTTAGAACGCGGAGAACGACAAGCGATTGTAAGGGTTTTTCTCATCCCCCTTTTCTTTTTCATTATAGTCTATATTTTATTATTATTATAAGGGTTTCTTTTTTCTATTTCCATCTTTTCTCTTCCTCTTTATCTTGTTTTTCCCTTTTATTTCTATGAAATTATTACTATGAGAGTTTTATATTTCTTATCATTCTATTTTATTGTTGAGAACATTAGTTGTTTTCAAATCTCTCTCTTGATAATCTATGTTATTGATTGGGGTAGATAACCATTTTAATATTCGTGGTTATCCTTGCTAACCTTGAATGTTTTATTGAAATTCCATGATCTGTTTCATGTTTGTTAAAGTTGTTACAACCTCTTATGTTGGACAAAGTAAGTTATGATGGGTGGTTCCAGAAAGACCTCCAATGCATTGGGTAATGAACATCACTGGAGAGTGTCAATCCAGCTGATAATATGTTATGTTATGTTATAGTATCTGGGTAGTTAACCTAGATCATAATGTTATGATGCGATGTCCAAACATAATCTTCCATGTTATGATTCCCTTGTGAAATGTTGATCATGTATGATGTGCAAATGTTATATGGTATTTTCTATGTTCGATATCTTCATGATTTTCCTTACCCACTTATGTTTACCATTACTGGGCTATTTGAGCTCACCCTTTTTATGATTTCTTTTCCAACCCCAGGTAATTAAAGGAATGGAGAAACTAGGATAAGGAGTCGAGAAGTGCTTGGAAATAAAGTTGTGTGAAATTTTAAAGATTTATTAAATTTGTTTGCTCGTGTGCTTTGTTATGTAATAATGGGTTAAGAACACTTAGTCTCTAAACCCCTAAAACTTAAAGATCTTGGATTGAAATTTGTAATAATTAATGGTTTGGTTGATGAAATAAGTAATAGTTTGAAATTGATACAAAATTTGTATATTTAATTTCCACTAACGCACCCGGTTTGGAGGTCCCAAATTTGGGAGCGTTACATATAGTATAGACTTGTATGTTTGCATGATGTAGAATTTTGGGGTCACCTACTGAGCTTTTCGCTTACCACTACTTGTTGTTTACCTTTTTCAGGTGTGACCCGAGACTAGTGAAGTACTTTCTTCCAGGAGGATGTGCCCACTACTCTGATGTATTGTTTTATATTGTATCTCAGACATGGGTTCATGGACAGTTATATTTGCATACTGTTTGTGGTGTGATGTCTGTATGATTGTTTGACTTATTGTATGCATGATGATGTATGAGAAAGTACAAGATTACCCTTGATGTATGACTATACAGGATTACATATTTGAGACAGCACCCACGGTATAGTCCCTATTGTTGCTAGTCACCTACCCCTTGACCTTTCGGGTGCGGGCAAGGAGAAGTAATGTTCTTGGTTCCAGGTACCCTGGAATTTGGGGGCATGACAGGTACTCAATTTGAGCCACATTGAGAATAGGGTCCCTAGGCATTGGCATTGGGAACTAATTTCGTAGCTCATATAAGGGCACAAATTATGATTCAGATTTAGGGTGCCATGCATAGCATGATACATGAGTTTGCTAGGGAAGTGATCCTAGAGGAGTTGCGGAGGTAACAATAACCTCCACACCAGCAGTAGGAGTAATGAAAGGAGGTGGGCCAGAACTAGGCAGTAGCAAATCCACTAGATATTTATATAGATTGGGCCATCAAATTTAAGAAGCATGAGCTAACAAAATTTGAGGCCAACACAAGACCTGATGAGGCAGAGGAATGGGTTAATTGGATTGAGTTCATTTTTAAGTTTTTAAAGGCCTAGGATGACATTAGATTCCATTTAACTACTCACTTTCTAGTTGGAGGACCCCACAAATGATGGGAGATTGTGAGACAAGTCCACGAGAAGCAAATGGCTTGGGAGGAGTTTTTGGAACTCTATTATAAGGAGTGTTTTTATCGCTCAACGTGGCACTAGAGTACTATGACTTTATGATATCTTCCATGAAATCTCTTATGTTATATTTCTCTTTATGTTATGATATTTGTCCTGATTCTCCATATGTCATGCTCATTATTATTATGATATTTTTATGATTTTATATGTTTACCATATCCCTTTATGTTTATTGTTATTAGGCTATTTGAACTCACCCTTTTATGTTTTCTTTTTGAGTCCACCAATTTAAAGAAATAAAGAAATTTGAATAAAGGAGTCAAGAAATGCTTGGGAGTAAAACAAGTAGACTTAAGATTTGGTATATAGTGTAGTATGTTATATAATAATAGGTTATAGATGATAGTGATAAACCTATTCTGCAAGTGCACATGTCGTTTTAAAAATATAGGGTTTTCAATTTAATGAACCTTAGTCGAACCCATAGGGAATAACTACCTACCATTAAGTACCAAAATTTACCAAATTAAGTATTATCTAGAATTCGCAATTTGGGAAATGAAGTTTAAGAGAAACAAAGAGATTTAACTAAACAAGAATAATTAAAGATTAAACTACGTTGAAGTGATAACAAGGTTTGTAGACTTTAAGGGTTTCAATTTCACTTGTAAATCCTCATGTTCATCATATTAACATTCTTAGATATTATCTTTTCATTAAGTGTTGGTAAGCACAAAAAATTTCCTTAAAGATTCAATTCTACCCCGATATATCTCTTAACAGTATGTCATCAAGATAAGCAAATCTAATAGAAAAGAAATAATTCAAAACCTAAGCAAAGTCTTTTGATCTTAACTAAAGCTTTGAGTGCCCAAATGTGATTTGATTTGACCATATAGAATCTTACAAGTCTTTCGCCCTCTATGAGATCTACACAGGATAACCTAAGTTTCATTTTATGAAGCCTCTTTCGATAGCAACAAAGAAATCTAATCAATTAGGAAATCCAAACACATGTAAAAAGATAACATCCAATTAATTAATATGAATCACATGTTCAATAACAAGTTACATCATCTCCCTAGAAAATAGGGGTGTAGTTCACGCTAGTATAATAAAAACCCATAACAGTAAAATATAATGAAAATTCCATTACTCTATTATAAAATAAATTCTATATCTCCAACTAGAGTTCAAATTCTTGGTCTTCTGTCAACACCCAAAATCTTGCCTCACTCTGTCATTGATATCCTCTTCCTTAAAAGAAAAAAGTATATATATATATGGAAGCGCACAAGTAGGGTTTCCCAAAATAGAGCATGTTGACTTAATTAAGCATGGATCGATCAAAAGTAGTTCAAAATCGATCACATTGACCTACTTCTCGCGTTGAACATGAGACGTCGACTAACACATCCTCATCAATGTGTGTCAATCTGGCTCTGTAATCCCTACATCGGCCTCCAAACTGTCACGTTGACCTATATAGCTTACAATGTTGACCACACCGACCACTAGGAGCCATGTCGACCAAACATAAATTGACCAACCTTCTTTCTTTGTTCTAGCTCTATTTGTATACTATGAAATACTTACAAATCTAGCTAAAACATGATAAAAACCTAGCAAACACAACTAGAATCAAAAGGGAAAGAACATTTCTTAAACATAAGCAAAAATTTAGTGAGTTAGTATGTAATTGCAACAAAATGATGAGAAGAAATTAAAATACCTATCAATAGACATTTATCTATAAATCCATAAACCTTATCATCTTGGATTAGATTTGATATAATTAATAATGATTTGAAATTTATGTTAAATTGTGTATTAAGTTTCTCTAGCACACTTGATCTGAAAGTCCTGAACTAGGGGTGCTACCTGCCATAGCGGGGGCGGGGTCTACCTATTACCGTACCCCGCCCCCGCCTAGGCAGGTAATAAAATTTTAAAATCGTACCCCGCCCCATGTGTAGGCGGGGCGGGGTACCCCATCCAATGGCGGGGTAAGTAGGAGGAGGCTTTATCCGCCCACACCTCGCTACCGGCTTTTATTGATTTCTCTCTTAAGACAATCTTGCCTTTTAGAGGCTCCACGAAACAGTTGATAAGAGTAATTCGGGTCCTATTGGGGGCGGAATCAACCTATTACCGCCTCCTGTTCTCGCTTAGGCAGTAGATTAAATTTTAAGATTGTGTCACGTTTCATATATAGGCGTGACACAATATACCGTTCTTTAATGTGTCTGCGAATGAGGTTCGATTTGCCCGTATCTTGTAATCGCTTTTTATTGGATCTGTCCATATCAATAATTTTGGCTTAAATCAAATTTCTACATCATTTTTAATTAAAAAATTATTAAAAATGATTTAATTTTATAATAATAAATATCATTTAAAAATATCAAAAATCATAAATAATAGTTAAATAATAATATTTAAAATATTATAAAATTATAAATAAATATTATTAAAATTAGACGGGGCGGGGGCGGAGCGGAGTACCCCGCTACCTATTACCGCTCCTCGTCTTCGTCTGGAGGGGGTGTCAAGTTTAAAAACCGCACTCCACTCTTGCCTAGGCAGGGTAATCCGCCACGCATAGCGGGGGCGAAGTGGATAGCGAGCGGGATAGTGGGGGCAGATATTCGTTGCCCACCCCTATCCTGAACTTGAGATGTTATATTGTGACTATTTTATCTCAGGAAAGTTACTCATTGTCTTCTTCAATGAAAATTTAAATGATAATAGGACAAAGTAAGGTATATATGACAAAAAATTCTACATCGTTGTGAGAGGTTAAAATACATGAGAGTATTATCTTATAGCCAAATAATTTATTGGCTTTGAATATACTTGAGTATCCAACTAGATACGAGCTTGGGGATATCCAGACCATAAATTGATGACAAGTTCTTTGTAGGTAGAGATGAATGATGAAGACCCAAGGAAGATACTAGCTTCTTGTGTTAGAGCTTTAGCATCTTGTTACGAATAGAGGCCGGTTGTTACGAGCAGATGCAGTTACAAGTAGTGTAGCCTTTAGTTAGAGTATGTGGCTATTTATGAATAGGGATTAGTTATGAATGAAGGGGCTAAGTGCAAATGAAGATGTTTCATTTCTCAGTGAGATGTTTCAAACATAATTATTTAGAATGTTTTTATTTTTCTTTCCATTAAATTAATTGTTATATCTTTTTTAATTCCTATTGTAACCATATTGATGGATATAAATAGTTATGCTAGGGTTTTGTAACAGCAGCAAGGCTTTGTTTTCACTATTGCTTTTTGATAACGACAAGCTCTTAATATTAATTAATTATGTGTTGATTAACTAACTTATTCAGATCGAATTCAACTACTTTATTTAATAATTCAAACAATGATTTAAGATTGGTTTTTTTAATTTTATTAGGCCTTTAAACAAAAAAGCTGATTTTGTAAAAGAAATTAAAATTTTAAACCGTTTTTTTCCTTTTTAAGCGATAATTACCTCTTATAATTTTAGTTGGTGAATTTTGGCTGAAACCTCCAACAAAAACTTTCAATTCCATCTTTACTGTAATACCGTTGTCAAACAAAATAACAATAATTAACTTGTTTATATCCCGTCCCTCCCCTTATCCCCCCCAACTTAACCCAGCCTATCATATCCAAGTTCAGAGCTGTGGCAGCCACCGCCAATCAATGTACTTGCTTGCCCTTCATTCTCTCCCCCTTTCGTTTTTCCTCCCATCTTCTTCTCCTTCTCTGCCACCACTGCCGTTGTAAATTCGTGTCCCGTTTGAACCCCTTCCCATTGAGATCACAAACGTCATATGCTCTCTGCCAGTAGCTCCACAGTACCTCGTTGATCAAAACCATATCATTGCCATCACCATCAACCCACTCGTTCCTCGTTACTGCAACTGGCTGGATTAGGCCTCTCTTTCTATGCTTTGCTGCAACACGTAAGCCTCCTGTAACAGCTTAAAACAGTCTGTCTCCCCATAAACTTTTTCTCTTTATGGATCCTAGCTTTATGTTGCGATGAACTCGTGAAAAGATGCCTGGACCGGATCTATTTGTTTATTTGGATAGGGTTGTTTTTTTTTTTTTTGTTCTTTTTTTCCAATGAAGGAAATGGTGTCTGGCCGAGAGGTTACTTTGAAGAATTAGTATCAAGGGTTAAGGTAAGTTGGTCGAATGGCTACCAAAAACACATGCATCAATGACTTTTCAATAAAATTTAATTTAAGGTATGAACAAAATCATTAAATTCAGCGAGTTTGATTTTGAAACCAAGACTGATTAGCCTAAGACGAATTATTCATCAATAAAAAGACGAAAGTTTCACCATGAGAAACTAAGTACATGTTTGATTTTTTGTTTTCATTTTTAAAATTACAGATAAAAAAATTAAAAACTGCTATTTTATTGATTTTAATTTGTATATAAACATTATATAGCTAATCGTCATATTGGCATTTTGTAGCGCATTTCGATCTTCTTGGCCAAAATTGGTGTTTGTTTAAGCCCTATTTAAGCCACCGAATTATAATTGCTGTTTTTGCTTTAGTGACCATTTGAGATAGTCTCCAAAGCAAGCAACAGGTGGAGCATCAAAGAGACTCTACTTTATCTATGTTAAGAAATTATTGCCTCATATTTTAACTTACCTATAAATATCTGGATTCCTTGGGAAAGGAGGAAGCCTTCCAATCTCGTATAAATTTAAAAACAAACTTGAACTACACATCCATGAGGGTCGAGAATTCAAATCACACTGCAGGACTTGAGCAGCTAGTCCCTGAAGCATATAGATATGGGCGGGGAAGGAGGTCCCCTAACTGCTCCATTCATTTCAATAAAATCAACTTTTTGTCAATGCCGTTCTTGCGCGCAGGTTCAAAAATATTCCCCTACAAACAAAAGACAGGAAAACGGAAATTATTGGCTTAGTTTGGATAAATTGTGGGAGGAAAGCTAACGGACAAACACATAAGGTTCCTCGTGGAGGACAAATGTTGAGTTAGATTGGATCATTAAAAAAATGTGCGCTATCTTATTGCTGTCATAACTAATGTTGGGAGAAAAAAACAAAGGTCAATTAAATTTACTTTGGGTTTCATTCCTCTTTAATGCTTAGAAAACCTTCCCCATCGGAGTGGAGTATTAAATGAATATATATATATATATATGCAGAAAACAACAATAAAAATAAAAAGGAAAACAATAATAGGAGAGCATATAGGGTGGGAGAATGTACCAGCAACATGCAATGACACTGTGGAAGATGACACGCAACTGCATGGGCACATATTGATGATTAGCCCACCCAACCACCGGCCAGAACTGCATTACGATTGCAGAGATTCAGACTCTAATTAGATCAAACTTTCCTCCTCAAACCTATTATGCAATAACTAACATAAGAAGAAGAAAATGAAATATACCGTCCATGCTGTGTACTGCACAGATGGATAGTCTTTCTTTATTTTACTTTTAACATGGATCCATGGTCTTCCTGCATTTAATAACAGTGTCACAGTCAATAATGTAAAAACCTGGGCAGTGGGCCATGAATTCCAACCATATGACAGCCTAAAACTCAGTCATAGAAAATAACAACTTGCAAACTTCCATTCATAGTTGGTTTCAGAAATTGTAATTTGCAACTTGCAAGATGCTTAAGCGTCCTTTGCAACATATTAGACTATTGTAGGCATAAGTAGAATTGAGTTTCTGATTCTTGCAATACCTGCAAAAATTCATTATACAATAATGGCATCTATAATGAACATTTTTGCGGGCTTACCCTCTATAACCAACCCATAATAGATCATAAAAAGTAAGTTGTTCCAAGGTGAAGCAATTAACTGTTCCAATGCAACCTGAAATATAAAAATAACCATAATTATAGCTTCACCCTGAAAACTAATAAGTTATTTCTTCTTTCCTTCTGAAATAAAGTAGCCAGTTAATAATTGTTTTCTTTTTTCTTCTAGAGTAGCCATACCATAAGTTCTGGTTTTTCCCCTTCTCCATTTTATACGCAAAAACAAAAAATGCATAACAGTGATGGTATACCTTCTTGGCTACCGTTTTTGTATCCTTCTTCCCCTTGAAAATTTTATCCAATATTATATGCAGAAAATGCCCAAATGGTCCAAAATAAGCAAATCCGAAAATCTACAAAAGCGAACACAAAATCAGTTTATGAGACTATGAGAGCAAGTGTGTAAGTGGAGCGCAAATGAATGTATAAGGGGTTCCAAAATGGTACATCCATAATATTCAATTTTATATATTAAATTTTTGGCAGAAAATGCATGTGCATTAAGAGAAACAGAGAACCTAAAACTTTGCCATTCTAAAATTCGAAGCATATAGTGTTTACTGTTATGACAGAAGAAAAACACGCTGAACACACCAACATAATACTTGAAAACAACCATTTATATACATCCATGTTGCAGAAACCATTATATATCCATGCAGTCGGGCACCATTGGTCCATTTCTAGTGAAAGCTAAATAAGCAGCTGAAACTATGAAACCTGTTTTCTATTATAAGGTGAATATTAGCACTAACTACTAAGGGTAGGGTATATAACAACTTATACAAAAGAAATATTTTGGATATATTTTCTATATTTAATACAATATATTAGTACAGATTTATACAGAAGAAATCTATCTATCTACAGAAATATATAATTAGGATATCAAACATAATTAATCCCAATTATATCATATTCTTAATTTCTATAAATTACTAATTACAGAATATTACAATCTCACTAATGAAATATTGCAATCTCACTAATTATTATAATCTAGTAATACTCCCCCTCAAGTTGGAGTATAGAGGTTAATCAAGCCTAACTTGTTACAAAGATAAGCCACTCGAACCCCGTTTAGAGCTTTGGTGAATATATCACCTAATTGTTCTCCGATTTTCACATATCCTATAAAAATTAATCCAAATTGAATTTTCTTGAGGACAAAATGATAATCATGTTTAATATGCTTAGTTCTCTCATGAAACACAAGATTTGAGATAATATGAAGTGCGGCCTGATTATCACACTACAACTTTGTAGGTACAAAAGTTTTAAGACTAATTTCATTTAGGAGATAAAAGATCCACATTATCTCACACGCAAATTGTGCCATGACCCTATATTTTGACTCAGCACTAGATCGTGACATAAGATTTTGTTTTTTACTTTTCCATGAGATCAAATTTCGTCCAACAAAGACACAATAACCTGTGATGGATCTTCTATCCGCTGGAAAAATTGCCCAATCTGCATCTGAAAAACATTCAATCTGTGTGTATTCATGATTTGTGTACAAGAGACCACACCCACGTGCTCCAAGTAATATAGAATTTGCTCCAATGCTACCCAATGATCAAATGTTGGAGATGTCATAAATTGACTAACAACACTAACTGAATAGGCAATATTTAAACGAGTAACGGTAAGATAATTTAACTTTCCAACTAACCTTCGATATCGTTCAAGGTTGTCATTGGAGCATTACAAGTCTTTGCTCTCAATTTGCCTAACTCAGTTAATAAATCAAGAACATATTTCCTCTAAGAAAGAAAGATACCGCGTCTCTCTTTGTAATCTCAACACCTAAGAAATATTTGAGCAATCCCAGATCCTTTGTGTGAAATTGAGTATGAAGAAAAGACTTAGATAAAATACTCAAACTATCACTGCCAGTAATAACAATATCCACAGATACCACTAAAAGGATGAGACCACTAGTTAATTGCTTGTAGAACACGAAATGATCATTCTGGCTCTTAATCATGTTCCATTTTTTAATAGCCAAACTAGATTTTCCAAACTAAGCATGAGGACTCTGTTTTAAACCATATAAGAATTTCCGAAGATGACAAACACGCCCGAACTCACTAATAAGCAAGAAAAGCATAATAACGAACATTGCAATAATATCAACTGGATATTATTATGTAACAGGAATAATAAAGCAACTAAAATATTAATAATGAAAATTGCAATAATAAAGCAACTAGAATATAATAAGCATCCTGTTAGCCTTGGCAGTCAGGTGCCATAAACTACACATCCCTTGTTGAATGAAGTGAGCTCTTCTGTGCATAGACACAAACACATGTATAATCCAACCTAAATTTGAGAGAACTTTTTTCTCAAACTGGCAATGAAAAAAGAAGTAAACAACCGAACAAGTTCTGAAATCTGAACACAAAGAATTATCACACTAATGGGGTGCTTGGGTGAGTTTTTTTTTTCTTCTTTCATTGTTTATGACAAAAACGAACTTAAAAACAGCTCAAAATGATACAAATAAGCTCCCCCGAACACTCTCCACGTGCTCTCTCTTTCTCTCTTGGTGTATTACAATAAAAAGGCAGAAAAGGAAAAAAAACGTGTGAGAAGAGAAGAAAGGCCGCATGGTTATTTTTTTCACATTATTAATAAATCCAGACAGCAATTACATATACATAAACAGAAGAGGAAAGATAGGGAAAGAAAAATAAACCAGCAACAACCTATAATTATCATAAACAATCAACAATCCCCATAAACTTCAATCGATCCTTAACATGTGAGCAATCACTTGTTATTATTTATGGCCTTCATCCATAAATCATTCACCACATCCAGTCCCTAAAGTGGTAGATGATGCAACATAAGATCCAATCTAAATTAAAGTCAAGCATTAAGAGATCAACCAATTCAAAAGGAACAAGGTGTGGACACCCAGTGAGCTTTTCTCATTCTTTGTGATATTACTGCTCATAAGTTTTACTGATAAGTCGGCCCAGTATTTCTGAGTCCAAAAGGCATGACATTATAGACAGAAGGTGCTCCAAGGTATTGTGAATGTAGTCTTCCCTTTATGATTAGGATCCATCCTGATTGACTCAAACTTTGTTATATCGAACTATTGTGTACTAGGTTACTTGGAATCGATTCAAGTATTTTTTTATCTTGATTCGATGAGGCTATCCCGTTTTTTATGAAATGTAGAGTGTTTGATTTGAGACAGAGTTACTTCAAGATGAAATAGTTTAAGACAAACTTTATATCTCGAAATGCCTTCATATCAAAAAAGTTAAGTCTAAGGACTTCGGTTCGAGATAATTTAATACATGACTTTACATCTCGAGTCAGGAAATTTATTTAGTGTTGGTAAGGTTTTGTGGTGTTTTGTCGAGTTTTGCAAGCAATTGAAGAAGATTAGAGTGAAAAAAAGTACAAAATAGAAGCAAGTAGTAAGTAAGAGCAAAGAGGCAGCCATGGTCATGGTGCGTGTATTCACGACCGTCTCTCTTCAAATATGAGATATCTATGACTATGACCACCTTAGTCGACACAAATCTTCTCATTTCCTTCTAGTTCGAATGTCCCAACCATCTATGCCATAGCATATTTTCTATGCATTTGAGGAAAGAACTATGATCAATAGTACTGGGTAAAGGAAGTGGAGAACTTGTAAAGGTAGCCTCAATAGCAGGAGCATTAGTGTCCTCAGGGGCCATAGAAGGTGACTATCTCAATATGGAAGGTGTCAACAAGCCCACCTGCCGACTCCCCGCAATGATGTCAGCAGGGGTGAGCAGACCTTGAGTGTAGAATATACAAAAGTTTGTCAACTCGTCTGGGTTCATTTTAAGTTTGCCATAAGCAGCCTATATAGTGCATTGCTACTCATTGGAAAGATGAGACAGCCAGTATGTTGAATCTTCACACTTTGAAGTATACTGTACTGATGCCTCCAAAGAAACTTCATCATTGGCATTTGTAGTCGGTGGTTCAATAGCTGGGTATGGTTCAATAGTAGCCCGCATAACAACACAAGCTTGGGATGGACTCATAGCTGAGCCTTGGGGGCTGGATCGTTCAGTACGAGAGTGGGACAATCAAGATTCCCTCAAGGAAGAGGTAACTTCCTATAGCGCACTCAGCGCGTCACACTTAAAAGAGACAAAGGACATGGCCGCCATGATGGACTACAAGCGTCTAGAGCACAAGAAGAACAAAATTAAGGGAGAAATCTAGGAGGGGGAATAAATACTGTGTCAATATTTATTTAAAAGAAATGAAAAAAAATGTTAAGATTAGAGGTTAATTATGGGAACCTTAATAAAGTTAGTGATGCCTTCAATTTTCTAGTAGTTTAAATCATGGCATTTGGACACCTTTAAGAGAGTTATAGTTACTCCTATCTTTTATTTGTGTTTAGTTAAATTTTCTCACTTTGACATTCAAAGTACTAAGTGTAAATGTAAATCATATTTTATTAGCATCCGCAAGGATATCGCAATGTTTTGTTTTAATTAAACAGTCGAATTTTCTTTATCCGAATGAAACTTAAAACAAATTAATATATAAAAGGAATAAAGGTTTTGTAACAATTTCGGTGGCCTGAAGAAGACATTTACTGATTTTTTTTCTATAGTGTTTGATTTGTCAACAAGTCAAGGCTAAACATTTGAGGTTAGCTGGTGAGTTACTAGTACCAGTAAAAATGAGACCATATAATCATGAACTTTGTGACTGAATGACCTCATTCTGGAAGCCATAACACTATTTGGATTGTTGTGGACTGTTTGGTGGCCATAATACAATGGAACAACCACTTTATCCAAGGTGTAGCTGGATGCAGAAAGCAATGTAAATGACCGTTCCTGCCATTGACCACACTCTAGACCTCACTCGCGAGTTGTCTTTCCAGGGGCATGCACCCAAGCCCATGCTTATGCCCACACCTGCACCTGAGCCCAAGCAGCCTTAGGTTTTATGCCAAGGTCTGAATTTTTAATAACCAAAAACGTACATTTACTGATAAACTCATTAAGAATTTATTAATCCATTAATGTGGGATATTTAAATGATTCTAAAACATAATTTACCCAAAGAAATTATATAAAATTTAATTCTCAATTAAAATTTATGTTTTTAATAAACATATTCCAACACTATCTAATAATCAAATAAGGTCATGCTTTCTCTGTCCTTATGTGATCCCATTTATTAGCTGGTTCGGGGTGGCACTCTTCGCTTTGCCTAAATGCTTTAATACTGATAAAGCTGCCAGATTCTATGTGGTGGTTATCCTAACATAAAGGGTCATTCACTCCTACAATTGTTCAGACATACATACAAAGAAAGGATAACAAGCATATTGTCGCGACATAATAAATAAATAAATAAATAAAAGGCTGAAAAGAGGGGCAGACCATTTTGAGGAGAAGTCGCCTAATTTGAAGTTTCTGAATGCCGGTGAGCTTCTGAGCCACGACATCGCTGATCCCCGACAGCACGGCCGCTGTGATGGACTGGAATCGAAATACCCAAATGTAGTAGTATTATATATATATATATATTTTGAAACGCAACAATACTAAAAGACAACCCACATCAGATAACAACAACAAAAAACACAAACATAAACACACGCACACAAACTCGAATCATACATACGACTGGAAACAATAAGAATCGAATCGAACAGACACGAAGTCTACCCTTGGTGGCTACTACTAAATCGAATTTTTTTCAATGGGTAGAAAGAAAAGGTAGGTGTAGGGGACGGACCTTGGTTCTTAAGGGATGGCGTTGAAGCTGTAACATGTAGTTTTGATATCCTTTCTTCGCAATTGAACCGCCGCCGCCGTCATCCATGCTTGGTTTGGTTGACTATGGAGGACCTTGGTTCTTCGACGGACGCTTGATGATATTATGATAATGACATCATCAAAACAAAACCAAGCGAGAGAAGGACATGGATTCGTAGATGTATATCATCGAAGTCCATATGCAGTGTTGTTAGGTAGGGTCGCAAGAAATCACGTGTCCCACGCCGTGGACTTTCCATTTCTAGGCCACTGATATGTCACGACTAAGTAAGTCACCATGGTGGATGCGGCATTCGCAGATCCTGCATAAGTAATTCATTGATTGAGACATACATATTAAGATGTTTAGGTTTCTTTTGGTTTGGTTTGGTTTGTGAATTATTTATTTCATTGGAAAGAAAAATTTTAAAATATATTTGGTGTTATATATTTTAAGTGAGAGCATTCTATCATTGTTTTATCACAGTTTTAATTAGAAAATAATCACAATAATTATGTGATTTGTTATATAAATAATTTTAATTATATAATATAATTACAAATAAGTAAATAAATAACTAAATATATATAATAGTTCTTTATATATAAAAAATTCTATTTGAATTATTAGAGTATTTTGAAAAATAAAATTACAATACTCTTGCATTTACTAATATTATAATGAACCAAACAAAAGAGTGTTATAATTAAATAAAAAACTAAAAATAAATAATTTATTCTCATTCTTAACTAATTTCAATCTCTACTAATTCACCAACCAAACCGAGTCCTTATATTCAACCGCTGGTATTGTGTCACCCGTGATGCAATAATTTTTGTATGACATTAATCCGGCCGGCTGGAATCATGACCAAAGCGTATTAATGAGTTAACCGAGGGCCCATTATTTGCACTTTTGCCTCCACACGCCCGCACGCACACCCACCCACCCACCCACATCCTCTAAACCCTAGATTGCCGTCGGGTTCGAGCTAGTCGAGAGCATACAATCCAACTATCATCGCATTCCTCTAATCGGACCTGCCCGTTCCTTGTTCTAAGGTGATCCTATTACGAGGTTTTGTTTTGCATCTCTTAACTCTCCCCGTTTCTGATTTAAAGTTTGGTGCTCTTTTTTCTCCGTGTGGATACTGGATTATATGAGGCCATTGTTGTTTGTTTGTTTTTCACCTGCATTACAACACACGCGATTTTGATTTCTGATAACATGATAAAGAAGCAAGATTTTGGGCCTTCATTTGGGTAATTGGGATTTTGTCTGATTAAAAACATGTTAAATTGTGGTCTTTTGAATTTTTGTAATGGTATTGAAGCTGGTTTTGTAAATCTTATCTTGTTCAATTGGCAATGACATTAAGGAAAAGTAGAGATAATTCAAACTTTATGATGGATGGCTCGAGCAAAGGGGAAGTGGCCAATATGGGCACACGGACCAATATGGGTGAACCTTCCCTCGTAATTAATTTAATTATAAGAGGCCTATCTGTGACTCCAACCCCTTCCGTTATGTCAAGGTTCACTCTTGATGGAGGACTCGAGTGTCTTATATAATTTTAGTTCATTTATTTATTATCTTCCTTTTTTCTTTTTTTTTGAATTAAGGATATTATTGAGTTGAGTTGGCTTTAAGTAAAGAGATCAATTTGAGCACAGTTCTAGTTGAGCTTGTTTATTTATTTGTTTCTACACAACAGCACTTATTGGTTGTTCAGTTTTTTTTTTTCATAAAAAGACCAGGGTCTACAGGCACTTCTAAGCTTTTTTATTAAAGGAACCAGATTTTCAAGTCATTTTTGTAAATAATAAACAGTTTATGAAACAAATTTCGTGTGATTGCAATATGCCACTAAGCTTAAAAGGAAAGTTTTAAGATGACCGTCAGACCTTTGGAATGGAGTGTTTCGCTAATAAGAAATAAAATGCACAGAAAGTCAGTGTAATTGAGATAAGAATGTTAAGATACATGTGTGATAAAATTATGATGAACAAGATTAGAAATGATGATATTCATTCTGTTGTTGAGCTGGCTCCAATTGATGAGAGAGAATTGCTTATGTTGTTGGTTTGACCATGTAAAGTGTAGGTCAATGGATGCAAAAATGACTTTGATGAAGGTCGTAAGTCGTAACAAGTGAATGAAATTAATAGATTTAAAAGAAAGAATGGTGACCAATAAGAATGTTTGGAAGAGAAGGATCCATGTATTGAATCGCATATAAATTTTCTACCTTGTTTCATATAGTTGATTACATATTATTGAGATTAAGTCTAATTGGTGTAGTTTTGATTTTTGAATGCAATGGTCTGTGTTTCTTATTTACAAAATGACAAAAAAAAATTTCTTAAAGGTAAGTATATTCCAGGAAAAAATGACATAAAAAGTACTACTTTTAAATGTTCATTATTTATATTTAACAAGTTGTAAAGAACGAAAGACAGTCTTGGATGGTTAGGGCACTGTCTAGCGTAGTGTCTAGATGGTCTAAATGGTAAAAAGATGCTTTTTGTATTTTGAGTTTTTTTTAAAATAAATTTAAGTAAAATTATATGATAATGTCATACAATTCAATAAATGTATAAAGTGTATGATTAAAAAACCACAAATTCACATGCAAACAATACGAAATATAACCGTATTATTATGATAAAAACCAAATGAAGAAATAAAATTTATGAATTAATATATTAAATATCTTATTCATATTACTTTTTTGACCTAGAAAGCTGTCTAGGCAATTTTGACCTTAAAAAATGGTGTTTACTATTTTTTTCTTCACTTGATGAGACAGTTTTGGAATGTCTCCTTCCTAGACGGCTGTCCAGGCAGTTTTTTTACAAATGGGATAACTAGTGAGAGTACATTTATCTTTTCCATAGGCTAGGTAGATTTTTTATTTTTACAAGAAATGATTTTCTTACAAACATATGGCCAGATACTTCAAAAGTTTTGAACAACATTTTGTAACCTTGTGTATGTTGCTTTCCCCCCTTTTCTTATTTATTTATTTTAGTTATATCTGAGACATTGTCCAAAAGATTGATTTAATTAATTGTTTTAGTTTAACATTTTGGCATCAGGCTGAGGGGTGAACTGGATCAAAATTATTTTATTTTGTCCATAATCAGATTATCTTGCTTCATCTGCATTGTTTTAACCAATACCTTGTTTAACAGATTTTAACTAAATTTATTCAAAATGGTTGATGACTGCACTGGTTCACCTGGTGATGATCATAACCCTAACCTTGATGCGAGTACACCCTTCGTGAGTACAATTGATGCACTAGCACGGAAGGTGCAAGAATCACTACATGTTGGAAAAAGACATGCTTTTTGGGAAACTCAACCTGTTGGTCAATTCAAGGATATTGGGGACACTAGCCTACCTGAAGGCCCAATTGAACCTCCTACACCGTTATCTGAAGTCAAGCAAGAACCTTACAATCTTCCCAACCCTTACGAATGGGTTACCTGTGATATTGACTCCGAGGAGGTCTGCTCTGAAGTTTATAACCTCCTCAAAAATAATTATGTTGAGGATGATGAGAACATGTTCAGGTTTAACTATTCGAAGGAATTTCTTCGGTGGGCTCTTACTCCTCCAGGTTACTACAGGAGCTGGCATATTGGTGTTTGTGTCAAAAGCTCTAAAAAGTTAGTTGCTTTTATTACTGGTGTCCCTGCAAAGATTCGCGTCCGCGATGCTGTTGTTAAGATGGCAGAGATTAATTTCTTGTGTGTTCACAAGAAGCTTAGATCAAAAAGACTTGCCCCAGTCATGATTAAAGAGATTACTAGAAGGGTTCATTTAGAGAATATCTGGCAAGCAGCCTACACTGCTGGGGTAGTTCTTCCTACGCCAATGTCAAGTTGCCAATATTGGCACAGATCTTTGAATCCAAAAAAGCTAATTGATGTTGGGTTTTCTAGGCTTGGTGCAAGGATGACCATGAGCCGGACAATAAAGCTATACAAATTACCTGATTCAACTGTCACACCTGGGTTCAGAGAGATGAAGCTCCATGATGTTCCTGCAGTTACACGGCTACTTAAAAAATACTTGAGTCAATCCATAGTGGCACCTGTATTTGATGAAGATGATGTAGAGCATTGGCTACTTTCAACTCAAGATGTAGTGGATAGTTTTCTGGTTGAAAGTCCAGAAACTCACGAGATCACTGATTTTTGCAGTTTCTACACGCTTCCATCATCTATTCTTGGGAATCAGAATTATTCGACTTTAAAGGCTGCCTATTCTTACTACAATGTGTCTATGAAGACTCCATTGATTCAGCTGATGAATGATGCTCTCATTGTGGCCAAAAGGAAGGACTACGATGTATTTAATGCCCTGGATGTTATGGAAAATGAATTGATCCTGAAGGAGCTAAAATTTGGGCTAGGTGACGGAAAACTGCACTATTATCTATATAATTATAGATTAAAACGCGCTTTGAAATCGTCAGAGCTTGGTCTTGTACTCTTGTAGTACACTTTGAGGATCTGATTGTGGCCTGAAATCGTCAGAGGTCCTGTACTCATTTGGTCTCATCGTGGTTTGCAAGCATTCCTCCACGAGCCCGGTTCCTTTCAGTTACATTATTTTCCTGGGTTATGATCTTAAGGTGTAGTGCAAATTTCTCTGTTATGCTATATTTACAATTTTGGATTAGAGTTAAAATTTTATTATGCATGTGTCCGTAACAATTTTTGTGAACCGTTGAATCAAGTTGTAGGCCATTAAGGGATTATGATCCCTGGAGCTTTAACCACCTTTTCAGGAAAGGAGCTCTTTAACTTTCGGCCCAACATGCTCTTCCATGCTAATATTCTTCATATCTATAAATTTTTCTAGCTATGCTCTTTAACTTACCGCTAGTAAAACTATGTTAATCCATATTTCAGTTGCAATATATATTTTTCTCAATTTTATGAAGTAATAAAATTGTCAAAAAAATTATCATAAAAACAATAATCTTAAATATAGCTAATTTCATGCCTACCAAAAAATGGTACATATGTTTAATTTTTTTGTTTTTCTTGTATGGAGCAAAGGCTAAAATCAGTAAAAAGATGGAAATTTATTGGTCTATGCATATATTTAAGAGATTTTTTATTATTTACAAATAAAATTAAATTTTAAAATGTCATTTCACACTTTTTCTTCAAATGTTATAGTTATTCACTCTTCGTCTATTTATTTTTTAAATTATATAATTATTTTTTCATTTCTCACATATATTATTTCATGTTAATAAAGAGAGTAAAGAAGTTAAAATAAAATGAAATATTATTTTTATAAGAATAAATATTAAATAAAAAGTAATATTATGGTTGAAGTTATAAAAAAAAAACTACTTATCTATTAGGATTGACTCTATCAATGCTAAAACCGTTAAAAAGTTTATTTTTTATCTACTTATCTAATAGATTCTGCATTCTTATGTCGTTAGAGCATCTTCAATACTGTTTTATAAAATTTATTTACATGTGAAGAGCTCTTTTTGAATTTTCACTCTAATATTACTCTTTATATTATTTTTATTTTTATTAAAATAATAATTTCTTAATTATTTTATTTTTACATGATGCAGGCAGAGGAGGGAGGAGATCGGGGAAGGGGTGGTGCGCGGCCGGAGAGATCGGGGAAGGGGTGGTGTGTGGCAGTAGTAGGAGGGGGACGGGAGAGAGAGCATGCATAAGAGGTGGGGAGAGGGGGAGAGAGATGCAGAGGGAGGGAGGGGGTGGCTGCACGAGGGAGAGAGAGAAAGAGGGGGGAGGGAGCGAGGAGCGAGAAAGAAAACTAATATAAAATAAATATTATGTAGATAATGTACGGTTACTCTTCATTAGTGAAGAGTTACTGTAACAATATGTAAATATAAAGAGTGATTTGAAGAGTATGTTGGAGTTAATTTTTGACATTTGACTCTTTATTTGTAAATAATAAAGCATGTTGAAGTTGCTCTTATAGCTTTGACTTATATGAAAATATATAATCTGACAAATTTATGTCTAAGATTTTAGAATTATGGGAAAAATTATAATTTTCAATTAATTTTGAAAATTTCTTTGATGAATCGATGTGAATGACGCGCTAAAACAAACTGAAATATAAGAACCATACACCAATGTGTTATGTACACCGTCCGAACACCTATGCTCCAAAAAATTCTTTCGGTAAAATGTAAAATCATTCCACAAGATCCATATTTGCTTAGCGGTGAGGCCATAAGAATAATGTATTGTTCGAATTCCCGAAACACTTGCAATTTTCCACAATTTCAGTCATCATCGTGAGAAATACCCAAACAAAACATGAATTGGAATCTCACTTAAGCATTCGAGAGCAAAATACATGGTGTCCAAGATCCGGGAAGAACTTGTAAAACAAGTAACAGTGATTAGAGAAGGTTGGAACTAAAAACATCAGCAATCAGGAAGGCTTGTAGTATCTATTAGGTACAAAAGGCATTTTTGTGATGACCCCATCATAGGCCTTTCCTCGGACCACCAACTTAACTTTAGTTCCTATCTTGTGGCAACCAGATTTCACATACCCCATGGCTATGTTCTTCTTTAGGCAAGGGCTGAAGCCCCCACTAGTAACGTCCCCCAGGTTTGCACCCTCATCATCCTGAACCTGGCTGTGGCTTCTGGGAGGGGGACCAGAAGAGAAGAAACCGACACGCCTGATCAATGGACCTGTCTCAATTTGTTTGAGAATAACTTCGGCACCGAGAAAGCCACCTTCAGCCCTTCTCCTCTTTCCAATTGCCCAAGTGAGTCCTGCCTCAACAGGAGTTGTGTGTTGTTCCATGTCATTGCCATACAAACACAGCCCAGCTTCAAGTCGGAGACTATCTCGAGCACCCAATCCTGTCAGCCTCACTTTACCTTCAGATTTCTCCAAAATGGCCTTAGCGAGGTCTACAGCGTGTTCTGAAGGAACTGAAATTTCAAATCCGTCTTCACCAGTATACCTGAAGGCTCAAGCAGCAAACAGAGTAAATGGAAAGATTAAACCAAGCACACAGCCTTCTAAAACATGGACTTCAAGTTTTACAGTGTCCTGGCAACTGGTCAGATTCACTGGTTTAGTCAGCTCAAGATAGAAAGAATTCAATTATTCAAAATAACATATTCAAAATCCAAAACAATAATTACAATATATTTCATTATGGTCAGCAACACTAAACCAAGTTACACATCAAGTAACAAAATTTTGAACTCATAAAATTAAACATATAGCAAAAAAAAAAAAAAAACTGAAAGATCTATCACATCAATAATATCCAAAATATAACTATAAATAATACAAAATATGTACCAAATCTAAAATATAAAGATTCAAAATTTTTATGAAGAACATAGATTAGGCATTTCCGTGTCTTCCTCATTGCTCGTAAATCTGGGAGGGAATTGCCTGAGCTGAACTTGAAAACAAGAGCATGTGATTTTTTTGCATCCTGGCCTCCCGATGACTGATGGCATTGATGTATCATTTGTATTGGTTACATAATTCCATAATTGTGCATAACTAAGCTTGGACGCTAACCTATCCATATTAGAAAGAAGGCAGAAATATCTTAGAGAGAATTCGCAAGTTAAACTTGGAAACGAGAGCAAGTGATTTTCTGCATTCTGGCCTCCTGATGAGCCATTGTATAGGTATATCATTTTTATTGGTTAGATATTTCCAAAATTGTGCAGAAATAAGCTTGAACCTATACACAGCCTACCCATATTAGAAGCACATAGATAAACTAAATATAGAAGACAGAAGTATCTAGAAGAGACAGCCTCACTGGAATACATCTGATAAGGGCAATTCATCAGCATAAAATTCAAAGAACTAGGGCCCTCTGCACATAGGGGCAGCTATGAGTTTTGAGAACTGAAAGAATATTAAAGCAACACCATACCCTGTCCTAGTGAGATAGCAGTGCGATCCATTAATATCCAGCATCCGAAACTCCCCAAAATATACCTTGCTCAAGTCATCTTTTGTCATGTGTTGAAGAACCGGAGCAGCAAGAGGACCCTGCATTAGGAATCTAGCAAATTCTTTATGGTTTCAGAGACGCAAGTAAAAGGCTACCATATTCCATGGGTCAACACAAATACGATGATGAAACAGCCTCCTTTCAATATAAAACCAAACACAGGCAACTCAGCCTAAAACTATGGTATGACCTAACACATGACTGAATAAACAGTGACCCAAAACTGGCAGTCAAATCCACTTAAGAGGCAGCAACAGGTGGTTAGTATAGAACAAATAATGCAAATAAATAATTTCAGGGGTAAAACAAAATTTGAAATAAAGAAACAACCAAGTGTACAAATTAACCTGGAGGGCTAGAAGTGATCTCTCATCGTGTATATGCCATGAGACATCTCCACCTTTGGCCTTGAATGACTTCATATGCTCCTCTATGTGTGCCAAATCCTTATCCCTACATCCAGCATTCACCACCAAATATATATGATCATCCTTGACCTTGGCAATTACAGAATCATCAATGGCACCGCCCTTTTCATTTGTAAAGACAGTCAGAGTCCCAGTCCCATTGGCAAGACTCGCCACATCAGCAATGACAAGCTTTTCAAGAAAAGGAACACAGTCTTTTCCTTTCAGGCTTAGTCCGCACATATGAGAAACATCAAAGAGGCTACCGTTCTCCCTGCAATTCAAAGTGGAGTCCATGATTGAGTCCTTGTACTGGATAGGCATGCTCCACCCAGCAAAAGGCACCATCTTCCCTCCATTGGCAACATGAAAGTCATAAAGTGCAGTCTTCTTAAGCTCAGCTTCTGTGGCGAATTGCCGAGCTATGGCCTTCTTGTTGGGTTGGGCAAGTTGGCGGGTAAATGACTGTCCAAGTTGCCACAAAGCCGCTCCCCTCATCTTTTAAAAATATCTGGTTAAACACATTAATACTTATAGGAATGAATATCAGAGAAACGTGCCTTAATCCTGGGACCCTTAAACAAAAAACAAATCAATGAAATATCAAATAACCCACGATTAGCTAGGATTGGCGTAGTATTAATTGACCCATGATTTGATATAATGGTTGATGTGGGGGGGGGGGGGGGGGTGAAATTCCACGGAAACTGAATCAAACAATCTAATTTTACACATTAATTAGCCAGAACAGTCCATAGAGTGGGAGCGGTTGCAGGGTGATCAAAGAAAATACCAAATGCCAAATAAACGTTAAAACGAAATTTTCAGGAAAGCATCGAAATCGAAGAGCCATTCAATCGTGTTCATAGACAGTTAAGAACAATCTACAGATTGGCATGCAATATGGCACGTGAATGAATCATAATAATTGGCCAAATTGAAGTGCATTGATTGCTTATGAGTAATCTTGAAACAAACCAGCACACTTGAATAGGTCTATGGATGCTACCGATGAATCATCTAGACTCTAGATCTCAGATGTACTGTTCTTACCAAGAACGCAGATCTTGTAAATAAGAAGAAGAAGAAGAAGAAGAAAACATTAACGTTGATGCAAAAACGTTAAGACAAACAAAGAATGAATAAGGCAGATGGAGGGAGCGATATAACTAACACACGTAGGTGGCTGTTGCTCCTCAAAAGCGAACGGATCCGAGAGCGGCAAGGAGCATTTGTGCACCCGACACGGAGACGGTCCTGTGACTCTGCCTGGCTTCTTTTCTATTCACATTCACAGGTACACACGATTGTGAGAAGTGCACGGGCAAAAAAAAAACAAAAATACACATTTATCTATTTTTTGTTTCTTTTTTTTTTTTTAAAGAGGAAAATCTGGGAGACAGAAATACTCCATCGTTAACGAGTGGCGGTACGAGGTTTGGTAAGAAAGAGATAACGGCGCGTGGAGTTCCGGTATGGATCGGTGTTCTTTTGGTCCGTATTTCTACGAGTACATCTAGGTTGTATGTAATGCGCCGAATCGGGCTAAACGATTTAATAGGAATAAATTCGTATTTGATTTGATAAATAATTATTTTTGTTTGTTTGTTTAAAAAAATTACGTTCATGAATAATATTTTTTCATGAACAAACGAACACAAAAGATTATGTTCGACTTGTTTATATGCAAAACATATGTTTACGAATAATATTTAAAAATATTAATAATTACAAATAAATATTTATGAATAGATAAATAAATAAACAAATAAATAAATAAACAAATAATTAAATTCACAAACAAACAAACAAAGTAACATGTTTGTTTATAAATTTTGAATAATTATTATTTTAGTTCATAAACAGTCAAATAAACATATAATCTCTTGAGTTCGCAAAAAAATGAACAAACGAACTAATTTCACTTTGGATCACCCATATTAAATTATTTAGTCAATTCAATTCGCGTATGACATATGGAAAAATAAAAGCACCAAACACATGAACATAGTATTTATGTGGTTTACCCTATAATGAGTAGAGCTACATCCACGGTATGACTAGCAATCGACTGATCACAGATTCTCCACTAGCAATTTTGAATGATGCACTACTATCCAAGGTTCACCACCTTACAAAATATAGGGTTCATTACCCTTTAGGTTAACTACTCAATTTCAACGACAATAATCACCAATAACCTCACTGTTATAGTTTTACAATGATAATGAAAATAAGAAAATAAACACAAAAATAACAACCTTGATGTTAATATTACACCCTCTGATAGTTTGCAAAGTAAAGCTAGGGATCATCCTCAAATTAGAATATCTCAAATAGATTGGCAATGCTCAGTCACCAAGCTTTATCTTCTTCTCAAATAATACGGATTTTCAATGCTTTGAGCTCCTTTCCATTCTCTGATCTTTGATTTTCTTCTATCTTTTGTTCTATTTTTTCAGCCTCCACAACCCTAGTATATGTGCCACAAATCTTACCTATTCCTTAATCAATCTCTGGCTCTTGATTTCACTTTGCTAATCCATCCCAACCATTGGATTAGCCATCTTAATTAGGATGGTAACCTAGTTAGAGCAGTCAAGCCTAACTAGGTTATCTTAGCCATTGATCTCAGCCAAGCCTAACTAGGTTATCAGTGGTAACCATTGATCTCTTTTTCTATTTTATCTCAGCCATTGGATTAAGCTTATTTTACTGAATTAATCTTAGCCATTGGATCAAACTCATTTAAATCAATAGATCTTAGCCATCCATCTCAGCTCAATAATTGATTATGGCTCACTCAATCTAAGTCGTTCATCCACAAAAGCTCCACTTGCATGTACTTGGCCTTTACACGTGATTTGAAAAACCCTAAGTCATGTGTATCTCCCTCTGCCTCTGAAGCTTGCCATAACGTTTGTCATCCAATAAGGTTGACAACAATCCAAGCCGGATAGCAAACCGAGACCTACGATCTCCCCCTTAGGAAATATTAGAAACCATAATTTATTTTCAACTTTAACTCAATATTGTGCCAATCATTGACGAAAGTTACCATCATGTAAAGAAAGTACTAACTAACCGCCGATAAAAATTGATATACCAACTGATGAAGACAACAAAAGATTGAGTACTCTAGCCCAACCTCAACATCAGCAGTACTTTGTTGTATAAACAAAAAAAACCCTTTGACATAATCATGACACCTTCCACAAGAAGAATGCTTATGTGTAACAACAACCAACAAAAAACTTGTCACGCCCCTAAATTCTGAAATCCTCAGAACTAGGAACGCGATTCCCCACGCCCACTCCAGGGGTCGAGGAGTTGGTGATTTTGTCAACCCTGTACAATACTACAACGGGGGTAGCGTTGTACTTATAAATAATCCGATGCAACATGCAAGACATTAATAAATATATCTGCAAATAATATTATTGAAGTCCAGTCAGCATCCATAAACACAAAGTAACAAGGTCCAGCTATCCAAGGTAATACAACTATCACGGACCCGAGTCCATAAAATAAATAATCAAACCAATAAAAAATCCATAAAAAGAGAATCCTACACATGGAGGTCCCGTCCTGCTCCGCTATGGCTCCGACGGCTATCCCCTACAACCTGTAGGAAATAGAAAAGTAGGGTGAGCATGTATGCTCAGTAGGTGGCCCCCATCTCCAGTACCCCACTACATAAACCTTTAAGTCTAAATGCTCAGTGTATGTTTGTGACCGTGTAGTGTCCTACTATCCCACAGTAAGCTTACATAAATTCATAAATTATAACATCTATTGCATCACAATCCATTTATTAAAGGTTCACATTGAACCACTCAATCATCAATAAATTCCCGTAAACAACTCCTGGGAATTTAATTCACTACTAAACGGCCATATGTGGGACCTGTGGTGTCCCTAGAGACCACCTGCCACATATGGGACCTGAGTTACCAGCCACATAGGGGACCCGCAGCCTCATGCCAGCTCTGTGTGGGACCCACGGTTACCCAAACAGCTCCGCCATCAAATTCACACATGTGATCAAAAGACAAAACCAGAAACCTTTCCGTGGCATTACAGGATATTAAAATTGCCAAACAATAATATTAATGTGTCACAAACTATCATCATAACCAGACTTATAACAGTAAATTTAACGACTTCAGTTAAATTAATCTAACCAAACGAAATCAATCCGTTATCATATCACCAAATTAAAAGAAAGAATATCAACTATGAATATATATATATATATATATAAATTCTGAATTAATTACCAAACATTTATTTTATATATATATATATATATATATATATATATATATATATGTTTATAGATTCATTTATAGGTATACAAATAATTTTTATTTATTTATTTACGCTGGGGAAAGGGGAAAGGGCAACCGGCCCAGTGTGAACTTGCCAGCCCACTAGGGCTGGCGGCGTTTCAAGGGAGGCGGCATGGAAGCTGCCGCCTCCTTCTCTCCCCAACCGTCCAGGGGGCATCGATCTGCTCCTACCCCAGACGACGTGACGCGCGGGAGCATCCCTTGACGCTGCAGCGCCACTCTCACTTCACCTCCTTCGCACGACGCGCGAGGGTTTCTCTGGGGCAGCGCTAACGCTGCCACCCCTCGCTTCCTTCCCGACCACGGCGGAGCACCGGGCTACGCAGGGTGCTCGGCCACCACACTGGACGTCGTCTGCCACCATCGCACGAGACATCGCCGGCCGCCTCCTCCGCGTGGCACACGAGAAAGCTCCAACGGATGCTGACGCTGCCTCCCTATCTCCTCCCTACACTAACGATGCAACACCAGACGAAGGCCCTATTTCGTATAATAATTATATGTATATAACTATGTTTCAAGTCACCAACCATACTATCCACGTTCAATCAATACGAGGAAATCAAGAACCATGAACCACCTACCTGATTATAGCCTCGAATGATCAACTCGACAGTTTGCTTCAAACTTCGCTGCTCCTCTTGCCAAGCTTGCGCGCGCACAACGAAAATAGGGCTTCTACCCTAATTTTTTATTTATACTCTCTTAAATATAATAATAATAATATCAATAATAATATTGTATTAATAATTAATAATAACAATATTAATAAGGTCTTTATATTTAATGCTTGGGTTAATAATAATAATCATATAATAATAATAATAATAATAATAATAATAATAATAATAATAATAAACCCAATAATCGCAATAACAATAATCGCAACATTAATTATTATAATAGTACCCGAACTAATTAAATATTCGTATTATCATTATTAAAAACCACACATTAAAATAATTATTTTAATAATCATAATAATATATAATAACAACCCCAACCTATTTAAATCACTGAATAATAATAATGATCGAAATTGCTAATACATATTTTTAAACTCTAACCGGGCCTAACTTCCGACCTCCCTCCGATACGGGTCCTTACACAACCCCCTCTGAAATGTGCATCTCACAATATACTATGAAGGAACTCCAACGCACTCCCCCCAAAGGCAAGGAGTATCAACTTTATATCAGCGGGCCTGTGGACACTTGCATGACCTCACGGGACCCTGGCTGACGCAATTGGATCCTGCCCGACATTGGCCGACACAGCCTCACGTTGCCTGATGTGGTGACTGATGTTATGTCCGACATGGTGCCCGATGTCACCTGCCCGATGTGGTGCTCGATGTCACCTTCCCAACATGGTGCCTGATGTCACCTGCCCGAGTGGTGCTCAATGTCATGCACGACATGGTGCCCGACGATAGCTAGACATAGCTTTTCTATTGCACAACATGGCCTTTTTACTAGTCCGACACTATGTAACACCTGCCCAAACACTTCTCCCCTTTAAACTTGTACAACACTAAATGCACAAAACATGAACACTTCTCCTCCTTGGACAACAATTCCAATGCAAGAACACTCCAAACAAGTCTAAGACTTGATAGGAGATATGGGGGCTCCATAGGAACCTAGAGGGTATCTGGGGTATAATTTGGCTCCCTCAATGCAAGGGGTGCACACCAAAATTGGCTCATTGTTGCTTAAAGAACTCATGTGGAAGAGGCTTGGTAAATATGTCAGCTATCTGCTATTTACTGACTATAAAACTCAATTGAACAATCTTCCTCTCCACTTTGTCTCTCAGAAAATAATATTGGATGTCGATGTGCTTACACCTGGAATGATGAACACTATTCTTGCTAAGACTTATGGCACTCTAATTGTCACACTTGATCATTATTGTCCCAATAACTCCTCTTGTTAAATCTATGCGCTATCTCTTCATCCAAATCACTTGTGTGCATGCTGATGCTGCTGTTATGTATTCTGCTTCTGTCATGCTCAAGGAAACACTCTCTTATTTCTTGTTAAGTCAAGATACACAACTGTTGCCTAAAAAGAATGCTCTACTAGATGTGGATTTCTTATAATCTCTGCAACCAACCGAATCAACATCACTATAAGCAACTAAGGGTAAACAATCATTTTCTAAATACCACAACCCATAAGTTTCTGTCCTCTTGATATATCTCAATATCCTTTTAACTGCATTCATATGCGATTCCTTCGAATTAGCTTGATACTGTGCCATGAGACAAACTACTTGCATTGTAAAGACTCGTATTTGGGTAGTTTTGAGAGATAGCCATTCTATAGGAATGTAACTATCTGGACGGTAGTGTAGTCGTCGATGTGAGCATTTTGACTGTACTTGGGCCTGATTCCGAGTCGGGCCCCATTTGACCCGATTATTGACTTTTCGGGGTTTATTGGTTGACTTTGCGTTTGGGCGGTCATTTGGGTGTAATAATATCTGTTTAGTGTTGTGCTCGTCATTTCGAGCGTTTTGACTGTAGTTTGACTCAATTTGGAGTTCGGGACCTTTGAGGTCAATTATTGACTGGGTCAATGGTTGACTAGGTCAGTTGACTGGCAGAAATATAAATAGCAGAAAAAAAAAAGATGAAGCTTTCACTTTACGTTTCACGTTTGTGCGTTGAGAGAGAGAGGTTGAGAGAGCTTGGAGGCCTTGGCGATTTGGGGCGATTTGGGTTCGTGGAGCTCAAAGATTCACTTCAAGTAGGTGTCCTTGAACTTCTTATCTTGATTCTATGCTTGGTATGCACGAATTTATCATGATTTGGGATGCACGAATTTATCGTGATTTATGAAATTGAGCATGAACCCTAGAATTTGGGGAAAACCAATTTTGGGTTAGATCTAATGGTTTAGTATAAGATTTGTGGTTAAGAACTATTTTATATCATTGTGGATATATGTTTCTGTGATTTTGGGGTTGATTAATTGTGTTTTTCATGAGGGTTGATAAGTCAACCATGAAATTCTGGGTTTAGATCTAGATTTCTGGAAAATCTGGAATTTTATACGTGTTTCTGTTGTTTCTGCGCGATTTAGAGGTGTTCTGAATGCATTTTAAGGTAAATATCGCAGTCTGTTGCGTAGAATGCATGTTTGTGCATGTCCGGGGGTTGCTGGGTTGATTCCAGACGAAGAACAGGCAAAAACGATGATGAACAGTACCCTGGGAGCGTTACTGGGTCGAACTAACGAAAATCCGAAGTTCTGGGTCGTAGGGTCGTAGTTCGTAGACCCGTAGTTCATAGGTTCGTAGTTCGTAGTTCGTAGACCCGTAGTTTGAAGGTTCAAAGTTCGTAGTTCGTAGTTCGTAGTTCGTAGGGTCGTAGTCCGAAGGTCGAAGATCGTAGCCTCGCTTCGAGTCTTCGAGGCGCGCTGCAGCTCCGCACTCCGCAGCTATGAGTCGCCGTTCCCCAGCTACGAGGCGCAGGTTCTGAGCTACAAGTCGCAGCTCCAACAGTGTAACTGGACACTGGACAGCACTGGACTGGACCTATTTACACCGTAACGTATACCCATCTACACATTTAAGTATCAAGTTACTATATAAATAACGAAATACCCCCCATTTGGATTCAAAGAAAAATACTAGAAAAATTAATTCCCACTATTTCAAAATGTGAAAATTGGGATTTAGTATAAAATCTCGAAAAAACCTAAAAGTTCGTAGTGGTGAATTTTTGGAAAGTGGGGTTAGACATCTTAGAAAAATCCCCAAAAATCAGATTATCTTATTTATGATATGGGAACCCAATGTCGGGACTTTTGATTTCAAGAAAATAGCTGCTATGGGTACTTCCTTCATAAATCAAGGATTGAGGATTTAGTTGTGAAGACTGGCTACAGTTCCAAAGGAAATGCTGAGAATGATTTGCCATACTAATGTTAGTATGTTGGTGTGAGGTATTGGGGCATGGACTCCGTGACTTGTTTGGGTTCTCACCGTGATGCACCGATGGTGCGATGTGGTTGACGGGGCAGGCATATGCGCCGATGGCAGGCCTGTGTGGCGACTGTGGCCGGGCATATTGCGCTGTGCCGTGGCAGGCATATGCGCCGATGGCAGGCCGGTGTGGCGACTGTGTCCGGGCATATAGCGCTGCGGTAGGGCTGAGTGCCCTGAGCTGGGATCCTGTGGAGGATCGTGGACAAGCTGTCCTGTGTAGGCAAGCAAGGTCCTGATGTTTGTTTGCATGCTGAGTCCTGATGATTGTGCACACTACACAGTGCACGAGTACACAAAGCATGTAGTATAGACTTGTATGTCTGCATGATATGGAGTGTTGGGGTCACCTACTGAGCTTGTCGCTCACCCCTACTTGTTGTTTACCTTTTTCAGGTGTGACCCGAGACTAGTGGAGGACTTTCTTCCAGGGGGACGCCCACTACTCTGATGTATGATACAGTACTGTATTCTATATTTTATTGTGTTGTATCCCGGACATGGGTCCGTGGACAGTTGTATGTGCATATTATATGATGTAATGTCTGTCTGTATGACTGTTTGACTTATCATGTGCATGATGATGTATGGGAAAGTACAGGATTACCCTTGATGTATGACTGTACAGGGTTGCATATTTGAGACAGCACCCGCGGTGTAGTCTCCTTTGGTGCTAGTCACCAACCCCTTGACCTATCGGGTGCGGGCAAGGGGAAGTCATGTACCCGGTTCCGGGTTCCCTGGAATTCAGGGGCGTGACATGCATTATGTCTAGTCTAGTAGGTGTCAAATATAACAAACTTCCAATCATGCTTCTGTAAAGCTTTTGTATTACATTAACACCATCTTCACCCTTTAAAATTTGACACTTTATTTCTATAGGGGTAGAAACGGGCTTACAATCAGACATGCCAAACTTTTGTAGCATATCTCTTATATATTTTGTTTGTGATAGAAAGATGTCATCCTTTCTCTATTTAACGGACCCAAAAATTATAACTCTCATATCATTGACATTTCAAATTCTGCCTACATCAACTCAGCAAATGTATCACACAATTCAACTTTGTCACCAGCAAATATGATGTCGTCAATGTACATAATCACTGCAAGCTAGCCTTTATCACTTTTCCTGACATACAAGTTACTGTCCGATGTTCGTTTCTTGAATTGAAGTCTCTTCAGATATTTATCCAAACGAGAATACCACGCTCTTGTGTCACGCCTCAGATTTCTCAAATACTGTCTGATGTTCCTTTCTTGTGGGTTTCTTAGATTTTCCAACATCGAGAAACCGGTTAGTGAAGCCCCATGCCTCGCACCCAGGAAGACAAGGGGTTGGTGAATGGTCACCTAATAGGGCTCCCTCTCGGCATGACATGCACAAACCATACAAGAAAACTACTCCATATGATAAAACAGTGTTACATGTTAAATAGGGTCACCAGCCCCAAAATATAGTGTTTCAAATAAATTCACCCAAACCCATAAGAGCATAGAAGTCCCAATCCCAAACATTGTACATGATCTCAATTAAAGGAACAAGTCAAACACTCAAGCTCCAACAGTGGTGTAATCCTTCTAACCCCTACTAGGTCATACAGTAAAAAAAACTTCAAAGGTGGGTGAGCAAACCATAGTTCAATAGGGGTTACTCCTCCCTAGACCAACCCAACATCTCCTCGACAATATGCTCAGTGTAAATATGTGCAATGTAGTGTAGTCAAAGTAACAGTAAAACACACAAAGGATTCACAGGTGGTTCCCTCAATGGAACCTAAATACTCGGGTCCACTCTTGGACCGTCCCCTCAATGGGACTTCAAGTCATGTCCTTCCTAGGACTGTTCCCTCAATGAAACCTCAATATCTCAGGTCCACTCTTGGACTTTCCCTTCATTGAGATCTCGATATCTCATGTCCACTCTTGGACTGTCCCTTCAATGGGACCTCAATTTCACACATCAAAGCACAATAGCAAATCACATCATTACCACACAGAACATCTCTATTAAAGAACAACAATTCTTATGCATGCATCCTATACACAATGCAACTTAAATACACATTCCCAGAGCATCTCCGTTTCTTATACCACATTTATCACAAAACATCACAATACAATAAGAATATACTCATTAATGTTTGCAATGCATGAATCCAAATAACACAATACAATCTCTTCCGAACCATTATACCCAAACAGAGTTTAAAATACCAATAACTTAATTTCTCCACAACTAGTGAAGCATACTTAAGAGGACAAAACCACCTACCTCAAATTCGGATGATCTTGGTGATTTCAAATCGTCAAACCCCTCCCCTTCACTGGCTGCCTTCCGCTTCCAAGAATGCAACACCAACGATCGAATTGATTAAGATCTCTCTCTCTCTCTCTCTCTCTCTCTCTCTCTCTCTCTCTCTCTCTCTCTCTCTCTCTCTGTCTCTCTCTGATGGCTTCCAAAAACAAAAACCTAGAAACCCTAAAAATATAGAAAAATAAGATGTATATCAAAAATGCGCTGTTGTAGAGTTGATGTCGACCAAAAACACCGTGGGATCGACTGCTTATTATTGAGTCAACCAATCTCCACATCACACAAGGTTGATCTACAGCTGGCTCGACCACGTCGACCACACATTGACCACATTCCACATCGGCCAACACACATGGGAAAGCTCTCGGGAAACTGCTCTGGTCAACCTTGACCATATTGACCACACATCGAATTTCATCTCGTATCGACCAAACTCTTTGGAATCTCCTCTGGTCGGCATCGACCAACCAACCCGCCAAGTCGACCACATTGACCAAACCCACGTCGACCAAGGCTGCATCGACCATAGCTTCACATGATAATCAATCTTAGAATCTCCAAAATAATTTGGAAGGGGCACTGCCCCCTTGACTCCTGCTTGCTGACCGGGCAGTGAGACCCTTGCTAAGGCGTTGCGCCCTCGTACTCTCGCTAACCGTCTGGCCAAGAGTCCTTGCCCAACCACACCAATGACAAAATTCTCACCTCCCTAAAGACGAGTCATTACAATAAGGCACCTCAGAACATCTAATTCTCAGGACTAGGACATGGGTCATTATATCTTGGCTCCTACTTCAAGCCATATAGAGCTTTCTTCAATCTGCAAACCTTGGTTTCATCATCCCCAAGCATGAAACCATCTGGCAGTTCCATATAGACTTCTTCCTCCATATCCCTATTCAAGAAGACTAATTTCATATCCATATGAAAGATCTTGTATTTTAGATGTGTAGTAATTGCCAAAAATATCTGTATACTCTCCAACCTAGCAATAAGGGAAAAGGTTTCATCGAAATCAACTCCTTCCACTTGTGAGTAGCCTTTGAAGACTAATTATGTCTTTTTCTAGATGATTTTGCCATCTTTATTCATCTCATTTCTGTAAACCCACTTACAACCAATTACATTTTTGTTCTTGGGTATATCCACCAACTCCCATGTATTATTTTTCTTGATTTGGTCAAGCTCCTCATTTATAGCCTTGATCCATAAAGGTTCATCTTGAGCCTCTACAAATGATGTAGGCTCTACTTGTGAAATTAAAGTTGTAACTTGAATCTGTCTTCTAGTTCTCATTGGTACATTAACATCACCAATGTTTTATGCTCTTCTAGTTTTAACCACCTAAGAGTTAGTTAAACTCTTTTTTATTGACTTTAATTCTATTTCGTTAGCTTCTATCTCTGAATCACTATCATTGCTTGAGCCTGTTACTTCCTTATCCTCACCGGTGGTGATCATGGTAGACTCTGCTTTTCCCAATGGATCATCAACCATTGTTGTTATGGTCTCTTCTGGGTTTTATATTTCCATAACCTTCACATCACAACTCTTAATCACCTTTTATAATCTATAGTTGTAGATCTTGTATGCCTTGCTGGTGATGGAATAACCCAAAAATATTCCTTTATTGGCCTTCTTATCAAACTTTCCAATAGGATCCTTCCTTTTGCTATAACATGGGCTCCCAAAAACCATGAAGTATTTCACTGTTGATTTATGCCTATACCATAATTCATATGGAGTCTTGGTAGACTTAGACCTCAACAAGGTTTTGTTTTGCATATAAACTACAACTTATGTAGGCTTCTTCCAAATTTTTGTGGAACGTTGTTATCAATCATCATAGTTCTTGCCATTTCCACAACTGCTCTGTTATTCCTCTCTAACACTCCATTCTGTTGTAATATTCTAATGCTCGATCTTTGATGGAGAATCACATACTTTGCTAGATAAGCCTCAAATTCCCCAGAAGTAAATTCACTACCATGATCTAACCTTAAGGCTTTGATCTTAAGCCCGAGCTAATTCTCAACTCTTTTCTTGTAATTCTTGAAACATCTAAATGCATCACTCTTAAACTTGAGATGTATAATGATGGTCTGTCTACTAAAGTCATCTATTAGTAGCATAAAGTACCTCTCTCTATTGATACCTTTGTTTCTCATAAGACCACATAAATCAGTGTGTACTAGACTCAACAAACTTGAAATGTTATGCTCCTTTGGTTTATGCATGACCTTTGTTTACTTTCCTTCTTGACAAACACCACACACTATGTCCCTATCTCTTTGTAGATAAGGTAAATCAGTCACAACATTATTAGTGACTAAAACCCTCATGTTCTTTCGGTTGAGATGCCCTAATCTCCTGTGCCACAAGTCATTCTCATCTGGTTTGTTAAAAAAGCAAGTTTTTTCACGTGTACCTTGGATATGGTACAAATTTCCATTTGTTCTCTTACCTTTAGCAATCACATTTTTCGATCCTTTCTTCTTGATAAAGCAGCTTTTGTTGGTAAAGAAAACATCATATTCGTCATCACATAGCTGATTGAAACTCAATAGTCAGTGTCTCAACCCTTTAACCAGATACACATTTTCTGACTGTAATTGATTGCCTCTAATTTTTGGCTTTCCTTTTCCTTTGATTTGCAGTTACCCATTATCACCAAATTTAACTGTGCCACTTGTAATGGTTCAAGCTACCCATAGCCCAATATTGTTCCGCTTTGAGCCACTGTTCGCATGACTTTTGTTCTTGGTAATGCCCATTAACACCCCAAAATGTGCTATGCTAGATAGGTATCCATACCCTCTTTATGAGGCACACTTCGTTCTCTCCTCAGTCCAATGTGGGACTTGCGAAATCCATGGACTCCACAGTCCACCCTCTTTAGGGGGCCCACGTCCCTGTGGGACTATGGCACACCGACTTGGGTTTCCAACTCTGATACCATCTATAACAGTCCAAGTTACCTGTATCTCGATATTGGTCCGCTTTGGGTCACTGCTCACTGATAGGGTGTTTTTGTCGCACTAACGCTCTCAAAATAATATTTATAAACCTAACTAACCTGCAGAACAGTATGTCAGGGTCGATCCCACAGAGACACGGTTAGAAATCTATAACTTAATTGCGCTGCTATTGTCTAAGTAAATAATGGTAGAGAAATTAAATAAAGAAGAAAAATAATAAATTAAAATAAATAAAATAAAGTAATCCTAGAAAAAAGGGAAAATAAGGGAATAAAGGTCTAAGGGTTGAGGTTTACCATAATTTCCAATTCCAAATTATAAGGTTCAATTAATTATTCCTATTAATTCTCTGACATGTGAAGGTAGCCGATCCTAATATAACTGTCAACCGCTTTCGCGCAAATAGTAGCGTGCCTAATCCTAGCAGCGGTCTACTCTCATGACCTGTTGAAATAGGATCAAACCTATTAATAGGTGATCAACCATAAGATCACGAACTACTCTCATGACATGCAAGTCCTAGGTCTCATTCTATAGTTCCGAAAATTGAGGTTCACCTTTCGGTCCTTCCCCCCAATTATCTAAGACATGTAATAGGTTCGCAATGCCCAAACATGGATTCAATTAATAGAATGAAATCGTTTATGAAAAAGATAAGAAATAATTAAATAAAAACTCATACAATAAAAAAACTGGGATTAGGCTACCCCCAATTTGTAGGAAGAACGGATTATCCCATAAGAATATAAACATATTTATATATAAAATCATGAAATTGGGATTACAAAGGGAGAAAAGAAAACAAACCAACCTGTCACGAAGGCGTACAAACGATCCTCTCCTAAAACCAATGTGTTGTTTATCCAAAATCACATAAAATTCTCTAAAATCAAAAGAGAAATCTAAAATCAAAACTAAGATTCTTGAGCCGTCAAGGACGGCTCCCCAATGGTTCAAAATCCCTAACTCTAACCTAAACATGGCCTTTATATACTCCCCTAATTATTACATTAAAATAATTTAGAAAAGTATATAAAATAAAAAGAAAAAGGAGAAATACCGTCGACACAGGCCATGGCCACCAAAAACTCGCGGCCATGGCGACAGTACGTTAGATATTTGTGAAGGTCGACGACCATTAATTTTGCGGCCATGACGAGAACTTCATCGTGAACAGTAAAAGATGCCTGCCATGGTCAGGCACTGCGTCGCCATGGCCTGGGTAAAGTGTTTTTTAGATGTCTAACATAATTTAATGCCAGTTTTGCCCTTTTTCAACTCAGTTTGATTTAAATTGCTCCAAGTACCTACAAAACACACAAAACACACCAAAACACGACAAAAATACTAAAAACACATATTAATCAAATAAAACATAACTCAAACACAATAAAACACTCTAAAATCTATTAAAATAAGATATGAACACATACCAAAAATGCATATAAAATGTGTTCATCACTCACATGACTTTTGTTTTGGGTAGTGCCCACTAGCACCCCGAAATGCGTCATGCTAGAAAGGTGTCCATGCCCTCCTTATGAGGCACAACATGATTCATTCTCCCCTCAGTCCGATGTGGGACTTGTGAAATCCACAGACTCACAATCCACTGCCTTTACGAGGCCCACGTCCTCGTGGGACTATAGTACATCGACTCGGGTCCCTAGCTTTGATACTGTAATGACCCGTGTTTAGGGATTGTGAGGAGTTAGTCATTTGTGCGTTTGTACAAAGACTTATCCAGGTGGTTAGTGAGAGCCCAAGGGCGCACTGCCTCGGCGGGGTTCTCGCTGCCCTGGAAGCCAAATTATTTTGGAGAAGCTAAGATGGATTTTCATGTGAAAATCTGGTTAATGCAGCATTGGTTGATGTGGGAGTGGTTGACATGGTCGACCTGGCATGGTGAGTGGTCGATGTTGACCAGAGGAGATTCCAGAGAGTTTGATCGATACGAGATGATTTTGATATGTGGTTGATATACGGTCGACGTGGTCGAGGTTAACTAAAGCAGTTTCCCAAGAGTTGTGGCAATTTTGTTGGTCAACATGGAATATGGTCGACGTGTGGTCGACATAAGGTCGACGTGGTCGACTTAGCTGCAGACTAACCATGTGCAATGCAGAAATTAATCGACGTGGGTGGTTGGTTAACGCGAGAAAAGGTGGTCGATGTGGTCAATCCTACGGTATTTTTGGTCGATGTCAACCCTAAGTCAGCGTATTTTCGATAATACGTTGTATTTTTCTGCGGGAGAGATCATCGTCGGTTCAATCATTGCCGTTGTATTCTTGGAAGAGGGAGGCGCCTATCAGAGTGAAGCAAGGAGCAAGGAAGATCCTTCAAGTCGAAACCCTAATGCAACCGAATTTGAGGTAGGGATTCTGTACCTTTTTTGAACCTATTATAGGCTTAGATCATGAGGTAAATGATATGTGTATGTATATATGTAAATTCATATAGGTGTGATCTCCTATATGAATGTTAGACTTCGTTGGCATGTTATGCTTGTGGATGTTGATGAGTGCGGGGTTAGTGGGGATAACGGGTTCGTTTTGTGGTAGTGGATTATGGAGGCCATTGGGGTGTCCATTTTCTATTCATATCGTGGTCGCATTCATTCGTGGTAGTTCCGCGGTAGAGTCTCCTGGGAAACCTAGGAAATTATAGGAGGGTGGTGGTTGAGAACCTATTATGTGGATATGATCTAATTATGGCTTGTGTGATGGGTGTGAAATACATGTATTTATTTTGATGTATTATGGATATGTATTATTGGGATGTGCTTTATATTATGCTATGTGTAAAGTAATTTTGATAGCTTGAGAGGCGGTGATTTTGATAGCCTGAAGGGCTGTAATTATGATAGCCTAAGAGGTGGTGGTGGTATTAGCCTGAGAGGCTGAGGTTGTGAACCATATGTGGTCTGTTCATGTTCCTTGTGAGTTTGAAATGCTTCTTATGAACTGTTTATATGTAATGTCATGATACTCCACTTGTGCAGGTCATCATGTAGATGCTAGGAGTATGAGATGGGTTGAAGAGACATGATCCCTACTGAGTCGTGGTTGCTCACCCCTCCTGTTGTGATTTTGTTTTTCAGAAACCTATAAGCGTTAAGTGGGACACCAAGGTGGAGACTCAAAGTTTATTATTTTGTTGTTTGTTTTCATTAATTTGCAAGTTGTTTTAAGGAACTGATGTAACTCCATGTGGGGAATGATGTAAAATAAGTTTGACTATCTAAATGAAAGCAAGTGGTTTGGTTTGTGAACTCTTGGTATGTTTGTTCTGTTATGTTTTGTGTGTTATCGTTTAACCCAACTCCTTGCCTACTAGGTGAGTAAAGGGGAGTCACAAACCATTTTCTTTAAATTGGAAATTCGGGGAGTGATAGATACCATTTGTAACAATCCAAGCTACTCGTAGCTCGATATTGTTCCACTTTGGGCTACTGCCCGCATGACTTTTGTTTTTGGTAGTGCCCATTGGTACCCCAAAACGCGTTGTGCTAGAGAGGTATCCATGCCCTCCTTATAAGGCACACTTCGTTCTCCCCTTAGTTCGATGTGGGACTTGTGAAATCCACGGACTCCACATCATTGCTCTTTTCAGTAAATAAATTCAGAAGCTCTCTGTTTCTGGTCATATGTGATGTACAACTACTATCTAGTATCCATGTTGTACTGTGCTATCTGCATTCAACGCAATCTCAGCGACATTAGCCTTGTCCTTTGGTTTGTACTCCATCTTGATAGGTGAAGCTTTTTTAACATTTGTCACCTGTTGAGCTCTCACTACCATGATATCAGCTTCATTATTTACTTTGAAATGAATTAGTTAGTATTACTCTTTTGGGATATGTTTTGGTAGGATGATCATGCATCTTCTAGCTATGTGACCCTTCTTACTGCACCTGTAGCAGTAAATATAAGCCAAACTGAACCAATGTCCTCTGCTCTACTAGGTTCTGTTACATTGCACAAACTTGTGTCCTTCCAACCCACAACTGAAACAATACCCTTCAATTTTTATAATCTTTATTATTTTTGGAATAACAGCCTTCATATCAACAATGGTAGTATTCTTTTGATTCACTAAGGCCTTTGGCTTTTTAACTTTTGAAACCTCCCTAGTGGTTTTAATGCACTTTCCCTTGGCCTGGACTTTTTGTTCATTATTTATGAATTCATTGATTTTGAGCTCTTTGGAGTTGTAGATTCTTTCTTTTGCAGCTGCATCCTAAGCTCACACACCTCAACATCCAACCTCTTAACATTTGATCTTCCTGATTCAAGTTCCTTAGTGAGATCATTTACAGTTTTTATATACTCTTCAATCTTCACTTTCAATTCCATCAACAATCTATTCAAATTGTCATATAGAACTTTAATCGTTTTCTTCTCTTTCTTCAGAGATTTAATTGTGGCCCTTTGTTCAATAATCTTCTTCAGAGCTCGATTCAGTTCCTCTCCAAAGTCCTACTTTAGTTCCTCTTTTTCACACTCTTCCTTTTGTGAAGGTTCATCTTCTTCTTGACTTAGTTCTTTAATAGTATCTAGTGCTTCCTCTTCAACTGAACTTGAATCATTCATAACAGTGCTAAGATAGTTTCTTAGTTTGCTCAACTTCTGATTTACTATTTGCTTGCTCTTCTTCTGAAAATATGGCTTCTTTTTCCTATACTGATCATCTTCAATATTTTTCTTATTAGCATTCATCTTCTCAATTGGACACTCTTGAGCAAAATATCCTCGACCTCCATAGTTGAAACACGTAATGGTAGACTTATCCTTCCCTTTGCTTTTCAGACTAGTTTTCTTTCTGAATTTTCTAGACAACAAAGCCTGTAGCAACTCCTCTTCTTTATCCGTGTCATCCACACTAGTAAAGTCTTCTTTCTCTAATCAATTTAGCTTTCCCTTTCTTGGCATGAAAAGCTATCTCCACTAACTCCACTTTCTTTTTCTTGGAAGATTCACCATAGCTTGATACTCTCACCTCATAAGTAACTAACGTACTTCTCAATCCATCCAATGTCATAGTTTCATACTATTCACTTTCTTTGATAGTGGACACCTTGGGATTATATATGCCCGGTAGTGATCTCAGAATCTTCTTTACCACACCATTCCAAGTTTCAGGGCTCATTTGACAAGAATATTTGGTAGTTATTGCTTGAGAAACATAAAAACTTTGAGCAGCCAGGTATTTTAACATTCTACCTTTCCATCTCTAATAGTTTGTACCATCGAAGCTCAGTACACCAATTCTCCTACCCATACCAGAAATATCCGTCACTTAGGAATAAAAATAAACACCTCCCATTCAAATCTAAACCACCCTGTTAAGCCGATTAGATTCAATGTTGAAATTTTCCATTTTGTAGCTATGTCACCCAAAGATTTAACTATTTAAGTCCCCAAATCACAAAAACTCATACCTAAACACTACATATCATGTCTTAACCTCAATTTCTCAACTATAAAAGCATTAAAGCACAAGAAAATGATAAATTCACACTTTAGGGTTCATAAACCAAATTTCATGAATTTTGTTTTAAATTTTATTTTTTTTCTACCATAGCAACAAGAATTGAAGACATATGAGTGAGGAGAACGAAACTTTATCTCGAATTTGGTTAAATTTGAGGCAAAATGTCAATCCCTTTGCAAAACCCTAGCTTTCTCCTCAAGCTCTCTCTCTTTCTCTCTCTTTATGCGTACATAAAAGTGAATTTATGGTTTCTTCCCTATTTATCTCTATTTATACTTCTCATTTAATTTATTAAAATATCATAATTATCCTTATAGGGCCCTAACTCCAAATTGAGCCCAATTATTGTCAAAACGCTCTGTTTGACGAGTACATACTCATCTAGACATTTTCATCCTCACAGAATACCCCAAACACAAAGTCACTCGACCCCACTACAACAAATCCCAAAATTAGCATTTTGGGGCTCTGAATCCAAATTAGACCCACTCACAGTCAAAACTCTCTATTTAATGCCTACATCGTTGTACTGATATTCATAACCCTCGACATGCACTCCATCACATGGCTATCTCTCAAAACATCAAACACAGGTCATTATAGAAGTTACCCTAAAATCAATCTTCAAGGGTCCAAAATGATTTCCAATTAATGCTGATATTTTTATGCTCTTCTGGTTTGCTATGGGTTGTCCTTGGATAGTTTGAGCTCTTTTTGGTGGCATACTTAGTTAAACTAAATGCTCCTACCACATAGGTAACATGATGATGACAAATACAACAAACATTTGTTATAAAAATGTAGAAAACATTTGAAGAATATCCAAATTATTGAAAATTTTAAACACAAGTTGCAAACACCATTGTTCAGGAATTTAAAAACTACATGAAAACCAGAAAATAACTAAATCTCCAACAAGACTTATACGATATCCCCAATCAGGGGGCCACATTGTTGTCTTTCTTTGCTTCGCTGGCTTGAGTGATCTAGTAAGGGGTTTGTACCGATATTTGGTGTAGTAAGCATCATTGCAATGTTCAGCCACTTTCCCTTGATTAAGCTCTAAACTCTTTTTTTTAGTATGACACAATCCTCGAGGGCGTGGCCAGCTCTATTACTATGGTAGGCTCATCGAGCATCCGGTTTGTACCAATCGGGGTTGGGTGGCTTCATTTCCTCTATCGGTATAGGGCTCACCATTCCTGCCTCTAATAGTTTGGGATAAAGTTTTGTATAGGTCATTGCGATCGAATCGAACTCTTGCCTTGGCTTTTTGAAAGCTTGATTTGGTCTAGGAGGTGTGTATAGGGCCCTTGCCTATCCAGATGGAGGTCATGCTACTGGAGTTGCATATTGACGTTCTCCCTAAGGCTGATAAAATGGAAACTAAAAAGGTGATGCTAGTACAGTATATGCGTCCATTGGAGGCACCCCATAATATCTTGGTGTAAGAGGAAAATATGGTTGTGTACCAAAGTTCCCCTAAGGCATTGACGTACCTTGCCACATTATTTGGACATCCCATTCCTTCTTGCAATTAGGAAGCTTTTTTGATGCGTTCGAGCTATTTCCAAAAAGTTTGCCTCCCTTTATGCCGCTTTCAATTTTCTCACCAGAGGCAACTAGGTCAACATAACTACTTGTCACATTACCAATTAGCTTCTCATAGTAGACTCCCTTCAAAATACCGATGAAAAGAGAAGTGAGTTCTCATTCTGTCAAAGGGGGTTGATCCTCTGCTACAGTTCCCTCTAACACCTTGCATAAGTTTTGAAGTTTTCATTTAACCTTTTCTCCAAATCCATGAATGCTAGCCTATCTAGGGCTAATTCGGTAATATGGTTGTATTGAGAGAGGAAAGCTTCTGTAAGGTATTTCCACATTTTGATGCGGCTTCCTTCCAATTGGATATACCAACGGAGGGGTCCACTCGTAAGACTATCCTGAAAGTAATATATCAGCAGTTTGTCATCTTTTGCATGAGCGGCCATTTTTGGCAGTACATGATAAGGTGGTGTCACGCCCCAATTTCCTTCCACTTGGAAAGGAGTAGTGACTGTCCATGCCCGCACCCGAAGGGACAAGGGGTTGGTGCAAGCACCTTAAAAGGACTTCTAGCACGGGTGCTGTCCCAAACCTGCATAATCAGGCTAACATGCCAAGGGGCATGCTCCTGCTCCCAAACCATGCACACAAACACAAATTGAATAACAACATCTCATTTTATTTCATTTCAAAGACTAAATGTTTATTACAACCCAGTCGGGGAAAAACCCCTATGAAGCCATAAATAAAACCAAACCAAAATCCAAACACATAAAACCAGAGTACAACAAAGGAAATAATATAAAACTTTCAGCCTCGGGGGCCTAGCTCCTCAGCCTTCACCTACCGTCTGCTAAACCCTGCAAAAGAACAGTTTATAGGAGGGGTGAGCAAACCACAGCTCAGTAGGGATCAGTCTCCCCAGACCCGTCCTGGCGTACAACATGCATGATATGTGTATGCTTGTGCTCGTGTCGTGCCTAAGGCTAACGCGAGCAAACATCACCCAAGAAACACTCTTTACCTGAACCCGCACCGAAGGGCGAGGACACCCCGCCACCACGGCGACATGACATACCACATTCAGGCGAATGTTGCATGGACACCAATGCAACATTTTCCACCCGAGTCGATATGGTCAACCACCTCCTCGGGCGCCATATCTACCCTCAGGAATGGGTGTAGACTTAGCCCACCGTCGTGAGTGCTACACCGAGACTCAGGACCACGTCCTGGCCAAATCTCAAAGGGGTCCAGCATTGTGCCTGGCCCATATCTCGCTCGGTCTCAAACAGATCAACGGACGACGATAACATTACATCTCAACATGTAAACTCAAGACAAGCATTTACACTTTATCTCGAAGGACCAACATGGTCGATACAAGCCACACACATCAGCCTCACAGGCTTAAAATCAAATACAAATCAAACACAGTACACACCATCACACGGGTATATCATCAAACACCCATATACAAGGTCTCACAGGCATTATATTGAATACATGGCATGCAGGCCTCACGACATTTTATCAAATACATAGTGTGCGGGCCTCACGGACATTCCATCAAACACATGGTGGGCATAAACAAACCCAGAAAATCCTCAAGCCAAATTCAACATCGGAATCAACGAGAATATGCCACTGAAGGCCAACATCCATATAGGAGATCACACCTATATGGATTTACATATATATATATATAGGTGAATATCCTAAAACAGAGGAGAGTTAGGAAGAACATGAATCCCTACCTCGGACTTTTGTCCTAACCTCCACGCTAGACGGCTCCCAATGACACGAACCACCACGGCAACAACCGAGATCCTCTCTCTCTCTCTCTCGCGAGTGCAGCAAAGGAAGAACACAAGAACCCTAAACTCAAACTCAAGCCCTCATTATATAGACACTACCCACATCAAAACGACGTAGTTTTGATTAAGTAAACCCAGGATCAAAACGACGTAGTTTTGATCACACAAGTTAGCACCTTTCCGCACCCATATAGGCCAAAATACTCGGAATTTCAACATGGTCATTTGGAGAAAGTTCATTAGAATGTCAAAACCAAGGGGACCATGCAAAAATATGGCTGCACGCCAATTTGCACGTGAATTCCCCAATTCACGTGCAACTCCATATGCACTCCAAATGCTCTCAAACTTCACCCCTAGCCTCCTTGCATCATTTAGAAGACAACCACACTTGCACGTGAATTGGACCCATATCACGTGCACCTCACATACACGTCCGTTTGGCCTGAAACTTCTGTGGTAGATAGAGGACATCATTCTAAGCATCTTTCCTTTTGCACGTGAATTCATTTGAGCCCATTCACTAGGTCAAAATCTAGAAAAACTCTACTCAGAAGGCAAAACTGTGACTAACTCAAGGTACGGGTCCTTACAGGTGGTCTCTAGGGCACTGGATGTCGTTGAACTTTTCAAAATCAGGAACCTTGAATTTAAAAGGCAACAACAGGTCTGGAACAAGGCATAAATCTTGTACCCCAGTCATCCCAAAAGACTCTGTTTTCTCCATAGCTGTCACGCCCCCGAATTCCAGGGAACCCGGAACCGGGTACATGACTTCCCCTTGCCCGCACCCGAAAGGTCAAGGGGTTGGTGACTAGCACCAATAGAGACTACACCGCGGGTGCTGTCTCAAATATGCAACCCTGTACAGTCATACATCAAGGGTAATCCTGTACTTTCCCATATATCATCATGCATACAAAGAGTCAAACAGTCATACAGACATCACATCACAGTATGCAAATACAACTGTCCACAGACCCATGTCCGGGATATCACATAAAACAATACAGAATATAACTGTATCATACATCAGAGTAGTGGGCGTCCTCCTGGAAGAAAGTCCTCCACTAGTCTCGGGTCACACCTGAAAAGGGTAAACAACAAGTAGGGGTGAACGACAAGCTCAGTAGGTGACCCTAACACTCCACATCATGCAACACATATAAGTCTATACTATATGCTCAGTGTACTCGTGCACCGTGTAGTGTGCACAAACATCAGGACTCGACTGCAACAAATATCAGGACAACTTGTCCACGATCCTCCATGGGATCCCAGCTCGGGGCACTCGGCCCTAGCTCCACGAGCTCAACGGCTCAACTCGGGCCTTAGCTTTTCCACGGCCATATGCCCGGCCACGGTCGCCACACGGGCCTGCCATCGGTGCATATGCCTGCCACGTCAACCACATAGCACCATCGGTGCATCACGGTGAGAACCCAAACAAGTCACGGAGTCCATGCCCCAATACCTCACACCAACATACTAACATTAGTATGGCATGTCATTCTCAACATTTCCTTTGGAACTATAGCCAGTCTTCACAAGTAAATCCTCAATCCTTGATTTATGAAGGAAGTACCCATAGCAGCTATTTTCTTGAAATCAAAAGTCCCAGGCATTGGGTTCCCATAGCATAAATAAGATAATCTGATTTTTGGGGATTTTTCTCGAGATGTCTAACCCCACTTTCCAAAAATTCACCACTACGAACTTTTGGGTTTTTCCGAGATTTTACACTAAAACCCAATTTTCACATTTTGAAATAGTGGGAATTAATTTTTCTAGTATTTTTCTTTGAATCCAAATGGGGGGTATTTCGTTATTTACATTGTAACTTAAGTATTACTTCAATGTGTAGATGGGTATAGGTTGCAATGTAAATAGGTCCATCCGATCAAACCGTATTTCGAATCGCCCGGTGAAACTACATTTTCGAATCTGCATTTCGAATCTCTTTTCGAACCGCTTCACTCTCGAACCTACACTCGAACTACCTTCAAAACTACCTTCAAGTACCCATGAACCGCCTTGAAACTCCCTTCAAGTACCTTCGAACCTTCGAAACGATACTCGAAAATTGCACATTCGACACTCGAAATTACACTACATCGAACCTACCTTCGAACCTTCGAACCTTGAATCGCACATTCGAAATTTCCAATTTCCATCGATCTCATCGGTGTTCTCACCCATTCACGACGATTCTGTTCATCATCGTTTTTCACTGTTTCTCGTCTGGATTCAACCCGGAATCTCATAAAACTCATACCTAATACTATATATTAGGTTTTAAATCACGTCTTACCCCTCCGAACGCATTTAAATACAAGATTCAACCCAAAATTGGTTTTTCCCCAAATTCTAGGGTTCAACACGAATTTGCATGATTTCATCAAATTCTTACATGTTAATCCAAAAAACAGCAAGAAAAGGGTGAAGAATCAGTGGAACACCTACCTGGAATGATTCTTGATGCTTGAACGAGCTCAAAACGCCCCAAATCGCCAAGGCTCCAAGCTTCCTTCTCTCTTTCTCTCTCTAAGCTCTCCAACGCAGAAACGTGAAACGCTGAAACGTAACGTGGAAGCTCTCTTTCCCCTATTTATTTTTTTTTTGCCAGTCAACTGACCTAGTCAACCATTGACCCAGTCAATAATTAATCTCCGAGGTCCCGAACTCCAAATTGAGTCAAACTACAGTCAAAACGCTCGAAATGACGAGCACAATACTACACAGATATTAGTACACCCAAATGACCGCTCAAACGCAAAGTCAACCAACAGACCCCGAAAAGTCAACAATCGGGTCAAACGGGGCCCACTCGGAATCGGGCCCAAGTACAGTCAAAATGCTCACATTGACGGCTACACTACCGTCCTGATAGTTACATTCCCATAGAATGACTATCTCTCAAGACTACCCAAATACGAGTCTTTACAATAGCCTTTAACCTTTCTTCTATTTTCTTCAAACTGGGTGTCTTGTTAGCTTCCTTGGACGCTGGTGATTCTAATGCTTCTACTATATTTCCCAAGGGTGGACCTAGGGTGGCACTTACCTTGATGATCCATGAAGGATATTAGATGGATTATATACTGGTATAGTGGTGGGAGGTTGTACAAAACTTGGTTATTGTACTGCACCTTGAACTTGATTTGGAGTATAGTTATTTCCCCTTCTACTGGACCTTTCTCCATTTTCATTGTCAACCTAACCAAAAAGTCAAGTATAGTCTTCATTTAATTCTAAATTTCTAACTGCCATAGCTCGAAGCTAGTAAGCCTAGTTTTGGTATTGTTCACCTTTGGACTGGATTGCCTTGCTTCTGCCATTGGATGAGCTTTATTGGTTTTTTGAGATCTCAAGTTGTAGTACTGCACAATGTTGATAGCTAATTTTGAGAATAAAAACCACAGTGGTAAGCTCGCAAAATATTTTTTATTTTTTGTTTTTTTGAATGAAGGCATGAATGCATGCATGGATTTACATGAATTTTCGTACAACTATATAACACATGAAAACTTGAATCTTATAGGCTAACATGATATGTTGAATGAAATCTTACATCCGACATTAATGTTTTTATGATGAAATGAAGGGCATGTGAATTGATGAAGTTACATGTTAGGGATCCTAAACTAGCTGGTGAATGATAATGTAAACCTAAATCTAAGTTATGTTTAGTGTTTATGTCCTAAAGCTATATGAACAAATGTATGTATCAAATCAAATTTAGTAAAAAAGATAATAATATAGACAATTGTATAAACCAAGACAAGATTAGTAACAAGACCAATAATATTCATATGAACAGTTATATAAATCAGGATGAGATTAGTAAAAAAATAGTTATAATATTTATAAGATGGTAGTGTAAAACATAAATGGCTATAACAAAATAACAAGGCATGAAATGGATAAACTTATCCTTCAAAAGGAAGGTTATAATGGCCAAACAATGTGTGGGTTGATGCCCCTAATAAGCTTCTATTGTTAAGCCTATCTTATTCATTGGTTCTCAAACTTCTTCAATAGAGGGCTCCGTACACCATGCGATTTACTGGATGAGGGCCTTAAAAAAACTTAATGCTTGAATGAGGAGTTCGGGGCTTCTTTGTGGATAATGATCAACACGCAAGATACAGTACTAAACCTCACTAACCTAAATTGTGACAGAAACCCGGGTATAAGGTTATGCATGAATATAAAAATTAGGAAAATCAATAAAACATGACTATTATGACATCAAAACGCGTAAATCACAATTATCATATAACAAGGATTAAGCGAAAAAATAAACAATTAAACAAAGAATATAAACAATTAAACAAAAAACAAGAAATAAACCTTTTAATCCTATCTCTAGGCCTAACTCTCTAACAATCATAGCAGAGTCGTCAACTGTCATCACCGGATCTTGTCTGGGGGGACTGCTTTTATGGTAGTTACCGGATCTCTAACAGTACTTAATATGTCGCCAAATATTGTTGATTTGCAAGTGTACAAAATCGCACAAGTAATACATTGGACAATTAAGTTCAGTTATCAAACCCTAGGAAAGGTGATTGAATAGAAATCTTATTTTATCTCAGATGGTTTAAATTGATTATTGTTGGTGTTTTTTATTTAAAAAAGATTACAAAATTCAAATTACAATACAGTTTTAGAAAATTAAAAGTAATTCAATAACTTAATTTGGAGTTTCTGAGTTATGGAGAGAATATTGAATTAGGACTTCATTTGATGCATTTTTTTTTTCTAATAATAACATATTCTGCTGAATTCATGTTTATGTCTATTTTCCATCTATTACCAAATTACTAATTCATGAGCTAGTCTCTTTCAAGCACAATAGCTCTATGGACACCCTAACATGGAGGCAAGTGACCTATTAAGTACTAGATTATTTAACTGAGAGCTAACATCACACTCACTTTTCATTTGGTAACCTAAATTTTACACTGGTTTTCACATATTATGTAATTTCTAGTTTGATTATCTTGAATTTCTGATAATTATATTTCATCTTTCATTCCATCATATAATTACCTAAATTACAAAACAACATGGTCTATATCATTTTATGCATATAATCAAGACTCTCAATAAATAGATAAATAGAGAACATGGATTTGCATAATATTCCAGTTAACCCATTACATCAATTTCCACTCTAACCCAATCATGGAGTTTTAAGCTAGCATACTGGGTTTATAAAATACAACAGAGAAAGAGTACATGATTGAAGGGAAAAGAAGGTAATTGTGACTGCTTGAGTGTGGATTTGACCCCTCTGATGTCCTGCTCCCAACTGGTGGTGTTCTAGAATGTTGTTGATGCTCTAATCCTTCCAAAATTCACTGAATTCAGCTCTTCAAATGCAATTACAAATTTTTAGTATTTTTCCTTAATTTTTCCCACTCCTTTCTCTTCCAAAATCTCTTTTTAAATAGCCTCCATCAATTAGGGCAACAGTAAAAATGAGTTTGCATTTCCTTAGCTAGTTTTAATCATAACCTTATAGGGGTAAGGCACTACAAATGATGCACCTGTCTCATTGAAATTGTTGGGCGTAGGTTGTTGTGCTGCAAACTTGGGAATTGGGTTTGTTGGCTCGAAATTAGTGCATTTCTAACAAAAATGACGTGGTTGGGTAAATGAAACTTCAACCGGCCAGATCCAAAATTCACCCGATTAGAAGAGAAGTTAACGATTCAAGCTTACAGGAGTCCAAATTAATTTTATCAGCGTGGTCGGGTGAGCCTCATCCGACCATGTCTATCTTTACCCGACTAGAAGGAGAAATGATCCGTATATTCTCTAATCAGCAAAATATGGCTTTATCTCACCTGATCAGGTGAACATGCCTTTACCCTACCAGACTCTTTCTTCACCCGACCAGAAGGAAAAGTGCCTAATTGATGTCTAAATCATCCAAATGTGCCATAATAAGCTTGGTCAAATGAACTTATCCGTTCATCAAGTCTCGGTCAACCGTCTTTTGTAGTTTAGCTACTAGCAATCTCAATCTCTTGTTTCTATGGAGAAATCCCTAAGTTCAGCGAAAATAAAACAAAATACATACAAAAACTCCAAGTAAAACACCATTTGGTGGTAAGGATGTTAGAGAGAAAATCTAAACATTTTTGGGTGAAAAAGATATATGATACATGTCAATACACACTAGAATATGCCCTAAAATAGTGGTCTAAATGACCACTATCACCAAACATATGCAATATGTATATCAAAATTTTCAGAAAAGATAGCAGCATAAGAAAATGATAGCCTTGACCTTACCCGAGGTGCCTTTTGAATGTCGACCATCATTTAACCGTTTATCAACGATTAAAATGCGATTTTGGTCATAACTCCTCTATTTCTTATCAGATTTGAACACGGTCAATTGTGTTGGCGTTCAATTTCAATCCTCATTTATTTGATATTAGTCCTATGGCAATTAGAGGTCTTTGGAAGGAGTAACCCAAATTACACACCTTGGGTTGGCGATCACGACTTTTTTTATTAACCTGCAAAATGTCATTCAAACAAAAACGTCATATACAAATGATAATCAAATTTGAAAGTATTTGTCCAACTCAGACAAAACAGGATCTAACAAAAAGATTTAGCATGTAAGACATCAAGACGGGTAAAACCCACATCACCAAAGGAAAGAAATTTAGTCTTAATTATTACCTTAAAAATAATCTTAAAGTTATGAAAATACAACAGATTCCCTATGCATTAGTTGTAGGTAGTCTAATATATGTTCATGTATATACATGTCCAAATATTGTATATATTATTAATATCTTAGACAGATATTTATGTAGCCCTGGAATGGGTCATTAGAAAGCAGCCAAATGAATTATGAAGTATTTACAAAGAATAAAAGATTACTTACAAACATATAAGATATTGGATCTTTTGGAGATCATAGGCTATTCTGATCTCAATTATGATAAAATCTATGATGCATCCAACCATTGGATATGGTTGCAAAAACTTGTCATTGGGTTATGTATTCTAGAAGGTATTGAAAGACCATTTATGTTATATTGTGATAATAAGTTAGCAGTGTTACATTCCAATAACAATAAAAGCTATTATGAGTCAAAGCATATTGACATTAAGTTTTTAGTTGTGAACGAAAGTATGCAAAGTAGATATATATCATCTATATAACATATTGAGACAAATTCCATAATAGAATATTTGCTTATAAAACAGTAAGGTCTTTTATGAGTACATTATTAAATATAGTAAAACCGTTTTGATCCTATAATAATATATTATATTAATGGACAAGATTATTTTGATATTCCCTACAAATTTTGGAGTGCCCTTATAGTTAAACTCATTTGTATAGTTACATATGTGACACAATGAAATATTGTTAGAAAAATTTCATGATTTAGGATTACATATGTAAATATTAAACGCATTATGTTATCTTTTCATTAAACCTAAATTAAAGTAATCTAATTAAGATTTAAAATTATAATTATCATGAAATTAATGTGTAGATATCAAACTGTTCTATCTAATTTTATGAGAATTCAAATTAAAAATAACCAACTATAATAAAGGGTTATGTTCCTTAAATTATATGATGCTCATTTGAGTTGTCTCTTCATCACAGAGCCATTGAGAACTATAGCTCCGTTTGATAAATGCTTTTTTTTTTTTGAAAACATGACTCTTTTTAAAAAACTGTAGGTCTAAATTAATTTCTACCACTCAAATAATTTTAAATTCATCAGATTATTATTTTTAAAAATAATATTATTTTCAAAATAATATCATCTTATGAAACACTCCCTAAAATTCACAAAAACTTGTGATAATTTAAAATAAAACAACTTGTACACCAAACCCCAAATATATATTCAGATATCTTCCATTTAATTTCTTTATCAACAGTCTTCTAGATAAGAAAAAATGTATACACAGACAAACTAACAACTTAGTAAAAAATATAATAAATTCAAACCATCATTGTTTGAAATTCTTAGACTCTCAAAGAGTCCTTGAGTAAACACTTTATATTGTGTTTGTAAATTTATGATTAGTTATTATATTATATTGTTTTATTGCTTCGGCAAAATTATAAGCCCACCATTAACCACTCAATTCCCCCCATTCCCCCCATACGCCATACCCGTACTCCGTCATTGTTTGTAACAAAATTTTCCAACAAAAACTAAAAATGAGGAGCTATATGTACATGACTGTAATTAGTTTAATTTAAAAAGGATAAATACTTTTATCCCAATGTCATCAGATGGTGTAATATCATTTATGTTTTAAAAAATATATTATGATATTACGTTATGTCATCATCATCTACTGCAAATAATAAATATTATAGTCCTCCAATCCATCACACATTACGTCTGACCTTCGTAGATATGATGGCGTGGGATTTATTTCATTTCCATTTTTGTTTCTCTCCAAGCAAGGATTCTTTAAATTGATTTATTATTTTTTTAATGATTCAATATTAAATTATTAATCAAACGTGATTAATTTTTTTACTTTTCAACCCATTAGGCAGTTTTAATAATTGATGAATTTATTAATTTTTTGATGATACCAATCATTATCGATTTATAATTAAACGATATACATTGAAAAAAATTAAATGTATATAGTATAAAGTAATTATAAACCAAATTAAAATATTCACCAGATATTTATAAGTACACATTTTTGCTTTGAAATTTTACAAATGAAATGATAAATAAACATGGAAAAAAATATTATCTCAACTTTTATCCTGAGTATTAATATGTTGATTTGAGTGTTACTATTAAACATATATAGTTCATACAAAGTGCATGAGACTGACTTTTTTACTTTGCTTTATGTGTTTTAAATTTAATAAATGGATGTAATGAATCAGGTTAATAGCATGTTTGAATATTCTCACTCAATTTCAACAAGCACAAAATATAATTTTTGATCTAATTATTTATATAAATTTTATTTGCAGTGAATGATTCAAATAGAGTCAGGATAGAGTGGGTAGATGCATACTCTTAATTACTAGAAAAATAAATAAATTAGATAATATAAAAGGATAAATGAATAAAATGTAAATAAAAAGATTCCCCTTGGATACATACAAAACAAGAATGGGACAAATCATTTGAGGCAGACAGATACGTGGCGCATTCCAGAAAGCATAGACACGTATCGTAATGATCCCAAGCTGAATTGAAAGTACGATTGACCCTACGAAGAAGGCATGCATAAATATAAATGAATCACTAAAGAGAGAGGTCGAGGGAGAGGCCTTTATGGATTTGAAAATTTGGAGTCGTGTCATGACTCATAACATGTACACCATCTTCGCCCAGCTTCTGCGGTGTTGAGTTGTGATAAGCTTCCGCGGCAGATAAGGATGACCTCAATGATAGGGACAACGACGTTTCCTTTTCACACCCCTCATAGTTATCAACGCCTTGAATCACCTGAGATAGTAGGCTCGTACGTATATCAAACCCAGAACTTATACACATACATATGTTGCTATATATATAATTGTTTTCAAACACAACGTATATATGAAAAGAGAGATGGGACTAGGGAGGGTAAAATGTATATACATTGATGGTGTAACTATTGGCTAAGTCCTTGGTGACATAATAAGGATCTGATTTGTGCACCCACTTTCCCAAACCTTGCTGCTCTTCCCTGTGCATCCAAAATCACACCATGCATGATATATATAATTAGGTCTGTATATATAGCTCGTAGGTTGACACAGAACAAAATCGTGCACGCAGAAGAAAGTTTTATCTGTGACGAACCATTGAGCCGAGTTGGTAGATTTATTCTGGGTTTGTCGATGATCAAAACCAGTGATTCCATAGTTGTGATAGTAGGGGAAAGCATTCCCAGATTGGGGAGGCAAGCAATTTGACCGGGGAATGTGTCGCAGCATCTGACATTGGATCTTCTTCTCCGCCATTGCTGCTGCTGCACAAAATAAAAGGGTAGGGGACAATTATTTTTTTGTGACATGGATGACAAAATAGGAAAAAGTATATACAGTTATTGATCAAAGTAATGTGGAACGTACAGTATTTTAGAATCCCAAGTAACATATATTCAAGCGCGCCATTTGTCAATTAATTAGAATGAGATTAATCGCACTTAAAGGTTACGAGATTTCAAGGGCTAGTAGAGGAGGTTACCTTGATTGTTTATTAACTAATGTTTAATTGACAAAAGTGAAACATTTCTAACATATATAGACACTGCGCATGCATATATATATATATATATATATATATATCCATTGACGGTGTTTAATAGATCAATTAATATTGAACGTTGAAACCCGGCCCCTTTCTTGTCTTTCCATTCCCGGCCCTGACTTTTGATTAATCAAAAGAACTTCTAACTAATAAATATATTATAAATATGTCATGGATTTATAGTATATGCATACCTCGTCCCATCTGCTCATGCTTCATGCTCCGGTACATCTGTCCCCATAGAAAAACTCAGATCTCAGAAATAAATAATATTCAGAAGTATAGAAATAATAAAATTAATAAATAAATCATAAAACGCATCAAAATCAGTTTGGTCTGTTCTGGTCATCATCCGAACCTGAAGATGGCTTTTAACGTGAGATATGGTGAGTCCTTTGACATCCATTATCTGTAAGATCAGTTTTGGAGTAACACCTGCAATAATTGTGAATCAGCTGATTATTTAAAAATCATCAATCAATTTATATAACTAACTCAATAAATTATGAGGATAGATTCACTCAATAAATAAGTAGCTCTTATAGATTAATACAAAAACATATACAAGAAAATTTAGAATTATGATTCGCCACTTACATCCTTCTTTTTTTTTTTCTCTTTTTTTAGAAACATGCATGTTTATTAATTACAAACAAACGGACTTACGGTCTTCTCTGCGTAGGTGTTCGACGGCATAGACAAAACGAAGGTGAAGATCGGCCGTCCATCGAAGCCTAGGCCTTTTTGATCGGACGTAAGATCTCATTTGCGGTTGCCGTGTCTGCGGCGACTGCAAACTCATATCCGACAAATTAATAATGTTGTCAGTTGTCAACCGCCCCTGCCGCCACCGATCGTGTATGATGCCGGCAGCAAGCGTCAGTGACTCCGACGTATGCGAGTCTTCTTTTAAGCGAGGAAGACTGATTCTTGATGGGATTCTCAACTCCTTCAACCTTAGAGAGAGAGAGAGAGAGGGGGGGGGGGGGGGTGGGGGGTTTGCTGAATCAGAATGTAGAATAAATAGCATGAGACAAGCTAGAGAGGTGTTATGTTTTTTTTTTGTCTTGTTTGTCTCGATTAAGATTATTTTGGGCTTATTTTTGTATGGAGAATTTGTACACGGAATTTCAGAGTTTAGAATATATGTTCTAGTCCAACACTTCAATTTTGTTATGTCCACGTTTGTATCAATCACCTTTTTTTAAGTAACCCAGGTAAAAGAAACAAGTTTTGAATTCACGTACGCTCATCTACAACAAAGATTGAATTGTAATTCTGGGTTTCATGGTACTTCAAAACATGCATTTGAAGGCTCCTGGGTCCTTAATTTGTGCCTCCCTAGCTAGCTTTATCTGATGATGCTGGCACTGCCTTGAATGAGGATGACATGTCACATCAAGGAGACAGACACCACAGGGAGACTCGCAAATGGCAATATATAAAATTAAGATATATCTTAATGACTTATATTGGATATGATGATTCACTCTCATTTAATCAATGCACTGATATGGCAATATATCAAGTTATAAGAGATGATATGATGCTAATTATGTTGGATAATTTACTCAGATTGAATGGTTTACTGATATGGCAAGTCAGAGGATGCTAATTATGTTGGAATCCATCGGAGTACTGATATGGGAATTCTTCAAATTCCAAGAGATGTTCCCGATTATAATTAATGCAAGGTACATAAAAAAGATAAAAGTGTTGAATTCTGAGTTCTCTTCTAATATAATTTATAGTTTATCGGCCCGCTAGTGAGGCTGATATCTTTTTCCTTGATCAATTGGACCTTGCCTAGATTATAATTGCACAGTTCGTATACGAAATTGAAATTTTAAATAAAAAAAATAATATTATATGATGATCTAAGAAACATTAATAGCCGTTGCTGTCAATTCACATAGAACATCTCATGATAACTGAAAAGTTCTTAAATATGACACAAATAATATCTTATTAGAGCATTCATATCAAGTTCAGAATTTTTATTTTTATTTTAAAAAATAAATACTATATTATTTGATATATTCTATTTATTATTTATATTTTATTTATTATTATTATATCTATTTTTTAAATTTTTTATTTTTTATTTTTTATTTTTATTTTTTATCTCTTTTATTTATTATAACTATTCAGAATATACATATATCAAAAAAATATAATAAAAAATATTTAAAAGATAAATAATAATTCAGCTTTCTCTAACCTTTTTTTTTTAACTTTACAGTTTAAAGATGCATTATAATTTTTTACGAAAAAGTTAAAATGTTTCTAAATTAAAAAACTATTTTGAAGGAATATACTTATATATGGTCCAAGCACGATCGAGATAGCTGTCTGATGATTAATGAACTAAAGCAGCAGTCATTTCTAGCTCCAGCGCGTACTCCCCAGACGATATATATATATATTCCTGAATCATAAATGTATAATTGGCGTCTTACTTGTGTAACCTTTCTTTTGATCTTTTGATCAGGGTCTGCAGACAGAATAAATTTTCAATGAAGCCTGAAAGCTGATATGATATTCCCTTCATTTCAATGGCTACGTGTGATCTGGTAATTAAAAGTATAATGTTTTTAAATATATATAATATTTTGGCTACGTATGATTGTCCAATTTATCTCATGCCACATTTCCCAGCAAAAGTATCGTACGCACAAAAAAACATGTTGTTGGAATTTTTTAAAATAAAATATAATTTTTTAAAGTTATATATATATATATATCAATCACTTATTTATATGATGACCGCATAAAATTTGCTAAGCACGTCATAAGAATTGCATGGTTGATTGATTTGATTGTATGCTTTACATTTATCAGAAAATAGTGGGAGCAATCAAACATAATGGCTATAGATAAAGAAATAGAGCGGATATGTTTGGAAACCGCGCGAACAGATAAGTTTCGTAGGAGTCAGAATATTCAATTATTATTATATATCTGGTATACCAACTATGATTGTTTTAATACACGTGTTTTTATATATTTATATATATAATGTGTGATGATACAGGTAAGTATTTGAATAAAATCCATCTTAATGAAAGTCATCATCCACCTCATTTTCATGTCAAATTATTAAGAAATAAATAAAATCGTATTGACTCAGCGATATCAAATTAATTATTTTGTACCCATAGTTATTTCAAATCCTTACATATTGTTCCTGGGGACGAATTTTCCATATACGTTAATTAATAAATTAATTTTGTTGTATTTCTAATTTGATCCATCAACAAATCAAAAATTATAAACTAATCACTAAACATAATTATTCTTACTTATGAAATTATTTTAATTAGATTATTTAAACATGATAGTCTTATTTAATGCACAATGTTACACATAACATCACATATATTAGGTGAAAATTCAACAATCTCTCACTTGAACTATATATGTGTTACTTTATAATCATGCATTAATATAATTTTATGAGTACATTAGAAGTATTTTTGCTATTATTATCATTAGAAATGTGCATTTATCCGCTCAACTCCCGTCTGACCTTATCCAAACCTATATACTATTCGTGAATAAAAATTATATAAATGAGTGGATCAATTGAAAGTTTTATTTTATGATGAGTTGGGTTGGTTGACTGGTAAGATTTTTCAAACTCACTACCTGCATTCCATTCATTAAATTTTAAACACAATGCTCAAATGCATGCATGTACCTCCACAAACGGTCCACTTAAAGTATCAAAGTACTCTATAATTCACAATCTCCATCCGGCTAGCCACACGGCCGACACTACACCAAACAAAACATAAACACTAAACAAAATAAAAGTGGAATTTTATACTTCATTTTTAATTAAATTTGGTACCACGTTAATAGTCACATATGTTTACTAGTGGCACTAGAGCAACATACTATTAGTTCAGATAAAAGTTGAGACATTGTTTATTGTTTATTTATCATTTCATTTATAAAATCTTAAAGTAAAAATGTGTAATTATAAATGGCTAGTGAATAATCTACTTTTGATTATAATTACTTTATATTTGTACATTTATTTATTTTTTTGTGTATGTCATTTAATTATAGATCAGTAAATATCAGTTGGCACTCATTATATCCATGAATTGGCACCCGCCAAAAAATTAACAAACCCACTAATTGTTAAAGTTAGTGGATCGGTTGAAAAATAAAAGAATTAGTCACCCGCTAATAGTGGATCGATTGATGATTTAATCTTTCACCCTACCCCACTCAACCTATGCACATCCTAATTATTGTATGCATCATGAAACAATTTGGTTCATCAATTATATCAACATAAAATCAATAGTTATATATATATATATATATATATATATATATATATTAATACAACTGAATGATATAGATCAAGTATGGATGTGCAACATAGAACATGCAAAGTGAAGTAATCATGCAACTCCAACAGATCCGACTTTATACCTCAGTGAGTTTATTTTAAGCAAGTTCACAGACAAAATAAAACAAACACTCTATAACTGAATATTACTAAAATTTCCTTAAATCAAAACCAAAGGTACCGTACATATATTTGAATCTAAAAAATAACTTAAGTACAAACTTCACTAAAATGTATATCCTAAATAGATACAACACATATATGAGCAATATACTCGTAAAAGACTTGGGATGTTAATCCCTTAGTTAGCAAATCTATAACCATATGGTTTATACTGATATACTTTACAAATATTTATCTATTTTAAACTCTTTATTTATAACTAAGAACTTGATATCTATGTGTCTTGACTTCATCAAGTTCTTGTTCTTATTTGTATATAAAATTGTCGACCTATTGTCAAAAAACCTAAGCAGTATTTCTATATCTTCTACAATTCATAGTTTGTAGCCCTATTCTTAGATTGGATGCATCATAACATACTATAAAATCTTCTGTCATTGTGGAATGAGCTATGAGTGTTTGTTTACCACTCTTTCAAGAAACTGCTCTGTCATCAAGTAGGTAGATATAGGTTGAAGTAGATTTTTTTTACTATCTTGGCATTCAATGAAATTAGAATTAGAACAACTGATGATCTCCTGATTTATTTGATTTTCTATATGTGAGCATGTAATCCTTTGCCCCGTAAGTATGACTTATCCAAATTTATAAAAAACCAATTGATTTGATGTACTCAAACTTGAATATACCCCATGTGCAGGTTATGTCAAAGTAATAATTAGGACAATATCATAGATCATCTAATGAAAGATTTGTACTTTGATTTTGTTGAAAAGGAAAAAGCGAAACTTTACAAAAAAAAAAAAAGCAAAATTAAGAAATGAGAAATAAAAAGGAAAAGGTAAAAGGGATGGTATAAATAACATGAGTGATGGTTTTGTTAGCTAAATACTAGGCTCATTTCATTGATTGGTTGGGCTTGATTTTAAAGATGCAGTAATGTAAGTTGACGCATAAAATTTAAATGAATAGGAATTTAAAAATCTTAATCTTAAAATAAAAAATGAAAGACAAAAACAATAAAAGACATTTAGTTATGAAAGTTAAAGTAAATTGGAACTTTAAATAAAAATTGTTCTAAAATTAAAATTACAAAAGTTTAAAAAACACTTAATTAAGAATTGAATTAGAAAACAAGCATTCAAAAATAAAATACAAAGCAATAGTTTAAAATAAAATAAAATAGGAAAGAAAAGAGCTACGCTAGTCAAGAGCTCTATAACTTGAAAACTAAAGGGATAAGCTAAGAACTATTTTCAAAAAAAAAAGCAAAAACTTCTCATTTTATGTGTGCTGTCATTTTTTTTAAATCTCAACATTCATTCCTTTCTCTAACATTCTCTACTAGCCTTTTTTATGTCACATCTCCCTATTTATTAAATTAATCAAAGTTGTAAGATTTTTAAAAATACGACCAATGCCCTAGTTGGCAGGGTATGAGTAGCAGATGGTAACCAATCATGAGTGGACAAGGTATGTAAAGTGAATGGTGACCTATCATGTGTGGCATGGTACACAAGATATGGGCACTGATCATGTGCAAGGCTTATGGAATGGGTTATCTAAATATCTGGCACCAAACTTTCAAATGAAATGATGTTGCTTTATATATTTGAGACAAAATTAGAGATAAATTGTAACACCCCCAAATTTGGGACCTCCAAACCAGGTGCGTTAGCGGAAATTGAATATACAAATTTTATATCTATTTTAAACTATTACTTATTTCATCAAACAAATCATTTATTATTACAAATTTCAATCCAAGATCTTTAAGGTTTAGGGGTTTAGAGACTAAGTGTTTTTAACCCATTATTACATAACAAAGCACACGAGCTATCAAACTTAATAAATCTTTAAATTTCACACAACTTTATTTCCAAGCACGTCTCGACTCCTTATTCTAGTTTCTCCATTCATTTATTTACCTAGGGTTGGAAAAGAAATCATAAAAAGGGTGAGCTCAAATAGCCCAGTAAGGGTAAACATAAGTGGGCAAGGAAAATCATAAAGATATCGAACATAAGAAATACCATAAAAAATTCATAATGTTTGCACATCATACGTGAACAACATTTCACAAGGGAATCATAATATGGAAGATTATGTTTGGATATCGTATCATAACATCATGATTCAGGTTAATTACCCAGATACCATATCATAACATAACATATTATCAGCTGGATTGACACTCTCCAGTGATGTTCTTTACCCAACACATTGAAGGTCTTTCTGGAACCACCCATCATAAACTTACTTTGTCCAAACATAAGAGGTTATAACAACTTTAACATACATAACATGAGGCATATCATAGAATTCCAATAAAACATTCAAGGTTATCAAGGATACCCATGAATAGCAAAATGGTTATCTACCCAATCAATAGCATAGATTACCGAAAGAGAGATTAAAAAGAGACTAATGTTCTCAACAATAAAAATGAAATTAGGAGAATAAGAAACATAAAACTCTTACAATAATAAGTTCAAATAAAACATGATAAAGAGGAAAAGAAATGTGAGAAGGAAGAAAAGAAAAACCCTTACGATCTGCTTGTCGTTCTCCGCGTTCTAAACCTTGAAAAATATCAAAACACTAAATTAGCATTAATGCTTGAAAAGTTCAATATCACACATATCTCTGTTTTTTTATATCATACTTTAACTTATATCTTTTAATAGGCATACCGTGCTTGTAGGGTTGAATATTAATTTGGGTTCCAACTTCTATTGTGGTTCCATCTCCTATTTCGATCTCATGCATCGTAAGCCTCGAGTTGTGCAATAACTATATTATGTCCCGTGAGAGTTTTTGAATAAGATTTACTTTTTGTATTAGGCGAACAGAAAAGACGTTCGATAAGCCTATTTTTCCTACGTGTCTTCCACCTTAACCATGAGGGGATATTAGACATGGGTGTAAAGGGAAGATCTAAAGGAGATAAGGATGGGGATCGTTGTGAGGTTAAAGCATTAACAATTTGGGTTGCGAAAGAAGAAGGGCGATTGTCGGGGGAATTCATTATGGAAGTTGTTCCTTACGATCCTCCGCTATCTAGAACTTTAAAAATAAAAGAAACATTAAGTCAATATTCTCATCTTTTTAATTTAAGTATATAAAAGCATCTCCAACCCTATCCCTAAATAACTCCCTACCCTAATATAGGGAGCCAAATACAAACTGTAGCTATTCCAATCTACTCCCTAAATGGTTCCCTAAAATACAGAACTCGCTACCTGCCTCGCCAGATATAGCGATCCGCATCGCTCGCTACGTAAAATTTTAATTATTTTAATGCGTCGAAAAAAACTCACCCCGCTCGTAATTTCCTCGCGCTCCGGTCTCTCTCCCTCTCCTTACGACTCATCTCCCTTCTCCAACAATTCTCTCTGGCAGGGCCGACGACACAAGAGCTGTGCGGGGGGATGACGCATGGCCGTCGGGTAGGGGTGGACGACGCTGGGGCTGGGCAGGGAGATTGGATTTGGATTTGAATTTTCGTCGGCACGGCCTACCTCGATGTCAATGGCATCAGCGCTCTTGCCTACAGCCGTCATCACTCCAGTCGTTGCCGTCCGCTTCTGCCTACCGATGTTCGGCACTGCCCTCTCCATCATCTTCCCTTCCTTCTCCTCCCGAGCGTCGCGGAAGAAGTAGGATTCTGTGCCGCCTTGGTAGCCCACCACATACACATTCACGATGTCGATGGCGAGGGTGACCATTTCTTGGGCGTTGTTGGTGAGTGTGACCAACAGGAAACGATTGGGGTTGTCGATGGGGAACGAGCTAGGCTCGGGCAGCAGGCGGATCTCGTTGGATAGAGACCCACTCTCTAAGTGGTTGATGACGTCTTTTATGAATAGGGGCCATAGCTTTATGCCAACCAGAAGCACCAAATTCATCACTACAATGCCTCTGTGCCGATCAGCTGGACGTGGAAGAAAGGCACAACATCGCCGACGGCGAACCTGTACCCAATGCCTTAGATTAATCATTAAATTATAAAAAAATAAAAAAAAATTATATTTAGCTAAAATAGGGAGGATGGTTGGAATGAGTAATATAAAATTAACTCTCTAAAATAGCTTTTAGCTACATTAGGGAGGATATATAGAGAGCATGGTTGGAGATGCTCTAATAAAAATTCTATGATAGAATAACATATTTTAAAATAAGGTGGCAATGGCAACCATGCATGTATACACGAGGTGGTATAATCAACCATATAAATAACATATGTGAAGTGGTAAAACCAACCATGAATATAGTATATATGAGGTGGTAAAACCAACCATATAGATATACATAATAAATAATAAGTAACTTCAAAATTTCAAAATCTTGAGTATTACCTTTCATAGAACTTTGATGCTTGGTAAGTACCAAAAACAAAAAACGGTTTCAGTAGAGTATTTGGGATGTTAAGAGGGCTTAAGGGAGTGTTTGTAGAGGGAAATTTCGTGATATGGCTTGAGGGACTTGTGCAATAAAAGGGGAGGCAAAACACTCCTTATATAGGGCAAGGGTGGTGGTAGGTGGTAGGTGTGGTAGGTGAAACTTTTGTCCTTAATACCTTATTTTCTTCCCTAATTTTCTCCTTTTCAAGTCATTTGATTCCTATCCCATTATTATCTACCACGTGGCCCCCTTGTTTCCCCCATTTTTGAATTTTTTGGATTTGTTTGACTTTGAAGGTTCTTTTAGTCATAAAAGTAATATGGGTGCATGGCCTACCATTTTGACTATAACTTTCTAGATTCTTCATTAAATTAAATAAGATCAATTTGGATAGATTCCTAACTTAATTATCTACATTTCAAGACCAATTTCAAGTTTATTGGACTTGTATATCAAAAGTTATTGGGTTTTGAAGTGAGACTAGAAATTCTGGGCGTGCTACTAGACCTTTGTGCACTGTTTAAATTGTTTCTCCTAATGGGTTGATCCAATGAGTCTGAAATTTTAACCAAATATATATAACTAATTTGGAGCACCTTTTAAAAATATCAAGTCGTTTCGAGCTACATAAATAAAGTTATAAATTTTTAAAGATGACTTCCAAAACTGCACTAGTCTATCCTTTAAGCATAACTATTGGTCATGGAGTATTAATAAACATTTTTGTATTTTACAACTCTTAATAAATTTTGATGTGATTAATTTAAAGTTGTATCTTATTTGATTTAGATTCAATATGTCATTTAAGAAATTATTTATTTAATATAATTAAACAAACGATTGAAAATAATTATATAGTTAGGTAAAATAACATAACACCTCATTAGAAAACTTAATAACACACTTATTTTCTTAAACTATAATTTGTTATGAAAAGTAATTCTTATATTATGAAAATAAAATATTGAATTAACATAAAATAACATAATAAATATTTATTATTTTATTAAAAATCCTGGATCTCACATAGATAATAATTTATCGGGGCGGCGTTATAGTCCACTTTACCCTAGATTTGTTGTAAAAACTTATATTTAATACTTAATGTTAACCATGACCATCTCACTCATGATGCATCATTCACACGTTCAAAGCCACGCTGCTCGCTCGACCTGCACATCCTAACCTAGCGGCTAACACATCACAATTCACGCCATCACCTCTCATGTTCTTAAGCTCTACCCCTCACACCGCCAATGATAACAAGCAATGACACCTCAATGGCACTGCTCTTTGCTGTCTGACACTGTACAAACAACCAAGGATCAACGTTCGGCTTGACTTGATAAGGAGACTACTGCTAGGCTTAGACCTCATTTTGGCATTCCACCGTGTACCATTCGGTCTCCCCCCTTCCTCCTGCCTACGACAGCAGTCACGACACAATGTGTTGACGGTCGACCGCTCAACACCAAACGTTGAATGCCTCCTCCGCTCCTTGCCTGGCTTCTCGTCTTCTCAACGTATTTGCTCTCTACTACTGGTACAGTAATTGTAGACACCTAGACAAACTGCAATGGATGAGACAGTCTCCATCTAATAATTTACTATAAATTTGATAATTTGCTGCTCTCTTCTTTTTTCAATTCTTGTCGTAAATATACTTTTGATAACTGGTAATTTGATATTTAATTGAAATTTGGATCTAATTTAGGAAAATTTAAAATACACGAATATTTACATAGTGACTAGTGTTTATATATTATGATGTGTGATATTATATTTTAGTTTTACAATAAATAAATATTGAACACCCTAATAAATTTCCTAAAGTCATCCTGGTTATTTCTCTCAAATTAAAACTAGATTTACAATGTAAAATTCCCAAAATGCTAAAACAAGCATTCATCCCAAAGCCACCAAATATTTGATTTCAATTTTTTAATAAATTAAAAATCTTGACTAATAAATAAAAATAAAAAACAATCGCAGTGTCGGTGGTTGAGGCGTCAAAGCAATGTTTTCTCTAGATCTAGGGTCAAGGCTAAGGATGGCATTGGGTTGGGCTCGTGTACTATTTGACCAAACTTGACCCAAACACATATAGTTCAATTCCAAACCTGACTTGACTCAGTCGTATGGGCAATTCGAGTCAAGCCGGATTGGGGCAGATCGAGTTAGGACGGAACGTTTTACCTTATATTTACTTAAAAATATCAAATTGGAGCTGATCGGATAAGATTCGACCCTATGACTTTTCAATGACTTGTCGGGACCAAAAACTATCAAACCCTTGGCATTCTCTCTATTCTGGATCTGTTGAGGAGGCAGCTCTTCACTTCATCCCTCAACACCCAATGCAGTTCTGAGCGTCTTTACCTCTGATTAGCGTTGGAATGGCGAGATCGAGGCGCATCGTCGACATCCAGGCTTAGGGCAAGTGGGAACTTAGGTCCTGATAGGTTTGCTTAATGAATAACACCTATTACCCAAGCAAAGCAACAGAACCATCCTATTACTGTTCTACACTTATGGAGACAAGAAAAAATCACTAAAAAAAATCTTAAAATCATCATGGGGTTGTTGCCATCTACCAATTATGAGAAAAGTGGTAGGTGGTATTCTTCTAATTTTAATGGTTGTTCTTATATGAAATGTAATAGGATATCTCAGCTTCTGACTGCTACATCAGAGGAATGGTTCATGTTGAAATATGGAAGGGACTTAAAATTGTGTGGTTATAAGCCGTAGATTTGCATAAGCTAATTTTGGCTCATATCAGCATTGGCATCTTGAAGGATGACTTAAGAAATTTGTCTGTACTGTTTGTGTTGAATATTAGCCATAACAAGCTTGTTTAGCTTCCTACTACTCTGCTATAGCAAGGAGTAAGATATTAATATCCTTGTTTTTCTTCTCAAAACATTTATATCTTTTCTATGATATCATATTAATACACTATGTGTGTAAAGCAGGCTTCCCATGCCAAAATCATTTGATGTGTCATCTCACTTGCTGCAAACTATTCCAGAGGAGATTAGAACAGCAACTTCACTTGTCAAATTCGTTTTCTTTCTTTTATCTGTATCAGTCTTAGGTTTTATTACTAACCGTTGCTTTTACCAAGTGTTACACAGCGGTGTACATACATTGTATTTACATTATACGTTAGATTGAGCATATGCATTGTATCATTGCACCATTTATTATTTTCCGTAAATTAGATTTGTAAATGCATGTATATATATTCTCAATCGGGTTGTACTCAATACAAGGGAAAAAGGAGATTTAATTATTATATTTTCCACAAACTTCTATGGTATTAGAGCCATTCAAGAAATCACATACCCACTAACACTTGATTGCAATCCTCTTCTAGCAGTTAAGCTCTTTGACGATTTTATCAATCGACTCATGAAATCTTATCATGGGTGACGATAAGACCATACCCACCATTACCTCCACCTTACCTTTCTATCTCTATCCCTCCGACGGGCCACAAATCACAATCTGTCATATTGTGTTTCGTGGTAACAACTACAATGAATGGTGCGTTCGATGCGAAATATTTTTTGTGCATAAAACAAACTCGAGTTCCTCAATGGGACCATCACCAAACCTAGGGATGGCACACCTGAAGCGTCCTTATGGGTGACGGTGAATTCCACACTCGTGGGTTGGATTCATAACACTCTTGATCCAGCCCTGCGTTCATCTATTCCCCAACCCAACGATGTGAAAGACATGTGGATTGATATTAAACAACATTTCACGATAAGAAACGGTCCCAAAATTCACGAGTTAAAAACACGCTTGGGTGCTTGCAAGCAGCGCAGCCACTCAGTAGTCCATTATTACAACGAATTGAGAAAGATATGGGATGAACTCACCAGATATTCTATTGCTCCGATGTGTACCTGTGCTACTGCTTATACTTTTGCTCAAGAGAAAGAGAATGAAAAGGTAGATGATTTTCTTGCCGGTTTGGACGCCGCTTTGTATGGAACTGTTGTTTCCAATATCTTGATGATGGATCCTTTACCAAGCTTAAACACAGTTTTTGCTAAAATTATGATCGAAGAACATCACCAAACTATTTTACGAACCCGTGAAACCAACTCTGATGTTGTTGGTTTCATGGCACAAGGGGGTGCTCGGGGTGACAAGAACGGCCTCGAATCACTGGCACTTGTTCTCACTATGCCAAACCCGAACATAGCCAAGACAATTGTTTTCAACTAATTGGGCTTCCAGATTGGTGGTATCCGAGAACCGCACCAATGGAGGCCAAGGTCGCAGTGGGGGCCGATCCGGACATGGAGGCGAAAAGAATGCTAGCAAAGGTGGTGTGGGCAGGTAGCTCATGCTACAACCTTCTCGGAGCCTCTTACAACAGCACCTGTCCTAAAGTCTGGTTGTCGCAGACTTCCTGGTCTTTCAGATGACAAGTGGGCTACACTTATAAATATGCTTTACAAAAGGAAAATCCACTTCAACCGAAAAATTGAGTGGTGAGTTTGCTCAATGGATCATTGATATCGGGTGCTCAAATCACATGACTATTAATACAAACTTATTTAGCTACTTATATGATGTCTCCCCTACTTCTGTTGGGCTACCTAATGGAAAAAAAATCATTGCTACTAATTAAGGAAGGCACGATAATTTTGAGCACATTGATGGTGCTTCATAACGTGTTATATGTTCCAGATCTTACTTGTAATTTATTGTCAGTGTCTCACCTGCTCGTTGGCTTATCTTTATCTCTCACTTTTAATAATAAGCTTTGTATCATTTAGGACCATACCTCGAGGACTATGATTGGAGCGGGTGAGCTATGTGACGGGGTTTATTGGTTTCAACCTTTGCGACACCTTCAAGCTTATCGAACATGTGTGAAAGATAAACATGGATTGTGGCATCAACGATTGAGCCACCCTTCTCAAAAGATTGATTATTCTCTATTGCCTGATATTATTCCTCGTACTAGAAATAAAGATATTACCATTAATCATAGACCTTGTGATGTTTGCTTAAGAGCCAAGCAAACGCGAAGCGTCTTTCCTTTGAGCACTAGTCGGGCCAATGTTGTTTTCAATCTAATCCATTGTGATATCCAGGGTGCGTATACTTTATCTGCTAATTGTTGGGCTTAATTTTTTTTAACCATCATAGATGACTGTTCTCAAGCTGTCTGGGTTTATTTAATGTCTGCTAAATCTGAGGTACTTCAACTTATTAAGGATTTCTGTCAAATGGTCACAGCACAATTTCTTAAGTGTGTTAAACTTCTATGAAGTTATAATGGCCCAAAATTTCTGTGTTTTTAGAGATTTTATGCTAACAATGGCATTATTTATCACACCTCTTGTGTCGACACACCATAACAAAATGGGAGGGTAGAACGTAAACATAGACATATTCTTAATGTAGCTCGAGCATTACTTTTTCAAACTAGTCTTCCTATTTCTTTTTGGGGAGAAAGTATAATGATAGTTGCCTATGTTATCAACCGCACTCTCACTCCATTGCTCAATAACAAAATACCTCATGATATTCTTTTTGGTTCCCCTCCTAAATATGACAACCTTTGTGTATTCGGTTGTCTTTGTTATGCTCGACATCAACCACGTGTGAAGAATAAGTTTGGCCCTCGCTCTCACCATTGTATTTTTGTTGGATATCCTTTTGGTAAAAAAGGATGGCGCTTGTATGACTTAGAGGACCTGTCATGCCCCGAATTTCCAACTGAGGAAACAGGTTCATGACTCCCCTTTACCCAACAGAAACATTACAAACAACCACAACAAATGTCCACAAGCCAAACCACATGCCTTTATTACATTCAAATTCCTTTTACATCAATTCCCCATTGGGGTTACATTAGTTTCCTCAAAATAACATAATAAGAAAAGCAATCAAACAATAAATTCGGTCTTCTACTTTGGTGTTTCACTTAATGCCTGTAGGTTCCTGAAAAAAAAAACAAATCATAACAGAAGGGGTGAACAATCACAGCTCAGTAGGAATCAAGTTTCCCCAATCCATCTCATGCTCCTAGTATCTATATGATGAGTGCGCATGTGCAGTGTCATGGCAATAATACATAAACAGGTTATAATTCAGCATTTATAATTAAGGCAACACACAAGCAAACCACACCAGCGAACACAACCATTGTCACGGCTACACAGGCCACCACATTCACAACCACATAGGCTACCACAATCACAGCCACACAGACTACCACCACAGCCACACAGACTACCATAATTCCACAATCACACAGGCTACCACAGTTCCACAGCCACACAACACAGAGATGCATATTCACAACACATCAATAAGCACATATATTCAACATCCAACACACAAGCCATAATTGGGTCAAGTTCATAAAATGTATTCCCAACTACAACCCTTATATAGTTCCCAAGGTTTCCCACGAGACTCTACCACGGTACCAACACGAACAAACACAACCACACCACGAACGAACCCTTAAGCCCCACTAACCCTGGATTCATGAACAAACACAAACATGACATGCCAATGAAGGCCAACATTCATCTAGGAGATCACACCTATATCAAAAATGCACTGTCTCAAGGTCAGCGTCGACCAAAAACACCTGAGATCGACCACATTGACCAACTATTCTCGCATCGACCAGACACCCACATCAACCAATCTTCACATCACACAAGATCAATCTATAGCTGGTCAACTACGTCGACTTCATGTCGACCATCTTCCGTGTCAACCAACAAACATGAGAAAGCTCTCAAGAAACTGCTCTGTTCGACCTCGACCACGTCGACCACAAATCGACCACACATAAAAATTCCTCTCGCATCGACCAAACTCTCTAGAAACTCCTCTAATCGGCATCAACCACTCACCATGCCAGGTCGACCACATCGACCAATCGCCCATCGACCAAGGTTGCATCGACCAAGCCTTCACACGAAAAACAACTAACTCCTCAAATCTCCAAACACGGGTCATTACAGGACCAAGTATTTTTTATATCCCGTGATGTTTTCTGTGAACAACAATTTCCTTATGCTAGTGCCATCTCTTCACCTCCTATTGGTGGTCCCTCTGGTGATATGTTTGGCAATAAAAAATATTACGAGGACACTATAAATTATTATGAGGACACTCTCCTAGCAAGGGGGAGTTCGAAAAACTCATAGTGATCCGCGAGATTGATGGTGGGTCTGCACACCGGTCACACCTCTAGGTGACACCTTCGACCCTAGTATTGGTGTAATTTTGGATGGTCAGTCTGCACAACCCATCCCATCACCCAGGGAGGAAGTCATGCTTCCTGCATCAACTATTTCGGAAGAAACTAGTAAAGGTCATTGTATCAAGAAGCCATCTAGTAAACTTAAAGACTTCATCACCAATACAGTTCATGTTATAAACCATGTCACATCTCTCCTTGCATCATCAAAGTCCTCGGTACTCCTTTTCCCATAGTTTATTATGTAAATTGTGATAAGTTTTCTATACAACACACCCATTTTCTAGAAGCAATCACCGCAAATATTGAACCCACCTCGTTCCAAGATGCTGTGAAGGATCCCGGTTGGCAGAAGGCCATGTATGAAAAGATTGATGCCCTTGAGTGCAATAACACTTGGACTTCAGAGGACTTTCCACCTGGAGAAAGGGAGCTCGAGTGCAGGTGGGTCTATAAAGTCAAGTATCACTCTGATGGTATAGTTAAACATTTAAAAGGACGTTTAGTTATGTATGGAAGCTATCAAGTTGCGTGGATTGACTTCGATGAAACATTTGCTCTTGTATAGTTGAACATTTAAAAGAACGTTTAGTTGTGTATGGAAGTCATCAAGTTTTGGGGATTGACTTCGATGAAACATTTGCTCTTGTAGCTAAAATGGTCACAGTTCGTATGTTTTTGGCTATCACGGTGGCTTGGCAGTGGGAGCTGCACCAGATGGATGAACATAATACATTTCTTGATGGCGATCTTAGCGAGAAACTCCCCCCCCCCCCTACGTTTCACTTCTGCGTTCCAAGAAAGGTGTGTCGCTTACGTAAGTCATTATATAGTCTTCGCCAAGCACCTCAAAATTGGTTTGCTAAACTCTCTACTGCTTTGAAAGATCTTGGTTTTCACCAATCCTATGCTGACTATTCCTTGTTCAGTTATTCCAAGGGTACTATTGCTTTACATGTGCTTGTGTATGTTGATGACCTTATCATAACTAGTTCTTCATCCTCGGCGATCAAAACCTTTAAACAACAACTTGGTATGAGATTTCATATGAAAGACTTGGGTATCCTCAAATATTTTCTTGGCATTGAGGTTGTGCGTAGGAAAGATGGTTTATTTTTTCCCAACGTAAATATGTTTTTGACATTCTCAATAAGGCAGGCCTACTCGGCGCTCGTCCTGTTTCAACCCCCATGGATGCAAACCATCATCTTGCCACCCTCAATGGTGTGGTCCTTGATGACCCTGAGAAGTACTGCTGCCTTATTGGACGCTTAATCTACTTGACCATTACTCGTCCTAAACTATGTTACTCGGTTCATATCTTGGCTCAATTTATGGGTACACCTCAGATTAAGTATTGGGACGCAGCCTTGAGAGCTTTGAGGTATTTAAAAGGTTGTCCAGGACAAGGTATCCTGATGCGTAGGGAGAGTAATTTTCAGCACTCTGCTTTTTGTGATAGTGATTGGGTTAATTGTCCCCTCACCCGTAAATCATTGACTGGTTACTTAGTGTTTTTTTGTTCTTCTCATGTCTCTTGGAAAACGAAAAAACAACCAACCATTTCTCGTTCATCTACAGAGGCTGAGTATCAGTCTCTAGCTATTGCTACATGTGAGCTTAAATGGTTAAAATCTTTTTTGTCTTGTTTTGGGATTCCTCATATGCGTCCCATGCGCCTATTTTGTGATAGTCAAGCTGCGTTTTATATCGCTGATAATCCTATTTTTCATGAACGAACGAAGCATATCGAGATCGACTATCACTTTGTTAGAGATGCCTTGCAAACAAACACTATTTCAACCTCTCATGTTCGCACCAATGCTCAGCCTTCGAATATTTTCACCAAAGCACTTGGCAAATCTCAATTTTCTTTTCTTTTTCGCAAGCTGGGCATTTGTGATCCTCATGCTCCCACTTGAGGGGGAGTATTACTAACCATTGCTTTTATCAAGCGTTGCGCATACATTGTATTTACATTATACATTAGATTGAGCATATGCATTGTATTGTTGCACCATTTATTATTTTTCCTAAATTAGATTTGTAAATGCAAGTATATATATATTCTCAATCGGGCTATACTCAATACAAGGGAAAAAGGAGATTCAATTATTATATTTTCCACAAACCTCTATTGGTTTAAATAAATTGAAATTAAAGAGGAAAATTTATCCATATAAATGTAAGTATATCAGTTACCTCACTTACTAACTGCTAAATATGAAAGTGACCAAAAACTGCTTGGTTTTTTGACGTTTATTCACAAAAGTGACTTCATAAGAACTGTCAAAGTCCCTAGGAAATTGTTCGGATTTACTGGATCTCAAGTTAAATTTAAAACATTCATTAAATATTGATTTTTAATTTTGAAACAGTAGCTTAGCTATGCTTGAATTTGTAATTAAGTCCTTAACCATTTTTTTAGATTTTTCTTACAGTTTTCCAAAAAGATGTAGAATTATAATTGGCTAGAAATGAGATAATATTTTGTTTTTTATAGGGTTTATCAGTGTTTTAATAGTTTAGCAAGCTGGCTCCCCAATTGGAATTCAAGCCATCCCTTGGAAAGGTTTGTTTGGAATCAGGAGCTGTAATCCTTGTATATTATGAACCTTAATTTCTTATCCTTTGGTTTTTGAATGACTATCGGACATTATGGAAGCTTGGGACGTTGCCTCCAAGGATGATTATGTTATATGGGCTGTCATAACCGCTACCTACGTTATATAGCATGTACTAGGTTTGGGTTATAATCCAATTGTCAATCAGTCAAAAATTGAGACTATAGCACTAAAAGCATCTCCAATCTACAAGCAATAGCAATAGCAATAGCAATAGCAATATTTAACTAGATATAAGCTTCAATGCATCAGCTAAACTGTTAGCAAAAGTTAAAAAAAAAAGCCAAATATGGCTTTAGCTTTTGCTTTGGCTGTTGATGCCACATCAGCAAATTGAGAGAAATTACAATTTCAGTCCACCGCCTGAATTTCAGTCCACGACCCTCCCTCGATCCCATCTCTGTCTTTCCAGGAACAAGATCGACGCCCCATCAACCTGCGGTCCAACACCTCAACCACCCTTCCCCGTCCGCGTCGCCAGCGTCGCCTTCCCTGTCCATCGCCAGCGTCGCCCAAAGTCTCCAAGTCGTCAGATCTTGCCGCCCCCCCCCCTTTCTGCGCGCGCTGGGAGAGGACGACTGCAAGCAATGCCCCCCCCCCCCCTCTGCGCCCGCCGTTCCCCCTCCCCCCCCTTTGCGCGCGGCCGGGAGAGGACGACCGCAAGCAATGCCCCCCCACCCGCCGTTCGCCCCCCCCCCCCCCTCTCTCTCGCGCGGCTCGCACGACGGCAAGCAACGCCCCCCACCCCCCTCTGCGCGCGCCGTTCGCTCCTCCCCTAGCGCACGCGGCTCGCACGACGGCAAGCAACCCCCCCCCTCTCCTCGTGCGCCGTTCTCTCCTCCCCCCAACACGTGGCTCGCACGACGACAAGCAACCCCCCGTTCGTTCAGCAGTGCGACGGCGTCATTTGCCTGGATTTTAATTTGGGAACATAGAAATAGAAAGAGGGTAGATTGGGTAAAATAACAATTTAAGAAAAAAATATATGGAACAAGATTGGAGCATGATTAGCCAACACGCTACTGTAGTGAGTCAAATATTGCTTTAGCTTGGAATTATAGCTGATAAAGACTGGAGATGCTCTAATACATTAAAATAGAAACATGAACCCGTGACTAGAGTTGGCAATGACAAAGTACCAGGTGCACTAGACCAAGTATATAAAGTATAATGATTCCTACCTTCCCAAGTGTAGCTTAAGTGAACTCTATGCCCTCTCTCTCATTGGGCAAGCCCTTTCTCACAGATAAAAATATAGTGTATCCTTTGCAAGTTACCTATCTTTTATTTGTCGGTATTATATTAATTTGTTTCGTAAATAAATTATTCATTTTTAGCATTTTGGCAACAGAGTGATGTACACTCTATAATTTGTTGCAATACCAAATTCTGACTGTAGTAAAGAATTATAACTCTCATTTTTATAAGGAATCAAAGGTGAAATTTCTTGGATTCTCTCACAAAGTTACTTATAAGCAAAAATTCTGAATTTAAATTTTTTTTTTTTTGGAGGGAGAAAATTTGTTTCTAAATTTATAATTTAATTAATTATATGAATTAACTTGGAACAGTAGAGACCATTAAAAAAGACGAAAAAACTATTGAAAAAATTATAGCTAGCAATGAAAAAAATCAGTTCAAATTTTATAATTTAATTAATTAAATAAATTAACTTTGAAGGCTAGTTTGACAGGTTACTAAATTATAGCATGCTGGCTTCTAAATGAAGGCTAGTTTGACAGGTTACTTCAAAATGAAGGTTAGTTTGAGATATGATTCGTCGGCTCAAAGAATTTCATGATGCATGCTAATTTGTTGTAGGTTACACTTAAGATTATCTTATTTTTCAATCAAATATTGGATTCATTCCAATTTTGATACCACCCATTGGAATAAAATTTACTCTGGATGAAAATCTAAAACCATCATCCAACCTTAATTTTCACGTTAAGTGGTCAAGGTCAATAACAGAATTAAACAAAAACGTACTTGATCCAGCTATATCAAACTAATTATCATGATAGCCATATAGTTGATTTTCGAAGTCTATACATATTCTTTCTCATAGGATGATCCCCTCTCACTAATTTGAATTATTAAATTAGTTTTCTTTTTGTATTTTTAATTTAATTCATCACCAAATTAAAATTTATAAACTAATCTCTACACATACATTTGTTATTTTGATACATTTAAATCTGGTCAAAATCTTATCTTTTCACTTTAATTGTACTATTTAAACCCAACGGTGAGGACTCTTATAATATCAATTTGAAGAGTTTACACAAACATGCATATTATTTAAAATATGACGCCTGCATTTTTACCTACACCAAAAGCTTGGGTTCGTGAGGTGTAGTGTCATGCATCCTCAATGGAAACATATTGATATCCAGACAAACAGCCAGAAAATGTTCCTCGACTGATATATAGATATTAGGAGAGCCTAACTGATCAACAAAGGATGTTGAATCAACTAAATGCTCAAGATGAGCTCTTGCAACGTCTTAATTAATTAACATGCAACTTATAGTAATGAGCTCTGCTTTACTTCACACCAGTAACTGTGCCACCCATCCGTGACATAACCGGAAACACGCTCAATATATATGGATTGGATTCAGAGAGGCCGCGTGTGACGACCTGATGCCCGCCCACACAGGAGAGCATTCTTGGGGATTGGAAATTCATCCCTCCATGAAGTTGAAGGAGTGTAAACCTTGAGGTAGAATTGCTGTCCCAAGTATTGTCTTTCCCAGTTCTCGGACCTTACATTCCACATCCCTACATTGTCCAAAGCCATGTATATTGCAGTCCACGACTTTGGGTACACCTGTTCGTAACCCATAAACACACACACGTCGAACAAGTCCTAAAATTATGCACCCTTCACTTCCTCCATCCAACATATACACAATACAATAAAAAACAAAACAAAAAAGCAAGTAATAAAGAAGAAATGTATAGGAAGATAATTGAAACCTGAACAGTACAACGAGCAACCGCGTCCCTTAAGTTGTACCGCGATCTGCTCGAAGTAGACCACTGCCCGCCATCCATTCTGCATGTCCATGCCCATAGAAGGTTACGTGATGAAAAAAAAAAAACACCATCTCTCTCTCTCTTTCTATTTTTTTTTTTCCAAAATTTATAAACAAATTGCAAGTGGTTTTGGGTTAAAAAGGTTATTAGAAATGCATGGTACGTAGCGCAACCGCTCACCCAACAACAAAGAAAGAATAGCCGTCGATGTGCCAGGACTGCACAGTGTTCTCCCAATTCTGGAACACGATCTCAACAAAGGTCCTGTAATCAGCGGCCATAACCGAGGTCCGGAGGTAGGCCGCAGCACCGCCGGTGGGACTAGCGGGCATGGTCCCGGGGCTGAAAACTCCAGGGATTTTAAAATAATCCGCCAGCTTCAGCGGCGTGTCCGCGGGCACGTAAGACACGCTGTTCACCGCATACCTCTGCTTGCCGTTGATATGCGGTGCCGAGTTGGCCAGCATGATGGTCCTCGCCGTTTTGATCAATCCATAGTGGTACGAACCTTGAGGATTCGGCCTCGGCCCGCTAGCCGTCAAATTCCAACTGTCATGTATATATAATAACTACAAAATTAACCAAACAATTTCTAACAACATCGATCGCGCGCCCCCGACAAATCAAAAACTACATAATGGAATTGGAATGAAATGAATATGTACCGAATGGACCGGGCCTGGTTGATGGACCAGTCGACCTGGAGGGTGGGACCGGCCGGGGGCTGACCGGACACCCCACGGCGGGAGTTGGTGTAATGAAGGACGGCGGTGGTGGTGAGCACTGGGGAGGTGAAGCGCGACGAGACGACGACGTAGTAGTCCTGCGGCTGCTGGTTGGCGGTGACCAACACGGAGTAGCTCTGGCCGAGGTGGACGTCGATGGCGTCATAGCTGTTCTGAAGGGTGTGGGAGCCCTCTACCTCCACCAGCTTCATCGTGTGCCCCTGGATTCTCAAGTTGATGCACGTTGTCACCCCCACATTTGATATCCTCAACCGATACGTCCTTCCTGCATGCAGGTCATATATATATATATATTTCAATTTATAATAATAATATGATAAATTTATTATAAATAAATAAAAACCTGGATCGACTGTGAAGCTGTATCCATTCCAGCCTCGACCATTTATGAGGAGTCCGTCCGGGAAGGGAAGATTGACACCGCTGTCCAACATTCCTTTCAAATCCTGCGAGAACATTACCATTAAAACCCCAGCTGAGACAGGGAGCTGAGAAACAGATGGAAAAGGGTCATATATATGGTCATGTTTGTTTTTGTCTCAATGGGAGGAATGGGGCTACTTCAATCCAATCCAACGGCAGCATTGCTCTCGGGTGCTACCAGTTTTTTTATTAATTTATTTATCATATCAATTCAAAATGTAATTTATTTTAAGTAGTAAAAACAAAAGAAAAACAAAGCTCGTTTATTATTTATTTATTTTTTCCTTGTTTTTATTATTTAATGACTTGACTCAATTAATTTTTAAAAATGATATATCCGTAGTAATTATATAACCCCTAAATTATTTTCATCAACTAAATAACATTCTAATTCGTAATAAATAACTAAAGCCAAATAAAGCACTACTCAATATATAACTCACAGTAAAATCCATTCATTTCAATCAAATATTTCGAATTTTAAAATCTATTAAAACTTACCATTAAAATAAAATAACTTCACTAATATCCTTGAACCCCCGCGCGCGCATTTGATATATATGTCCACTAACCGAAAAGGACGTAATTTTGATACGAGCCAGGATAGTCATATATATCGACTGTATATACATAAAAGACAAGCCAATAGCTATAGCCACCCTTAGGCGGATGGTGATGTATGATTTCTTTTGAACCAATCTCCATAAAACAATCTCATTTTAGGTGATTTGATATGTCGTCCTCGTCCCATATATATATATATATATATATATATATATATATATATATATACACACACACACACACACATATATATATATATGTGCCTGGCCAAAATTAAGTAGCCTTAATTAAGTATATATGTGGTGGATAGAGTGATATATATGATGTACGTACGTACATTATGATTTCTCTTGAACCAATCGCCAGCAAGGATGGCGTATTCGGCGTCCGGGGGTGGGAAGGGGACCGGAATCCGGGGGCGGCTCCAGATTCGGATGGCACCGAAACCGCCAGCGGCCTTGTGGAGAGCAAGGGAAGGGAAGTAGAAGTAGCTTCCAATCTGGTCCTTGGCTTGTAGGATGTACGTTAAGTTCTTCCCAGGTGGGATCGGGCAGTTGGTGCCGGCCACGCCGTCCTGCCATGAGTTCCTCCGATGCTGTAACCCGTTCCTGCAAAAAAACATGAGTGCCTGCCTTCCTTTTCATCTCATTATATATATGTGTGTGTGTGTGTGTGAGATTTTTGCTAACGTTAATAAGGGTTATGCCAAATTTTTACGATATTAGTTTTAATTTATAACAGTTAAATAAAATTTTAATTTCAACCACTCATTACAATATATAACAATACAAATTAAAGTTGTTATTATAAGAATTTCACCTCTGTTATCTTCGGACATATAATAATAGTAGTAGTAACTATAACTATATATACCGTGCCAATACAAACTTGGGTTGCCCCATGAGTCCTTTATTTTTTAAATTTTAAGAGTATTACTGATCTATTTAAGAGTATGTGTTTTTAGTAAGAAAAATTAAAAAATCATAAAATTATATTTTTGAATATTATTTATTATTAAATCATAAAAATAATAGTTAAAAATAAAAAATAAGAAAAAAAAATACATTATAAAAAATAAATTTAATGATATAGAGAATGATTAAAAAATATATTATAATGAATATTTGTAAAATACATTTTAAATCTTTAAATTAAAAAAAATGAAAGATCAGATAGTATCTAAGCTTTAACCCGTTAAATATTAAATACTAAAAGGGAAAAAAATGGTAATGTCATTTCCAAGTTGGTCACGAGAGGCAACATATTAGATTTCAAAGTTGGTCAAAGTTACTATTTTATATTTGAAAATTGTCCTATAAATAAATTAATTTTTTAATAAGAAAAAGAACACTTCGCGTTTTTTCCTCTTTTACTAAAAAAACAAATGAAGACCGTGACTAGTGGAGTGGTCATATGTTTCAGCGGTGGCAGAGCTTTAAGTGAATCAACTTGTTCAATTGCTCGTGAACATTATTTTGTACTCACGCACGTATACGAAAGTGAAGATATGTTGGCAAGCATATTCGTTCATAAATATTATTTAAAACTTATTTGTTTATACTATTATATATAATATATATATATATATATATACTATATTAACTATATTACGTATATAGTTATCAATAATTAAACTAAATTGTATTGCAATCATTAAATTTGCTAATTTTTATAAAAACCCTTAATATTGTATCATAATTTACACTATAGCTAGTTTTAATATATGGATTGAAATACTCGGAAATTATGTTTTTAAATAATAAATAAATAAATTTGATTAAGTAAGTAAATAAATAAATTTGCAAACAATTGTTATCAATAAGGAATTATATTTACAAATAGGAAAGGCTCGTTCAAATAGTTGTAAACACTGCGGTTGTAGAGGATCACGACACCCCTTTTATAATTATGTTCGATAAAAGATTCGCTTGGACATCTCAAACTCACGGGGCAATTGTCATTTGTCACTCTCGCACCAGTCTCACTGTACGAGTGAGTGTGTCGGCGGTAACAAACAAACAAACAAACAGAAAAAACAAGAAGACTAAAAGAGTCCCTGTTTTCTGTTCTGTACATCAGTACATGGCGCCTAAAGTACCCTCACTGGACGCAACATGTAAGTGGGATCTAGTTGGCAAGGCTTGGGATATCCGACCGGCAGTTTCAGAGTGTGTCCATTCATATTTAATGCTGACGAACAGATCAAACAAATGCACTTTTGCTGACACTTATTTAGTAGTGCGTAGCTTATTATTAATTACTCGTATATCCAAATAAATTGACATAAAAAGAAGCTTCAATATTATATAACAGAAACAAAAATATATTATGCGAAGAACTATACCAAGAGATAAGGAAAGGCTCGTTCAAATAGTTGTATACACTGATAATCAAGTTGTCATTGGTGACAGCACTGATGGGCGGCCCTGGAAATTGGCCATTTATCAATATAACCTGCACCACCCACACAACAGCTAGCACGATAATCAATATATACATACATGCGCATGTATACACGTATATAGATACATAAATGCATGATCATCAATCTCATACCAGAATGAAAGAAAGAAAGAAAAGGTAGAACAAGAACCTGTTGCTTGACACCCAGGGGGTAGACATCCCCGTAGGTGACCTTCCAGGTGTAGAATCTGTAGGGATCTCCCCCACTAACGCCATTATGAACAACCAATAGCATAAACATGATCGCTAAGGAATAGGAATTCCCCATGTGTCGATATTATTAGAGATGGAAGGAGAGATGAGATCTGGGTTTCAACTGATCATCTTAAAGTTAATGAATCCAATTCCCAAGTGGGAGTGGGAATGCGACGAGTCTCTAGCACGGAGAATTGATCAACTGTGAGAAATATATAGTCTTTGATCTCTGAGTGAATCTGCAATGTGGGTGTGGGTATCTCAGAACCCAGATGAGTTAGGGGTTCCCAAAATAACAAAGACAGGGAGAGAAACAGGGAGAAATAATTTTGTTATAAACTGCAGATCAAGAGATCGGATCAGCAGCGGGTGGGGGAGTGAAATGTCCGCGACTTGGCTGTCAAGTGTCAACTAAACGGACGGAGGTGCTCTGTTGGGAGCATGGACCACTTGAGCCAAGCATGATAATATGCCGACTCCCCTTTTTCACGAGCATTTTCTGTTCGCTATAATTAATAAATTAATGGATTGACTTGGCGGCGTCACAGGCGAAGGGTTATAACAATCCGCTGTGGATGCGGTACTTGCACCGCACATGAAATCAGGATAATAATGCAATACACAAAAACTATAGAAAGGGCTCTCATTATGTTATAAGTTTTTGGGTGTTGAGTTAAATTAAGTAGCAGCCTCTCACGGGATAGTGTTATTCTGTCACTTCCTTTAAGTTTCAGTATAATAAAATTAAGCTCTTTTGGTATGCTCTTTTTTAAAGAATTTGGATAAACTATGCAGTTTACGGCAGTAATTTTCATCCGAACCCTTGTTGATAGCCATTGTCCACCAAATATGTAGCTATTAATATATTATATTTAGCTTACCCAGCATAGCGGGGATAGCTCAGTTGGGAGAGCGTCAGACTGAAGATCTGAAGGTCGCGTGTTCGATCCACGCTCACCGCAACATTTTCTTTTTCTTGAGAGCGTCGTTATTGGATTTTCGTTGCTGCCGTGAGTTGGATGCCGATAATGATGATAATAGAAGAACAAAAAAAATTGATCTCTTCTCACTACTAATAATAGAATAACGTTTCAGGGTAAAAATGCACACATAACAAAATAACTAATACTGTTTCACCCCCACCGAAATTTTTTTATTCTTTTAAATCATTTTTTTTATTTTCACCGTATTTTATCTTAATTTTCATGAAATTATGTTTTAAAATTTTACTTTTGAAAAATATATTATCTCCTGTGCTAAATAAAATTTATTATACTAATAAAGGTTCAAATTATAAAATCAAAACATAAAAAATACAAAACTAAAACTCATACCAAATTACCCGCTCACCAAGCACACATTTTAAGTAAATTCACCACAAACAAAGAACGACTTAGAAAAAAAAAACACATAAAACACAATAACCAATACTGTTGTTCCACTCCCATGTAATCAATATCAAATGCTTTTTTCTTCACCCCATGTTTTCATCTTTAGTGACTATAATTTTTCGCTTTCTATGGATTGAACATTTTAATGTGGCACAACACAACCAAAAAAAGGAAGAAAAAAATTATGATCTCTTTTTTCTTTCTTCTTTCTTAAAGATAAGCTCACTAGTTTGATGAAGCTAAAAACTTAGGATGCAGTCACAACTAGCATTCTGAAATTATATCATTTTCCGACAAAGAAGTTCCATACAAAATGCGGGAAATGCAGCTTCCCAGAAGAGGAGTTTCGCGCGTGACATGTTCTCCTGCGAACTATACAAAACTGCAACGCAAAAAGCGAAGCCCGAAGCAAGGGGAATTGATATGCGCATTTTAGGAGTCTGTTTTTTTTTTTTTTTTTTTTTATTTTTTTTAAAAAATAAAAAAAAAAAAAAAAATATATTTATTTTTTTTATTTATATTAAAATAATATTTTTTTTTTTTTAAATTTAAATATTTTTTTTTTTTTTTTTTATGCCCAAACGCTACATCCAAACGCTACACCTTGCCAAAAAAACCTCGCTACAGACGGTTAATTGTCAAAAGCAGGCCATAATGATCACTGGGCAAAACAGGCAAAAGCAGCTGCTGCTTCTCTTTTTTAACTTTCTTCTCCTTGTAGTATGATACACCTGGTATTGCCTCCATCCCAATCATCTCGATTCCGTTCAACTTGAAATCATGCAAGCAGCACACACAGCGATCAAGTCGCCTCTGCAACGCCCGGTTTCCAGACAGCATTTGGTTGGACTTGGTATCATAGGTCCAACCAATATCTCCCGGCCTCAGCTCAGTCCAGGCATCAACCCAACCCTCAGGGAGAGGAAAATGACCATCCAACTTGTCATCCCAGTTCATGTCACCACAGAAAATGACATTTGGATTTCCCTTAAGAAGGTCCAGAGCCTCCTTTGCCTGGTCCACACGTTCCTTGCTGTACATCTGATCCCACTTCGGTGGAGCTGGACAGGGACTCTCTAGATGGCTAGTAGCAACAATTAATGACTTGTTTGCTTCTGTTACAACCTCTGCGATGCTGAGTTCTCTCCCCATCACAGAATTGCTGAAGAGTTTGCACCTGAAGGAGTTCACTGGCAGTTTGCTCAGCTGCAATATTTTTTTGGAAATGTTACAACTGATTTAACCCAGGTGCTCAAAATAGTTATGGAGGCCAGTGACATTAAACAACGCAACATGTTGTAATATGGTGATCCAGAAAATCAAATAATAATGATGAAATCCCACAAAATCACTTAAGCAAAGCATAAAACTTTAACTTTCAGTCACAATAAAACATGTGCTAGCTCTATCAAATTATATGCAAATCACACAGGACCCTATTGCAGGAGAACGGAAGGTTTAGCCTTACCTGCATACAGAAGTACATTTCTGTGTTTGCCCTTGCGCTTGAAACAGAACATTTGTACTTCTTCCACCAGCTGGACAGCTGAAAAGCATCATAGATATTAGAAGTAACTTCCTGCAAAGAAAATTGACGATAAGTACAGTGAGAGCAGAAAACATTGATTAAGGAAACAGATTGGGAAATTCTAACCTGGAAACAGATAACATCTGGAGAATGCAGTTGAATAAGGTCACCTATTGCTTTCATCCTCTTGTGCATCTCCAGGTCTTCTCGGAACCAAACATTATAAGTCAAAATTTTCATTGTATTCAAGCTTGCGGTTGCATTAGTATCCTCTGTCATTTATTCAATTTGTTTTCAGCAATGTGTAATCAATAAAACAATATTATTGCACAATCAAAGGCAGCCATGAAAAAAATATATATACGACACCAAAAAAAAAAAAAAAAAAAAAGATACACAGTTGGAAACTAATAAGGTTGCGCTACATTGAGGATGCATTCAGAATCCATTTAGGAAATAGAAATATTTATCGTCTTGTCTCTATCCACTGCATTGCGTTTACCAGTATTAACTCTCAAATGGGGGATATGCTAGATAATAACCCAAACAAATATGCCTAGCAGACTTCAATCCGGTTTATTTTGTCTTTTACTTGTTTGTAACTTCAACACCTTTTTTCACCAATTCATGCAGCAGGTCCACAAGTGGTGTACCTCATTATTCATGGCCTCCTTTACACACAAACCTGAAATGGTGCACAAATCGTCAAACATAATAGAAGGGGACAAACTTTCGGATAGTAATATACACGGGAACATTTATTTATTTTTGTTGTTATCCTATTGACTGCACGGCGTTGACAAATATTATTTCTCAAATGGGATATCTGCTAGATCAAAACCAATCAAATATACTTCGAAACATTGAATCTCTATTGGATATTCGTACTTGTTTGTTACTTCCAATACTTCTGTTTTTTTATTTTCCCATAACAAGTTCACTCAGTTGTTGTGAATTGTGATTTCAATATCTACCTAAATGCACATTGCACAAAATCGAAAAAGACGCGAAACCGATGAACACGAGCATAAGGAAACAAGTTTCCAGGTACCTGCGACGAACGAGGTTCAAGAAACATTGCAAACGTTTTCATCTACAAAACTAACGGGGCAAACCAAAAAGAAATGAAAAAGAAAAACTCAAAAACCCAATACTGACCCGGCACAGTCACCGACGCACTACTAGAGGCCTTGACGCCGCGAAACGCACCGCGATCGGCTCCATCCTCCTCTACGGCGTCGCGAGCCTTGCGCTTACATCGCTGCAGGGGAAAGAAAACGGAGCTGACGGAGGAGTCCAAGGCCTCCTCGGGTTCGGTGCTGCTCAGCTCCTGGAACCGCGACAGGGAGGAGACAGAGACACTGGTGGCGCAAATTTCGCAGCGGGTGTTGCCAAAAGGGTTCAAGAAAGTGCAGGCCTTGCAGGACCATTTCGGGGCTCTCGGGGGCGAGATGGCGGCGGCCGAGGACGACGACGAGGACGCAGAAAAATGGGAGCCGCATATGTGGCACGACGACGATGATGTCGCGGCGGAGGGGTTGCGGAAGGTGCACTTGGTGCAAGTCCAGACCATTTTCGGGGTGGGTCGGCGAAGGGAGGTTTTTCTAGGGTCCAGGCAGCGGAGTAAACGGGGCAGCGTTAAGAACGACGACAGGCGTGCTGTTGCCATTTTAATTATTAAAAACGAAAATATAAGATTAGTTTCGAACCAAACTTCTATCGCGCAAGTGTGGTACTACGTAACTTATTTTAATCACATGCTGTCACATTAGCCCACCATGTGACAGCATGCTGGCTAGTGGCTACAAATTAATCGACAAATTAATGTCGATTACATATTTGGGTGGGCTACAAATTAATTAATCGATCACATAAACCTATGACCTACGTTCACCATGGCTTCGGCTTCTTTACCTCCAATTTGGTATTTGGTGTTGCTGTTGATTTTGATTATTTTATAAGTAGAAGAAATTTAAAAAATTACTTGTAAAAAAAGTTTTTTATAATAAAAACAAAAACAGCTTATTTTATCATGCAATAATTTTAAAAATTTTAAAATACTAACATTAATCATAAATACATTCTCATGATCCACATATATATACATATATATATAAGCTCGTTAAGGATTAGAAATAAATTATAAAATTAAAGTTCTTCGTCACCTCAATCGGCAAGGACAAAGATCAAAAGAGTTCTCAACTTGGTATTAAAAGAAACATCAATATCGTCAAAGGATTTATATGCCTTCTAATTGGATTTGGAATATGTCACAGTTTCGGCCAACAACCGCATGGCCTTGATCGGCAAGAACAAAGATTAAAAGGGCTCCCAATTTGATATCGAAGGAAACACCAATATCGGCAAAAGATTTACATATCTTCTAATTGGATTTGAGATGCATCATAGTCATGACCATAGTACTACTGCACTGAGGAACCCCATTGAAATTGCCAATCTCACATATATGTCTATCAAATAATCGAGTTTAACGAGCACAAATAATATAAACTCCCACTCTAGGGTTAAATAGTCACATGACCGATTAATTCCTTTTAGGATTAAAAAAATAGTGATGAAGAGTTCTTGATAACAACAAATTATCGGATTTTTTCTCAGCATTTAATTCTTATTAGCATCTCTCTCTTTTGCACGCTTACACACAAATACAATGATATTTTTATATTTTTAAATATTCACAATCATTTTGTTTTTAATTTACAAAATTCATATTCCTACTAGACTTTATAACACTTTTAATATTATATTTTATCAAGTACTTACTTACTTGTTTCTATAACAATTTTTTTCCAATGGACCGACTAAATGTAATTTCTTTTAAAAGTAAGACATTACTAAACTAGGCTAATATAAGCTACAAAAATCATTTTACCTAAAACAATTATAATTACATTTTTATTGATTAAAATTTAATTTCTTGTCAAATATTTATTTATTATTTATTCCTCAAAATACAATAAAAATATTTTCTTAATAAGCCAATAATTATGGCTTTCTAAATTTTAAAAAACATCACATTCTTTTGTTTTTCTCCTTTTATGCCTTTTATCCAGTACTTAATTTGAAACTAAATCATGCTTTTATTTTTCAAAGTACAAATTTATTTCTATATTATTAAATGAGAACACTAATATATGTTAAATGATATATTCTTAAACATCTACATTTTTAGAGTTTTTAATATTAAAGCTAGAACATGCAAAAATTATAATTTATTAATAAAAATAAATAAATTCAATTATACTAAAGAAATTAAATACGTACATTGCCTAAAGAGGGAGAAAAAATATGATAAATTGATTACCGAATAAAGACGGAAAGGTCTCCTTTTATAGATTTGGCAAGGAGATCGCAGACTTAATGCTTGAAGTTGCAGGTACATACCTATATGACATATCTATTCTCAAAGGGGGTCATTGTAGATGTAAAATTTGTAATTTCTTAATAAGATATTATTTAATAAATTGTTTTAAAGTAATTTTATTGTTATGATATAAAGTTTTAGTAAATTAATTTATTAAAATTTAACTACCTAAAATGGTTATTGGAAATAAACTAGTCCTTACAATAATAAGTAATTATCAAATAAGTTGTTAGATTAGTGTTGTCGGTGGTGATATATATAAACAAACCGAACGGAGAAAATTTAGAAAAAGGTAGTCATAATATGATATTAAGTTTTCAAGTGAATATAAAACCTAAAATGGTTATTACTTGAGATGAAGATAAGCAAAAAGTGAAAGCCAATCCACAAGTCTATTCTTTACCTTTTTACTATAAATGAATTGGTGTTTCATAAGTAGGGGTTACAATAAAATAAAAAAGTTTAACTCGTTCACGTTACGACTATTATAATGTTGGCAAAAGAACAATGCAGCTCTACTACAGAAGTTGGGTATTCATTCTACAAGTATATGTGAATACGATTCAAAAAATATTATGTAACTCATTGGAAGTGATGGTATGGTTAAATTTTAGTTTATAAATGTAATGTCACGTTTGGTACGCACCCTGCTCTTGCTTGAGTGGGGTAACCCGTCTCGTAAAGTGGGAGCAAAGCGAATAGCGGGCGTGGTAGCTGATGAAGGTATTCGTTGCCTACCCTTAAAATAAATTACATATTTAAATTTAGCACATCAAAATCAATGAGGAGATGTAAACAGTAAATTTTTAATGAATAGTCAAAATTGAAAATAAAATATGTAAAAGGATACAACTGAAAGAGTAAAATAACCAATAAATAAACTTACAAATTAGGTGAAATGTGACCCTTAGATATAAGTAGGCAAGTGGTAGATAGTATGTAATAAGTATGTAAGATTATTTAATTAATTTAATTACATTAATAATTACCAAATTATCACTCTTGTAATTATGAAAATGCCATTGAAATAACCTTATAAATAAGCATACAAACCTTAAGCTAATGTACCCCAAAATTTGAGACAAACCTTCTCTCACCCCTCTTTCTCTCTCTCTTACTTTATGTATTTTTTTCAACATTATGAAGAAATTTTAAACGTCAAAGTTCTTAGAGTCAAAATTTAAAGTTACGAGTTATTTATAATTTAAGTTATTTATAATTCACATAAAAAAGGATTGTATCTTGTACAATTAATGTCCCTTAACTAACCTTATCTACAGGTGGAACCTCTGCCTCTCTATCGATGATGGCATATGTTCTTCCTTTTTGGATATTGCCGCTAGCTTGCCTTGTTCGAGCTTTACCTACTTGGTCCATTTGAACCTATACCGTTTGCTGAGGCTATTACACTATATATTGCTCTTGTGTATGTAAGGACTTGTGTTTTAGGTAACCTTTAAGATGGTCATTGTTTGAGGACAATAATATTTGGATGGTAATATAATCGTCAATATGAGCATTTTAATAGTATTAAGTCTGATTTAGAGCTTAAAATCCTACAAGGCTATTTTAAGGAATTTAATGGATTTTTAAATATTTTAAATAAATAATTCAATAAATAAAATAGAATAAAGAAATAAAATATAGGCAATGAGGGTTCGCGTATGTACATACATTCTTGCGTATGAAGGATGAAAAGATGAAGAAAATTGAAAGAGTTGTTTTTGATTTTTTTGGCAATCTAATTCACGAAACAACTTCTAGATAGATGTTCATATCTCTATATTGTTTAATTGAATTTTTTATGCTTAAATTTGGTGATAATAGGAGACTTGAGATGAATCCTAAAATCTGAAAGAAACTCGATTATAAATTTAATCGATTAAAGTGATGATTGTAAGATGTTTAAATGATAATTTTTAACTTTTCTATGTTGATTGCATGCTAAACAACAGGTTAAATAGATGAAATAAAGAAAGATGAGATTTTAGCATGTTCTTGGTGAAGACTTTAAATTTGATATATCTTGATATATGACGAGTTATAATACGTGATAAGATTTATTCACACTTTATGATGTTATATGTTGATGAAATTAGGTGTTTCAAATCTTGAAAATTAAGCAAATTTGATACAAATCACAAAGGTGTGTCCTCCAATTCTAATGATCCTCTCCATATTCCAAGTGGACCGGTCACAGGGGCAAAAACCAAACAAATTAAGGAAGCTTTACAAGTGCTAGTGCAAGAGTCTTGGACAAAGCAATTAGCAATTGGATCAATGGAGGACAAACATGTTGAAAACGTCACTAACTACATAAGGGCTGCAAATGGAGATATTGAGCATGTTTTGGGCCTAGAGTCCAGCAATTGAAGAGTTTGGACCAAGGACTACACATGGGAGGTCTCATTTGGGCCTAAAAATATACCTTTTTGGCTCTAAGTGTTTTTCTTATTTCATAGGATTTTATTTTACGAAAATAAGTGGTCAAATGTGGCATTTATGCTAATTAGGGAGTTACAATAGTATAGCACATGGTTTTAGGATACTAGTACATGGTATTGGACATTATGATTCCTATAAATACCTTGAGACACTTCATTTGTAGCACTCAAGAATTGTCATTGGAAATAAAGTAACATCTTTGCACTTTGTGAGAGAGTGGATCCTCTTAGGAATCTTCCTAGAGCCACAAGACTTATCAAGGCTTGATCATCCTTGTGGCGTCATCCAACACTTCGAGTCCTTGATTTCTTTTTGTGTTCAATGGTTCAAGTGGATCATAGATCTTGGTTTAGCCTTCTTGGGGTAAGCATATCTTCAAATTGGTAGTGGGTTCGTGGGTTCAAAACCCTTGGGTTCTTACCAAAATTAAATTGGCAGATGAAGGCAATGACCAGAATCTGCAAAAGTGCAAATTTGAAGAACACGTCGCACGGCCACGACCCTCACGTATTAATGTATGGGAGAATCGTAAGTTTCTCTTGAATCACGTTTTGGCTATTGGCCTTAATAGATCTAGGTTTCTATTGAATAAACTACTTACATCATCAGTGAACAAGTGAAATTGCGGGAATCTAAAACTAGAGATTATGACTTGTGTAGCGACTTAAAGTGTTGGCAAATCGACATTGTTAAAACTAAGTTGGTGTTCAGTGCATAGAAGAGAGAGATGGGTTAACAAAGAGTAAGAGAAGAGAAAGATAATTTATAGAAATAGATTAATGAGAGTAAAATGGACAGGAAGGTTAACAAACAGCAGCCAATACCTCCATGGCACAAAAGAACTGATACACCTCTTAAAAATATAACCACCAAAATTAATATTAATATTAATATTAAAATATATTACTTGCTAATATAAATTTAACTAATTAAATTTTATAAAACTTATAAATTTAGTTAAAGTTTATTAAATCCGTTGTGATTTCTTTTCCCCTTTTGAGTTATATTTATAGTTTTAATTATTTTTTAGCTAAAGCTTAATTTTGACTAGCCCACTGACCACTGCGATACCTAAATGAACAATATTATAATTAAAAATAAAGAATACATTAAATCATTATGCCTTCATAGTTCTCCTCTTCTGCTTCTTAATAATAATAATAAAATCATGTCGTCCTAAAAAAACAAAAGCCCAGCTTGCAGATGTCCAACATATATGATTTTGAATCAAAATATCAGACTACGGGAAGCCAGCCAACCCATCTACAGATAAAACTACAACTTCAAAAAATAATAAATAAACCAAAACAAAACAGATAACAAGGATTTAGTGTTCTTAATTAATTAACATGGACTGATGGAATGGAGAAATAGGAGGAAGAAAGCAGCTGCAGGGAAAAAGAACCATGACCCCCTGTCAAATGAACTTGTGTGTGCGCGGGTGGTCCTGGTGGAGATGAATCCGGGTCCTAGCCGACACGCTGAACCACTCGTCTCGTTAGAAGGGTTGGTGGTATTGGTCGTCCCCGTAGTCTTATTGCTCACCTTTTGACTGCACCACAGTGAATATTATTTGAATCGTGTTTGGGAGACCACAAGTCATTAATAATAGACAAATAACGAAGGAGGGGTGTCTTTTTTTCCTCACCTTCCAGGAAATATACAGTCCCCGTGACCTGCACATAGGAGGGGCCGACATAAATGATTGACAAGATTGAATTTTTTATCCGACAATAAATATAGGACACCCAAAAAAGCTTTTAAAAAAAAAACATTTGTATCGACCTAAACTAGCAGTTTTATTATTATCAATACACCTTTTGTGGTGTAATATCACAAGGTAGGTTTGGATAGACTATATCAAGTAGGCACACTTCATCAAAAACAAAAACAAAAAACACAAATCGACAATGGGAGTGGCAAAATAAGTTGAAGAAAGCACGCACAGGGTGGGTGTTGAAAGTGATAAAAGTAAGTGAGAAAGAAAGAAAGAGAGAAAGAGAGAAAGAGAGAAAGGAAGAGGGGTGGTGTGGTGGGTACTTACTTGGGTCAGTGGTGGTGACAATGGCCACGCCTTTGAAATCGCAAGACCCAGCAGCCTTCCCTTCCTTTTGGTAATAGCTATCGAACGCATAAGACGCGTGTCCCCTCACATTGTTGGGCTGGTAACACCCTTCACCGGGCTGGATCTCGGAGCAGTTGGCCCGACCCGGTCCGCAGGCCCAGTCCAGCGCCGCCTGCAGCGTCCGGTCGTCCACCCCGTCCGTCGCCACGCAGTACGTCCGATTGGTGGAGTCGTTGGCCAAGAAATCCCCGCTCCCCGAAATGTGCAGCAAATACACCGCCGTTTCGTTCCCGTAGAACAGCCCCCAGTTGGCCTCCGACGCCGGCGCCGACCGCAGGTCTTCATCCAACAGCTCGTAGATGAACACGCTGGCCGTCGCCTCCGGCCGCAGCGGAGTCCCGCTGCGCGCCTTCACGCGGTTGATGAGGTTCGAGTTGTACGTGGCGGCGTTGTCGGCCGTCGCGAACGGCTCCTTCCTGTCCCCCCGCGACGGCCAGCCCGTCTCGGAGACCACGATGTCGACGTCGGTGAAGTTGAGGTTCCTCATCGAGAAATACGCAGCGTCGATCATGGCGTCCAGGACGTTGGTGTAGTGAAGCAGGGTGTTGGGGTCGACCATCTCCTTGGACGGGGTGAGCGGCTTGAAGAGCGCGTTTTCCAGAGGCACCACCCCCTTGTTCTCCATGAAAACGTAGTACGGGTACAGGTTCATCATCAGGGGAGCCTGGGTCCGCGACAGGAATTTAAGGAGGGGGAGGATGACGGGGGATGTCAACGTCTCGTTGAAGAAAGCCTGGGAGGGAGGGAAGGGGTCGAGGATGATGGAGGCGGCGTGGGGGGTGGAGACCTTGATCTGGGCGTGGAGGTTCGCGGCCACGAGGGCGGCGTAGAGGGACTCCATGGCCGGGACCAGGATGGGGGCCGACGAGGGGAGCGACGTCAGGACCTCGTCGCCGACAGAGACGGCGGAGATTGCGGTCTCCGGGAAGAAGGGGACCACGTTGCGGCGGATCCAGGCGGCGGCGGTGGAGTTGGAGGATCCGAGGGCTAGGAGCTGGTTGTTTGGGACGCTTACGACGACGCGGATCTTGGTCCGAGCCAGGGCCCTGAGGAGGTCCGGGTTGGCATCGTAGAGGCGGATGTGGGTGATCTTCTGTAGCTGAAGAAACGCCACCAAATCCGATGGGGACGGCATGTCGGAGACATCGGTGCCGATGTTCACGCCCACGAAGGGCTCATTCTGTTCCTTAATTTCTTCGACAGTAGAAGATTTTCCTGCTGCAGCAGCTGCCAAAGAAAAAAATTTACAAACATGAGAGAGAGAGAGAGAGACAGAGTTGAGATTTTGAATGTGAATAAATGGGTTTGTGGGTTGTAGTAGTTGATCTTACCTGGTACAATTATTGGAGGAAGTGAGAAGAGGAAGAAGAAGAAGAAGAAGAGTTGTGTGAGCTTAAGGTTAGAAGTGGACATGGCAGGAAAGCTGGAGCTCTGCTTCTTCATCTTCAGCTTCTGCCTCTGCTGCAGATCCTTGCATTATCTTCGCGGGGTGCAGAAATCTTTGGGTGTTTTCGTTTTTATTTTTCTGGGTTTTTGCGTTTGCGTTGTCGGGCGGAGGAGAGAACTCCGAGGACCAGAGAAATTGGGCGTCGCGTGACCGGTGGGTGTAGTGTACTTCTAGTCTTTTAGTTGGCGGATAGATAATTGATTGGGCTTGCACGCCTTGCACCTGCAGTGTTTACTAGCCTCAATTCGTTTTTTTTTTCCTTCAAAATTTTCTGAAATAATAATATAATATAAAAATAAAAGTAAAAAAGAGAGAAAAAAAAGAAAAATTAATAATAATATGATGAATGTAAATATTTTTTAAATTTAAAGAATTATATAATTATAATTTATTTAGTTTGTTTTTGGGAAATCCCAGTTACTGTGTTCATCAAATTATTTGAATATGAAAATTATTAATATAATATCAATGCTCTCAATATGAAATTTAGAGCAACAAATGAGTTTTAGGCTGGGAAAATACATGTTGGTTGTATGGGTAATTTGTATAGAGATTTTCCTTAAACTGGTATAAAAAGTTTTTTAAAAAACTTAATACCGATTGAACAGATAGGAGCTTCAATAACCTGTGTATGCATATTACCTTTTAGACTGAGTGGATAAAAAACTTTTTCTCTAAAACTAAAAATTAATTGTAGCAATCTTGAAAAAAGTAGAGCCAAAGGGTTGGAGCTATTTTTTTGAGGATTGGATTTTAATATTTTATAATATTTATTTTAGAAATTAATTGTTAGATTAAATATGAATGTAATTGTATGTGAAAAGTTTCACGATAATAATTTTTAGCAAAACTTATTCATTTATCTTCTTTTTTTAGTTAAATTTAAAAAAAAAAACTGTTAAATTACTATAATCTTACGTACACAATACAAATTATATAACTATTTAATTTAACAAATATTTTTTGAAACAAACTTCATGAAATAAATCACCTCTCCCCTTACTTATCAGCCAATCGCGTCCCTTATTTTTTGGGGCTAGCCGGCTAGGCTATTTGAGTGCAATCTTATGAACCGTTTGTTCGGGTGGACCACATATGGTGGGTCAGGGTTAGTGTACCGGGGGAAATGGCTCTTGGATTCCTCCATGGCGTTTTTCTTGTGCGTACGAAATCAGTCAGTCAAATCACATCCTACAATTTAAAACGTGGTGCCCGTTGACACTTTTACCTTTTTACTCTTGCTTTTGTTTGAAGGTGAGTCTTTACCTTACCTTTGCTAACCAATATTAATTATATATATATATATAATTTTATAATGAAAAGGTTAATTTTTTATTCTAAAAATTTTAATTTGGATAGTTATATATTTAAATTAAATTTTTATTTAACTATAATTCTTACTGGATCTGTTACAATTAAATAAAAATTTGACCTAGACAGTTAAATTTTAATCTGATAGTTCATATTAAAAGTTCTCATCATAAGAAGGTGATCTCGTATCATCTATATAGCATGACTATATATATATATAAAATTTTAATTAGAACTTTAAACGAATAAAATATTCATAAATAAGCTTGTTGTTCGATTCGGTAAACGATCATTTATGTTTATTTGTTTAAAAGTTGCCTTGTTCATAAACAAACAGTTCTTTTTCGCAAACATAAATGAGTGAGCTCGAACAAGTTAGTGTTTAGATCGTTTATGTTCACGAACATATATTCTCAAAGAACAATAATTATGTTCGCGAATAATTGTTCACGAACGGATATTCGTACATTGTTCACGAACACAAATAACGACGTTCATGAACACAGTTTTCGAACATTTTTTTCCATCAAATTTAAATATCTAGCTTAGGCCCAGGCCCATCTCCATGTTATTCACAAGTATATATATTTTTTAAGTTTAGGTATAAACCTAAAGACTGCACACCACTTCTACATTGCTACCTTCTTCTTCCTCAATTCACTTACCGTCTCGGTGTGCATCCCCCCCTAATGCTATCATTAAATTGATAGCATTAATTTAATGAACTTCTAGATTAAATCTAATATATCACATGATAATTAATAGTTTGAGATTCCTTTCATACGGTTAAAATGAAATCATTTAGGTTTATGATATATTTCTTTAAATTTAATAGATCGAGAGCTTTAGGATATATTTGTCTTTTCAAGGTTTGATGATGTTAGTATGAATTTCTTGCACAAAGGCAAGTATCGTAAAAATTGTCATTAAAATATAATTTATATTAAATTAAGAGATGAGTTCGGTAATTGCAAAGGGTGCGCAAATGAAGCAATTTTTCATATTAATTTGTTTGATTTATGAAGAATTTTCGAGATTGGAAATGTGTTCCATCGAATTAATATCTTCAATGCCTTACTCAACATGGCTTTATCACTAGCATCTTATTGTCATTTATTTATTTATTTATTTATTTATTTTCACTTCTAAAAAATGTCATCAAATTCAAATTTCAAATGAAATAATGCATGCATTTCAAAGCCCCCGACGACCGAAGGAGAGGTGCGTCCCTAGGGCCTCCACCACAATGACTAACGATGAGTCGGTGACTATTGTTTATAATAAGAGGAAAAGCCCCATTTGGGCCAGATCGGTTGATTCCATGTAGAGGCTCAGCTCCAATTCCTCTTTCATTCAGCAGACACCTGAAATGTGCTAACCTTCTCAAAACTTGCTTTGGTTTTTTGGCTAGCTTGTCGTATGTTGTCCACAAGCACTCTTCATCATTTAAAAAAAAAACATTGCACCAAAATCAGGTTTTTTTTTGTGCCCGTAGGACAAAATATTCATATGCATTAGACTCGTTCATCTTATGTTCCTTCTTCTGGACATGCGTCAAGTGTTTGGTGAAATTTCTCTTTAGTTTTTTCAACAGCCATTTTGCATTTCTTTTTCCTATTCTTTCTGCTATGTGTTGTGTTGTTATTGCTTTGCTATGGTGATCTGTTAGGTCTTATTGTGGTGTGTTGTGACTTTGTTATTTGGCTATGTTTCTACTCACGGTAGATGTCTCCATTGATGGGTGAAATTCTTTTGACATTTGTATTTCACGGTAGCCTTACTTTTTTTTTTTTCTGTTTTTTCCAACATATTTATTTCTGCATGTTTTTTTTATTTGCATTGTTAAAACAAGTCTGCTTTTTTTTTTATTACATCTTTCCACAAGTCTATCTCAAAGCAATTTGGATAGCAACAATATAGAAGTGCATTAATTTGATATAGTTTTTTTATACAACATTGTTAAAAACTGCATTTCTAATATTTCCAACATTGTCCAGCATTAATTTTTAACAGTTGCTATGTTTCCCTGGATTGGAAAAATTGTTGTGTTAACTTTTAACAACTGCCGTGTTCCCTGGATTAGAAAAACTGCCGTGTTAAATTTTTAACACCTGTTGTGTTAAATTTTAAATTAATGTGTTTCCAACATCATTAAGCTTGTCTGTGTTTCTAACATTGTTTGTATGGCTATCGTAGTATATTTTATCTTAAATGTAGTATATTCTGCCGTGAACAGTTATGCATGAGAGATGGTTATGTGTTTATATATTTTCTTTGTTCTTTTTCTATCAAATGCTTCCATTCTCTGCTTTTGTCAAATGTAATTTGTGGGGCTGAAATTAAAGAGCAAGAAGAGGCTAAAGAAATTGAGGAAATTTCTGTGTTAAGGTGAATGATTAATTGGATAGCTCGGACATGAATGACATTGAAGATTCTGGTATTTTAAATTTGTGATTGTAATAATAGATGTGAAAACCGTTGTAGCCTTTATTTGGAAATGATATTTATTTATGTTAATTTTATTTTTAAATAGTGTTTAAATAAATAAATGTTTTTGTTCATAAATACTCGAACAAACGAACAAATAATTTACGAATAAACGAACTTATTCGTTTATATAAAATATTAAAACAGTTTTTGTTTACGAATAATTATTTTCAAACTGTTCGTAAACATTAACGAACTATTCGTGAACATAAACAAATAATCTCGAATACTTTGATTTAAAGCTCATGTTCGGCTCAGTTCATTAAAAAATAGTACCAAGCCAAACTCGAATAACTCAAAGCTTCGTTCGATTTGGATGGTTTATAGCCCTAGTTTTAATTAATTTTTATGGTCTATACATGGGTGAGACCGAAGTGGGAAGTGAAAAAATTTATATGGTCTAACTGAGTGGATTCCAGCGATATTGGAAAAGTTTTGGTTGAGGTATATTAGAAAAGGGAAGGTCTTCATTCGAAATTTTTGGGCGGTAGCACAAACGACCATTATCCCCTTAAGATATTTGTGGTAAGAATTTTAATTTATGTAATTTGTTTGTTAAATTTTATTTGTATTAAATTATAATTTAAAAATAATTTATGATTGATAGAAAAGTAATTATGTTTTATTTTTTAAAAAATAAATTAAATAAAAATTTTAAAAAATTAATAGGCTTCAGTAATAAAATAAAAAATTTAATTTTTTTTTAAAATCTTCCAATAAATTTAAATTTAAAAATAACTATGAATATATATATATATATATATATATATATCCAAAATCAACTTTGGACACAAAACAACTTAACCAATTTAATTGGAATAGTTTTTGATTGAACCTTTCCCATCCAAATTTGCACATGAAAATATATGTTAAAAGCACTAGTAACAAAAGAGCTAAATGTTTCAATAAATTTATCTACACGTACTAATATTGGTAAAAAAAAGTATACTCATTTTAAATTTGAAATTTTATTAAAATTTTAAGGGCACTAGTCCAAGTTTGACTAAATTCGACTAATTAGTAGCTTAAAATTAAAAATTTTAATAAAATTTATAATCAACGTACATATTTCGAGTACAATTTATAACTATTAATATTCTATACAAACAAATTTATTGAAATATTTAGCAATTTTATTACAAATGCTCCAATGCTATGATATGATATATTTCCTTATATGATATGTTTAGTATGATAATATTATTTTTTAAAAATATAATTATTTTTACAAACGATAAGTCCAAATAGTATAAATTTAAGTGTCGCTTTTAAAAGATAATCCAATCTTTAAAAAAATCATAAAAATTATACAAAATGACTGAAAAGTAATAAATAAAGATAAAAATACGAAACAAAGAGTTAAAAATTTATTTTATTATTAAAATTTTTTATTATAGAATATATTTGTATAAAAAAATAATTTGAAATTTTAAATTTAATGAAAATGACAAGAAAACCGCAACTTCCTTAATACATACATGGTCCTATTTCAAGTAACAAGTTTGAACCCATAGCTTATAACAAATATCAGCTAAGCTACCATGGAAAGAAAGTAAACTCATAACTGTTAACTTCCCACTACAAAAAACGACAATTATATGCTATTTGTATCATCAACATTTTAAGTTAGAAGTTTGAACAATGGCGTACAACATTTTAAGCTACCATGGAAAGAACTCAAGTGACGTCATAACTCTTAACTTTCCATTACAAAAACGACAATTATACACTTTAAATCATCAACATTTTATATTTTCCAAAAATGCGATGTTTTACGTGGGGGGCGGGGAAGAGAGGCTCGCTCTTGCCGTGACGTTTTCACTGAAAGATGGGGATAAATCTCTCCAACCATCCTCTCACTTAGTTGAATGGTATTTATTTTGGCAGAGCGGTTTTCTTATCTTAGGCCATTTACGAAGGCCATTAATGAATCAGCATCCCTCTTTTCTGAGGGGTACTTTATGGGCCGAGAAGAATGTTTTGGGAATAATAGGATTGTCGGGAAGCTACCCAGTTGTAGCTCTTTCTGGGCAAAAGCCTTCTGCTCGCCGTCAGCTCTGAATTTTCCGATCTTCACTCCAGAAGCATCCAATCTTTCGGCCAACTCAACGAAAGAAGCTTCCATTGCCTGTTTTTAAAAATAAAAAGCCTAAACTGAGGAATGTTTTACTTCAACAATATTGTTTAAGATGTGTATAGTAACCAATGATCTAGCATACCTGACAGAAGCGGCACCATGGTGCGTAGAGCACAACAAACCATGGTTCTCGGCGGTTTTCAAGCTTGGCTAGATTCTCTATCCCAGTCCTGCTCAATGTCACCAATTTATCAGTGTTGAAAATGTCAGCCACCTCTGTGGGAGCTCCATTTGAATGAACAGCACCATTTCCATTGCCATTGAGCTGGGGTATTTCATGCTTACTGATGTTTCCTTTATGGAGGCCGCATTCCTTAGCCTTTGCATCTTCCCACCACCACCTCCCCTCCCTCTCGTGCTGGCCGGGAAGGACTGGCCTGGTGCACGGCTCACAGCCAATCGAGAAGTACCCTTGGGAGTGCAAGGAGTTCACCGGGACATCCATGGTCCTCAGGAAATTCCATATGTCTCGGCCATCCACATTAGCCACCGGGTTCCACTTCACCAGGCTCCCCACCCCGCCATCCAAACCTTCAAATGATGGATCCACCTGGACCACAGGGATTTCAGCTCTAGTGCCAGGAGACTGATCTTTCCTCTGCCCAGTAATCCATGCACGCAGGCCCTTAAGGGCCCTCCTCAGGGGTCTCACCTTCCTCACCCGGCAACACTCCTGATGCCCATCCTCGTAAAAAGAGAACAATCCTTTAGTCCTCACCAAGGCCTGAACTTCAACAGCATCTGGAAACATGTATTCGATGCGGATCCCATAACGCTTCTCGACTGTGTCAAAAAACTTGTAGGTCTCCGGGTTAAGCCTCCCAGTGTCCAAGCTGAATACTCTAAATGGTCGGCCAGTTAAGTGGGCATACTCGATCAAAGCAACATCTTCGGCACCACTGTTTAAGACAATACATTAAATTAGTTGTTGTGTTTTTGCAGAGCATTACACGTTTACATTACATATAAAATCTTGGGTTTTGCCATGAAGACTCCTCCAAAATTAATTAGACCAATGATCGTGCATTTATAACATTTGAGGACACTTGGTTGAAACCTATGTCTAAGGAAGAAAGCAAAAGATCTAAGAAGCTTACTCCAGAAAAGTAGGCTCTTCCTCATGTATGTCCTACTAATTCTGGAACCTATCGATTTATGGGACGCCCATAATAATTTTGAGATTAAACAACCATTCTGGATGGTATCCAAAACCAACTCAAACGCCCTTTAGCCCCAAACAAACTTAACTGGACACAGCAGTTAGTCTACATGAAAACTGAGTGTAAATGTGACCACTCACGCCTTCCATCCCTATAATTATTTGCAGTGACAGATGAAAACATTGGTTCAGATAACAATCCATTCGCAATGGAAAATCTAGGACTTCTAGGAATCTTAAATATACAATCTCGGACGCTTTAGGATGCTATGTGGAATTGAGCTCGCTATACCATCACACACATAGAATGAAGAGACATGATTTTAAAAAAGACAACTGCAAAAACGATTATGAATCTCCCAGCATAATAAAAATCAATTATACAATATAAGACAATATTGGCATCTTGGCATACTGTTTGAAAGGATTTGAGACAAAAAAAATGAAAACATGACCAAATAATCCTACGGATATGCTTTGATTTCAAACATTAACTAATAACTTCTGATGGACAACATCAAGGATATAAATAAACTAGAACCCAAAAACAAAAGTACCTGAACGCAATTGCAATTTCGTTCCCAAATCTCTCAAGAGCTTTGTCCATGATCTCCAAAGGAGAAGCATTATCGAGCTCTCTGTTCAATTGCTGATACCTCTCCGCCTCAAACTTCTCCTCCGCTACAACCTCTGCAGTAAAAACAAGAATTTGCTCAAACCAATTAGTCCCCTACTCTCCCGCGAAACATTCTTCTTCTTCTTTTTTTCAGGCAAACAAACAGGCACGCACCAGGAGCAGCAGCGATAGTTGCTGCGAGAGGGGCCGTTGACTTTCCCACCGCATTTATCGGGTTCACGGAAGACCGCCTCCGGGGAAGATTCAAAACCGCCGAAGGGATGCGAGAAACATCGTACGACCAATAAGCACTACCAGTCTTCGGAGCTGTACAATGAAAAGAATTTTTTTAAAAAAAAAACAGAGAGAGACCAGGCATCAAACTACAAATCTTTAAAAACTAAGAATATTCCCAAGCAAATTTAAGGACATATCTAGAATCCTAGGAGCAAACACACGCACACGCACACGCACACGCACACGCACCTTCTTTGTGATCGGATGAAGAAGCGTTAGTAAGGCGCAGAGAAATGGACGCAGCAGAGAGGGTAGAGGAAGAAGAGGAAGAAGCGACAGCAAGAGCCATGGGACAAAATGTTGATTTGGTTTTGTGGGTTTTGAATCGAATGCGTACGCAAAAAGCAAATCTTGCAGGATTGAGAAAACCTGTGCTGATCCTACCAACGGAGGAAGCGGAGGCCATATATTAAATAGCGACCGGGAAAGGATGCTCCTTGGAAGGTTCATTGAACCTGGACGCAATTCGGACCGTAGTTTGGTGACGTGGCAATAGTCTAGACCATTGGTCGCACGTTAAAATGTGGCGTCTTCGTATTACGGTCCCGTCCACGAAACTACGCATTGCCTTAAAGCCACCGTGGGTCACCATTTTGGATTTCGTTTCATGTTATGTTTTTTTTTTTTTTTTTTGGTTTTGTTTTCCTTTGTGACCACTCTTTTTTTCTCGCGTTTCTATTGGCCAGAGATTTTTTTTTTGTGGCTCTAATTTTCCGGGTGGAAGTATTTGGTACCTATAGTTTTTTTTTATCACCGTGTGGTAGGGTGTCTGGGTGTGGTATTTTTTTATATAAAAAAATTGTTTTAAATTCCTCGTGAATAAACCTTCACCAATACTATTATATTCGTGTGTGGTATTAGATTCCTAAATTTTGTTTTACTTCACTCAATTATCAATCATATCTTCGTTGATAAATAAATAAAAAAGACGAAATGCTTTACATAAAATTTGATGACTTTGATCAAGCCATCTAATGATTAAAAAAATCACTTCGATATAGTTTGAATTATTCTTGTTAAATGCTTACATTGATTCTTGTTAAATGCCAACATTGATTCCTCTTGTATTCGTTGGTTTGGTTTTTTATTTTCCTTCAAATGTATTATCCAAATTAGTATGAAAACAATTATGCCTTGGGCCTCAGTAAAAATATGAACACCACCTATAATTCTAAGTTCAAAACATTAAGGAGCAGACAGATTTTTGAGCATATAAAGAAGGCTTTGTTATTTTGTAGAAACAAATAACAAAGGAAATCACTTTATTAAACAATTCCAAATTTTCATTCTAATTCTCATAAACACGACAATTCCCAAGAAACAATAAATAAAATTGGTTCCTATTTCTCAACAAATGGAAACGGAAAGCTGAGATTTGGAGCAAAATAAGTTACGTCACTCACTCTTTAAAACCCGGGGAAGATCAAAAAGCCAAATGTCAGTTGCCAAATAAAAAAGAAAACAAAAGAGAAAATTCAGAAAACATTAACATACATGTTTTTGACTTTTGCATTTTGCCTGATTAAAGAACAAAGGTTATGCTCTAATTTCAAGTGAATTCCAAATGGGCCTATAGCGAGTACAGAAGCAAGCAAAAGGGTTTCTCTGAGAGAAATAAAGCAGCTCCAACCCATGTGGTTGGGATTCCAAAGTGGGTGCAGGCAACGCAGGGTTCAAACTTCAAATGCACCCAATGCAAAACCCAAAAGGCATTGAACAAGGGCAGATTTTATTAAAAATCCAATTGCTATTCACCAAATTTAAGTATGCAAACACTGGTTTATCCCCATTAGGGGATGAAAAGAATATATCAGAGTTCAGAGAGAAGGGGGTGTACCTTTTGAAGGAACCATCATCTATCATACTATTTTCAAAAATGGCACTGCTTAATTTTAATCAATCTTGCAAATGAAAAAGAATACATCAAGACAAGACTGAAGAGGGGGAAGGCCTGTGTTGGAGTATCATCGTCCTTATCAAAAAAATCTGATCAATCTTCAGCACTTCTGTCCTTTTGGCTTTCATTTGATCGATTATATGTACAATCTGAAAGGTCACTCCCCGAGTCCTATAGGAGGTTCGATGCATCAAAATTGTTTTTTTTTGAAACTGACGATGGAAGGTTTGATGCATCAAAATTGTTTTGGTGAAACCAGCATTGGGAATACGGATCTATAAAGCATTATCAATTGGATAGCAGCCAAGAACCCGGAGAAAGCTAGCAAATTCCTGCAAAAAGAAACCAATCCATAAATGCCAACATAAACACACACAGAGGGTGAGGTATACAAGTATTCGAAGGATATAAAAAAGTAACAAATGGTTAAGTCAAGCTCATAATTAAAACATATACCTGCAATTGGGCCAAAGCGAGCTGTGCACGGTGGTCTGCCATAGAAGCTTCAAAGTCAACGTAGAAAAGATAGTCAAAATACCTGTGACCAGAGATTAGTCACTTGTAGAGCATAAGAAGTCATCTTAGCAAGAGTTACGGTATGGATAAACCTCTTACAGATTTTTCACAATTTATACAGGAATGAAATAAATACATAACCATTTTAACTGGAATTTGGAGCAATAACAATCTTGTTTTCTGTGCGTACTGCATAGTAAAGATAGCATCCAAATACATAAATCAATGCTTTAAAATGAAAGGTTTGAAGTAGTTTATCTTGAAGGGTGGAAGAGTTAACAATTAAATTTTCATTGAGTCTAGAGTGGAAATTTTCTTTGTGAGGGAAACTAAAGAGACACCAGCACAGGCACAGGCAATTTCAAATTCAAAGTATTGCATACTTAGCACTCCCTCCATCAAAGCCATCAGCAACCCTTAGTGGACGCTTTCTCTGTGGTCGGCTCTCCATCTGAACTTGATGCAAAACACAAATTGTTACAAACGATTTAGGCTTCTTGTTGAACAGCTTGCTTAATCATTATGATCAGAACCATAAGAGATCCATAAGTTAGTAACAGGTAGATTTCTATTATTTTAAGTTACCTTTGTCAAATTGATGCCCCTCAAAGCAAAAACTGCCAATGCTTTAAATAGAACACCAGGGCCCTCTTCTAAAGAGAAGACAATGCTAGTCTAGCAAAAAAACAAATAAACGGTATCTTATGTGACATGTTCAATACATAAGGATAATTGAGTAACTCAAACTATACCTTATATGGCTTGTCAGTTCCTGGAATGATGGGTTCCCTTGAAAGTATCAGAAAACGGGTAATATTGTCAGGGTCATCCTGTTTGTCACCACAGAATGAACAAAACAAAATTGCATATCTCAATATATGAACTGAGGTAATTTATATCTGCCAAAATTTAAAAAGGGTGCAGCAAAATTTTGGTATGATCGCAAACCCGAAAAAGTTCAAACAACTTCATTGGAATGGTGGTTGATCAAGTAAAATTTTTATGGGTGGGAAATATAGCCTAATACCAGCCAGCTGTGGGATCAACAAACAGTCCATATATATAATTTACGCTATCCTGGAGATGTTCAATATTAAGGGAAACCGTTTAATGGGGTGAGAAGTTTCAATGGCCTAAATTCATAGATCCTCCAGGAAACGGAAAACTAAGACCAGGAAAAGAAAGCTTTTGTATCAGAAGAGAAAAAGTTCTACCAAAATATTCAAAAACTAGAATTTGATACTAACATTTTTGGGGGTGGAGTTGAGGGAGCAAATGATCATTCATAGGAAATGACTATTTATACTACCATTAAAACGCACACCACCCTTTGGTATCTTTTAGAAGAATAACAGATTTCAGATCACGGTGTTAGTTTGGGGTTCAATTAACCTCTATCATGTTGGCTTTTAACCCCAATCCATATAGGAGAAAATGAATGAATGGTTTTACCTGAATACTTTCAGAAAGTATGTCAAGTCCATAGATTGCTGCAGCTCGAGCACTTGCAATTGCTCCAAGGTCACTCAATTGAGTTGATGCAACAATCTGCAGCAAAAGTTCTCATATGAAAAAACTACAGTTCGCAGGAATTTCCACAGTAAAATATGGTAAATAAGACTTATATAGACCACCTGAGCAGCACCAGCAGTATCAGCGGCATTAATTCTGACGACACCCAACTTGGTCAATGTCATCTCACACTGAGAGAGTGCCTGCAAGGAAATAAAAACTTGTAAGGGGATAGTCAAATCTCAAGAATACAAGATTATTTGCAAGGTGCTCAGTCTGCCTCTTTATTAACTTCTGCAATATTTAAATCTGAATTTTAGGTAGCTGACATAATCTGAATTTTTAATGACCTTAAAAAACCACCTTTGACAATTGTTTACGATCATGACATAGATAATCACAACAGGCTTTTGGCACTTTATAAATCTTTGCGATACAAAATTTTATTAATTGACCCTACTGCCTTCCTTTTCTGAATCACTAGGTTCAAAATCAGCAACAAGATAATATGTCAAACCTGAGGGTGACTCAGGACACGCTTTAGTTCCTCCTTTCTAGCCCCAGGCAACCCCAAAAGGCAGTGGTTAATGATCATTTGCACCTCACCCACAATATGCAGTCTGTGGCGAAGGAGCAAATCATAATTACGGTGAATGCTACCTCCTACAGTGTTCTCAATGGGGAGTACTGCCCTGTCAACTGACCACAATTCAACTGCCTGCAAAATGGAGATCACCAAAATGAAGAACACAAATACAACAACAATCAGCACATTAAATGCATGAAACGAAAACAATATATTTATTGAACCTCGAATGCTTGTTCATATTCATCACATGGAACAGTCTCACACTTTGGGTAGGCTTTCAGTGCAGCAGCCTCACTGAATGCACCCGGTGCTCCCTAAATTAGACATACCAAACCAATCTCAGGATGAAGAGAGAGTGGATATATCGAACAGTGGGAAAATGAAGCATATTACCTCAAAAGCTACCCGTACATTTGAACCATCGCTTGGAGAAGACAGCGTACCAGTTGCAGACAAGGGTCCTGTGATTCATGAGTAACAAACTTTGTAGCCAATGAAGTTTTTAAGATTAATTTATGAAGAACGTAAAATCAAGCAAACTACATATGCCTTGGTCCAGATTGCCCCCCTAAGCTCCATTATATCGATAAAATAGAGTTTTATGGATACCTTGGACCGCAACTGCCAAATTGTATATTCATGAGTTTTTTTTTTTTGGTATGTTCTGCCTTGAGCACACATATTTCCATAAATAAAAATTCAAATTTTGAACGAACATTCAAAACAACCAACTATGAAGACCACAAATTTAAGTCACGAGCTTCACTCGCGATAACTTAACGCAACATCATCGAAGTAAATGGGAAAATGACAAAGAAGGCCCAGATTTCAAAACCCATCAAATCTCCAATCCTAGGAAGCCAAATCTGTGATTCATTTGGGGAAAATGTATAATATAATAGGTGATGAAACAATCCGTATTCCACTGGCGATTGTTTTTGCATGTAAAAAGAAATTCATACCAAGAGAGAGAGAGAGAGAGAGAGAAGAAGTAATAAATACATAAACACCTAAATCTATGTTTAAAAAAATTGAGAAAAGGGAAATTACTGACTGGGGAAGAGTTTTAAATCCTTTTGTCCCGAATCCTTATCCTGAAACGTATCGATCGCAGCAGCAGCAGGAGGAGACTCGAGAGACGGCTTCTCATCTCCGGCAATAACCATATTCATCGAGCACCGAGGTAGAACAGCCTTATTTTGCCACTGCAAAGGCCTCTGCAAATGGATCCTCGAATTGTGAAACGCAGCTTCAGAGCACATGGAAGCCGAATCAACAAGACCCACTTTGCAATCACGGTTCTTGTAGCAACGGTGGTGAGCACAGCTCCGAATCGCGGGAGAAGCAGCCAAATCCATGATTGGACCAATCCGTGAAGTGTGCAGTGCCAATGCAGCTTTCAAATCTTCAGTACGACATTGTCAGCAGTAACCCAGCCCAGTAACCTTGAAATATGAATTGAAACTTGGGTGGGAAGAGAAGGGATTGAAAATTTTAGGAGAGAGGGAGAGAGAGAGAAAGACAGACAGAGAGAATTAGGTGAGACTGAGAAGAGTGTTGGCAGACACGTTTCCTTTTATGGGTGATGGTGGAGATGGGTTGATGTGGCCTTTTAGTGGGGAGGGGTGTTGTCTAAACAAGTGTCATGTTGTACAAGGAGAAAATAAAAAGGCAGAAATTGGGCGCCCCCCTAATTATCTTCCATTTGCCTCCCACCATAAAAGAAGGGAAGGGATGCCATTGCCATGGGTTGGTCTGTGGGGGCGCGCGCGCTCCCCCTCTCTCTCTCTCTCCCTCCCTCTGACCCAGGAGAGGAACAAAAACAAAAACAACTCCCGCGGGTGTTGATTCGGAGGTGGCGGCAGCTCATGGGTCTGTCTCACCTACCCCGTGTTTCTTGTTTGAGAATTTCATGTTTAATTTATGGTATCTTTTGGACTATGTTGAGAAGGTATGCTAATAATAATAATAATAATAATTTGATATCATATTTGAGTAATGAATATCCATTCAACCATGCCTACTAATACTATTTTCAAGCTTCACAATCATAATAAGCCCTGACCCATACGGATTGGAAGGTAATACACGTGATGAGCCACCAAATGCGCTTCGAAGGTCATTATGGATTCTTTCCACATGCCTTCAGGTTTAAGTTGTCTCATTTCCATTTAATGTGAAGGGCATTTTCATTAAATGATGCCACCGGTCAAAAAAAAATTAATAATTCTTGTTTTCATTTAAAGTGAGGACATGACCTTGTCTTCATTTAAATTTAGCTAGTAGAGTTATACAGAACGACGTCATTTATTTATGTTTAATTAAGAGAAATGTGCTGAACTATCTTGAAAGTTTTAATAATTTATTTATATAAAATAATATTAGAACACTAATACTAATAATGAACTAGCTAAAATTATCAATAAATTTATTTACACGAAATAATATTAGCCACAAATTATTCGAGATATGTATTTTAACTACAAACTTAGTTAAAATTTCAAACTCCGAAGTATAAGCAAGATAAATTTGATTAAATTTAATCAAATTTGACTAGTCATTGCTTTGTCGTTTGTAATTTTTAACAAAGTTTATAGCCAAAATACAGATCTCTAAGCTCATGGGTAAATTAGAATCTCTTACTGCTGAATGCGATCATGAAAAGAATGAGAGACTAAGTATAATTTGTGACTAATATTACTCGTGAATTAACTGATCATGTCATGTCAGCACATAAGAAGAAATTACACTTCAGCCCTATACTATGCGTTCTGTTCCCCCCACATGACTTCGCTGCCACCTTCTCCGCTTCCCTCATCATCTTTAGCTTTGACACCTACCTCCCAAAGACCACCATCTCCTCCTTCTCCGACGTTGCCTTCCGCTCTAACGGCAGCCCCATTGCCGCCGGGGGATAGTCTAGCCTCATCCAGGTCTTTGACATCAATAAGCGCACTACCCTCCGCCAGCTTCGCTCCCACTCCCACCCTATCAGCCTCGTCTACTACCCCTACTTCAACTGCCTCCACCTCTTCTCCCGCGGAGATGACGCCCTCGTCAAGTATTGAAACGTTGCTGCTGGCACCCAAATCTCGAAGTTTGAAATTTTAATAAAATTTATAATCAAGATATATACTTCAATTACGATTTGTAGCCAATATTGTTTTATATAGACAAATTTATTAAAACTTTAAATTATTTCATTACTAATGCTCTAACAAGTTACTAACCTTCAAAACCTTATGATACATATAAGCAATAAATAGCAAACCATAAGAATATTCTATTATAAATGTAGCAGATATGATTTGTCATCTTAAAGAGTTTTAAAAATAGTAAATAAAAATTATAAAGGTTTATGATATTTATTGATTCGTTAATAATTACTTTGATTTTGAAAAAACTTTATGCGTAGAACATTATGTGTAGGACATTATATGTAGGGATATTCTCTCTTTCATTTGTTTGATTTAAAAATAATAATATTATTATCAATCCAACATAAATAACACTCACGCATGATGTACTAACATAATGTACCTGTATATAGTATTACTTATTGTTTTTACATGATTTGACATATGAATGGGCAACAGATACTTGTTGCCCTACTCATTTTTGGTTCCGCACCTACTATGCGGGACAGATTATTTTGCCTAGGTGAAGGCGGTTTTAAAATTTGACAATAATAAGTAGTGGGGCACCTTGCTTAATTTTAGTCATTTATATTTATAATTTTATAATATTTTAATTATTATTATTTAATTATTTTGTAATTATTATTTATGAATTTAAATATTTTTAAAATAATATTTATTATTATGAAATTAAACCATTTTCTAGTTAAAAGTGATATAGAAATTTAATTTGAGCCAAAATTATTCATATGGTACTGTCCAATAAAGATCAATAGTAGGGTGTGGACGGATAGAGCCTCCTTCGCTAGTCTTACTAGATAACAAGATATCTCGTCCCACTTACACATGGGATAAAATGCAGTTTTAAAACTTGACCCTCCGTATAAGCGGAAATGATAGGTGATAATAGGTAGACATACTTCAAACGTTGTTATTTTATTAAATGAAACATTACTTGTTGGTTAATCTCTTCGTAGTTTTATTTTATTTATCAAAACTATAATGTCACAAGAGTCCAACAATTCTGATACATCAAAATGATGTTCGCTAGAACTCCTGGTTATGCAAAATGCTTTCATGTTAGTGTCTAGACCATCCTTTTAGCAATAAAAAATTTGGGAGTATATAAACATCGCTGTACTACTTAATTAACTACTCCCTTTGTCTTGATAGGGAATAAGATATCCCATCTCACCTACACATGGGATGAGATGCAGTTTTAAAACTTAACTCTCTGTATAAGCAGAAATGATAGGTGATAATAGGTAGACCTCGTCTCGGGTAGGGCGAGCATTACCCCTACTTCAAACGATGTTGTTTCATTAAATGAAGCATTATTTTTTGGTTAATCTCTTCGCAATTTTATTTCGTTTATCAAAAACGATAATGTCTTAAGGGTCCAACAATTATGATACATCAAAAAAACGTTTACTAGAGCTCCTAGTTATGCAAAATGCTTTTGTTTTAGTGTCTAAACCATCATTTTATCAATAAAATTTTTTGGAGTATATAAACATCATTACACTACTTAGTTAACCACGCCCTTGTCTCACTAAGTGATTTCCATGTCATATTTAAGTGTCTAAAAATATCATTGTATGACTTATTTCGGCCTCCTTCGCACAAGTTCTATATTAAAAATAAAATTCATACTGTCATATTGGCGATTTCCACATTCTTAGTCAATTTGTACTAGTTTACATTATCCAATCAATCATCTCATAATATAAACCCAAAATGTATACCATATCAGTTCCATACTCAACATCATACCAACATATATAAAGACTTAAAGTAAAACAAGTTGTATGATTAAGCACAAAACTCTACAAAATAAATATATTTATTTATTCGTTTAAGTTGTGCGGATGTTCTAAAATGCTTTACAAAATGTGCATTTTATGTTTATTTATCTTTTGATGAGTTTATGTATCCCCATGATTCAAGATTTCTTTCATGAGCTCTTTGTTTTTCTTTCATGGCACACAAGTCTAGTTCATGATTGATTTCAAATTGCACAAAAACTCTTTGTTCAAAGTATGCATAAGAGTATGATATTTAGTGTCTCACCACATCAAGCATTCATCTTAATCATATATTGTAAGTCTGTGATATATGTTTGAGATAAATGCTCCATGTGTGATGCTTACATCATCCAACATTTTAGGTGTATCAAGACGATGTAATTCCAAAGACTAGGGCTTCTGGTGTGCCATTACGCAATACAGATATCTTGATTTCTTTAAATGTTTTAATTTCTTTAAGTAAAATGATCTTTCATATCCTTTTAAGTCTTGAACTTATAGTATCTTATAATGTTATTATATCAATAAATGAAGCATTATTTTTTTATTGATCTCTTCGTAGTCTTATTTCATTTATCAAAACGATAATGTTCCAAGGGTCCAACAATTATGATACATCAAAATGATGTTGGCTAGAGCTCCTGATTATGTAAAATGCTTTCGGTTTAGTGCATAAACCAATGAAAAATTTCAGAATATATAAACAATGTTGTACTATTTAATTAACCGCTTCATTGTCCGCTCTAAGTGATTTTTATATTATTATAAGTATCTAAAAATATCATTGTAGAACCTATTATGGGCTCCTTGCGCACAAGTTTCATAAGAATTTTGAAGGTCCATTTAGCTTAACACTGATTATTGTAAAATTTTAAATATTTTTTGAGTAACCCAATTGAAGTTTCCCGTACAAATTTTCTCAAAGAGATTACATTACAAAGTTATTTTCAAGTGTTACACTCTATCAACTAATTTGGATTGAATTAACTCTTTATTTTAGTTTGGAGGGCTTACTTAAATCCTTAGACATTTGATCTTTCAATTCGCCTATATTTCTTTTTTAGTTATAATTTCCAGGTTCCAACACTCTTACTTTTAATATCCAAAAACATTGAAAAGAAAAATAACTAAAACATAGGGTGAAATGTATAAAAATGAAGTTTCTTTCACTCATTATAAAAAAGTTAAGATATATTTTCCTTTCAATTTAGTGTGTATCATAATATAAAATGCGTAATGGAGGCTACTATAAAATAATTTCAGTAGGTAAAACTTGAGGGCATTATGAAAATATTTTTATTTGCTTTGCATACACTTTTATATATAAACAGTAAAGTTATTTTAAATTAAATTTTAAAAAATTTAAACTTAATAATTAAATATTAAATATCTGTGCTCTTTTAGAGCATCCACTATAGACTCTCTATATGTATTTTTTGTTAGTTTAAAGAGCTAATTTAACAAAAATACCTTAAAACTACATTTTTCAAACTCTCTATTCTAACAAAAAGTTTAACAAAATGAATAGTAACTCTTTAAATTTAACCAAATACTATTCACTCTCTATTTATTAAAATATTATATTTTCTCTCACCATATTTACTTTTTTATTTCTTTTTTCTCTTTTCACATTTATTTTTCCATTTAAAAGAATAAATAAATATTTAAAAAGTAATATTTTAATTGATAAAATGTTTAAAATAGAGAGACTAAAAAGTGTGCTTGGGTTGTTAAAATAGAAAAGATATACTTTTGATTATTTTTAAAAATTAAATTTGAAGAGGTTATTGTGGATGCGCGCCAAAATATTTATGAAAATAATTATAAATATGCATATTAATATTATATATTAAGCTACAAATAAATTGACGGGCGAGCCGATGAATGACCTGCAGTAAACTTTAAAAAGTAGGATCACCCATTCACCCTCCTCCATCCTTCGCTAGGTCTCCCTATTGGAATACTAGAATCGTCGGCACCGGATCTGGAAAACGATATGGTTATTCTGATTTTTTATAGGCTACTGCATCTTCTCTTTTGTACTATAATGGTTTGTGTTCTGCGGGCATTATAAATGTTTATGCTGTGTTTTGTCTGGCATTATAAATGTTTTCTATGTTGTTGCGGTGTTCGCATGTGCGTCTGCTGCTTTAATGCTGTGTTTTATTTGGCGTATGGGATTGGGATTTGTGTCTCTACGTCTACAAATGTTTTCTATGTTGTTGCTGTGTTGCTGTGTTCCTGTGTGTAGCTGCTGCGTTAGTAGTGGAATAGTGGAATAGCTAAATTTGGAAGGGTTATGGCCTTGCTCGTGCACTGGGTTTGCCCTTACGACTATTAATGTTTCCTATGTTGTTGCGGTGTTCTTGTGTGCATATGTTGTTTTGTAGCCTGTACGCGTGACGTGACGTGACGTAATGTCCTCCCATTCCTTCTCAGCTTCCTAGATGCCGATACCTTTGTTCTCCCATTCTACCCAAGAAAGTAAAATCTTCGGGCCCAGGAATGATCGACCGTGCGGTATTCAATTCTTTCAAATCAAAACGTGCGGTCACATGAGAAATGATGAAGTATAGGCTATGTATATCATATGGCACTGAACTTTGAATTGCACAGAGTCATGTTTTTGCTGATAAAACAGAAAGCTGTAAACAGATGAAATTCCACCAAACATCTTCGTATTAACATTTCATGGGCAGTGTTTCCATTTCAAGTCCATGGATCCTGCCTTACTTTTCTTCCTGATTTGATTTATTTGATCCAGTTGCTAGCATCTTGTTTTCGTATGCTGCCTTTGTTCCATCAATGGCAACAATTACTGCGTTTTCCGCAGATTGAAGAGTTGTTTGGCTTCCCAGATTTGCTTCAAGATATTATTTCTGATGATAACTTGTCGAAGTTTGTTCCTTGTATGATGGAGAAATTCCCATGCCCACAAAATGGATATGGATTATTGACAGCAGCGGAAAAGGATGCTCAGGAACTTACTTACTGCCCAAAGAACGTTGTTTCCTACATATTTACGAGCTGTGCAGTAAATTGCGCCACTGCTTTGCTTGAAGGGGAGACTGGTTTAACCTTGAATCCTAACCATCCCTCCTCACACAGGCTATATCCATTACATGATGCTACTTCGGAAATGTCCTATGACTTGGTGGATTTGTTACTTCGCCATGGAGCACAAATTTAGGTTGGTTACATCTTCTAGCCTTGTGCGCTGGGTTAAAAAACATCTTCAATATAATATTTTCCTTATATATGCGTGTTCTATATATCATTACATATATATCATTGCTGTTAATGTTCTTGCTTGATTGCATTTTTATTTGCACGAAAAAGGCTTCAACGCTACTTGTTAGCTTGGACTCCAAAACAATCCATCTTCAAGTTAATTATTATATTTTGCCTGCCACAAATGGTGAGACAATATGATATTATTTTTAACTGTAATTTTCCTATGTTTCTCCTGCTTTGAGCAATCCCAATAACACCTGACTCTCAATTGCAACAGAAATCGCCTTTGGAGATTCGTAAATTGCTTGCCTTGCGCACCATGGATGTTGTTGAAGCATTTAATGGCTATTACTTGGATGGAAAACTTTTTGAAGTAGTTGCGTTGCTGATGGTAGCGTGGGAAAAGCTTATTGATAATGTTAGCAAAAGGCTATTGATTTGCAAACGCATCACGGGGGAGATTGAAAAGTTGATCAATGTCTGCCTTTGCCAGGCTTGAGAGCTATTGCTGCTTTATTCCTTCTGTGGATGTCTGTGGCATTTTTTTTTACTTTTTTAAAAGTATTTTTGATTATTATATTTTCTTTTCATGGATGATAACTTTTTTAAAAATATTTTTTGATTATTATATTTGCAGTTGCCACTTGAGAGCTTTTGCCTTCTCCAGGCTTGAGAGCTTGTGCTGCTTCAATCCTTCCTTCGATGTCTGACATCTCATCTTTACCTGTTTCAACTGTGTGTATGAGTATACAATTATTTGTTTTGATTTGTGCTTTGATTTTGCTTAGTTCAATTTCTATGGTGATGATAATAAATTTCAAGGCTTGTTTCTCAAACATTTGCAGTGGCCGCCTGAGAGCTTTTGCCTTTGCCCGACTTGAGAGCTTTTCCTGCTTTATTCCTTCCTTGGATGTCGGAGGTGATCCACGAATGGTTGTTTCCATTGGATGATAAATAAATTTTGGTTGAATATGAATTCTAGGATTCATATTAGTGGATTACCTGTTTTTTATACTATGTTTTGGTTTTATTGCTGGTTTAAAGTATCTTAGTTTGTAAACTTTGGCTGTAATGATAATATGTACTTGTTTTGGTTTGTGCATTGATTTTTCTTTGTTCAATTTGCTGCCAATGATGATAAATTAGAAGGCTTGTTTCTCAAACATTCGCAGTGGCCATCTAAGAGGTTTCGCCTTCACAAGGCTTGAGAGCTAGTGCTGCTTTATTCCTTCCTTGGATGTCTGAGGCTTTTTTTTTTTTACTTTTTTTAAAATATTTTTGATTGTTATATTTTTTTTTCCATGGATGATAAATTTTTTAAAAATATTTTTTTTATTATATTCGTAGTTGAGGCCTGAGATTTTTCGCCATCTCCAGGCTTGAGAGCTTGTGCTGCTTCAATCCTTCCTTGGATGTCTGAGATCTCATCTTTACCTGTTTTAACTGTGTGTATGAGTATACAAGTATTTGTTTTGATTTGTGCTTTAGTTTTGCTTGGTTCAATTTCTATGGTGATGATGATAAATTTCAAGGCTTGTTTCTCAAACGTTTGCAGTGGCCGCTTGAGAGCTTTTGCCTTTGCCTGGCTTGAGAGCTTGTGCTGCTTTAATCCTTCCTTGGATGTCAGAGGTAATCCACGAATGGTTGTTTCCATTGGGTGATAAATAGATTTTGGTTGACTATGAATTCTAGGCTTCATATTAGTGGATTACTTGTTTTTTTATACTATGTTTTGGTTTTATTGCTAGTTTAAATTATCTTAGTTTGTAAACTTTGGCTGTAATGATAACATGTACTTGTTTTGATTTGTGCGTTGATTTTTCTTTGTTCAATTTGTTGCCAATGATGATAAATCAGAAGGTTTGTTTCTCAAACATTCGCAGTGGCCGTCTAAGAGCTGCTTTATTCCTTCCTTGGATGTCCGGGGCATTTTTTTTTACTTTTTTAAAATTATTTTTAATTGTTATATTTTATTTCCATGGATGATAACTTTTTTAGAAATATTTTTTCATTATTATATTCGCAGTTGGCACCTGAGAACTTTTGCCTTCTCCGGGCTTGAGAGCTTGTGTTGCTTCAATCCTTCCTTGGATGTCTGAGATCTCATCTTTACCTGTTTTAACTGTGTATGAGCATACAATTATTTGTTTTGATTTGTGCTTGGTTCAATTTCTATGGTGATGATAAATTTTTGGGCTTTTTTTCTCAAGCATTCGTAGTGGCTGCCTGAGAGCTTTCACCTTCGCCTGGCTTGAGTGCTTGTCCTGCTTTATTCCTTCCTTGGATGTCAGAGTAATCCATGAATGGTTGTTTCCATTGGGTGATAAATAGATTTTGGTTGACTATGAATTCTAGGATTCATATTAGTGGATTACCTGTTTTTTTATACTATGTTTTGGTTTTATTGTTAGTTTAAAGTATTTTAGTTTGTAAACTTTGGGTGTAATGATAATATGTATTTGTTTTGATTTGTGCGTTGATTTTTCTTTGTTCAATTTGTTGCCAATGATGATAAATTAGAAGGCTTGTTTCTCAAACATTCACAGTGGCCGTCTAAGAGCTTTCGCCTTCGCCAGGCTTGAGAGCTAGTGCTGTGCTTTATTCCTTCCTTGGATGTCTGAGGCAAATTTTTTCTACTTTTTTAAAATTATTTTTGATTATTATATTTTCTGGATGATATTTCTGAGTTTGGGTGACAATAATTTGCAGGATTTATGTTAGTGGATTAGCTGATTTCAGGTAGGTTTGTTGATGTGTTTGAGTTTCATATGGATTGTTTCTACGGTGAATTTGTGGTGGGTATAGGTTGGTATAAATGGTGTACTCGCCAATGGCGTTAATGATTCTATCATCCACTCATGAAATCAATATTTGTATTAAGATATCCAACAAATTTTGTGATGTCCATTGCTGTTTCGTAATATATGCATCCAAAAGAAAAGACCGTAAGTGGAAACAAAATTTTAATATGGATTATCCTGTTTATTTTATGACCGTAGAACTGTATTAAAATTATTGACCTATTTGTTTGCAAAATTTATTGACCTGATTTATCTTTAAATTTTAAATTATTGACGCAGTTGTTACCAAAAATTTTCGATTTTTGTTGTCATTTTGATCTGAAAATTTAGATCGACTTTATGAAATGGTAAACAAGTAAAAGAAACTAGATTAAAACTGGACTTATCATACTTCAAGTGATTCGAACCGATTACTTCTGTGTGGTACCTGACTTGCTAGCTGTTCTGTCTCGATAGAAGGTACACATACAATCATAATGACAACATACAATATATGAGAAGCATGTAAAGACATACTAATAAAACATTTCATTTCTATAACCGTGGCTTGATCTAACTCGGAAAATTTGTCAATTGTCAATAGTTATTTGGTTGGCTATTGTCTCATTTTAAAACCGATATGAGTTATGTCATTGTGACAAGTTCTAATGAAAATAATAAAGGTTTTAGAGTTATCACTAGGATGTAAGACCATTAGAAAAATCAAAAAAAGCCCTCCAACGATGTGCTATTCTCATGTTATTTTCACGCCATCTTTGTGTAATTGCACAGTGCTATATCATATATGGCGTAATATTGTTGCTGTGTTATCTCAGCAAACGCCGAATGTGTCCGTCCACTCTCATGCATCTGCAATACTACTCTCTGTTCTGCCAGGTGATGATATAGATGAAAGAATATTATGTAGAATATTTTGTATAGAATAGGATTTAGCGTAATAGATTGAGAAGCAGTAAAAAAAAAAATTCTATTTTAGTGTAAAAATTATACTAAAATAAAATATTGAGTTGGAGATGTAAGAGTATTTTAAACTCTATCTATATGAATTTGAATATTCCAACTGCCGCTATGGGTCTTCTTTCAATGTCCACTCCCGTGCAGAAATTACAGGGAATATGTTGGCGACATATTTTGTATTTTTAAAACAATAGGAATAATTACTTTGAGGCTCTTGTGTCGGGCAATAAATTTTTTTCGGAGCTTCATGAAAGGCTTGCAGGGTTCTTTTAGCACGTAAGAAACTATCACTTAAATGAGTTGTACTTTTATCTTATTTTTATTAATCAATTAAAGTGAAGGATTAATTTAAAGTCACTAATTTATGTTTTGTATTAATTTCATTTTAACATTTATTTTTAGAAATAATTTAATTAGTTAACATTAGCCTAGATTTTGATGATTTTATTATTATATCATTATTTCTATTTTAAAAACTATGTATATTATATGATTTTGTTTTTACTATTATCTTTCTCATTTTATAAATTTACATTAATTTCTAGAAGCATTTGAGGAAAATAAAATAAAAACATTATTTATTTCAAATCAGCCCAGCCTTAAAATTCATTAATTAATAAACTCTGAATATATGCTATCTAACAAAACACGACGTTATGAATAAAATCCCAATTAAAATCTTATATTAATAATAGTTAGAACATGCAATGATTATTTAAATCTAATTACTATGTTGAATTAAACATGCAAATGATCATTTAGCTTAGTTATTAAACCTGATTAACGAAATCTAATTACTTAATCTAATTTTCAGACATGTCATAATTATTTTAATTATGATATTTAATTATTATATCTAATTATTTAAACATGAAATTGTTTTAACCTAATTATGAAATCTAATTCATAAAAATAATTATTTAAACATGCAAATAGTTATTTAACTTAATTATCAAACCTAATTACTAAATTTAATCAGTTAATCTAGTTAGTTAGCCATGCATTAATTATTTAAATCTAACCATTAAATTTAATTACTAAATCTAATTAGTACACACACACTAATTATTTAAATCTAATTATTAAATTTAATTATTGTAAGTTCCCAATAGACAACAACTGTGATACTAAGATGGGGGTGAATTAGTATCACCTCCAATTTTTTTTTGTTTAACTCTTTTAAACCATGTTAAAAGAAATATAGCTAACACAGTGTGTGTTTCTAGGAGAAAATATAAACCATCTTTGATTTATAGGTGAGTTTGATCTTCAACTACACAATACTTCTTTGTTAGATCTAAAGATCCTTTTCTGAATTATACAAGGCTTGATTTAAGATTTGTTATAAAACTCGTGATTTTTAATAAAATAATAATAATTATATTTATAATTAAATTATTTTAACTATATATTTAGTTTAATAATGTGAAAGTGCTATTTGATAACATTATGTTATAGTTTGATAATCATATTAATAGTTTTAATTAAATCTCATATTTTTATAATAATATAAGATTTATTTTTCATAAATAAATTATGTTCGACATTTATTTTAGTTTAAGAAAATATATGTATTATTTTATTAAGTTTTATAATGTAGTATCATCTTATTTTAATTAATTATATAGTTATTTCAATTAAATCGTATTTTTTTAATTAAAATACCATTTACATTTCCATTTTGACACTTGATCATGTAAATTATACCATATGATATTTCCTATGTTTGGTCTTATTATGTTATTCTTATGATTTTCTATGATTATCTTACCTACTTATGTTTATTTTTAGTGGGCTATTTGAGCTCACCCTTCTATTATTCTTTTTCACCCCTAGGTAATTAAAAAACCAAGATAGGGAGTCAAGAGGTGTTTTGAAACAAAGTCATATGAACAAGTTTATGTTCACTCGAATGTTTGGTTATATAATAATGAATTAAAGACACTTGTAATATTTAAACCCCTAAACCTTAAAAATCTTAAATTAAAATAATAATTAATGGTGTTTCAATAAATAATTAATAGTTTGAAATTTATATTAAACTTGTATATTTAATTTTGTTAACACACCAGTCTAGAAGTTTTAGATTTGAAGGCGTTACAGTTTGTATCTGAGCGATAGTCTCATGCTTTGGATTTCCAACCCAAAGAAATCGACTAGTGAATCCCCATACCAGCACACGAAAGGACAAGGAGTTGATGATAACATCTAAAAAGGGACCAAAGCACAAGTGTTGTTCCCACCTGCTCATCATATGAACCATGCATGTTTACATATACCAAACAGAAATCTCATTTCATTCCAAATTAACTAATACATTATCTATCCCCCTAAAGGTTACAACATGTTTATCTCATTACAATAATGAAAACCAAACAATAACAACAATGGAAAGAACTACAAATGAGGTTTCCACCTCGAGTGATCATCTTAGTTCCTATAAACACATGGAAAGATAAATACAATAAGAAAGATAAACAGCCACAACTCAGTAGGGATTATGCTTGTCACGTTTTCGAATTTCAGATCCCCAGAATAAGATAGTGTTGGGGACCTTGATTAGGATCCAACAACAATCTAGAGAAGGATAACCGAATACCCAAACTCTAGCCCAAGTAATTCAAGTATTTAACTAGAAAAGCTGAAAATAAGTATAAACCTTTAATTGAGAGTTTTTATAATTGATAAAAATACTCTTGAATGATTTATTATGTCCGAATATAAGGCCTATTTATAGGCATAACTAGTAGCTAGAAATTGAAAACCTATTACAATTAGGAAACTAAAGTAAAATATTAAAAATATCCTAATACGAATTAAATAAAGGAAAGTAATTAAAAGAAAAGATTTCTAATAGATAAAAGAAAGTAAATATATAAAGAGTCCTAACGGTAGAAGATGTCTTGCGCAACACGATATGTGCACGTGAAGCACATCACGGGTAGTTCTCATTAGATAGTTACTCTCTAAGTTTGCACCCGAAAGGTCAAAGGTTAACGACAAACACATAAAAAGACTACACAATAGGTGTTGTCCAAGCATGCAGATATAATCATACAACAAGTATAATCTAGTACACTTCCAAATACGTAAATGCATAAACTCACATATATACATCAATAAGCTAGAACAAGTTACCATAGCATGACATACATGTCTCAAATCATAATACAATCAAAATACAACTCTTCACGGACCCATATCTAGATTATAAATAAATGAAACCCAACCACTAGTCTAGGACTGCTGCCATAGGAGATGACGAGATGTACTAGTCTTTAATAATGCTGAAACACAAATAATAACATAGGGGTGAATAATAAAAACTCTGCAGGTGATCATCAATGCCACACCACCCTATAATCCATAATTCCTACATGCTCAGTGTATGTAGGTACCCGTGTAGTGTCCTAGACTATCACGAACTATAGAACAATCATAAAATAACATTACAAATGGTTAGGGTGATCATTGCCAACAATCATCAAGGGCCTTAGTGCAGAGTCCGTGGATTCCAAGCCCCACATCAGTTGTGGAGGAGAACGGAGCGTGCCTCATAAGGAAGGCGTGGATACCTCACTAGCGTGATGTGTTTTGGTATGCAGTTGGGCACTACCAAGAACAAAAGCCATGTGAACAAGTTTATGTTCACTCGACTGTTTGGTTACGTAATAATGGATTAAAGACACTTATAGTATCTAAACCCTTAAACTTTAAATATCTTGGATTAAAATATTGTAATGATTAATGATGTTTCAATAAATAATTGATAGTTTGAAATTTATATTAAACTTGTATATTTAATTTCGTTAACACACCAGTTGGAAGTCTCAGATTTGAAGGTGTTACAGTTTGTATTTGAGCGATGGTCTCATGCTTCAGATTTCTAACCTAAAGAAACCGGCTAGTGAATCCTCATACCAGGACACAAAAAGACAATAGGTTAGTGATAACATCTAAAAAGGGACCAAAGCACAGGTGTCGTTCCCACCTCCTCATCATATGAACCATGCATGTTTACAGATACCAAACAGAAATCACATTTCATTCCAAATTAACTAATACATTATCTATCCCCCTCAAGGTTACAACATGTTTATCTCATTACAATAATGAAAACCAAACAATAACAATAATGGAAAGAACTGTAAATGAGGTTTCCACCTCGAGTGATCCTCTTAGTTCCTATAAACACATGAAAAGATAAATACAACAATAAAGATAAACAACCACAACTCAGTTTCCTGTCACGTTCCTGAATTCCAAATCCCTAGCATAGGATAATTACTTCCCATGTCTGCACCTGAAAGGTCAAAGGTTGATGACAAACACATAAAAGGATTACACAACGGGTGTTGTCCAAGCATGCAGATACAATCATACAACACATAATCTAGTACACTCCCAAATACGTAAATGCATAAACTCACATATATACATCAATAAAGTAGAATAAGTTACCATAACATAACATACATGTCTCAAATCATAATACAATCAAAATATAACTCTCCACGGACTCATATCTAGGATACAAATAAATGAAACCCATTCGTTAGTCTAGGACATACATCGGTTAGATAGAAGATGGCATAGGAGATGTACTAGTATCTAATAATGCCTGAAACACAACTAATAACATAGGGATGAGCAACAGAAGCTCACCAGGTGATCAAAAATGCCACACCACTCTATAGTGCATAATTCCTACATGCTTAATGTATGCAGGTGTCACGCCCCCAAATCCCGGAAGGACCGGAACTAAGAGTGTGACTTCCCCATGCCCGCACCCAAAGGGTCAAGGGGTTGGTGACTAGCACCGATATGGACTACACATCGGGTGCTGTCCAAGATAAACCTATACATTCATACATCAGGGGTATTCCTGTACATTCCCACATGCTATGAAGTTAAGGAAAATAATTTATTAATAACAGAGTCATGCTATAATTCCAATACAACTTCCACAGACCCTCGTCCGGATATTTAAATAATAAAATCAATCATGTTTTACAAAATCCATAAACCAAGTTATTACAAAATTTAAAACAAACAAAAAATTAGCTTTGGACCAGCCTCTAGCGAATGAGTCGATACCTGAAACATGTCAACAAAGTAGGGGTGAGCACAAATGCCAGTAGGTGATCTCCATCTCCTCACCATCCTATAACATGAATTCCTAAGTCTACATGATCGGTGTATGCTTGTGCCAGTGTAGTGTCCTACTTTATCACAATAAGCTTCCATTCAATCACAAAATATAATATCACACACATTACATTTCATTCATTAAGGGTACACACCAAACAATCCAACCATCCAGGAGATTCCCACATCTAGCTTCAAGGATCCCAGTCATTACCAGATAGCCATATGTGAGACCTGTGGTGTCCCTAATGACAACCTGCCACATATGGGACCTCAGTTAACCAGCCACATAGGGGACCTGCGGTCTCTTGCCAGCCCTATGTGAGACCTGTGGTTAACCCAACCAACTCCACCACCAATTTCACATATAATCAATAAATAGAATATTCCAACAGTCAAAATTCAATACAACAGCCTTACAAAATATTTAATTCATCAATCCGGCACTAACCACAAATAATATATATAGATATACATACATATATAAATATTCATCAAATATTCAATACCTTAAATATCAATTAAGTAATATTAAGCTACGTACAAGTAACATTTAAATGCCAAATTTCTAACATTGAACTACAAACAATATTTCTAGTGTCAGACTATAAATATCAAGCCACAAATAATGTTTCTAATATCAAACTATTAATGTCAAGCCTCCAACAATATTTTAGATGATAAATTAATAATATCAAGCTTCAAGTAATACTTCATATTATTAAACTATAATATCAAACCCAAGCACTATTTTCATTATTAAACTAACAATATCACAATTCTTGTTTGACTTTGCTATTGGAATGGTATCAATGAATATGTTATTTTTTTACTACTAAATCAAATTAAATTAAATTTATTTATATATCTTGATAATTATCAAAACACACATATATAATACCATGCACGACTTCATAATAATGCACGGATTTAATGCACGAATTTATTACCCATATATATTAACTATTGACACGCACGACTTAATTCCCATAATCAATTAAGCCCCCCCTTTTTAAAAAAATCTGACACTAAAAAAAATGTCCCTTTTCTTTCACTGCCACGAAACCACGCATGTAAAGATGCTCCTTTTTTTGATTAAGAAAAAATTAAATAAAATAAAACAAAACCCTTGTGCTGCATTGGATCGAACGGATTGTGGAGGCAGGAACGTTTAGGCCACCGCCCCCCGTCATGGAAACACTAACCAGGCTGTCATTCGACAGTCTGGTGTGCTGCTGCTGCCACGCGGAAGAAACCAGGCCAACTGGCCTGGTACGGGTAGAAATTAATAATAACTAATTAGAATATGATAAAAGGGATAACAGGTGCAGTAGCTCGTCCAAGGATTCGGAACCGGTCGAATCACGCCGCACTGACAATCTCCCAGCCGTATGTATATACACGTAAATGAATATCTTTATATAAATACATACATATCCAAACGTTTATGTATATATATATATATATTCTAATAGTTTGTGTTCGTGCAATAGAATAATGAGGAATTAAGAATCACCTACCTCTTGCCTTCCGAAGGGATTAAACTCGCAAGAACGGTCTACAATCAGCGACGAACGATGAAGAACACTAAGAACTCTCCTCCGACGGCTAGGGTTTCTCAAAACAAAGTTATAATAAATAATAAAACCCCCAAACCCTATTTTTAATTAAAATTCGTCCTCCTCTTTAATAATTTCCAAAAAGTCCTCCTAAATTTTAATTTTCATTTATTAACCCTCAATTTAACTCCCAAAAATTACTAAATAACCACTGAAGGCTTCTGGACCTCAAATTAGGCCCAAATATTGTCAAAACGATCGCATTAATGGCCACATTCTTGAAATAACTTTTTTAACATCAAATATGGATTATAAGTTATGCTAACACATATACGGATCCTTACAGCAGGTACCCGTGTAGTGTTCTCGACTATCATGCACTATAGATTAATCATAAAATAACATTACAAATGGTTAGGGCGATCATTGCCACCAATCATCAAGGGCCTTAGTGTCGAGTCCATGGATTCCAAGTCCCACATCGGTTGTGGAAGAGAACGAAGTGTGCCTCATAAGGAGGGCGTGGATACCTCACTGGCCTGACGCGTTTTGGGGTACAATTTGACATTACCAAGAACAAAAGTCGTGTGGGCTGCAGCCAAAAGCCAAATAATATTGCGCTACGGGTGACTTAGATTATTATAGATGATATCAAAGCTAGGGCACAAGTCGGTGTGCCATAGTCCCACGGGGACGTGAGCCTCCTAAAGAGGGTGGATTGTGGAGTCTATGGATTCCAAGTCCCACATTGGTTGTATATGAGAATGAAACGTGCCTCATATGGGGGCTTGGATACCTCACTGGTGTGACACATTTTGGGGTGTAGATGGGCATTACCAAACACAAAAGCCGTGCACGCTGTGTCCCAAAGTGGAATAATATCGCTCTATGAGTGACTTGGACTGTTATAGACGATATCAAAGCTGGAGACCCGAGTCAGCGTGCCATAGTCCTACGGGGACATGGGCCTCCTAAGGGGCCTGAATTGTGGAGTCTATGGATTTTACAAGTCCCATATTGGACTTAGGGGAGAACGAAACGTCTCTTATAAGGAGGGCATGGATACCTCTCTAGCAAGACACGTTTAAAACCCTGAGGGGGCCATGCATGGTGCCTGTAGCCTGTAGCATGTAGCCAAAGGGGACTGTATCGTTAGATGGACCACTGTGCCACTCTCAACGATGTGTTTTTGGGTGCTAGTGGGCACTACCAAGAACAAAAGTCATGCGGGTAGTGGCCCAAAGCGAAACAATATCACGCTACGGGTGACTTGGATTGTTACACTTAGCCTCCTACCACATCATAACGTCATCATTAGGGGTATTAACCACTTATCATATTAGTCTACCATACACTATCATCAGGGGCCTTAGCCACCTATCACATTAGATCCTACCTTACACCATTATCAGGACTCAACCCTGTTAACATCCATTCGCCTCACAAAATAACAAAATCCATATATATATATATATATATATATATATATATATATGTGTGCATGTGTGTGTTTTGTTATAATGAAAACTGAAACTATCTTCTTATCGTGAGAACTTTAATATGGACCGTTAGATATTGTAATCACTGATACAACTTAAACTTTCATTTAATTGTAGCTTTGCTACATTGATTCACTATTACTATGCTATAATTAAATGAAATTCTAATATAAATTGTTGAATTTTGATCTAATGGCTCAAATTAAAGGTTGTCATGATAAGAACTTCTCCTCACGTCATCAATGTAGCATGACCCTCTCTCTCTCTCTCTCTCTCTCTCTATATATATATATATATATATATAAACAATCGTGGCACGTACAGTAAAATTAAGTTTAAGTCCAAAGTGGCTCCAAGTGTTACAAAACATCATAGTCATGTTATAAACCAATCATTTACATTGCAACGCAAAAGAAATAGACATTAAATAACAAACTGCCAAATTACTCGAGTCCCTACTCAATACTCGACATTCGATATGTGATTTAACTTGTACTTGACACTCAATGTGTGGCTCAACCTTGCTCGACGCTCACCAGTTTGACTCCTCAACTCTCATGCTCGATTGCTCGAGACCTCTCAGTCAACACTCAACTTGATGCTCTAGCCTCGAGCATCAAACAACATTCCAAAGACACTGTACGCTAACTCTTCTCAAGGCTGCTCAACACTTGAGCCTCGAGTAGGTATTGAGTAACTTGCCTGAAATGGCCCGTCGACTGCATTCGTCCTAGCTAGTTTCATCCAATACCTCAAGTGTAACGAAAACACCAGTCTTATTTCATTTTCCAGCACGAACATGCACATGGGATGATCTCCAAACTCATAAAATTAAAATTAAAAATTGTCACATCCCTAAATTCAGTGACCAAAATCTAGGCACGTGACTGCTCCATGCCCGCACCCAAAGGGTTAAGAGCAACTCCAAGAGCCTCTTTACAATTTTCTCCACATATACAGAATTTTTCACATGTAAAGAGCTGTTTTTTAACATACACTCCAAGAGCCTCTCTATTTTTTAATCTCTATTTTTATTAAAATAATAATTTATTAATAATAATATTAATTGCACAGGAGAGAGAGAGAGAGAGAGGAGAGAGGAGAGAGGAGAGAGGAGAGAGGAGAGAGAGAAAGAAGATAAAAAATAATAAAAAATTATGTGAAGAATGAATAGTGACTCTTCATTTGTGAAGAGTCACTGTAGCGATTTGTAGATGTAGAGAGCTTGATGAAGAGGCTGTTGGAGCTCATTTTTGGCATTAGGCTCTCTATTTGTAGATAATAGAGAGCCTCTTGGAGTTGCTCTAAGGGGTTGATGACTAGCACCTAATAGAGACTACGAAGCGGGTACTGTTTCAAATCACCTAGTACAATCACACAACAAGGGTATAACCATATAATCTTAATGTTGACAAACAATCACAAGATATTAAAACAAACCAAATCATTAAATATACGCATAATTGTTAAATATCTGTTTATAAGGTCCACGAACCCAGGTTCGGGAAATCAGAACCAAACCAATATAACACATATTCATTACAATACCCAGTACACCAAAGGAAATTACAGTAAATGTAATGGTCAACTGATCTTCCTAACTTCCTTTAACTTCCCTTAGCACTTACAAAAGGATCAACAACATAGGTGTGAGGTTAAAAGCTCAGTAGATGGTTTTCAATCCATATCCCCCTCCAAGGTTAACCATATCCAATACTCTGTGCAAAGTGTATATGTGCAAATGTAATGACCTATTCATGCTTAACAAATAATTAACACACACACACACACATATATATATATTCACAAATCATATCATCATCACTTTATACCTTATGTCACATCACAATATCATAAACTATACCATATTACAACTCTTATCATCACATCACATTAACATATAACACGACACAGGTCACATCAAAACAATTCATATTCGTACTTTACCATGTTCACTGTGCTTTACTACACCGATGTCCTTGACTGGATTCATCGAACCCTTTTGCCCTTGACTGGGCTTATATTCTTTATTGGACCACTGTCTTTTACCGGACCTCATTACAACAAATATAGTGTACTATACAACAAGAACACATATCAACAATATCAACATTATATGTCCATAGTCGCCACACTATAAACATCATCATATTAGTATACAAGCCTAATATATTAAACTAGGAAATCTCATATCATCACAATCAATACAAAAGACCTGAAAAGAGCCATATTGGGAAAAACACTCCTACACGTAGCGGCGCATGGGGTGCCCTCACCAGGTGCACGTGCTATGCACTGCCATGTGCACACCCCTGCACGTGGAACTCCTCACCACGTGCACATGATGTGCACATTGCGTTGCACGTGGCACCAATCGCCACGTACGCGCCCTGGCCATGTCATTATAACGCGCTGCACCTCTTGCTATGCTCAAGTTTAACCAAACTATCTCTAACCCTCAACTCATAGTCCTCAACATTACCTTTGAAAGTCGAACACCATTGTCTAGATCTCTTATCTTAGTTACATGCATAATTTTTTCATTCTATGCCCCTAGTTGAACCTATTCTAGATAAAGCTAAACCCCAATAGAGACAGAAGGATAAAATCACCTATCTCGAACAGGTAGGAACCGGCTACACCAGTTGGAATGCCCAATAACAACTTAAATCTCCAAACTTTGCCTCTCTCCTCTCTCTCTCTCTCTCTAGGATGGCTAGGGCTCTCCTAACGTGAAGGATCATCAACCTACATCCTAGGACGATATCTTTATTTATAGAAACGGTCTCACTCTCTTCTAGAGTCATAATCTCATCCTAATTCTATTATAATATTAATTTCTTGCTCATTAAGTAATGTCTTTTACCAGGTTTCTAATCCCACTATACATTTGCTTTCTTATCCACAAAGTAACCCTTTTTAAGCCAAGAGAAGTATTAAACGGCCCTTAGTTAATTAAATCCTAAATTTTCTTTTAATATTAATAATATTAAATCATATAACAGTTGAATTGACTAATTAACCCTCTAATTCGCCACTATATGTTACTATAATATTCTTGGATAATTCAGAATCCAAATAAACCTTAATTATAGTCAAAACGATTAAATTTTCAACCACATCATTAAAATGATGTCTCTAAATTCAAATGCGGGCTATTTACCTCAATTACATGCCATTTACCAACACACTTCAAATACAGTTCATTTCAAAAATAGGCCCAAACAACACATGATTTCATAAATTTCCCCAATTTCCTATGCCTAGGGTTCATACTTATTATATTTTCAGCTACATCATTAAAATGATGTCCCTAAATTCAAATCCGAGCTATTTACCTCAATTACATGCCATTTACCAACCTAGTTCAAATACAAGTCATTACAAAAATAGACCCAAACAATATATGATTTCATAAATTTCCCTAATTTCCTATGCCTAGGGTTTATACTTATCAGTAATGGATTTAATCCTAATGCTAGACAAGAATGAAATAGAAGGAAGATATAAAGGTCTGAATCACCTACTTGAAACAATTAAAAGTCATTATATTATCTAGGAACTGGCCATGATCTTGATTCCTCCCCCCTTTCCCCCCACCCCTCTCTCTCTCTCTCTCTCTCTCTCTCTCCATGGTGGAATTGCTAACATGCTTGGGTTTTTTTCCTTCTAAATAACACTTCTTTTTCTTTAAATAAATATGAAGGAAAAAAAGCCAAAAGAAGCCCCAAACCTAAAAAGAAATTAAGTTAAAAAGTTCGGGGAATGCCACATGCACATAGCATTCGGTATTATTATGTACCATCCAAAAATTACTATTTTTTAGTTATTCTAAGTCTTTATATCTTTTCCATTTTTTGGGTTTTTTGTTTTAAAAAATACTACTAATAACCAGACATAAAATTATAAAATGACAAAATACACACCGAATAGTATGCCACTCAAAAACATCCAAAAAAACAATGATACCCAAGCAACGTATGACAAAGCAACGAATGTTCCAAATCTCAACGTGGGCTTTACATTCTCCAATTTTAGGCTGTTTGTTATGTAACCATCCAGGTGAAGGACTTGCATTTAATTTTTCCTCTTCCATGTCTGCTCCTCTAAACTGCAATGTCACCAAAGGATACAAACCAAAGAGATCGTTTTGCCCTGCATGACTTGCTCCCGCCTAATGATTATCTGAGCTAGCATCTCTACCACTGACCTATCATTGGCCAATACAATCTCCCTCTAGCCTAATACATGTGAAAAATTTGGATAATATCGCCGCAATTGGAACAAATGAAAAACGTTATGCATATATACATGCCAGTTTCACTGGCAAATCAAATCAATAACAATTGGCCTATTGCAGTGACAATTTCAAACGACAACTAAAATTACTCTAAACTTATAATCATTAACAAGGTATAACAATTAGTCAGACTCATATCAATACACCACCACATTAGGAATAACAATTAGTTTCTTCGTATGAAACTAAAGTATGGGAAGGGGATTGTAAAAGCGTAAAAAGTATAAAAAAAGTATAAGATTTTCTTCACCATCCACACTAGAAGATCCTGTTTGACATTGTAGACTAGCCATTAGGTATGGGAATATGATAAACAACTTTGATTGTAAGGGATGTAAAAACAACCAAGCATCCTCGGTAGAATTTTCCCAATGAAAAACCTATTTACCTACTAATTGTGACCGAGAATTAAAAGTTTTATTAGGGCCGACGTCTCGATCACTTCAAAATTCGAGAAAAGATCCAAATATTTACCGTCTTTTGGAAGCATACCTTATAAAAACAACTATATATACTGTTATCTATCAGATATGTCAACTACTATCCAACTCTCAACGACCTATTAATAATCGCATCATCCTCCTTGAGTCTCGAACCATGTCTTGTTGGTGCTGGTGCATTAACAATCCTCAGCCACGCGCTGGGAATGTCGTCGTCATTATGCTCATAGATCCCCACGCGTTGCTTCCCACGCATGCAATAAACGAGATGTTAATGTGGAACATTCGAGTTCTTGCATCTATGCCCGATGGGTCTTCAGAAGGTTTTCTCCTTGTATATAAAACATGAGTGACTGGTTTGACGATGCAGTATATCATATCAGTAAAATTAAAAATAATATATTTATGTTACATTAATCATCATTTTACAATGATGTCGTGAATGGATTGTAAGTAATATTTTTAATAAAACATATGATATATCACGATGAAGTCATAATACTTCGACCAGACCAATACCATCGGCAGGGGTATTAGATGCCTAACTTAGAGCATAGCGCGACAAAGTCATGGAACCAGGGGGGCTAACACGCTACCAGCGAATGTTTCGGTCCAGCCGTTTGGGACATCTCATAAATATTACTTTATAGATATCATCTAGAGGAGTAGTCTATACAAATTAATTAAGTGGTTTATGGTCCGTAAATATAATAATCAGAGGGCAATTTGTTTTATAGTCCGGTTTGTCCTTTTGCAACTTTAATTTTATTTTATATAAAAGAATAAAAATATGATAATATTTTGAGAAAAAATAAATACAAAATATAGATAAGCCAGATATACTAAGTTTTAGCCCTGTAAACACAGATTATTTTCAAATAATATACTAAGTTTGTTTTATTGTCGGCAAATAAACACAGATTATTTTCAAGTAATATAAACTAAGTTTGTTTTTGGGTAAGTGAAATAAATAACATTGAGTCGTATAAAAATTTAACTAACTAATCTTGATAACGTGAAAAAAAATTATAATTATTTAATTAATTATAATTTTACTGAGATCTCGATTGCATAAAATATTAAAAAAAAACTAACTCGACTGTGATTTTTCTTGCTAAAATAATAACCGTCCGATCCATAAATCCAATAAATAAAAATAAATATTTCGACGGACGTTTCAAAATGACAAAAACGAATAAGGTACCGAAAACAAATTCAATAATAACCGTCGGATTCGGTTTGTGTCGTTTTATCTCGGTTCGATAAAACAACTTTCCCAAAAACGCCATTCATTTCCTCTGTCGACGTTTCCATTCTGTCCATAGATAGTTGTGTAGCGCCCGACACCGCAATCACGTATTCACAGCAATAGCCCAGACCCACCCCCCCCCCCCCCCACACACACACACACACGCAAACAGAGAAAGAGAGAGAGAGAGACTAGTGTTCTTGTCTTCTGCGCCGCCGCCATTGCGATGTCGGCTAGAATATCAACGTCGTCGGCGAGACCATCAACGTCTTCGGCGACTGCGGTATCGAAGTCGTTCACGACGATCAGGGCCGACGACTACGCCCACAGCCCCGTCCACTACGCCGTCGCTATCGGCGACCACGCGACCCTCTCCCGCCTCGTCCTCTCTCTCCCCCGACTCGCCGATCCGGACCAGATCCGCTCAGAGTACGACTCGCTCGCCCAGGAGCAGCTCGCCGATCGGATCTCAGCCGCCGTCGACCGCCGTGACGTTCCCGGGAGGGAGACACCCCTCCATCTGGCGGTTCGGCTGAGCGACTCCGCCGCCGCGCGCACCCTCGCCGCGGCCGGAGCCGACGTGTCACTCCAGAACGCCGCCGGCTGGAACCCGCTCCAGGAGGCCCTTTGCCGCCGCTCCTCCGACGTTGCCCTCATCCTTCTCAGATGCTACCACAGCTGCGCATGGGCCAAGTGGCGCCGCCGGCTGCCTCGCCTCGTCGCCGTGCTTCGCAGAATGCGGGACTTCTACATGGAGATCTCCTTCCACTTCGAGAGCTCCATAGTCCCGTTCGTCGGAAAGATCGCTCCGTCCGACACGTACAGAATTTGGAAGCGAGACGGGAACCTCCGCGCTGACACCTCACTCGCTGGCTTCGATGGCCTCAAGATCCAACGAGTCGATCAGAGCTTTCTTTTCCTCGGAGACGGCGATTGCGCCCACAACATTGCCCCGGGTTCGCTTCTGGTACTCAACCGCGACGACAAGAACATCTCGGATGCGTTCGAGCACGCCGGGGCGCCGATGTCGGAGTCCGACATTGCCGGATTCTGCGCTCAAACCACCGTCTACCGCCCAGGAATGGACGTCACCAGAGCGGAACTTGTCGGGAGGACGAACTGGAGGCGGCAGGAGAAGACGGAGACCGTGGGGCAGTGGAAGGCAAGGGTCTACGAGGTACACAACGTCGTTTTCAGCTTCCGGTCAAAGAAACTAGTTGTCGGCGGCGGCGGAGGCGACGCCGACGTCGCCGCCGGCAGCGAGCAGGTCCTGCCTCTAGAACTCGACGAGGACGAAGAAGGCTTCCTGGTGGCCGAGAATCCGACGTTCGGGAACAGCGGTAGGCGGCACAGCAGCTTTGTCCGCGAGGATGCCAAGTACGTGGCGGCGGGGAGGCGCAGCGTGGGAATCCCGGAGCGGCCCAGAATGTCGGCGGCGGCAGCGGCAGCGGCAGCGGTGGAGGCTTCGCCGGTGCAAACCAAGGAGAAGGAGTACGTCCGGAGTCTGCGGCCGTCGGTATGGTTAACGGATCAGTTTCCATTAAATACGGAGGAGCTTCTGCCGTTACTCGACATCCTAGCGAACAAGGTGAAGGCCGTGAGGCGGATGAGGGAGCTGCTCACCACCAAGTTCCCGCCGGGAACGTTTCCGGTAAAGGTAAGGGGACACGAAACGTAAAATAGTTGACACACTAGGGTTATTTTGGGTATCCAAAATCGGGCACTGCTTTGGCCTTTCCCTTCTTTTGATGCCCAAAGAAGAAGCAATTGTGTTTTTTGTTTTTTGTTTTTATTTTTTTTATTTTTTTATTTTTGGGGTGGCAGGCAGTTTCGATTGTCTGGTCGGATCTACGTGGACGGCCCTGATTTGTCTGAATCAGCAGGGTGTGTCCGACACGTCAGCAGACAGTGAATGGTAGTAGGGTCCACTGTGCCTGAGAGTTTTCATTCCAAAATCATAGATAATAATGAAAAGTTGGCGTTTTGACTTGACTACCTGTGGCCCTTTATTTTTATTTCTTTTATGTTCTTTTGATTTGAAACTGATCGGACCGCTGCGATTTTTTTTGCTTGGGATAGGTGGCGATTCCGGTTGTCCCCACGGTGAGAGTGTTGATTACGTTTACCAAGTTCGTGGAGTTGCCGCCGACGGAACAGTTTTACACGCCGCTGTCGAGTCCAAGGCAGTTCCAGGAGAGGCAGGGAGTGAAGGCCGAGGAACGTCCGGAAGCATCGGAAGATGCGGCGGGGTGGAGTACCCGCCGTCCTCCATCGCTGTCGTCGTCGTCGGCGTGGCTGAAGAGAAGCAACTCGACCAAGTCCGCCACAATGCAACAACATTTGTTAACGGATCCATTCACGATTCCAGGCGGGTACACATGGAAGTCGAGCAAGGACGACAGGAATCAGAAGATGAAGAAGTCGAAATCCACCAGGAAATCCTCCAAGTAGAAGGATTATAATTATACTCAACACAGATATGAAAATTGGATGAAGCCCTGTTTTTGTGTTGTTTGTGTCTACTACCCTAGCGTGTGCGTGTGTGGATAGCTTAAAGTTCAATCATTTTTGAAACAAAATAGAAAAACAGAGAGAGCTAACTAACCTACTGGGTCTTTAATCCTGTGGGCGAGGAATAGAGTGACATTAGTGTGTTATGCGAGGGGGTTAATAGTAAACATTGATCTGTGGCATCAACCCCAACATGTTTCATTTATAATTAACACTTCTAGATTCTTTTTATAATCGAGAAAAATCAATTTATAATGTTTAATTTGTATTTGGAGCCGGAGTGCTTCTTCGTATATATAGTACGATCTCTTTTCACATCTGCTCGGTCACCACTCTCAGCTAGCTTGTACTCTGCTACTATGCACGTGCCAACAAATGACTCGTGTCGAATCAGTGAAGCAGCCAAATAATCCAAACATGAACGCCATCCAACCAGCTGATCGATGACAGCAATTTATAATGAATTTTATCCGCGCTGTATTTGGGGGGCTAAAGTGATTGAAAATGTTTTCTGGTTTCAAATTTTTTATCCTCCTCAAATTACAATGGCACAGGCATATATAGAAGATAACGAAGCAGTGGGCGACTTGCATGCATGCATTCGACTCAACTAAGGTTTTTTCTCTTTAACCCCCTGGGAGTTTTGAGGTTGCTGATGGGAAGCCAGTTGTCGATATCTGAGACTTCACTCATCTGGACTGTATTTTTATCCTGTATGTCCACTTCGACCGGTTTTGATTGGTTTAAGGACTATGCAAGAAATAAATCAAAATAACTTTAATTAACCTAACACTCAGAATTTAACTATTTCAGGGAAAAACATGCCGAATTTAACACTAAATTAATAGGGTATTTTGGATTCATATTTCATTTAATATTTAAAATATTGTATGAGGTATAATACTTTTAATTTAACTGTTAAATATATTTTTAACCGTTTATATTATATTTTTATTTAAGTGTAGCTCCTTTATCGTAATGGTATTTTACTGCAGTTATGCTATAATGTTTTTGATGCAGGGATGCTGCAACAAAATTAAAGTTTAATATAAACCATTGCAAATAGATTTAATGATTCAAATTAAAAATATAACACCCATACAATACTTTAAGTATTGAATTACATATTAATCCACCTATTTCATGCACATATGTAAAAACATATTGAAATACCTTAAATCCAAACAATGAGCCTGTGATATGGTTAATTTTAGTGGGGAAAGGAAGAAGGCAGAAAGAGGATGATTCGTCTAAGTTTTTCCATGCTTTTATTCATTTACGTTGTTGCTTAAATAGGCTTGCTTACAACGATTCTGCAAGAAAATAGCAAAGAGATAAGCCATCAGTTAGTTACAACGGACTGTACTAGAATAACAGTAAAATTATTCAAACAGAGAAAATTATTATCCCACACGAGAATAGCATCATAATTATTCAAATAGAAAGAGAATTATTATCCCCGGGCAACATAGCAACCGCACCCAGGAATTCAAGGGGAGTTCATATCAACTAAGTAGAGCCCACGTAGCTGGACAGCTTGGATGGAGTATCATGTGTATCATTCCCCGTCGCTTTAGGAACCTTGTCAGCAAGGGAGAATGTGGGATAGGCCTGGGAAAAACGACATTCAGTTTCCTATGTAGCGTTTGATAAGGCGTTTTTGTTGCACTAACGCTCTCAAAATATTATTTATAAACCTAACTAACTTGTAGAAGGGTAAGTCAGAGTCGATCCCACAGAGATACAGTTGGAAATCTATAACTTAATTGTGCTCCTATTATCTAAGCAAATAATGATAGAGAAATTAAATAAATAAAGAAAAATAATAAATTAAAATAAATTAAATAAAACAATCCTAGAGAAAATGAAAAATAAGGAATAAAGGTCTAGGGGTTGAGGTTTACCACAATTTTTAATCCTTAATTGTATGGTTTAATTAATTATTTTTATTAATTTTCTAACATGTGAAGGTAGCCGATCCTAATGTAACTGCTAATCGCTTTCGCACAAATAGCAGCGTGCCTAACCCTAGCAGCCTACTCTCGTGACTCGCTGAAATAGGATCAAACCCATTGATAGGTGATCAACCATGATTCCTCCTAGGATCACGGACTACTTTCGTGACACGCAAGTCCTAGGTCTCATTCTATAGTTCCGATAATCGAGGTTCACCTTTTGGTCCTTCCCCCAATTATCTAAGACATGTAATAGGTTCGTGTAATGACCCGTGTGTAACCCGTGTGTAAGAAGTTAACCACAAACACCTTGGATGTTGGTGCACAAGTTTGAGGTAAGAGATGGGCCCAAGAGGGGACTTTTGGGAGGTGCATGTGACAAGTGATAACGTGCATTTATGCCCTAGGAAGATGCTATGCATATACATGCGGTTTTAAGCTGTTTTGGAAGATTTTGGAGCTCACTTTTGGTATAGTAGATGGCCTCAAACAATTGGCGTGTAAGAACAAAAGTTTCTTAGAATGAGGTCCTCTATCTACCACAGAAATTTCAGGGAATTTGGAGCTGCACGTGAATTCATCCATTTCACGTGCAAGCATATTTTTGCTTCTCAGACCTCTACAAGATGCAAGGAGGCTTGGGGTGAAGTTTGAGTGCATTTGGAGCTACACGCCAATTGGGGAATTGGCATTCAAATTGGCGTGCAGGCATGTTTTTGCATGGTTACCTTGGTTTTGTCATTCTAATCATCTTTTCCCAAAGGACCATGTTGGAATTGTGAATATTTTGGTGTGTATGGATGTGGGAAGGTCATAGCTTGTTCCATCAAAACTACGTCGTTTTGATGCTGGGATTCACTTAATCAAAACTACGTCGTTTTGATGTTGTGTTGTCTATATAAGGAGGAGAAGCCCCTATGTTTTAGGTTTAGGGTTTGTTGCTCCACCAGCCGTCGCAGAGAGAGAGAGAGAGAGAGAGAGAGAGAGAGAGAGAGAGAGAGAGGGAAGGAGAGCTTCTGGTGGCTACCGGAGCGTCTTGCGTGGGTGGTCGGAGTCTTGCATGGAAACGGGAGCAGGAGAACATACAAGGTAGGGGTTCTGTTCTTCCTAAATCCTCCTCTGTCCTAGGGTTCTAGGGCAGATTATGGAGTTATACCTGTTTATATATATATGTAATCCATATAGGTGTGATCTCCTATATGGATGTTGGCCTTCAATGGCAATTTTTGATGTATTCTGGTGTTGGATGGTGAGTGCATATTAAGTGTTCGATAAAATGCCTGTGTGGGTATGTCTGTGTGAATATGCCTAGTATGTGTTTGATAATATGCCTGTGTGGCTAGGTTTGTGGGTTTGTGAATGTATGCATGTTAAGCGTTTGGTAAAATACCTGTGAGACTCTGCATGTCAAGTGTTTGATTTCATGCCTGATGGGCTGTGCGAACTAAGTGTTTGGTATTATGCCTGTGTAAGTGTGTATGCTACGTGTTTGGTTTAATGCCTGTGTGACCTTGTATGCTGTGCTTGTGGAACCCGGTGGCTGTGGAAGCCCGGGACTGGAACTGTTAGCCTGAGTGGCTAAGCCTATATGGCCGTGGATATGTTAGCCCGTGTGGCTAAGCCTGAGAGGCTGTGGATATGTTAGCCCGTGTGGCTAAGCCTAGTGGTCAGTGGATATGTTAGCGTATATGGCTAAGCCTGTATGGCTGTGGATATGTGTGCGCCATGTGAATGTGGAATACAACTTGTTTACATTTCATTGTCACTACACTGCACCTATACACACTCATGTAGACGCTAGGAGCATGGGATGGGTTGGGGAGACATGATCCCTACTGAGCTGTGGTTGCTCACCCCTCCCTCTATGTTGTGTTTTCTTTCAGGAACATACAGGCGTTAGGTGGGACCCCAAGGTGGAAGACCTTATTTACTTTACTGTCTACCATTTATGTTATTTTTATGGGAATTGATGTAACCTTAGTGGGGATGGATTGAAAAGAGGATTTTGTTGTAATAAAGACTGGTTTGGATTGTGGATTGCTTTTATGAACTTTACTTTCTTGAATGTGTTGTGGATGTTTAAAATGTTATATTCGCGGTTTGCACCCTAACCCCTTTGCCCTCCGTGTGGGTACAAGGGGAGTCACGTACCGGTTTCCTCGGGTTGGAAATCCGGGGCGTGACAATATGGTATCAGAGCATGGTCTAGTTGGCCTAGGGTAGTGGGCGGACCTGGTTATCCTAAGTCCTTTGGAGGAGCCTGGAGGGACATGCCTGATCAACATGGTCCTCTTTGAGCCTCCAAGGTGTACTTAGGGTAGTTCAGTCTTGTGGTAGGATTTGCATGCATTGGCATTAGGGCACTAGTTGCATTTGCTGTGAATGTGTGCTAAACTGTGGAAAATGTGGATAAGATAATATGATTAAGTGTGAAATGTGCAACTCTGATTTGTTTGGCAATGCGTACCAAACTGTAAAAATGTGATTGATACAATATATGTGTGTAATGTCATGTGATAGTGGAATTGATCAGTGGGGTAGAGGTAGTGACGCGATAGATTATAAATTCGTTTTGACGTTTGTGCTTCTTACTTCGTGTAGTAAGAATGCCGCCGAGGAGAGGGACACGTGCGTCCGGGGCGATGGCCGATGAGTCATCTGCCCATGAGGGTCCGGGTGTGGGACGATCCGTTGGAGGGCATGCGTTGTTGCTGGCACGGCTACGAGAAGGCATCCGGTTGGAGGTACGAGAGCTACGGGAGGGACTCCGGCAGGAGGTTCGGGAGGAGGTGCGCCATGAGATGGCGGCACGGCGGGTGGTACCACCACCACCACCAGATGGGGAGCTGCCTCGTGAGCGTGAGAGTTCGGCCGGGTGGTGTACTAACTCGTGCGAGAGGATGACGTGGTGACATGGTTCCGAAAGGAACAACCTCCGCGATTCAAGGGGGAAGGAGATCCCGTGTTAGGCGAGCACCGACCGAGGCGGATCGAGCATGTGTTTTCCTTTCTCCTACCCCCGGGAGGAGGATAAGGTGAGATTGGCCATTCGGCAGGTGGAGGGGAATGCTCTGGAATGGTGGCGAGTGTTGCGGGGAGCCGTGCTTTGCAGTTCATGTTGTGGGACGAGTTCCTGTAGCTCTTCCATGATGAATTCTTCCCCGAGTCGTTAAGGTGGCAGAAGAGAGAAGAATTCGGCAGCCTGAAACAGGGATCAAAGACGGTGCCCGAGTATGAGCGCGAATTCGGAGCTTGAGCAGATTTGCTCCCGAGACCGTGGCGCAGGAGGACCTGAAGGCCCACAAGTTCACCTTGGGTCTCGGGGCAGGCACTTAGGCGAGAGGGTTGCAATTCGCGTTTGAGGACCTATCCTGAGGTTGTGGAGACAGCCCGAATAGGCGAGAGGGAGCCGGATGATGGGAGGCGGACCCATCGGGGTCGCCCGTTGCAGGGGTGGGTTGGAGCGTGATTCCGGGTCCAAGCGGCCCAAGACCGAGGAAAGGGATAGCGCTTCTTTCCGCGGCCGGGGACAACCATCGGTGCCCCTAGGGAGGTCTAGCTTTGGCGGTAGCAGACAGGGAGGTCCGGCAGGAGGACTCCCCGCCGGTTGTCATTCTTGTGGAGAGCAAGGCCACTTCAAGAGGGAGTGTCCCAAGAAGAACCGGCGATGCAATAGGCGTGGACGAGAAGGCCATTTGAGCTGGGTTTGCCGGAGTAGCAACAAGGGAGTTAGAGGCATGGCATCCAGGATGAGGAGTGACGCCGGTTCCGTACACCAGCAAGAAGACCAGCTCGTCGGTGGCAGGCTAGTCGGGCAGGATCGAGTCGGACCCGACCCCAGGGGAGGCCGGAGCGGCAGCAGATCGAAGTTGGAGGCAACCTTAGCGGGAAGCGTCCAATGAGTGAGCCGACCAGGTGGCACGGGCCAAGGAAGGGTGTTTGCTCCTGAGGCGACGTACCAGGAGGAAGCCGAGCTACCACCCCCACCACCGAGGGTGGAGCAGGACCATCGGTGGTTAGAGGTACCCTCTTGATTTCCCGTACGTTAGCTTCGTTCTTTTTGATACGGGTGCATCGTGTTCCTTCGCCGCCGAGCTTCTTATTGATGGCTTGGGGTTAGCTTGTGTGGAGGCTGCGAGGCCCCTAGTTGTGGAGTCTCCAGGTGGGAGGCACGATTGAGGTACGGCGTGTGTGTCGTGGACCGTGTGTTAACCCTAGGAGAGGTGGAGCTGAGTTTTGACTTGCATGTAATGCCTTTGAGGACGTTTGACCTGATCTTGGGTATGGATTGGCTTATGGCTTTCCAGGCCAAGATAGATTGTTACCGGCGGCGTGTATCCTTCGTGACACCTACAGGGACCTCTTGCACCCTGCAGGGGGAGTGGGACCGTGAGGCGAGTCGGGCCGGGCCGGTGTTGGACCAGGGGGTGCCATTACCCACAAGGTTGGCAGCCCCGACCTTTGCTGAGGAGGGTACGGTGGAAAAGAGGGTGTGGCCCGTGTTGTGGACCAATTTCGGGATGTTTTTCCTGAAGAGTTGAGGAGTTTGCCACCTAAGAGGAGTGTGGAGTTCACCATTGAGTTGGTGCCGGGGACGGGTCCGATTTCCCAAGTAGCATATCGTATGGGGCCAGCCGAGTTGAGGGAGCTTCAGAGGCAAATCGAGGAGTTGGTGGGCCAGGGGTATATCAGACCGAGTACCTCACCTTGGGGTGCTCCGGTACTCTTTGCTAAGAAGGGTGATGGCACGCTTCGTCTCGCATCGACTACGGGAGGCCGAATTCGATGGATCGTGAAGAACAAGTACCCGTTGCCTCGGATAGATGACCTGTTTGACCAATTGAGTGGGGCCCAGGTGGTTTTCCAAAATAGATTTACGGTCGGGGTATCACCGGCTCGGGGTTAGTTAGGGAGGAGGACATCCCTAAGACGGCTTTTCGGTGCAAGGTATGGGCATTATGAGTGGGTAGTGATGCCTTTCGGGCTCACTAATACGCCAGTGTGTTCATGCATTTGATGAACCAGGTCTTTGCTCTGTCCGCCCATTCCAGGGAACCCGGAACCGGGTACATGACTTCCCTTGCCCGCACCCGAAAGGTCAAGGGGTTGGTGACTAGCACCAATAGAGACTACACCGGGGGCTTGTCTCAAATATGCAACCCTGTATGTCATACATCAAGGGTAATCTTGTACTTTCCCATATATCATCATGCATACAAAGAGTCAAACGATCATACGGACATCACATCATACGAGACGCAAATACAACGCCCACGGACCCATGTCCGGGATATCACATAAAACAATACGAGAATATAAGCGTATCATACATCGAGTAGTGGGCGTCCTCCTGGAAGAAAGTCCTCCACTAGTCTCGGGTCACACCTGAAAAGGGTAAGCAACAAGTAGGGGTGAGCGACAAGCTCGGAGGTGACCCTAACACTCCACATCATGCAACACATATAAGTCATACTATATGCTCGGTGTACTGTGCACCGTGTAGTGTGCACAATCATCGAGACTCGGACTCGCTGCAACAAACATCGGGACAACTTGTCCACGATCCTCCGTGGGATCCCACCTAGGGCACTCAGCCCTAGCTCCACGAGCTCAACGGCTCAACTCAGGCCTTAGCCCGTCCACAACGCAATATGCCCGGCCACGGTCGCCACACGGCTGCCATCGGTGCATATGCCTCCACGTCGACCACATAGCACCATCGGTGCATCACGGTGAAACCCAAACAAGTCACGGAGTCCATGCCCCAATACCTCACATCAACATACTAACATTAGTATGGCATGTCATTCTCAACATTTCCTTTAGAATTGTAGCGGTCTTCACAAGTAAATCCTCAACCCTTGATTTATGAAGGAAGTACTCATAGCAGCTATTTTCTTGAAATTAAAAAGTCCCGGATTGGGTTCCCTTATCATAAATAAGATAATCTGATTTTTGGGGATTTTTCCGAGATGTCTAACCCCACTTTCCAAAAATTCACCACTACGAACTTTTGGGTTTTTCCGAGATTTTACACTAAAAACCCAATTTTCACATTTTGAAATAGTGGGAATTAATTTTTCTAGTATTTTTCTTTGAATCCAAATGGGGAGTATTTCGTTATTTACATTGTAACTTAAGTATAATAATGTGGAGAGGCATAATGGTTTACAATGTAAATGTCCAGTGCGGAGGGTTGCAATGCGGCTGAACACCGTTTCACTCCTACGGATTTGATGTTGCGGGCGATTACTCCGGACTGCTGATCCTGGACTAACTCTTCCGGACTAACTACTCCGACTACGATCCGGAAAACACTGTTCACTTAGTCCCGGAAACACTATTCACTTAGTCCCGGAAAAACACCGTTCACTTAGTCCCTGAAACACTATTCACTTAGTCCCGGAAAAACACGTCACTTAGTCCCGGAAACACGTTCACTTAGTCCCGAAACACTATTCACTTAGTCCCGGAAAAACACCGTTCACTTAGTCCCGGAAACACTGTTCACTTAGTCCCGAAACACTGTTCACTTAGTCCCGGAAACACTATTCACTTAATCCCGGAAAAATCGTTCACTTAGTCCCGGAAAAACACCGTTCATCGTCGTTTTTGCCAATTTTCTCAGCTAGAACGGCAACCCAGCAAACCCCAAACACTCATAAACACATTTATTTTGATATACACCCCATTACACGTCTTAAATAACTCTAAATTTCATGTAATCAACAAAAATACCTCTTTTATGCATTTAAATCACAAGATTCACCAAAAATTGGGTTTCCCCCAAATCTTAAGGTTCACCCCCAAATTCCATGATTTCACCCAAATTAAGCATGCTAAGCCTACTATGAATCATATAAGGAGTTAGAATCACCTACCTGGAAGATTCTTTGCGATCCACGAGCTCCAATCGCCCCAAAATCGCCAAGAAAGCTCTCGCTCTTCACTTTCTCTCTCTCTCTCTCTCTCTCTCTCTCTCTCTCTCTCTCTCTTTGCTCAAACATGCACGTACCAATAATTGGCAATTAAAAGATATAAGGTAGTTCTTAAATATATATATACCGTTGCCAATAATTGGCCTCCCAAAGAATAATTGACCCGAACGCAATAATTGACCTCCCGGGTCACGAACTCCAAATTGAGTCAAATTATCGTCAAAACGCTCGAAATAACGAGCACAACACTGTTCGAATATTATCACACTCAAATGATCGCTCAAACGCAAAGTCGACCAATAAACCCCAAAAAGTCAACAATCGGGTCAAACGGGGCCCGACTCGGAATCGGGCCCAAGTACGGTCAAAATGCTCACATCGACGGCACACTTCCGTCCAGATAGTTACATTCCCATAAAATGACTATCTCTCAAAACTACCCAAATACGAGTCTTTCGCTCCATACTTGGATTCGTTTGTGGTGGTGTTTATTGATGATATCTTGGTGTATTCCAAGACCGAGAAGGAGCATGTGGAGCACTTGGTTCCAGGTGTTGCAAACCTTGAGGGACCAACAGGCTGTTTGCTAAGTTTAGCAAGTGTGAGTTTTGGGCCGCAAGAGGTTCACTTTCTTGGCCATATGGTGTCACTGAGGGAGTTAGGGTGGACCCAGTCAAGATTGAGGCCGTGGCATCGTGGGCGAGGCCAACCAACGTTTTTGAGATTCGTAGTTTTCTTGGCTTGGCAGTTATTACCATCGTTTTGTAGAGGGATTCTCCCGTTTGGCGCTCCTATGACAGGCGTTAACTCGGAAGGGAGTAAAGTTTGAGTGGACCGACAAGTGCTAGTAGGCGTTTGAGGCTCTCAAAACCCGTTTGACCACCGCACCGATGTTGAGGTTACCTCGGGAGGATATCCCATATGAGGTGTATTGTGATGCGTCCAGGGTTGGTTTTGGGTGTGTGCTTATGCGGGAGCACAATGTGGTAGCTTATGGGTCAAGGCACTTGAAGCCTCATGAGCGAATTACCCTACCCATGATCTTGAGTTGGCGGCCGTCATCTTCGCCCTGAAGAGTTGGCGCACTACCTCTTGGGGGGAAAAGTTTGTGGTGTTCTCAGATCACAAGAGCCTTCAAGTACATCTTTACTCGAAGGACTTGAATTTGAGGCAAAGGAGATGGGTGGAGTATTTGCGGACCTTTGACTTTACTCTTGCCTATACCCCGGGCAAGGGTAATGTTGTGGGCGACGCGTTGAGCAGAAAAGGGAAAGCTGAGGTGGCCATGAGGGAGTGGAAGCCGATGGAGCAGTTGGCGATGTTGCAGTGCGGCTTGTTGTTCGTGATGGTGGGACGGTCCCTGAGTCCTTTGGTGGTTGTGCCTAAGTTGTACCGGCGTGTCCGGGAGGAACAGTTGGGTGACATTGAGTGTGAGGTTCTCCGTGCCCGTATTGAGGCTGGGGAGCTATCTGAAGACTGGACAGAGGGTCCTGAGCATGAGTTGTCATTTCAGGGGCGGTTGGTAGTGGCTTCTTCCCTCGGGGATGAGGTGATGAGGGAGTTTCACCAGGTCTAGAGTTCTTGTGCATCCAGGGGGTACGAAGATGTACCATGCACTTCGGGGACATTTTTGGTGGCCTGGGATGAAACGCGATGTGGTTGCCTTTGTTTCGCGGTGCCTCACGTGTCGGCAGGTGAAGGCCGAGCATCGGCGGCCGGCGGGCATGTTACAGCCATTGCCCATAGCGGAGTGAAAGTGGGACCACATAGCGATGGATTTTGTGACTAGTCTTCCACCCACCACAGGGAGGAAAGATATGATTTGGGTGATTGTGGATCGACTCACAAAGTCGGCCCATTTCCTGGCTGTTCGCGAGCGGGATTCTATTGGGACCTTGAGTCAGCTATACATGAATGAGATTGTGAGACTGCATGGAGTACCATCATCGGTTGTCTCTAACCGGGATTCGCGGTTCACTTCCCGTTTCTGGGCAGGTTTGCAGGAGGCTATGGGGACCAAACTTCACTTGAGTACAACCTTCCACCCTGAGACTGACGGCCAGACAGAGAGGACGAATCAGACTTTGGAGGACATGTTACGGGCCTGTGTGTTAGATTTTGGGGGTTCGTGGGCAACTCACCTTCCTTTGGTGGAGTTTGCCTACAATAACAATTATCAGGCATCCATTGGGATGGCTCCTTTTGAGGTGTTGTATGGGCGGCCGTGTCGGTCACCTTTGTGTTGGACCGAGGTGGGGGAGACAGCTCTCTTGGGACCACAGTTGGTTCAAGAGGCTACCGAGAAGGTTAAGTTGATTCGTCAGCGTTTGTTATCAGCTCAGAGTCGGCAGAAATCTTATGCGGATCAGCGGCGGCGACCTTTGGAGTTTTCTCGTTGGTGATCATGTGTTTCTTCATGTTTCTCCACGTCGTGGACATCGACGGTTTGGGCGAGGTTCCAAGCTATCTCCGCGGTTTATTGGTCCTTTTGAGATTCTGGATCGTGTGGGGCTTGTGGCCTACCGGTTAGTGTTACCGCCGCGGGTGAGTCGAGTGCACAACGTGTTTCACGTGTTCCGATTGCGGAAGTATCACCCCGACCCCACTCATGTGATCGATTGGGGGACATTAGACATTGAGGATGACATGTCCGTTGTTGAGGCCCCTATCCGTATCCTAGATCGGCGAGAGAAGCTTTTGCGTGGTCGTGCTATTCCTTTGGTTCGCGTGTTGTGGCGACCGTGGCATTGAGGAGGAGACATGGGAACGTAAGTCCGTGATGCGTGAGCGGCACCCGAATTGTTCGAGGACGAACAATCTTAAGCGTGGGAGGTGGCTGTTGGCCAAGGGATAGTGATGTGTTTTCTTGTATTAGTTGTGTATGATTTGGTGTTTGTTTTGTCTTTTAAACATGTGTTCATATTTGTGATGTGTTTTGAGATGTGTATTTGTGACATGCGGATATGTGTTATATGCGTTATTGTGATGCATGTGGTTATGAATTATGGTGGTACCTTGTTATGTCTTTGTGCGCAGGTGTATGACCCATTTGGGTGTTGTGGCTCTCCGTGTGGCAAATGGGTAGCTTGTGTTTGTTCTCCTCGTATGTCTTTTCTTTTCGAGGACGAAAAGTCTTAAGGGGGAGAGGATGTAATGACCCGTGTGTAACCCGTGTGTAAGAAGTTAACCACAAACACCTTGGATGTTGGTGCACAAGTTTGAGGTAAGAGATGGGCCCAAGAGGGGACTTTTGGGAGGTGCATGTGACAAGTGATAACGTGCATTTATGCCCTAGGAAGATGCTATGCATATACATGCGGTTTTAAGCTGTTTTGGCAGATTTTGGAGCTCACTTTTGGTATAGTAGATGGCCTCAAACAATTGGCGTGCAAGAACAAAAGTTTCTTAGAATGAGGTCCTCTATCTACCACAGAAATTTCAGGGCATTTGGAGCTGCACATGAATTCACCCATTTCACGTGCAAGCATATTTTTGCTTCTCGGACCTCTACAAGATGCAAGGAGGCTTGGGGTGAAGTTTGAGTGCATTTGGAGCTGTACGCCAATTGGGGAATTGGCGTTCAAATTGGCGTGCAAGCATGTTTTTGCATGGTTACCTTGATTTTGTCATTCTAATCATCTTTTCCCAAAGGACCATGTTGGAATTGTGAATATTTTGGTGTGTATGAATGTGGGAAGGTCATAGCTTGTTCCATCAAAACTACATCGTTTTGATCCTGGGATTCACTTAATCAAAACTACGTCGTTTTGATGTTGTGTTGTCTATATAAGGAGGAGAAGCCCCTCTGTTTTAGGTTTAGGGTTTGTTGCTCCACCAGCCGTCGCAGAGAGAGAGAGAGAGAGAGAGAGAGAGAGAGAGAGAGAGAGAGAGAGAGGGAGGGAGAGCTTCTGGTGGCTACCGGAGCGTCTTGCGTGGGTGGTCGGAGTCTTGCATGGAAACGGGAGCAGGAGAACATACAAGGTAGGGGTTCTGTTCTTCCTAAATCCTCCTCTATCCTAGGGTTCTAGGGCAGATTATGGAGTTATACCTGTTTATATATATGTAATCCATATAGGTGTGATCTCCTATATGGATGTTGGCCTTCAATGGCAATTTTTGATGTATTCTGGTGTTGGATGGTGAGTGCATATTAAGTGTTCGATAAAATGCCTGTGTGGGTATGTCTGTGTGAATATGCCTAGTATGTGTTTGATAATATGCCTGTGTGGCTGGGTTTGTGGGTTTGTGAATGTATGCATGTTAAACGTTTGGTAAAATACCTGTGAGACTCTGCATGTCAAGTGTTTGATTTCATGCTTGATGGGTTTGTGCGAACTAAGTGTTTGGTATTATGCCTGTGTAAGTGTGTATGCTATGTGTTTGGTTTAATGCCTGTGTGACCTTGTATCTTGTGCTTGTGGAACCCGGTGGCTGTGGAAGCCCGGGACTGGAACTGTTAGCCTGAGTGGCTAAGCCTATATGGCCGTGGATATGTTAGCCCGTGTGGCTAAGCCTGAGAGGCTGTGGATATGTTAGCCCGTGTGGCTAAGCCTGAGTGGTCAGGATATGTTAGCCTATATGGCTAAGCTTGTATGGCTGTGGATATGTGTGCGCCATGTGAATGTGGAATACAACTTGTTTACATTTTATTGTCACTACACTGCACCTGTACACACTCATGTAGACGCTAGGAGCATGGGATGGGTTGGGGAGACATGATCCCTACTGAGCTGTGGTTGCTCACCCCTCCCTCTATGTTGTGTTTTCTTTCAGGAACATACAGGCGTTAAGTGGGACCCCAAGGTGGAAGACCTTATTTACTTTACTATCTACCATTTATGTTATTTTTATGGGAATTGATGTAACCCTAGTGGGGATGGATTGAAAAGAGGATTTTGTTGTAATAAAGACTGGTTTGGATTGTGGATTGCTTTTATGAACTTTACTTTCTTGAATGTGTTGTGGATGTTTAAAATGTTATATTCGCGGTTTGCACCCTAACCCCTTTGCCCTCCGTGTGGGTACAAGGGGAGTCACGTACCGGTTTCCTCGGGTTGGAAATCCGGGGCGTGACAGTTCGCGACGCCCAAACACAGATTCAATTAATAGAATGAAATCGTTTATGAAAAAGATAAGAAATAATTAAAAAAAACTCATACAATCAAGAATTTGGGATTAGGCTACCCCCAATCCCTAGGAAGAATGGATTATCCCATGAGAATTTGAATAAAAATATCTATATATAAAATCATAAAATTGGGATTACAAAGGGAGAAAAGAAGTCACGAAGGTGTACATACGATCCTCTCCTAAAACCAATGTGTTCTTTATCAAAAATCACATAAAATTCTCCAAAATCAAAACTAAGTTTCTTAAACCGCCAAGGACGGCTCCCCATTGGTTTAGAATCCCTAACTCTAATATAAACATGGCCCTTATATACTCCCCCAATTATTACATTAAAATGATTAAGAAAATAAATAAAATAAAAAGATAAGGGGAAATGTTGTCGACACAGGCCATGGTCATCCAAAACTCGTGGCCATGGCGACAGTACGCTGGATATTTGTGAAGGTCAGCGGCCATTAATTTTGCAGCCATGACGAGAACTTCATCGTGAATAGTAAAAGACGCTTGCCATGGTCAGGCACTGTGCGGCCATGGCCTGTGTAAAGTACTTTTTAGTTGTCTAACACTATCTGATGCCAATTTTGCCCTTTTTCAGCTTTGTTTGGGCCAAATTGCTCCAAGTACCTACAAAACACACCAAAACACCCCAAAACACGACAAAAATACTAAAAATACATATTAATCAAATAAAACATAACACAAACACAATAAAGCTAACGTCGATCCTCTTAAAGTCTCACTAAAAAATGCAATGAGGCAGTTTTCTTAGAACAGGATAACACCAATTCTAATGCCACATGCATCACACTCGAATCACAAATCACTGGGAGAAATCTGGCAACCTTAAAATTGGTGGGGAGTTAAGTGCCTCCTTAAATCGTTGGGAGGCTGTTGTGGACGGTGTCATTCCAAAGGGAGCTACCCTTCGTCAAGAGGTGGTGCCTGGTGTAGTTATACTCCTGTAATGGAGTATAAACTTTCAGTAATACCTATCTAGTCCAAGAAATTTGTGGACACCCTTAACTATAATAGGCATTGGCCATTTGATGATTGCTTGGATTTTGGTCGGGTCGACAGCCACTCCTTGCTTAGAAATGATGTGCCCCAAGTAGCTTGCCTGTGTAACCCCGAAATAACACTTACTGTCCTTGGCAAACAACCGGTTGTGTAAAAACCTGTATTTGAGTAGGGCTAAGAGATATATGTATGACTGCTTGACATATTATATGCATGATAATGTAGGCAAAAGTACAAGACTAACCTTGATGTATGAATGTACAGATTTTCATGATTGAGACAGCATTTACAGTGTAGTCTCTATTGGTGCTTGTCACAAACCCCTTGACCCTTTGGGTGCGGGCAAGGGGAAGTCACGTTCATGGTTTTGGGTTCCTTGGAATTCGGGGGGCGTGACAAGTTGGTATCAGAGCATGGTCTAGTAGACCTAAGCTAGTGAGGGATGGTAAATTGATCCCATGTGACTTGGAAAATTATAGGGAGGCCACTTGATCAACATAATCCTTACATGTGTTCTAGGTTATTTTGGTGTCAATTAGAACATTTGAGGCGCATACATTGAGATGGATGCATATCTATTAGTATGATTGAGTGCATATAGGGCACTAGATTGTCTTTGTATGTGATATGATTGCATTGGTGCCAGAATGGCACGTGGCTATGATAGCTAGGGCTTGATTTGTCTTTATATACCCTTAGGGGTGACACGATGCTATATGTATGGTTGTAGACCTACGGGTTGGTTTGTGCCTTTTGATGGTTGTTTGTGCTAGCGGTGTTAGTGTTGATCATTTGTTGTTTGTTGTTGTGGCTAGTGTGATGGCACCACCGAGGAGAGTTGTCTGAGTCTAGGGTCCGGTAGAGGAGCCCAAGATAGAGTCTGAGCACTAGGGGCAGTAGAGGAACTCAAAATTGGGTGGATTTTGAGTTTAGGTAGAGGATTTTCGTAGAATGCGTTTTCTTGAAATAAAAGTGCCGCAAATGGTTCCTCGTATAATAACTAAGATAACCTAATTTTTGAGGATTTTTCTGAGAGGCTCAGCCCCATTTTCTATGTAACAACCCAAGTCCCCCGTAGCACGACATTATCTGGTTCAAGGCCCAATCCCAATCTCCGATTTTGTTCTTGGTAGTGCCACACAGGCACCCCAAAAGGCCTCGTGCCAGGAGAGGTCTCCACGCCCTCTTAAGAGGCACTCTTTGTTCTCCTCCCCAGCTGATGTGGGACTTGCAAAGTCCTCAGACTCTATAATCCACCCCCCTTAGGAGGCCCACGTCCCCATGGGACTATGGCACACTGACCCGGTCCCCAACTTTGATACCATCTGTAATAGTCCAAGTCTCCCGTAGCACGATATTGTTCGGTTCAGGGCCCAAGCCCAATCTCCGGTTTTGTTCTTGGCAGTGCCACACAGGCACCCCAAAAGGCCTCGTGCTTAGAGACGTCTCCACGCCCTCTTAAGAGGCACGCTTCGTTCTTTTCCTTAGCCGATGTGGGACTTGCAAAGTCCTCAGACTCTACATTCCAACTGGTCACTTTTAACTAAAAACTGGTTTTTTCCAAAATTTAGTATTAATTTCTCATTTTCACATTTTGAAGGAGTGGAAAATTTATTTCCTAATATTTTTATTTAAATCCAAAATAGGGATTTTTTCTTATTTACATTGTAACTTAGATAAATACTTACTTAAGTGTAGAGATATATATAAAGGTTTACATATAATAGTCCTTCAAAATTGGAATCGTTTCTACCTGTTTCTCATCTGGAATCAACCCAGCAATCCCCAAACCCTTATAAACTCTTCGAAACCTAATAAAACTCATACATAATACTACATATTAGGTTTTAATTACATATTATCTACTTAAGTCACAAGATTCAACCAAAGATTGAGTTTTCGCCAAAATCTAGGGTTCAAATGAAATCACACAAATCATGCCCGAATCATGCATATCAAGACAGACTTAAGGTAAGGAGTTTAGGAACACCTACTTGGTAAGGGTTCACGAATGAATTAACCCCAAAACTCGAGCTCCAAGCTCCTCTTCTAAACTCTCTCTATGCTCTCCCTTTCACCAAGGTCAAAAAGCGCAAATGACCACATGCTGGGAGTCTCTTTTTTTTTTTCCCATATTTATATTTTTTTGCTAATTCTTTAATTAATAAACACCCAACATTACATAACTAGCCTTTTGGGGTCCCGAACTCCAAATTGAGCTCAAATACAACCAAAATGCTCATATCGCCGAGCATGATACCAAAATGTTATCTTCATTACCAAATAAAGACTATCTCAAAGATGGATCTTTACATGTAATGAGATAGGTGTTGAAACCTCTCACATGGAGATGTGTTTTGGGGGCCAAGGGTCTACCAAAAATAAAACCGTGAGGGCAATGCCCAAAGAGAACAATATTTATATGTGAGTTGATTGAGTTGGGCCATCATAGATGGTATTAAAGTTGGGCCTGAGGTAGTGTGCCATCAAGGATGTTGGGCTCTTCGAAGAGGGGGGGGGGGGGGGGGGGGGGGTTAGATATAATGTCCAATATTTCCTGGGGTGGAGAACGAAGCATGTTATGAGATATGCATGGATACCTCTCCCGTATAGATGTGTTTTGGGGGCCGAGGGCCTACTAAAAACAAAGCCGTGAGAGCGAGGCCCAAAACAGACAATATCTGTATACAGGTTGATTGGGCTAGGCTGTCACATTGAGTCTTGAAGATAGCTGCCTCAAAGATTTGACTCAAAGCTTAAAGGTTTTTCCTTTAAAGGTTGAAGATGGATGAGTGCCTCGAAGGTCGAAGGTATGAGGTTCGAAACTAGTCGGATGCCTTAAAGATTTGAATTTACGAATAAGCATTGTGCCTTTGCTTCGAAGTTCGAAGCTAGATCTTCTTTAAAGCTCGAAATTCGAAGCTCGACTCCTCCGTGATAGGTAATTAAGTGTTGGGGCTTTGAACTTCGGCTTCAAGGCTAGAGCTTCGAGGCACACACCAAACTCCATACTCAGTCTGTTTGTTGCCTAGTTTTTTGATTTAAGCCTAATAGCTCTAGAAAGACAACAAAACATTGGAAATAAATCAAATAATATAATGAATAGTTTAAGGTATAAAATTGAGCATTGACTTGATTATTAAGCTAATGGTGGATATGTAGGCCCAAAACTTATTGGATACAATAATAAAAAGTGCTTAAATACTTCAAAATTGGAATCTAATCACAACCCCCAACTAGCTTATTGTTAGTCCTTAGCAATGGAAGCGATCAAATAAAATTAGAGGAAAAGGGAAAGAGATAGGGATGATAGAAAGCAAGGTAGCTACTCTGCATTATTGTCTCAGAGATTTTGTTAAAAACAATTAATCATGAGAATAATTTAATATTATCCTTACCTTAGGAATCTTAGGATGTGATGCTTACCTTAGTTATCCACTTTTCATCCTCCATCAAACCATTGACCAAAGTCACTATGCCTAGATCATTTTATGCACAAAATTCATAAAAAGTCTAGTTATCTCACGAATTGGTTAGCTCACAAACCAAATGTGCAAAATTTGAGAATCTCTCTCCACTATGAAGAAATGCACAATGCCTTAGATCAATAGGACTTTCATATGAGTTGTAGCAGAGCTTAGGAGATGGTTAGAAAAGAAAGGAAGAAGTAGAAATCAACGTAAGATAACTGAGACAGAGAGCAGACTTTAATATTTACTACACAGTGAGAAAATGAAAAACTATCCCCATATGATTTTTCAATCTTATGCCTTTTCTAAAGGTGTATCACTTTGTTTACTTTGCATTTAGTACACATGCAAAAACAAAATGGAAGAGGAAAAACCACTATATAATTGATCACGTTCAGTGGTTGGTCAAGTCATTGCACATGATGGTAAATAAAGCTCATAGGTTTTCCTCTCATTTTTCAAAAACAACAGATACCCCAACCCCTAACTATCTTGTTTCATGAATCCCAACTTCAAAAGTCATGCTCCAAGTGTTAAGTCCTCTTGAATTTGGGTAGGGTTACTAACATCTAGGGCTCAATGTGGGTTGATAGGCTTTCAAAGAAATAACGGCTAATATAAAGCTCAAAAGGGAACAATGGATAGAAATACAAGGATAGGCTTGAAAAGGAACAAGTTGTGTCAAAAATGGCCTATATCATCTCCAAAACAATGTGAATTCCTAAAATTTTACTTTGAAGGATATTTCAAACATGTTCTAAAGTTTGTTGAGATCACCATATGTTCTGAGGCAAGAATTAGTGCTTTGGTTTGGGAATTAGTGTGCCAATTTTTGAATTGAAGCACTAATTTCGTACGGAATCGAGATATAGAAAGCAATGATAAGTAAGGAGAGAGAAAGGGAGATCCTTTACTAGCCACCCACTCTTACATCTACAATAAAACTAATCCCACATCAATTTTTCTTTTTTTCTTTCTCTCCTTTTTTTTACATGCTACGCACGCATAGCATTGAGAAGAAGCAATTCAAGCAAGGGGGACAAATTGGAATCCACGAGAAAATCCACCAAGTAGAAAAGTTATATATTCATACAAATATCAATATGAAAATTGGTTGAAGCTTTTTTTCTTGCTGTCATTTTTGAAACAAGAGTGAAACAGAGAGTTAACCTATTGGGTTTTTGAAAATGAGCCAGAGTTTGTAACAGCAGCCGGCATTTCCTTATACATTTGCATTATTGGGTCAGATGGATTATTGCTCCTATGTAATTTTAGTCATCTTTAATTCTATGAGCTAGGAATGGAGAATCATTAGTGTTATGTGAAAGTAGTAAGCATCAGTCCGATGAATCAGTCACAAAATTTAATTGCGTATTTGCAAGTTCTAATGTTCACCAAACTCTTCTGGCGAATTGATTGATGTGTTCTGTGAAAGTTCAATTTTGCGGGCCCAACATCTCAGTGGATGTACAAGACATGTTATGCGGATATCACTGCAATCAGAATAGGAAAGAAACAAAAACATATCATTGCAACACGAGGCAATGTCAAAGCTGAAACATGATCATAAAATTTAATTTAAAAAAAAAAAAAGAGCCTATGCCACCTCACCCCACCCCCCCACCCCCCCGAAAAAAAAAATTGTGGTGGAAGATGCCTAATTTTCTATGCTCTACATATAATACAAGAGATGCCTACACATAAAGAAAGCAAAGCTGACTCCATCAAAGTGATCAAACATAGCTTCAAGAGTCGGTAAAGAGTGAGCTGGCAAGAACCTAAAAGTGGTACAGACAGCCCATCAGCAGGTGACCCTCCTCTATTGAACTTGAAGAATCTTGATATGTATGTTTCACCATTAGCCTCCGCTTCAAGTCTTCCCCCATCATCAAAGTTCTCTTGATTGAGAGTCTCAGTTCCAACCATCTAATCCAATCTTTACTCTATTCCCAAGGTATATTCTCCCTCCCCCCCTCTCTCTCTCAAACCATAAGAAACTCGTGTAAGGTTACGTTTAATTCTTGATTTGCCATTTGGAGGATTTAAAGTATTTGTTTGGATCTGGGTTTTTGATCATTGTATGCATATTTTTCCTGCTTTGTTAGTGATTAGTACTTGGTTTGAGGAACAAGTTGCAAATATACAACTAGGCCATGGCTGAGGCACCAAGCTGGGCAGATCAATGGGGAGCTGGGGGAATCGGTGCCATGCCCCAACAAGAGGACAACCAGGACACCAAGGACGGAGCTGGAAACAAGAAGAAAGACGCAAAGGCTGCCATTGGGTTCTTCAAAGTCAAAACGGCAGCAATTACTGGCGCCCAGAAGATCAAGATGGGAGCTGTGACGGGTGTCAAATGGGTCAAGAAACAGTACCAGAAAAAAGGCTCTTCCAAATGAAGCCTCAGACTTTCCTCTTTCTCGTTGAATGTGAATGTTAGTGCCAGTGTTGTGTCGATTTAAGGTTGACCATCCTTTTCTTTAGGACTTTTTAAGGTTACTCGTCTCATCTTTGACAGATTTTCATGTCTTATTGCTCCGGAATCTTGGTCTGATAAAAAAATTGGCAATATGTTTTCCGACTAGTTTGTCTCTCTCCCTAGATGCACATATCAAAGTTCTAAGTATGATAGAACAGGATTAGATGTTTTTAGGTTCAATGTTAAAATGTCATAAATATACTTAGACTAAGTCTTAGTTTGGTAATGCTTACTTTTAGGATAAGCTATTTTTAATTTTTAAAAATGAATAATAAATATTTGATAAATTAAAAATAAAAATGATATAAAGATATAAATAAGATTTTTTTTAATTTTGTTATAATTAAAACCCAGCCCTCCCAGGGCAGCCCCACCCCCGCCAGCCGCAATCACCATCTCCTACTGCCTCCTTTCTATTGTCACGGGGTCAGCCTTTATAGCAGTTTAACCCGTGCAGTACCTAGTTCTCACCCGTACGAAGAAACGCTAGGTCAGCCTAACTCGTCGCATTTGGATCAGAACCTATTGATCCGTTGTAAAGCAATTGTGTAGGGAAGCGCTTAGCGGAAGAAAGATTACACGAAGGCAACAAACGATTGTATTGATTGCTTGCAAGCTTTACAACATCACTCCCTTACATATAGATGATAACACTTTTATGGTTCTGACACCAAAAGCCATCATTTCTAACTGAGCATTAAAATCTCTACAACTCACTCTATAAACTAAATTACAACACTTTATAAGGAGAAAATACCTCAAAATAACCTAAGTGTGCTAGAATAAGCCTTGATCCGCGACACTATGTTTCCCGTGCCAATGTCCTTGTGCCTAGAAACTATGATATGGTTAAGAAATTGAAGGATTTATTTGGTATTTTAAAATTTTCAAGCTGCTTTATGAAAAATCAGCTTATAAATGCAATCTTTAAATTGCTTTTGATTTTGAAAAAAATAAAAAATAAAAACTTATTTTATAAATATTTTTTTAAAATTTACCAAATAACTTTTGCTGTTCTACTTATAAAATAAACAGAAACAGTCTCTCAATATCAATGTCAAACTGTCACTACATATGATTAGGTCTAGGGATGATATTCCTAATTCTCAGGTTTGATCCATCCTCATGGGTATTAAATTGGATCCAAATCTTATTTGATCTGATATTTAGTCATAATTTTTTAAAAGGTTAAGTTAAACATCTCGAAGTGATCATTCTAATCCGATTCGACTTGTCCTAAATAATTCAAACTACTGTAAGTGTTTGGGTCAAGTTTCAGACAGTATCTAATTGAAATCTAACCCATTTATCATCCCTAATTAGAGCTTCAAGGCTACATGTCATACGGTGCAATTAATGTAATCACTGTACATAATAATAACATACATACAGAGAGAGTATAGCTGCCCCTCAAAAATACCGAGACTCAAATCACACGCTACGTAACTTTTCAACCAGGTAGCCAAACTACTGCTAAATCCAATAGGTATAGTACAACAATATTTGGAAAAGTCTCATGGCAGGTAGCCAATCCGCATAGAAATACGATCTCATCATATGAAAAAAAAATATTAATCAAACATCAATAATAATATCCTTAACATCAAGAATAATGTTAAATTATAGATATTTTACGGTCTCTCCGTGACTGTACCATCACAATGACTTTTATAAGCATGGCATGAAAAATGATTAATACTACATGAGTATGTTGCGCATGCATGTAATTTGAACATGAACATATTAATTATCATTGGATTAATATTAATTTAAAAAGAAAAAAAAAATCTTATGCCAAACCAATAACGGAAGAAGGGTCTTCCTGCAGATAACCTTCACAACCTATCTAAAATTTCCAAAGCATGCACTTGGGTTTAGAAGCCAAAATTAACCCATAATCCATGATAAGATCACAAGGAAATCTCAACAACAATCTCTTTAATGAATCGATTTCATTGAATGAAATATAGTCAGTAAAAATACACGAGCATTATTGGAACTGCTGGGAAGCTAAATAAATCAGGGCGACTTAGAATATCGAATTGAGCCCATCAAACAGGATTGAAACGGGAATAAACCAACGCAAGCATGCTGATCCACAGCACTAAAGAAGGCCTGTCAAGTATTTACAGCTTCGCTATTTTGCGAGAAATTTGTAGTCATTTCAAATCAGAGGCCTCAAGAGAACCGAATGTATTCTCCCCACTGTAGGTCACGTACAGAAAACCATCGTCATCCTTGTGCTCCTCATAAATTGCTGATAGCACCGCAGCTGTAACAACAGAAGATGTGCGTAAAAAACCCAACCCAACCCAACTCAGAAAGAAGGTTATGGCACGAAATATATATAGAACTCGAAATTAAACAGGCTTCCACCCACCAGTGGGTGGTAAAGTGTCCTTCACAAATACAAATATAGCCTTCTCGGCACTAAGCTTAATCCTCTTCCGGACAACATAAACAAACTGGCCAATAGTCAGATCCGCAGGGACAAGGTACCTGTATTCATGAAACCAGGCACACAGCAATGAAAACACATTAGACATATCATTACGCTGGAACTGAATCAAACGCTCCCAGGTTGCTCTCTATTCCAAAATAAATGTAACTTGCAAGTTTTAAAACAGAAATGTTGTTTCAGCTAATGGATAATAACAAGAAAAAAAACAATATATAGGTTAATTTACACAAAAAGGGCCTAAATGGAAAAAAAGGGAAAGAAAAAAAAAACAAAAAGATGTTGCGTGCGTACAGACACAGAAAGTTCAGATAATTACAACAATAAAGGCCTACAATAGCAATTAGCAAGCAGGGATCAGGTCAATGGGAAAGTAGTCCAAAGACCAGGCAGGCAAGGACCAACATTGATTACGTTCGCAGCAAACATGGTTCAAAGATAGATAAACCCCAAACGACAAAACACGGAATAACATACTAGGACAGAAAAGTCTTTGGCATATAACAAAAACGACAAATTTTAGGTGATGCGGTTTGCAGGAAACTAGCAGTGGAAGAAAAGAACTAAACCGCAAGGTCAAAGAAAGTCCAAAACAAAAGGATAAGTGCAACAACTTACTTCTTTTTGTCAATGTCAGGAATATCACTTCTTTCAGCCTTCTCAACAATCACCTGCAAATTTTCGCGCCTTTCTATGAGGAAAAACATCAAATACACGTGAAACAATAGTCATGGTACTAGCACCTCTGGCAAGACAAATAAAAAATAAAAACAATCTCACAGGTATTCTGTCGGGATACTTCTCTCTGATGCGAGAAGATTCTGCCAGCCTCCTCTCTGACAAGCAGAAGAGCAAAATTTTACAAAAACAAAACAAAAACATGAGACACTGTATGCGCAAATAACAAAATAATCTGCTATGAAAATGCCCTCATCCAATATTTAACCATACAATATTGATATTCACAACTTGAACTGTGAGAGGCCAACAATCAAAGCACCATATTTTAAAAACTAAATCCACACCATAAATAATGCAACCATGAAATTGAATATAAAAGGCCACGTTTGGATGGGATTCAAGAAATTAAAGTCTCAACTTAACCCGAGGCCTATCTATCTTTTCCTAGCAAGGAACCCAAAATTTCAAGACCTATCGACCAAAATTATCTCATGAGCTGGGTGCAAACAAAGATAACTAAAAATCCCCAATAATTGACGCAGACATGAATTAATTTAGGCAAATCATGGCCGCCCATCATCATCATTATCATCATCATCATCAAACGTTTTGCCCTTTGCCCTACACCTAACCAAACAAATCACACCCAAAAAAACAATATCTTGAAATTCCTTGAAAAACAAAAAACCATGAATAATAGAAAAAAAACCAACCCAAGGGATGTTCACTCTTGAAGGGGCTTTTTGCCATGACGTGTCCCGCCCGAACGGTTTTGTTTTGGGCCCTGTAAATTTCAAGCACCCAAGCAACATTACACCACAAACCAAAAAAACCCACGTACGAGAAAACATCACACGACGATTGCTACCGGAAACATACAAATGGAAACTAGCCCGAAAAAAAAAAAAACTTAAAGTCGCAGATCTCGCGGCCGGGTCGAACTGGATTGGGTGGAGGACGGAGGGATGGAGGAAATGGGGGTCGGCTAGTTGATCTTATATGCCAGAGAAAGACAAACCGAGGAATGGAATGGACGAAGTTTTTAAGGTTTGGTTACTGATGCCAACACGAAACATTTAAGGACGACGAGGAGGATGGATTACCTGTTCCGCACGAAACCTTAGTTGGCTTCCCTTCTCCTCCTCCTCCCCGCACGTCCACCCCTTTTGCTGAGTTCCGTACCCGTACGCCAGCCCAATCCGACGTCGTTCGAATGCCGGTGCTTATTTAGAACGGCGTCGTTTTCACCTCGCTGTCGCTGTCCAGTTTTCAAACCCGCAACATGCCACCTTGGACCTTGAGAATGCTCACATGTATTTATTTACAAGTGTCAATCATAGACCGTGGGACCGTGACATGTGGTGTGGTGACAATAATATTCAAACGTTTAAAAAAAAAACATTATACTCCCAATTACTTTGACTTTAACTTCATCTACTATTTTCTACCGGTTAAACTAGCTAGCTCTAATAAAGGGTTGCATTCTTTAATTTTAATGACAATCAAAGAACTAAGTTGAAATTTGTAAAAAGAAATAAAAATAAAAATGGGTACTACGATACAATTAAGTACAACAGCATAAAACAGCCCTGAGGAATGAATGGGTTTTGACAATACGCTGCTACACATGGGATGAACATGCACTGGTGCCCTCCCCTTCTCATTCCCAGTTTTCAACTAAAGTTCTCGGGTCTTTTCGTGTTAACAACATTACATTACAGTACATTACAATTTACATCCATGTTGTATATCTCTCTCCAATCCATGCATAAGACGTAAAAAGGGAAGGCTCGGACCGCCCTCGATCTCAGGTGGACCATCTAAGTCAGTGTAAGGGCTTCGAGAAGAGCACACACGTTCAGTCGCTTTTGGCACAGTAGTTGGCTTTGAGACCTTGAATTCCCACGATCAGAGAATGCATATCGGGTACTTCCTTAGGAAGATCATGAATGCCATAAGAGATTTGTGTCCTCACCGCACCTCTGGTGAACAAACCTCATCCTCTGGACAGGCTTGCAGATTCCGCTGCACGCCCAGTCAAATGAAGCAATGCATGTGTGTCCAGTCTGAATCTTCATTTCACAGTCTGTAACAATTGCCCATTTCATCTCACCGTCAGGCTATGCAGCTTGTCTCTTTCATTTCAGCTTGGTATTTAAGTGCACAGTTCACCTCAAAGCCAGGCCAGATTTAGGAAGAAAACAAAAATAATCATGACAGGACTGAGACTTACCTGGTGGGGTGGCACAACACAGCCTCTTATCGTCTACGTGTTCAACATTTAATCCAATGAACCACGATCCTAATGAAACATCCTCATTGGCATACTGGTGCAGCAGTTCCCTGAAATTATGGAAAACACGAGTCACAGTTTGGACAAAACAAAACTTCACATATTACCAATACAATTGCAATAGCTGTGAGATGTTATTTGTTGGACTGTAAATTTGGAGTTTATTTCAGTTTATGATTTTAGAAATAGTCAAGGGGGGTGAGGTTCCAGCTATCAAAGTCGTAATAGTCAGTTCATGTGTGCAACAAAAAAGAGGAAGCTTACTGGTTAGCCGCTATATATGTAGCTAAATCTTTTGAGATAGCATATATTTGCCCAGTAGCATGCCGGAAATAATTATTTCCCTCATCACCAAACTTCAGATACTCTGGTTCATGGTACTTCACCCCTCTGTTTAATAAAAGAAAATGTAAGGGGTGGGATTTTAAACTCAACTAGTACCAATATCTTGGGTTCTGACAAATAAATTTTTTTACACAAATTTTATTTTATTTTTACTTTCGAGAAAGAACAGGACCACTCTTCATGCATCCGATATAAACCTGAGGGTTCAAACGGTACCCTTCTATAGTCTCTCTAAGTGTACCTGTGAAAAACGTAACAAAAACATCAAATTTCAATTAGAAGGTGCATTACATGATGACCCCAAATTCACATTGAACCTAGTAATTGACACTATCAATTGTCTCCATACAAGTGCACATGTGATGCACCCATAAAATTACTTCAAATGTGCTATCATCATTTTAATTTTACTATTCAGCATCAAAAAAAAAAATGCAGGCATAGTGAATGACAAACTATTTCAAGTTGAATATTAGTGATGCCCAGACGTATATCCTCCTATTTCTGAGAAGAAACATGGTATAAAGGGGGACATGTGCATTTATATATGCAAGGAATATAGTGATATTCCTCTCACCTATGTTTAAATGAACATCATCATCAACTTTAACGTAGAATTCCGCATCCCACAAGGCAACAGCAGTAGCAAAGTACGTCTTTGTCTTGCCCGACAATCTCAGATAGCCCTCTTTGTGATCCTGCTCAGATAGTAGATTCCATAGGCTTTTATTATCTTTTCATTCAATACACTGCCCAGAATTTGAAGATTCAAGTGCAAGATATCATGGAGATAATATGCAGAATAGGAAAACTGACAATAGAAGATGGGTAGAAACCTTACTAGCATTAAGAAATCACCATGTGTTCTGTTCTCCGCTTCAATAGCTCTATCAAAAATGCTACCGGCTGTTGGACTTGAGCCACTAAGAAGCAATAGCATTGTAATTTTTATTTACCAATCCATGCTCGACATTATAGCCTTACAGACACCTACGTAAATAATTTTGTAGAATTGAAAATAATTCCACCTGTAGCCGATAACAAAGCGTATAATAATTCCCTTCTCTTCCTCCAGCTTTTTTCTTTTCTCGCCTACTCGGTATTCCAACAAAAACCATTTAGCCCCCATTAGCAATGTGAATAGCACAAAACAAGGCTCAAAAATGAGAACTGAGATGCACCTTGAGGCATCCAAGTTGCACGAACAGCATCTCTTCGTCTCCGGCTAGTAAAGGCTGTATTGATTCCGATTACCATTAAATATTTTCTATCTGTTTTTGATTCATCACCACCTGGGCCTTTCGATATGGAGTTGAGAACTGCACTTGCTACTGCTAACTCCTTCCCCAGATTTGAAATGGTCTTATCCAATTTTCTGCAGCAAACTTGGAATTAATTCAGTTCCAACTGGTTTTAACCCAAAGTTTAATGTAGCTAAACGAAGCATATAAAACATACCGGACCGCATGACTGGTGTCCACAGCCTTCCAATAAGGAACAGAGTAAACAAGAGGATAAACAGGGAAAAAATTACATCAAACATCAGTACGGGGAGCAAGAACAAGTACATGAAGACCCAAAGTTAATAATACCTCACTATTCTGGAATATTCACAAGCTGCAACATAAACATAATGATATTTGATAAGCTTACAAGTTTCTCATTATGACCATCCAAAAACAGGCTTCTCCATTGATTTGTGATTCCAGCTATCTGCTTTTCATCTGTGTGAGGCTCTGACCACATCCTAAAGTGTAAAACCCTCAATAATAAGACAAACATGCGACGAGGGAGGGAATCAAGTCACGTAGAAGTTTTGTTTATAGACTTTAGAATGAGTTGAGCAATTTTTATTCAACCAAAAGAACCTATTTGTAGTAGTCCATGGTTACCAAACTTCACTAAAAAAAATAATTGAAGATCTACTAAAAAGTAACAACCATTACGCAAAAGCAGACCCAAGATTGTTTAACAAGTAGTTAAATTCTGCCACTCCATGATATGGGAAAATGAAGATATATGCAACAACCATGACAGGGATACAGAAAAACAATGCATAAATTAGCACAGCAACCAAAATCTAATAGAAAAACCAAAAATTGGTTTGTACCTGCTGGTAAAGAGGGCTCCAAAGCAGAAGCTGGCTAAGCAAAGAAAGGGAATCCTGTTTCTGGAAATAGCGCTCTTCAAATGAACCTGCTCTCCTCCCTTGATCTTCACAGACATTTTGTTATCTTCTTCAGTTAAGATCAGAGGCCCAGAGAAAGAGAGACAAAATGCCTGTGAAGAGCAGGGTAGAAAATACGGGTGGCCACTGGCTGGGCCTCTATATATTCCAGGATGCTGGAAGTCTGGAACCGTCCGGCATAACATACGTTCCTCATGAAATGAATGACCACAACAAATGGCACCATTTAACGGTTACCCTTCACCCCACCTCCTCTCACATTGTCCCTTTCATCGCGGGGCAACGCTTGGAACAGTATGTAAAAGGGTTGGAATCGGGGTCGGGTCAAATATGATATAATTGGGTCGGGTTCAAACTGGGTCGTCTCTTTCAAGAATGTGGGTCGTGTGATCTATTCTTGGACAATTAGCCAATCGGGACAGATGGACTACAAGATTTGTACTTGTTTACATTTTTATTTTCATTTTTTGACGGCCAACTCATGATTGATCCTGTGATTTCTGATTTCCTTTTTTTGTTTTTAACCCACCCGTTTTGATTTTCTTGACATCGAAATTCGATCGATGGAGGGGTAGTCACGGATGTGATGCCACAAAAGATGGTTGGCATGACACATCAGTTTTAGTTCGGCACAGTGAGCATGACATAAATATCTCCTCGGCTCGGCTCAGGAGTCATGACACATGTTTTACGTAAAGATTACATGCGTGTGGCATGACACTGACACCTGATACCATAATTAAAGAAAATTAAAAGAAGAATCGTAGATTGCAGAGGACGGGGTCTTGAATGACTGATGATCTGCCGCTGATGCCGCTGGTAATTAATGAGAGGCGAATATTACTCCGTATATCATGCAGATGGGGAAAAAAAGGAAGAACACTAGCCGCGTGATAGGAGTTCCTGCTCCTAAACAACTGTTCTACCCTTTTTCTTCCATATGCATCTACAATAAAATGACTACCACCGATATGATTATGGGAAAAAAACTGGTACTATGCAAATTAAATTCATTTTTAACCTTTTTTTTAATAAATGTCGATTGACTAATTCCTTTTCTGAGTATTTGCTGCACCGATCACAGTTTTTATGACCTCGTATCTTTTAAGGCATTTCAAAACATTCCATTTTGGCTGTTAGCAGTTGACTGCTCAGTACTCATGACTCCAGCCGACGTCATGTAATAGTGACAGTTTCCATCTTCTTCTAGGCCGACAGCTAAGTAGCTAACAATGACATGTTTGGCATGTTGCGCGTGGATACGGCATTACGGCTTGCTGGTTGCAATGAAAATGAAAGCACCACTATTAACACTAAGCCAAAGAAGAGCTCCGTCCAAAAAATTATTCCGAAGAGCCCGAGCTTAAACTACTGAAAGTGATTTTTGTCGTCTTCTGATGTGGGATCATAACATACTGTCATCGTGATCGTGATTTAGGTTCATTCTACTGTAGTGCCGCTGTAGAGTTATTTTGATGAGGATTTAAATATAAATCTACAAAGCAAAATGGAAGTTTATATTTACGGATAAGAATCCGTATATAAAAATTAGTCAAATACCAACGTAAATTAATTATAGAATACTGATAGAAATATACAAATATGATAGAAAAAATTGTTAAAATCAAACGCCAACTCGACAGAAATATATTTATATATGTTAGAGAAAATAATTATAAAAAAATTAGATTTATACCAACGTAAGTTAGTATACACAATTATGACAGAAATATATATATTTGTTGGTACGAAATAGGTTTATAGAAACAGTTAATTATTTGTGTGTATAAGTATATCTAATAGATTATTAATTATCTATTTGTATAAGTACATCTACCGACAAATTACTAATTATATGTGAATATAAATATATTGTTTAACTTCTCTCTCTAACCTAATCCCTAATACTTTTGCTTGGTAAAATGTGGAAGAATTTAATGTTAAAAAATAAGTGAAAAAAGAGGATAAAAAAATAATTGTTTAGTTAGGAGATGAAAAATATATTTGTTTTAATTTAATTAAAATAAGAATAACAAATAATAATAATAATTTGATTGAACATACCAAAATTACCCATTAATATTTTCAGGATTATAATTAATGCAAAACATGAGGAACGGCCAAATGGGAAAAACGGCATAGATCTCAACCACACGGTCCACATCCACGGTTTTAAAAAACAGTCGCACGGTTTTTGAAAAGCAAGCCATATATAGCACCGGTTTTCTACATTTATCAGTTTCCATATATTGCTATCCTCATGGTTTTGGACGGCTGTTTGTCATCACGGTAATGAGCTTGCCGTAACAGCACTGCCGATCGGTTAGAGGTTGCTCATGTAAGAGCTCAAGCTCTTGTATATAGATATTATTCTATTTTGGGCTAGGCCCACACAATTTTTGTTCTTGGCGGTACTTATTGGCACCCCAAAATGCATATACATAGGAGAGGTATTCACGCCATCTTTATGGTACTTTTTGTTCTCCTTCTCAGTCGACGTGGGACTTACAAAGTCCTAAAACATCACAATCCATCCCCTCTAGAAGGCTATGTTGCATGGACACGCGGCACGACATGACACGACACGCGATACGTGCTTCTTTAAAGTATTGATATTTCGATACGTTTCCGATACGTTAATTAATATATATTTTTTTATAAATAATATATAATTAAATTTATAATCAAATACATAATTATTAATGAAAAACACCATACATAAAAAATAAATATTGTAGTCTCAAGTTTTAACAACTAAATGATAAAAAACATAATTGAAAAGCATCATACATTAATTATTAATAGAGAATAGAGACCATAGACTTATCACCATTCACCATTAATATCATCCCTAAAAATCAATCTCCATGTCTGGTTCATCAAGTGAAAGATTTGCAACTTCAAGCACTCCAACATCGTCAAATGAATCAAATGCATCACTACCAACATCGCACATTCTTGCCTCTCCTTGTTCATATTGTGGGGTATTTCTTGATAGAAGACGAAGATTACTATGAATGAAAACTAAGTCCTCTGTACGTTTTGGTGATATCTTGTTTCTTCTAATTGAGTGCACAAAGTTGTAAGTGCTCCAATTTCTTTTGGCACATGATGATGAAGAAGGTTGTACAACTAGCCTCAAGGCTATCTTTTGAAATAATGGTGCACTTGAACCATAAAGAAGCCACCAAGACTTAGAATCCATACTCCACCTATTTTGTATGGCTATCTTTTGAAATAATGGTGCACTTGAACCATAAAGAAGCCACCAAGACTTAGAATCCATACTCCACCTATTTTGTATGGAATCAAAGTCTCTAAAACCCCTACTCTTGTGAACAAAACTTGCATACTCCAAATTGACTTTAGTGCACTCTTCCAAGTTGGGAAAATATTTCGTTAAACATTTCATTCTTCCTTGATTAATGTCATCATCTTTGTGTGGAGGCACTCTAGCGGGATCTTCATTAAGCCATTCATCACTATAGTACCTTGTTTAAGATAAAAAAAATTGTTAAATACATCAATTAAAATAAATTATACATTAAAAAAATATTAAATCATAAATGTTACCTAGGATTCAAGGCATGTGCCAAGCAATGTAATGGAGTGCTATTCTTGGTCCAACGATCCACTAGAATTTGATACACCACTTCATAAAAGGTGGATTCTTCATCTAGTCCTTTCCCTTCATGAACATATATGACTTTCTTCACATTTTCAATCATTCCATCCCACATATCATATACCAAGTGTAGGCAAGGCTTGTTGGTATCACAAAATCGGAGCATGTCATAAATTGGAATTGTGAAAAAAAGAATATAGTCAACTTGTTCCCACCACTCATCCTCCAAGATTTTATCTTTAGCCAACCTAGCCTTTACTACATCATCATCCTTGTAAACACTCCATTTATCACTAATGACCATAGCTTGAAGACCACTTTTGATGAGCTTAAACCTCCTAAGCATGACAATCACTGAAGCAAAACGTGTTTCGGCAATAACAAGTAACTTTAAATTAACAAATTCATTAAACATTGTCAATCTCATCGAATGATTCATAATAAAGTTCTTGATGAAAACAACATCTTTAACAATCTTTGAAATCCAACAACATGTATCATAAGCAACCTGATTATTCTCCACATTTTTTGGTGCACAAATATTCTTTAAAGCAAGATTAAGAGTGTATACCACACAAGGTGTCCAAATGATGGATGAAAACACTTGCTCAATAAGCTGCCCTGCACCCTTGCAATTTGAAGCATTGTCTGTAATTACTTGAATAACATTCTCATATCCAACCTCATTTATTACCTCTTTCATTAAATTTGCAATAAATAATTTATCTTTAACATCCCCCGAGTAATTAACTGCTTTGAAGAACATAGCATCACCATCACACATTGCAATAAAATTAATAAAAGGTCTCCATTGTGAGTCACTCCATCCATCACTCACAATACTCACACCTTTGTCTTTCCAGCTCGACCGAATTGTTGATAACAACTCATCAATATTATCCTTCTCTTTTTGCAAAAGAGTGGTCCTCAACTTATTATATCCAGGTGATACATAACCCACAAGATTATGATTAGCAGCATAAGAAATACAACTTTGAAAATATAGATTTCTTGCTAGGTTAAATGACAATCCAGCAGAATAAAACATCCTAGCAATCTTATAATCCAATTGGTCTCTCTCACCCAAGTTGAATGTAGTTTCAATAGCACTTTTATCTAAAATTTTTCTTTTCTTCGAATCAATTGAGGAATCAGAACTAGGAGGTAAGGGAACATTCCTTGGTGCATTTTACTTTCTTTTTGCTTCACTTATTCTTCTAAATTCTGCATCTCCAATAAAGAATTCGTTATTACTTTTTTGCATGCTCCAATTCTTTGTTTAGGAATTTTCAATAAATGAGCTCTCACCCTAGTGTATGAACTCTTACTTCTTGTTTACAAAACTTGCATCTCCAATGCAAATTTCCCCCTTCTTTTTTGGTACCATCTAATCTTTCAATAAATTTCCACAGAGGTTTTTTTGATCATAATCTTCAAATGGAGTTGAATCATTATTAGTAGTAGTACTATTACTACCAACAATATTTAAATAGGCCATTCTACAAAATAAACAAAATTGAAAAATAAAATTCAAATAAAATATATATTTACTTAATCCTTAATGTTACAAATAAACAAATAATCAATATATAATATAATATATTACTATTTTACTATCAAATTATATATATATATCATTGATTTATATGTATGAATATAAGCAAATAATAAGTATATACATTTTATGCATCAAAACACATATGTCATGGCAATAATGGTAAAAAAGACTAATAAGTGAAGATAATTGATAAACAAAAAGCATGACATTGATATCTCATTAGTCATTGACACCACTCGTCCGCAAGCAACAAAACAAAAACAAAGTCAAATAGAGAAAAAGAAAATAATAAATTAAAATAGCAAAAGTGACAAGTGGGTATTGGGCAGTACGAACTCGATCAAACTCTGGCAGGCTGTCGTTGCGTTGCGTCAAGGTGATCTGGACGGGAAGAGTTACAACAGGCTAACGGCAAACCGGCAGCCGACAGGCAGGGCCAAGGAGTTGGGTAGGAGAGTTGGAGATGGCGAGACGCTAGAGGTTCGATGACGATGAGATCGGCACGATGCTAGGGATTTTAGGTATTTATGTTAATTTTTTTAAAATAAAACGCATCGGCTAACGTCATAGCGTGTCGAATCGCGTATCAGCTGCGTCTGCGACCAGGAAAAGTCGTGACACATTGACCAGTCGTGTTGCAGACACATCGATTGCGTGTCAGGAGCATGTCCGTGTCGGACTCGTGTGTGACACCGGTTCATTGGGGGAAATAACGTATCGATGCATCATAGCTAGAAGGCCCACATCCTTGTGGGACTGGTACACTGACTTGGGCCCCAGCTTTGATACCATCTGTAACAGCACAAGCCCTTGTATATAGATATTGTTCTACTTTGGGCCAGGCCCACACGGCTTTTGTTCTTAGCATGGCCATCATAGGAGAGGTATCCACACCCTCTTTAAGGCATGCTTCGTTCTCCTCCCCAGATGTGAGACTTACAAAGTCCTAAGACTTCACAACCGCATCGGTCGAAGAAGACATCACAGACGGTGACGGCGAGAGTGAAGGGGCATGCAACGACGGTGGCCTCCACCTCCGGAAATGGGATGCAAGAGAAGAAATTGAAGATATCTGGAAACTCACAAAAGTTGAGGACCATGTGGAGGTGGGAGTCGTCCTCATATGCTGACGACAGAACTAGATGGGCAACGGTGTCGTCCGACTCTAGGATGATGGGATCGAACTATCCTTCCCTTCTTTGGTGCTTTCTATTTCATGCTTCCTTCTTCTCTGGCATGAGATTATTGGTGGTGAGACGGATGTGAATACAAAAGGATGAAGGCAGGTGTAGCAAATGCATATTACAGTGTATTTTCCATGCATTTTCACATTGAATTGGATAGAAAACTTTGCATAGTTACCGATATAGAGTCAATATCAAGCAGAGCAAAATAAATTTCTCATATGATAATAGTCTCTCTTTTTTTTTCATAGCATGGGGCATAAGACTTTTGGCATGCGAGAAAGGAATGAAAAAGAATCAAATTTCATTTTTTTTTTCTCGCGTTTGGTATACACATGGGAAAGAAATCAGCTATTATAGTAGCAATCTTATACCCCCACATAAGGATAACTTCATTCCTCCCATGTATAAGGTTTACAAAGGTTCCCTTGTATAAAAAATACCTTTTTTTCCCTCAACATTATTTTGTTCTTACATGCCACCTCCCACCTAGTGCTATCTTTCCCGCCGCTCCACCCCTACCCCCACCCCAGGTGTCCGCCGGCCGCCAGCCACCCCCCCCGAACCCCAACATTCTTTCCCCTACCACCCCACCCCCACCCCGACCAGTGTTCTCTCCCCTGACTCCCCACCCCACCCTAGCATCCGTCAACCACTAGCTGGTACCCAAATCTGTTATCCCCTTTCTCTAGTGTTGTCAACAACTCAGCATAGCACAAGAAGTTTTAACCCCATGGTTGCCACCAATGTTCTCTACTAATGCCGCCCTGCCCCACCGCAGTGTTCTCTCCCCCCATCGCCTCACCCCCACCCCAACATCCATCATCCTTTAACCCCCCCTTATCATCTCACTTCCATGGTAATTTCATTCCCCAAATATGATTCTCATGTACCAAACATGGCCTAAGTTTGATAAAGTCGTGCCTTTAAAAGAAGTTATTTTTAACTAGTCTAAAAAAAAACTGATGAGAAAATAAACAGGCAAGTATTTGATAAACTATGATTTAAAAGTATCATAGATTCTAAAAGTAAGTAATCAGTATTTGATAAATCAAAAAAAAAAATATGGATATTTAAAAAGATAAAAAAATTGTACTTTTTAAAATTTAAACGTGAATCCCTTTTCATTTTAATTTTTAAATAGAGCTAATGTTAGTATTTTACTGTCATACCCCCAAATTTTAGGAAACTTGGAACCAGGAACATGACTTCTCCTTGCCCACACCCGAAGGGTCAAGGGGTTGGTGACAAGCACCAATAGAGACTACATCGGGGGTGCTGTCTTAAACCCTATACAGTCATACATCAAGGGTATCCCTGTACTTTCCCACACATCATGTATACAAGAAGTCAAACAGTTATACATATATGTCAACATACAAACATCACACCACAGTAACAAGTTACATACAATTGTCCATGGACCCATTTTCGGGATAAACCAAAAAGTCAATACATAACAGTATTGAAACATAGAAACATAGATCAGAGTAGTAGACACGTCCTCCTGACGAAAGATATCCACTAGTCTTGAATCTCACCTGAAAATGGTAAACAACAAAATAGGGGTGAGCTATAAGCTCAGTAAGTGAGCCCATAACTCCACATCACCCTACTATGCAAAACAAATAAGTTATATTATATGCTTAGTGCACTCGTGCTGTGTAGTGTACACAACCATTAGGACTCAGGCTGTATACAACATCAGGATGTAGTCTGTCCATATTAGGATAGCTTGTCCACGATTCTCCATAGGATCCCAACTCGGAGCACTCAGTCTAGCACCACAAGATCAACAACTCAACTCACTCCACATCCTATCACCACGAGCTCAACAACTCAACATATTATGGTATATCCAGTCATGAGCCTTAGCCACCTATTTCATTCAAACATATCTCACGAACCCTAAAGTCCCACAATTATGTCATATCACACTTATTGTACAGGGTATAAGCCACATGTCTTAACCATATAGGTACAAGTTCCCAACATAACCTAACTAGGCGCTCATAGTGTCAAACTGGCATCTCATTGGGTTTCTAATCCCAACATTTATAACACTCTCTATGATGTCAAACTAACATTATGACACTCCTAAAATAACTTATTAACACTAGGGAAACACCCCCCCCCCCCCCAAGTCCCCAGAATCATCCCCAATGCATTTGGCAGAAACAGCACAAAAACGGGCGCACATAGCAACCCCGGTCCAAACCCAAAATTTACCAAATTTTGAGTTCCAAACATCAAATTGAAGCCTCAAACACCATCCTAAGGCTTTAAGGAAGCCTAAACATAATTTCTTTCGAATTAAAGCGCATTAAACAAGGAATTTTATCAAAATTCCGGTTAAGCACACATCCACACTTTAATTCCTCAAATATATTATTTTAATTCATTATTTTACAAGAAAAAAACACAAACAAGCTACCAATCACATATACAAATTTCAAAATTACTATATGGTAAGTAACTTTAAAAAGTAACCTCTAAATTACTTTTACTTTTTAACATAAAAAAAATAGTTATCAAAACCGAACCAGGCATTAAGCCGGCTAAGGCATTGGGAGATTGGGTCACCAGTTCAACCATTGGGTCAGTTGTTGGACCGGTCATATAATTAATAATTATATATATTGATGAAAAATATATATTTTAAGCTAACACATTAAAAATATTTTTCTAATATAATGTTATTCATTATTAATATATATTTCTAACATAAATTCTCAAAACATTTAAAAATTTAATGACATAAATTTATTGTAAGGGAAATTGGATAGAGTTGAGAAGGATATTGAAGTGAAATGTCAATATTATCTATCAATTTTAAATTTAAATTATATTATAAAAGATGTAATATGTCATTTTATAATTTTAAAAAAATTCAGCCAACTCTATAAAACTTGACATGATCGTCTGAGTCACAAAAACCAGCCAGTTCAAATGGATTTCTCTCATTTGTTTTTTACAAAAATAGTCTAATTAGAAACCTAGACCAATTAAATGCCCGGGTCACCGGTTCATTGGTCCAACCGACCAAGTCGGTCGGGTTTTGATAACTATGTTAAAAGTATAAATGTTTTTTTAAAATATTATTTTTTAAATTTGCTAGATTTTTTTAAATTTATAAAGGATTTTTTGCTTTGTTCGTAGAATCTATTAGAAGTAAGCTAAACTAAAAGCACTAGCAGCAGATTTCCTATAAGAGCCTGTTTCCTTTATTTAGGGAAAAAGGTAAAAAAAAAGTCATAAAATCATTCTCATAATAGAACTCCTATATTTAACTTTCTCTAGTGTCACACTTGGAAATTTTGTAGCGCACTTGTAGTGTGGGGACTTGTATACCATTATAAATAATGTTTCCTGGTGTCAGATAAGGCATAGACATGTCGTCAAGGACCTTGTAATAGGTTAGATGTCTCCTGATGCATGAAATGAAAGGCAAAGTTAGTGTCATCGTATATGTTGTATCAGCTTGTGTGTCTTTTGGTAACGAAGACCAAATAGCACTAACCTCTATTTATAGAGAAAAATTCTATAGGATAGTTTTAATACTGTAAATCTTTCCTTACATCAATACAAGAAATCATATTTCTCATAGTGCTTTCGTGTGTCTTTTCTGTTGTGCATATGATTTCTTATAGGTTCCAAGATCGTAGGAAACGATCCGGCTGAAGATCCAGGATCGAAGGAGTCGATCCAATTGAAGACAGGCTTAATCTAGTGGACTGAGATAAAAAGGAAACTAGGTACCGCATGGGTGGTGTGCCAAAGATAAATCCTGTCTCGTGACAAGTGGTATCAGAGCAGTGATCGAGCAAGAGGCATCAAACCTTGTTTCATTATCCAAGAAGCTATCTAGTTTGAAGTGGCACGATGTCAAGTGTAGGAACAAGTTTAACAGTCATAGGTAGTGTCAACAATGGAAGGGAAAAGAAATGCAACACGAAGGAGTCAAAGAAAGACAAGTTATACACGAGAGAGAGATGCCCATTAGAAGGTCGACTGGCCAAATTAGTGTTGGCCTTGATGGACCAAATAGACACAATTCAGTCGCACATCAAAGCCATAGAAAGAATCGAGTCGGGAGACTGCTATTTGTATGGGAAAATGCATGGGATACTCGACTCTATAGTGGATGACCTCAAACCACGGTTCAATGACTTGATGATGAATCTCTTTGTGTAGATCTTAGCGATGCAGGAGGAAATCAAAGAAATCAAAAGCGGATTGGTTTCTTTATAAAATAGCGGTTACTCGAGGTGGAGTTAGCGCCAATCCTTTTCCAAGGTGGAAGTATCGAAACCAAAGACCTATAGTGGGTCACGAAGCGCAAGGGAATTAGACAATTTTCTTGGGACACTAGAGCAATACTTCGACATTGTGAACATCACCAAAGATGTCAGGAAGATCAAGATTGTGCTTTTATACCTAGTAAATTCAGCTATAGTATGGTGACGGCGAAGGCGTGCGGACATGGAGTGCAATTCCAAGAAAGAAATCAAAGCCTAGTTCTATCTGAAGAATGTGGAGGATGAATCTAGAGCGAAGCTCAGACGTTTTGCTCATATAGGCACAGTATGTGAGTACGTTCGAGAGAATAGAGTCGCGAGGAAGAAAAGGAAAGAGAAGCAAACGATTCACGTTTTGGTTCCTTGTAACTCTTGAATGCAATCAAGGTAAGGGTAGAGATATACAAGTTAGGAAGGAAGGGGAGAATGTACGTGATTGCCAAATCAAGTAGTCGCGAGACAAGAGCCTTGGTGGACACAAGGGCAACAAACAACTTTATTGAGTTGAAGGAAGCTCGATACATGAGGATATGTTTCAAGCAAGAGAAGGGTTGGCTGAAGATAGTGAAGTCTAAGCTGAGTCCGATACATGGTGTGTCTCAAGGTGTAAAGCTTTACATTGGGGAATGGAGGGGCAAGGTAAATCACTTTGTAGTCTCGATGGATGATTACCCAATGGTGCTTGGGATGGAGTCCCTTGATCAGTTTCGAGTAATTCTAATTCCTAGTACCAATACAATCCGCATCATGGACAAAGGGTGGACGTGCATGGTGTCGATGATGAGGGATGTAGAGTTGAAGGCAAAGAATCTTTCTGCTATGCAACCGTGAAAAGGGATAACATGACAGGAGCTAACCTTTATCGCGACTCTCAAGGAAGAAGAGAGCATGGAAGTTGGGGATGAGGTCCCAACTGAGGTGAAGATGGTCCTTGAAGAGTTTAAAGACAAGATGCCTGCTAAACTCCCAAAATAAATTCCACTGAAAAGGGAAGTGAACCATGTGGTAGAGCTGGAGAAAGGTCTGAGACCCCCTATAGTGGTGCCCTGCCACACGACACAAACGTAGTTGGAGGAACTTCGAGAGCAACTCAAAGAGCTCTTAGAGGCTAAATTCATTTAACCAACCAAAGTACCTTTTGGAGCATCGGTGTTGTTTTAAAAGAAGTAAGATGGATCGTTGGGACTTTGCATCGACTTTCGAGTGTTAAACGAGCTCATGGTGAAGAATAAGTATCTCATTCCACTCATTTCAGACTTATTCGACCAGTTGGGAAGTACGAGATGGTTCTTGAAGTGGGACTTGAGGTCGGTATATTGGCAAGTACGAATAGCCAAAGGAAATGAGCAAAAGACAGCATGTGTCACAAGATATGGATCATATCAATTCTTGGTGATGCCCTTTGGTCTCACAAATGCTTCTGCCACATTTTGTACATTAATGAATAGAGTCTTTTAGCCATTCCTGGATAAGTTCATCATGATATACCTCAATGACATTGTGGTGAATAAAAATTCATTGGAGGAACATTAGGAACACTTAGGACAAGTCTTCTAAGTACTGTGGGAGAATCAACTATATGTGAAGAAGGAGAAATGCGGCTTTAGCCAGAATGAGGCGTCATTCCTCAGTCATGTTATTGGTGAAGGAAATTTTTAGATGGACAAAAAGAAAATTTAAGCCATCCAAGAATGAGAGATGCCTAAGAGAGTTTTTGAACTGCAGTCATTCCTTGGATTGGTAAACTATTATAGAAGATTCATTTGCGGCTATTCAAACATTGCCGCTCCCTTAACGGAGTTATTGAAAAAGAACAAACGTTGGGTGTGGAGCGAGACTTGACGTGAGGCCTTTAAGGGGTTAAAGCAGAAAGTGATGGCAAAATCGGGCATGGCCTTACTGGATCGTAAGAAACCGTATGAGGTAAATACATATGCTTCTGATTTTTCCATTGGTGGTGTTCTTATGCGGGAAGGACATCTAATTGCCTATGAGAGTCGGAAACTCAATGACGCCGAGCAAAGGTATACTATGCATAAGAAGGAAATGATTGTTGCCATGCATTGTCTGACGACATGGAGGCATTACTTGCTTGGTGCAAAGTTTGTGGTGAAGATGAACAACATTGCAATGAGTTACTTCCTTACTCAAAGAAACTTAACTCCAAAGCAATTAAGGCGTGCAAGGATTCCTGATGAAATTCAATTTTGTGTTAGAGTACAAACCAGGCACAACAATTGTGTGGCAAATGTGTTAAGCAGGAAGGTAGAACTTACGGACATCAGTCAACCACAATTTCCCTTACTTTTAAGGTTGAAGGAGGGGATGGAGCATGATTCATTGGCCAAATATTTGGTGGAGTGTATCAGTGCTGGGAATACGTGCAAGTTTTAGCTAAGGGATGAGTTGCTTTACATGTGATGGGAGCATGTTTTTGTTCTAAAATAGGAAAATCTTCATAAGGAGATTCTGAAGGAGTGTCACAATTCGAAATGGGTGGGACATCCAATCAGCAGATGACATAACCAGATTTTTTTTCAAGCATGTGGTCAAATATTGAACATTCCAAAGTCGATCGTGAGTGACAGAGACTCTCGATGCATAGGAAGATTTTGGATAGAGTTATTCTGTATTATAGGATCAGACTTGAACTTCTCAACCAGTTTTCACCCACAAATGGATGGGCAGACAGAGCATGTCAATGGGCTGCTAGAGACATACCTGAGGTGCTATGTGAGTGCTAATCAGGGAGATTGGGTGAAGTTATTGGACATAGCCCATTTCTCATATAATTTTTAGAAAAGTGAGTCGATAAACGTGATTCTGTTCAAGCTTGCTACGGGATAACAACCGATGATGCCAACTTCCTTTACCATTGGCTATATAGGAAGGAGTCTTGTGGCATACAAGTTTGCAAAGGGTGACATGAACAGACTGATCTTGCCAGAGCTTACTTGCATAAAGCAGTTAAGAAGATAAATAAGCTTGTGGATCAGAATCGGCGATTTGTTGAGTTTGATGAAGGAGACATGGTGATGTTAAAAACCTTCCATGCCAAACAAGGATGCTTAAGAAGTTACACAAAGGTTTGGTGTTCCGGTACGAAGGACCTTTTCAAGTTCTCAAACAAGTTGGAAAGGTTTTGTACAAGCTAGAACTCCAGCATATTTACAGAGACATCTGGTGGTTCATGTGAATCTACTCAAATCCTATCATGTTGATGAAGACACGAGTAGGCAATAAGCGGTGAGAGCCTCGATTACAACAGATAAGAGTCATGACAAGGATATCGAGATAATACATTCTCGGAGAGTCGTGCCAAGAAGAGGTGTAGTACCAGGTTATGTGGAGTACTACATAAAGTGGAAGGCAAACCCAACGAAGAGGCGAGTTAGGAATGGGGAGAGGACTTATGGCAATTCCACAAAGAGATCAAGGCACATAATGCAAGTGTCGCATCAAGAGTGCTGAGAAGTTGAGTAGGGGCGAATGTCACACTTGGAGAATTTTGTACCACAATTGTAGTGTGGGGACTTGTATACTATTATACATAATGTTTCCTAGTGTCAGATAGGGCATTGACACGTCATCAAGGACCTTGTAATAATGGCAAAAATTCTTCCGCCAAATGACTTAAATGAAATATCACCAAACCCCACTATTGTGAGTGTAGTAATTATCAAGTAAATTCTCTTAATTAAGTCAATCCTCTCAAAATGCCTGGCGAGAACTACACCCATAGTAAATAGTAAGCAAAAAAGGCCAAACGCTATGATTTTGGACCTTACCACCCATATCTCTAGCTTCCTCTTCCCATTTGCATCGAGAATGCCCCTCCACATGTTTGAAGCATCCTTTAAAAGCTTGCAAGGCAAAACAGTGGCAAGGTATCCTACAACCACAAAATCCAAGCAGAGTAGAATGCATGTCACAATTCTTATAGCATGTTTGGTTTTAGTGGCAGGTGCCACATATCCACATCCGACAATGTAAACGGATGTAGCTCTGAAGTAGAAAATATCTACCCACTCTCCTCGATTGTGATTCATAAGTTCATCATAGAACAAGAGGTAGACTAGAGCTGTAAGCAATAAATAAGCAAAGATGAGAACAAAGTAGAGTAAGATTCCTCCCAATTTCTTGGACTTTAGGACTGTCACTAGTGTCAGAGGTGGCTGATTACCTATATAACATAGGTATAGCCAGAAAAGTAAGCTATATATTATGGTAATTTTTTAGGTATTATTATTGAATTTATCAACTCAAACCTGCATTTGAAGTGTTCTGTTTCCACATTGCTTTGATTCATTCCTTTTCAGAATTCTTGAAGAGTTTAGCTACTCTATCAGGCCTTTCTTTTACATTATTCCCATCCACTTAATGATAATAATAATTATTATTATTATAAGAACAATAATAATATCAAAAGTGTTTTCAATATTAAAACTATCAAACGATATAAAATCTTTTACTATATCTATAAGAAGAAAATCATCTGATAATATAAGCCTAATACTATAAGAAATCAGGCTTACCATAACATTAAAGATGACACTATTGAAAAAGTGTTATAATACGTATGTATTTAAAAATTTTCACTAGGCGACAGCTTGGGTTGAATTACGCGTAAGGTATTTGTGGGGCACGCACGATATTTTTTATGAAATGTAAATGTTACTGGCACCAAAATTAAATCTCACTCTTTTACTTCGATGCTCATACCCAAAAAAACAAAAAAACAAACAAACACACATTGTTCCTTTCACATTCTTCAGCGGACAATACACCCCCCCCCCCTCTCTCTCTCTCTCTCATTCATTAACAAACCCTAGCTATGAATAGTTCTCCACTTCCTTCTCTCACGTACCCACCGGGCCAAAATGGGGAAAGAGAGAGAGAGAGAGAGAGAGAGAGAGAGAGACTGATCATGGCCTGATTCAACAGCGCTTGAGACAAACGAAACTCGGTGATGGTCGCCAGATGTGGGTGGCTGCTTATGGAGGACCACCGAAGGAGCGTCGAAAGTCGTTAGAGAGTGGTTGAGGTCATCAGATGGGATTCACTTCTTCATTTTCCTTTATGATGCATCTTGGCTCTTGTGGTGGAGAGTCTATTTCTTCCTTTTCTTTTCTAGGGCTTTGATTCTAGAATTCCTTAAGTTTGGTATTTAAGGTGTGAGTTCACATGAGAAAATGGTTCAATAGTTTTTTTCTTCCTTTGCATTCAAAGAATTTTTATAAAAAATGCTTTTGGTATGCCTAGGGTTTGTGGTTGATGTTTTGAATTTTTGTTTGAAAACAAAAATCAAAAGCCCTCTTGATCTCTTCCCTAGATGTTTTGTTTTGAATTTTCATTTGGAAAATGCATTTTCATATGCTTAGAGTGTAAGAATTTACTGCAGGATCGATTCATGCCTAGAATCATTTAATATAAATCATAAACCTTAATCGGAAGCGTACCTAGATCCATGAGTGAATTAAAGGAATTGGTTTTATCACCTTTCTGTTTCTCTCTAATGGCGTTTTGTGATGGAGAAGAACTACTGCCACATGCACATTCTGTGTTGCGTTAAAATCTAATTGAAGCGAAATTGAAGGGATATATGTATATATATAACCCTACTGTTTCCAATTTTTATTAAGTCCAACAACCATCATATTGGGCCTTCATTAATTTAGAAACAGTCTTTTAAATACATGCAGTCCATTAATAGCATGTAGGCCTTTAATTACATGGGCCATATAATAGATTATTAAAAACACAATAATAATCTAACAATCTTCCACTTGGCCCATGTCATGACTTGGTGATTCAACAACTTTAAGTGCGCACCTTTCATTGAATCAATCAAGACATCTGTAATTAAATTGAAATAATTGGATCATGGCAATCACAAGTCTTCAAATGACATGATTCCTTCCATGTATCACAAAACCAACTCAATTTAGAAACTTTAATTGGGATATACTTTAATTATTGTTTTTATTGTTCTCACTAAAACAATATTGTATACGACATAATATGAGTAACAAATAAATAACCAAAAACATAACTTTAATTGAATTCACAAATGTCAAAAGCTAATAACTAAATGTACACCTCTGAATATTATGTCAATAAGAATTTATCTATTACACCCATACTTCCAACATGACCAATGAATGTTTTGGGGTGATAATCCTTTAGTGAACGGATCTGCTATCATCAGATATGTACCAATATGCTCAATTGACACTCTATGTTTTTGTATTTCTTCTTTAACTGACAAGTACTTCAAATCCATGTGTTTTGCACCTTTAGAATACTTGTCATTCTTTGAAAAGAAAACAACCGTAGAATTATCACAATAAAGTCTCAACGGTTTAGCTATATTGTCAACAATGTTTAGACCTGAAACAAACTTCCGCAACCATAACGCATAAACAGTGGCCTCAAAGCATGCCACGAATTTAGCCTCCATAATGGAAGTAGCAATGGTAGATTGCTTTCTACTTTTCCATGAAACTGCTCCTCCTGGCTAATAGGAACATATAACCAAATGTAGATTTCCTTAAATCTACACAACCTGCATAATCTAAATCTGAATACCTAATCACCTTAAGGTGGTTGGATTTCCTGCATATGAGCATGTGATCCTTAGTGCCTTGTAAATATCTAAGCACTTTCCTTACAGCTTTCCAATGATCTATTCTAGTATTACTTTGATGTCAGTCTAACATCCCAATAGCAAAACTAATGTCTGGTCGAGTACATGTCTAGACATACAATAGGCTCCCAACAACTGACAAATATGGAATAGACTCCATTACCTTTCATTCCAAATCATTTTTGGGACATTACATGTCACTAAATTTGTCCCTTTTCTGAATTGGAACTATCCCTGTAGAGCACTTTTCTATTTTAAACCTCTCTAATACTTTGTCAATGTAAGCCCTTTGAGACAATCCTAACAATCCTTGTGATCTATCACGAAATATTTCTATTCTTATCACATAAGATGCCTCACCCATATTCTTTCATTTCAAAGTTATTAGAGAGATACATTTTAATATCATGTAACAAACCAATATCATTTGTAGCAAGAAGGGTATCATCAACATATAAGACTAATATAATAAACTTACTCTCACTAACCTTCATATAGATACACTGATCAACATTGTTTTCTATAAAACCATATGACATAATGGTATCATTAAACTTAAGGTACCATTGTCGGGAAGCTTGTTTTAGTCCATATGTTGATTTCTTTAATTTACACACCAAATGTTCCTTTCCTGTGGTTATGAAACCTTCTAGTTGATCCATATAAATTTCCTCCTCTAAGTCACCATTAAGAAAGGCAGTTTTAACATCCATTTGGTGAAGCTCTAAATCATAATGAGCCACCAACAAGTCTAGCCTTATACCTTCTTTGAAACTGGAGAGAAGGTTTATTTATAGTCAATGCCATCCTTTTGAGTATAACCTTTAGCAACAAGTCTAACCTTATACCTTTCAATGTTGCCCTTTGAGTCATGCTTGGTCTTAAAGACCTACTTGCAACCCACTTGTTTTAAACCTTTAGGTAACTCAACTAAATCCCAGACTTTATTATCATACATTGATATTAAATCTTCTTTCATAACATTAAACAACTTTTTAGAATTGTTACATTCCATGGCTTGGATAAATGAGACTGGATCTTTATCAAGACTCAAGTCACATTCATGCTTTAGTGAATAAACCACATAATCATTTGAAATAGCTGGTCTTCTTTGCCTTACAGACCTTTTTAAATCTATTTCTTTTAGTATCACTTGCTCATTTATAACTTGGTTATTGTTAAATTGGTCATTTCTAACATAATTAGGAACATAAAGACACTTTTCTAGATCCAGGTGGTATCATGTACTAGAACCATAATAGTACTTTTGTTTATACAAAGAACAACCAACAAAAAAATTCTCTTCTTCTTGAAATTCAACTATATATTGATTTTTTAATATATAATTTATTTTTATTATCACAATACTCATATATTGATCAAAGACTGGTTGGAGAGTTTGCTATGAATTTCAAGAACAATCCCAATTGTTTCACTCTCCTTATATATACTTTCATTTATTAGTTGCACCTAAAACAACCTATCTTTGATTTGATTTGATTTTTCATTTTTTGTAATTAATTAAAGTTCCTTATATTCTTATATATGTGTGTGTGTGTGTGTGTGTGTGTGTATAGATAATTAATTATATATAATATTAAATTTTGTAAGAGTGAAGAGAGATGGGTTGAGTAGGCACTTCTTCCATAGGCTGTTAAAAGCAAAAGGGGTGATGCTCAACGAGAAGCAAAAGGGTGCAAAAAAATACTGGTGTGTTACACCAATTCGGGGAAACATAGGAAGCCCGAGAAAACCAACTAGGTGATGCAATAATACCAAATATCCCTCCTTTGTGGCAGGTAAAAGTAGTTTCTATTTATGTATCATCTATTGTTGGCATGTCTTCCAAGAATAAAACAATTTTGTTATATCTAATCTAGGGTTATCACGAAGAAGTATAAATTTTATCGGAATTACCAAAATGTTATATGACAAACAATATGGACCTTATATATATCATGACGGTATAATTATTATTAAACAAATGTATTATGTTGCTTTTCCCATTGTTTTGTCTAGTTTGTTGCTATATCATGACGTTAAAGATTTTGAATGTTTATATATGATTTTTTTAGGTTAACAACTCATATGGCTACAAATCTTGGAGCAATGCTAATGTAGCTATGCATTCAAGTTTGTTGTTGAGGTACCTTTGATTAGTACACAAACAGAAGGGGAAAAAAAAGGAAGATGGAGTTTGAACTTGACTAACATGGTGTTTGAGTTCTAATGTACTCATTTTGATTGCTATCACTTTATTTAGATCATATTTCAGTTGGTAACTTGATGAAGATACAATTTGCAAAAACTTTGTTTCGATCTGAGCTGTTAGATGGTACGTATGTTTGTGAATTCTTTTTATGTAATAATTTATTCTTCTTCTTCTTTTTGGTCTTTCTTTTACTATACTTAAGAAAGCATAAATCTTTAACAGCTTTGTCTGTGCATTTAATATAGTAGATCAGTCGTACATTACCTTCCTTGGTTATACATTACTAAAAAAAAATGTATCTGGCATCCATATACTCTTTACGTAGTTAAAAATTTTGTAAACCAAATTAATGATATAGATTTATAATAATACTGAAAGACTAATTATTGATTTTTTTCCTTCCAGAATGATAAAATGCTTGCAATTTAGTCCGACATAGAATGAAAATGACATTACTAGGGATTTTGTTTTGAAACATTTAGTATTTATGTTATGTTTTTTAACAAATATATGTTATAAAATAGTTTGGACACATTGGTTATTTTGGATTATAATACTTCAAAATATTGTGACAAATGTTAATAATATTTTGGATAGTTTGGTTTTTTTTTTGAATATTAGTTGTTTTTGTAATATACAAGTATTTGTGAAATTGTAACAAATGATTGTTGTTAGACCTCATTTTGTCCGGGTTGGACATACATATTCCTTTTCAGCTTTATATTTTTTTTCCCTATCTGTCACTCACTTTATGTAGATAAATAAATAAAGAGGCATGGCCGTTGAGACAAAGGGTGCGAAAGAGACAGTTACAGGTGATAAAAAATCAAATTTAAAGATCAACGCCTTCGATCACGCTCAATTCGAGGTCAAAGGACGAATTTATGGTCAAAACAGCGTTCAGACCGTTAATAGCAGTCAAACAACAATTGACTTTCAAAACAACACTCCAAATCAGGTCATGAACCTCACCATTGTGATCCTCTCGTTATTTTGAGAATTTTGATATATATATTGCCTATATTTAAAAAAAAAAAATTCAGGTATAGTTCATAAACAGTATCCGCTCGACAGTTTGGCAGTTTCAAAAAAAAAAAGGGAACTGTTCACTCACCGACAAGTCTTTTATTTTTATTTTTATTTTTATTTTTTAAAATTGTTAAAATTGTTTTAAGTTTTTTTTAAAAAAAATTATTTTATCTATTTATTTTATTTTACTATTATATATTTTAAAATTTTATTATAAAAATAATCCTGACAGATTCTTTTAAAAAAAACACATGTGCGAACAGTACCCGTGTACTATTCCCGGGCCCAAAAAAATAAAAAACTAATACTAAAAAACAAAAGAATCTTAAAAAAAATTAAAATTTAAAAATAAATAATAATAAAATTCTGACTTTTTTTTGTTATTTCTATTTTAAGAAAAAAATAAAATAATAATAAAAATAATAATATTTCAAATCATGGCACTGTTCATACCCCTTTCTTTAACAGTACCACCAATAGTTTTTTTTTCTCTCTCTCTCTCTATACCCCTTTCTTTCCTTTTAAAAAAACGATTTTCTTTTCCCAAAAAAAAACACGCATTTTCTCTCTTCCTCTCTCTTCATTTTCCTTCTTAAAAATCACATTTTTCCATCCCAAAAGCCCACAAAAATTTAAAAAAAAAAAAAGCAAAACTCAGTCTCTTCCTTCCTCTCCACTCTCCTTCCCCAAAACACAAATCAAAAACCTCCTTTTTCATCTCAAAAAAATCCCATGAACATTCGCAAAAAAAAAAAAAAATCCTCCTCTCTCTCATTTTTCAATCTTCAAACCAACAAAAAACCAAAAAAAAAATCATTACATATCTTCCTTCCTTTAAAGCCATAAATTAAACCAATAATCTCCAACCCCTCCCAAGTTCCGGTCCATCTCCGGCGATGATTTTAAATTCCGGCCAAACTTTAGCGTGTTACATAAGGCGAGTTCACAGTTCTCCACCGGACTCGGAGGTTCTTTCAACACTACTGACGCTAACAGGATAGCTCGGACGTGGTGCCGCTGCCAAGATCGGAAAAGTCAGTTCCGTTACCCTTTTATTATTGTTTGTTTTGTGCTATATTGTTAAATTTCATTTTTGTTATTTGTGTTTCTTGTTTTTTTTTTTTTTTTTTTTTTTGCTTTCAGGCGCTGTAATATTATTTTTATTTTTATTTTGTATTTTGTTTGTTTATGTTATTGTATGTAATTGTAATATGTAAAAAGCAAAAAAAAAAAAAAGAGAAAACAAAAAAAAAAAGAGAACTAGAGAGATTATATTTAGAATTCCACTACACACACTGTCATCATCGGATTTCGTCCGGGGGAAACCCACTTTTGGGGATGCGGTTCTCCCACTCTTCACCCGAATGGCAATGAAAAATACAAAGTCACCACCAACTGTTTTTTGGGGTGCAGTTGGTCACCTAAAATGGTCTACATTGTCAAAGACGGGTTCGAGAGTTTGTTACGTGCGAGAAAGGATTAGCACCCCCGCAATGCCCTTTTGGTACCTATCTTAAGATCTGGAGGTTTCTAATTTGTTTTAAATATTGTCACTATTTTAACTAGTCTAAGGCTAAATTTGTTTTCCTAAGGGCTTAAAGTTTCTACCCTTTTTTTATTTTTTTAAATTATTTGTCAAAATTGAATAAAATAATATTACCCTAAAAAAATCTAAAGAAATCCTAAAATTTTAAAATATTTACAAATCAAAGAATTAGCCTAAAAAAATTTTAAAATTTACTTAACAAATCCTAAAAGAATTTCTAAAAGTTCTAAGAATGTAAAAAAATGTTTGGCAAATACAAGAAAGATTGTAACCATTGTGTACCTAAGAGGTCTAAAATGAACTTAAAGAGGATTATGTCAAAAGAATTTTTAAGAAATAAATCATGATTGAAAAATTAATTTGTATTTGAAGAAAACAAATAAATAATGTCTTTTTTTTACAAAAGTAATATTTTGCGTGTTTTAAAAAAATGTGTCTTTTTGTTTTGTTTTTTGGTTTTTTTTTTTTTGTGAAAGTGAAATCCAAATAAATAAATAAATAAACCTTCCTTTTGTTCTTTTTTTTTTACTCTTTCTTCTTTCCTTTTCTTTTTTTCACTTTTTTTTCTTTCTCTTGTTTTTCTTTTCACTCTTTTTTTTCACTCATTCCACTAAACATTTAATTTACAACATTACAACTGTACGGGTCATGAGCCCAACAACAAAAACAAAAACAAAACAAAAAAACATAACTTAATGGCCTCCTAACACTTGCCTAAGGCCAGGTAAATAAAGGGATTTATACATGGCTGAACGGGAATACAAGACTAAACAATACAACATGCAACCCGGAAGGAGAAGAAAAGAAGGAAAAAAAAATCAAAATAAAAAAGAACGACCTACTTTGTTCACCAAAGCAAACAATGGAGCAAACACAAGCCCGGGCAAAGAAATAAAGGTAATCACCGAGAATACAAATCACAGAATGTGGGTGCTGTCTTTTTTTTGTTAGAATAAGCATTCACTATTCCCAACTGGCAAAGAACACTCAACTAAAACAAAACACACTGCATCTCCTTAAACAATTCAACTAGAGCGTGTAACAGAGGGGCAGCATACTAAATAACGGGTTTTTGAGTCGAATCAGGTACTCACTACACTCACGCATGCTGTTTTTCCACAACAGTGAACACAAACAACATTTAACATTGGTTCAGTATAAAAACAGACTGAAAACACTCTAAAAAATGAAATACAGAACACAAAGCACTCAACACTGGTTTATATAGAATCTAACCATACGTATCCAGGCCAAAACTCAATCAACACCAAGCCATAAACAAAATCAAGTAGGAGCATGCATAAGCCAAAACAAACCAAGCTAATAACTCCAAGACATTATAGCCAGAGAGCATTCGTTAACAAAAAAATGTAACCTACTTTGTTATCTGTAAACCTCAAGAACGCAACATAACAAATGAAGCATAAACGATAGAGGAACACCAACCCAGTCACAACACCAAATCAAACACAGTATAAACACATAAACATTAACGGTGAAGGTGAAACAAAAAAACTATCGACCAACCCAAGTGGATTCGCAATCCTTTCCTCAGACACAGCTTGCTAAGGTGGCACACCAAATTGCGTCTTCTATTGCTTGGAGTCACGAAGAGACAGTAGACAGCAAAGAGCTCGTTGGTCAGACCTCGGTGGCACACCAGGCGGCCGTCTTTGGATGGAGTGTTAGGCGGTCGGGTAGGTTCCCACCCGATTTGGAGAAGCCAGTGGTAAATGGGGAAGGACGTCTCGTGGTCGGCAGTAGCTTGGGCCGGTGAGGACCGGTGGCTCTGTCAAGTCATCGTTGAGGGGCTGAAGGATGCCGTTGTTGGAGTCATATGCATTGACCAGTTGGTGCGGAAACGTCTCGGAGGACTGAAGTGGACCGCCATTGAAACAACCGATATCGGCCTGCTGTGTGGCGATAGGGGGCAACGACGGTAGAGAGTGCGGTGATTTCTCATTTGGAAGTGACGGTGGCTTGTGGTGAGATTAAAGAGGGTGATGGGGGAGCTAAGGTGGCGGCCGGCGGTGTGATTTCCGGCCGGGGGACTCTTTGGGACGGTAGCTAGGTCTTTGGATTCGAGAGCCCCCCTGCGTCTGGTTTTGGAATGGCTTTTTATAGGTAAGGAGGGAAGGTTCGGCTATGGTAGAACACGGCTCGATGGGAGTTCGGCCATGGGTTCAAGGAGGATGGGTTCTGGCGCGGGGCGTGAGCCATGGACTTTGTTCGGCCGAGAGAGAGGGTGTGGTATGGACTTGGTCCGTGGGAGACCGAGAGAGAGGGAGAGAGAGGGGATAAGGGCTGGTTGGCATCGACGTGGATCCCCGGCTGGTGCGGCGCGGCGAGGGGGGAAGCGATGACTGCGTCGTCTTTGTTGAGGGAGGTGACGAAGAAGAGAAGAGATAAGGATGAATGAATGTGTGGTTGTGATTTTTTGTTTTGTTTAATTTTTGTTTTATTATTATTTTTTCGTTTTTTTGTTTTATTATTGTGAGCTAATGAAATATTGACACGTGGCAACGGGTAGGTGGGAAAAGGAAGGAGAAAAAAGAAAAACGAATTTTTATTGCTCCATTTTTTAATTTTCAACTGATGTTTTGGGTTTTTCGAATCGGCAAAAAAATCTGGTTTTCAATAAAATATGAAACAATTATTTTTGGACTCGGGCGTCACGATGAGCGACCCCGTATCCGTTTTTCTTGAAAATTAGTTTATTTTTGTACCAAAACTATACAACGCGTCCCTAAACCGCTTTATTGCTGAAAAAAGTTTTTTTTTTGCGAAAATAAGCTCTTTGAGCAAATATATGCAATATATACTTCAAAATTCTCATAACAATGAGTGGAGCAAGAAAAGGAGGATCGTGACCTGATCTGGGGTGTCGTCTTGAATATTGGCCACTGGTTCATCGCCGTTAGCGGTCCAAATATGGTTTTAACCATAACTTCTTCGTTTGACCTCGGATTTGAGCGCAGTCGAAGGCGTCAATCCTCAAATTTAATTCTCTATCACCTGGGACTGAATTTTTGGTGTTTGAAAGCCTTTTTAAAGAAGTCATCGAAATACCCCCTAATCACGTCTTTTATTTAATGTATAAAGTGAATAATGAATGTTATGTCCAACTCAGACAAAATGGGGTCCAACACACACCACACCGTAGTTTAATTTTTGTGTTTAATTATTTATTTATGTTGCATGTTTTTTTATTTTATTTTATTGTGATCAACAAAAGAAGTAAAACAAAAATATTTTGTTTTAAAAAAAAACTCAAATCAATATAAATAGAATAATATAGTGATATGGTTTTATTAGGCATGTTTTCCAAAAAAAAAAAAACAACAACAAAACAAAATTAGAATGTGTAAAAACCATTTTTGTTTATAATATAGTGAGATAAATGTATTTTTATTGTAGGTATGTTTTCCAATAAAAAAAATAAAAGATAAAAAATGTTTTTTATTCACATAAATAGAATATAGTGATTTAGATATTTTTTTTTGGTATTATTAAGTTAGTTTTCTAATAAAAAAAGATAAAAAAAATATTTTTCTAAAATTCATATAAATAGAATATAGTGACATAAATATTTTTCTTGGTATTAGTAGGTTAGTTTTCAAAAAAAAAAACCAAAAGATGTAAAAAAATGTTTTTTTATATATAAATATATTTTGCTTGGTTTTTATTAGGTATGTTTTCCAATTAAAAATAAAAAAACAAAAACAAACAAAAACAAAAAAAATAAAAAATAAAAACAAAATGTTTTTTATTCAAATAATATAGTAATAAAGCTATCATTAGATATCTTCCAACACCCAAAAACAACAAAAAAAAAAAGGAATATTAAAATGCTTTAAAAAAAAAACAAAACAAAAACAAAAAAGAAATGGTGATGAAGATAGTTTTCTTAATTTTCGTGGGTATCTTTTCCAACACCAAAAATGTCACGCCCCAAAATCCTGAAGACAACAGAACTAGGAACGCGACTTTCCCACACCCACACCATAGGGGTCGAAGGGATTAGTGTTCAACCCAATCCTGTACAACTCCCTAACAGGGGTAGAATTGTACTTACCAATGATCCAATAAAATATTCAAGCAAGTGAATAGGTACAACAATGCAGTTAATATTACTAAAACCAATCAACACCCACGACATCGGTATAACAAGGTCAACCAATCAGGTTAATACAAGTGCCACGGACCCAAGGCCGGGAAATAAAATATTAAACAATATACAGGATCCATAGGATATCCAACACAAAAATGTCCCGACCTGCTCCGCTATGGCTCCAACAGCTACTCCCTATAACCTGTAGGAAATGGAAACAAAATAGGGTGAGCACGAGTGCTCAGTAGGTGATCCCCAACTCCACTATCCTACCACAAAAATTCCTACGTCTATATGAATAGTGTATGCTTGTGCCAGTGTCGTGTCACATTCTATCACAATTAAATCTCATTTAAATCACAGTAAGACATCACATTACTTTTCAATCATTAAAAGTTCACACCGGCCATCCACCCATCCACAGAAAATTCCCACTACCAACTCCAAGAATTCAAATCACTACCAGACAGCCATATGTGGGACCTGTGGTGTCCCTAATGACAACCTGCCACATGTGGGACCTGGGTTACCAGCCACATAGGGGACCTGCGGCCTCTTACCAGCCCTATGTGGGACCCGCGGTTAACCCAACCAATTTCATGACAAAATCCACCCTCATAATTAATAAACACCAATTTACCACAGAGTCCACACACATAATTAATAACCAATTTACGACAAAGTCCACATACATAATTAATAAACACCATTTCTATCACAAAATCCACATGTAATGATTTAGGAGAATGCCCAACAGTCAGGACTAAGTACAACAACCTTACATACATTTAAATCATCAATCCAACACTAACATACCACAAATAATATAAATACATATTCAGGCAATTAACATTATTCCACGAACATCATTCTTAAGGTCAAATTAAGTCTCAATCAATAATTAATACTTTAAATGTCAATCAATAATGTTAAACTTCAGGTAATATTATTGTAATTAATTTCAAATTACTAACATTAATCTACAGATTTTCACACCACACAATTTAAAAATAAATCTGTCATTACTATTAATTAAACCAAGAAAAAAAACCCTTCAAACCCCAAGATGAGCTGGGCCAGCCCAAAAGGTTGCCAGAGGGCCTGGGCGACACTCGCAGCTGTCGCCGCCCTCCATCTTGTGACAAGGGGCGGCAGGGGCCGCCCCAACACGAATCGAGCAGCAGGGGCTGGTACCCTGCCGCTGCCAGCCGTCAACAGACAACCTGGCACTTCCGCCATAGCTTTGACGCACGGCAGATTACGGGGCGGCGCTGACGCCGTGCCCCTTCCCTCCCCCACTCCCACATAGGCGCGCAGGGACGATCCACGAGGCGGCACGGACGCCTCCGCCCCGGCCTTCCTTCGCTTCTCGCGCGAGCGCACGAGGATGATCCATGGCACGTGGGTCGCTCCATGGCGCGTGCAGGGTAGCTCCACGGAACGCACGATCGCCGCCGGTCCTCTTCCCCGACTCCTCCGTGCGAACGCGGCAGCTGTCGCCGCTCCCCACCCATCACCGTAACGAGGCAACTGGAATCGCCACCGTTCCCTTCCATCTCCATGGCGCGGCGCGGAAACCAGTAGCGCACGAGACAAAATGATAATATAAATATATATTTATTTATCAAAATATACACGGATTTAACCCACCAATTCCTATAATTTGCGTTCATGCAATAGGGTCATCAAAATCAAGAATTAATAATCTAAAGGTCACCTACCTGTAATCTGGTTTCAATTGATCAATAGGACCCAACGGCTTCGAACCCAGCGTTCCTCCCATGCCAAGCGCACGCATAACTGTCCTAGGGTTTCTAACCCAGGCTTCATTTATATACTCTTCAATATATCTTATTTGATTTAACAATAACAATGATAATAATAATAATAATAATAATAATTTATATAATAATAATAATAATAATAAGATTTATATTGATAAAAATAATAATAAAGCTATAGTTAAATATTTTATATTAATAATAATAATAACTAATAAAGTCATTAATAAAACGTTTATAACATTAATTATTATAATACCTCCAATACTTAAATATTAAAATAACTATGAATCAACATAATAACATTAAGTAATAAACGCATATTAAAATAATTATATTAATAATAATAATGACCCAAAATGCTAACGCTAAGGTCACGCTAATTTCAAACACACCCAGGTACGGGTCTTTACAAAAAATAAAACAAGCAAAGAAAATATAAAAACAAATAAAATAATAATAACCAAAAATGGATAAGCGTGTCTTTTTACAACCACAATAACAACAAAAATTAAAACCCCTCCACTCACATGCGTCCTTTAGACTTATTCATTTGTGGGTTTACGTTAGATTAGAAAATTGAATGCCATGTCCAATTTCACGGATAAAAAACAAAAAACAAAACAAAAACAAAAAAACAAAAAAACAAAACAAAACATTTAGGATTTCCTTTAGAAATTTAGTGTAAATCAATTTTAACCATAACTTTGACAAATAATTTAACTAAATAAAAAGCATAGACTTTCTAGGAAACTCAACCCAGTCACAATAGTAAAAATAAATATAAAAAAAACCTCCTTTTCCGAAAATAGATACTGAAAGGGCGTTGTATGGGTGCTAATCCTTCCTTACACGTAATCAACTCCTGAACCCTTCTCTGGTAACGCAGACCACATTTTTACTACTAAGGTATAAGGTATCTAACTGTACCCCAAAAACAGTTGGTAGCGATTCTAAATTTTCTTACCATTGGTTTAGTTTAAGCTCACCCCAAACAGGCCTGGACGAAAACCAGTGATGACAATTGTAAGCATTTGAGAAGGCTTATTATATTTCTATGTCATCTACCATAAGCCTTTTTGGTGTGTTAAGTCTCCTTGGCTTATAATATGTTCTCTATTTTTCGTAAACCTAAAAAAACATACAAAAAAAATTTCATAAGGCAATAACATGTGTTACTGTATGATTTACCGCAACTGAAAATTATAATACATCAGAAAGTGTTACTGAAAGGTGGGGGACATTCCATAAGTGAAGTAGACCTAACACCCAAAAAAATCTTACAGTATCTTACAGTAACACATTTTATGTCTTGTAGTATAATGAACTGTTAGGCAAGTTCTTTCTCCGCCTTTGGTTATCACAGCTAAAACGTCTCCAATGAACTTCTCTCGAAATGCACTTGCTTCCCCTGTTTCATCTAAGAGATGAGTTGCATGACATTTTTTAAGCGGCTCAGTTATAATATATTAGATTGAACCTTTCCTGGTTGAAAGAAAATCAGAGACAATTTTCAAATAATTTGTGACATAATGCGGAGGAAATGTTTGAGGCAGAATTCCCATATGGCCATATTCTAACATCAACAAGCTAATTAAAACGTTTGAAAACAACAAATGTTTTAAAATTAGTTTGTCTCCCTTTTCCAACGGGGTATATTAATTTGCTACTATCGAATCAGCCGATGTCAAAACGAGACGCTGCATCACAGACAAAAATTCATCTGTGATTAACGAAAATAATTGGTACAAAAATTCAAACCATGCGTACATACTTTTCTTCCTCCTCCACTCTTTTTTTCACTGATTTTCTTTAAATCCTTCACGCCGATGGCCATTGGTTTCATCCTCCTCATCTTCTCTTCTTCCTCTTCTGGACGGCCATCAACTGAGGCCATCGAGGACAGCCATCAATTGTGGCCGTCCTCGTTTTCTCTTCTTCGACGGAAAAATGCCAACAATCGATCGTTAGATTGTAGACTTCCTCGACACTGTGCTACGCATGTTGTCGGCCTGTCTTGCATTCTTCGCTTCGCATTCTATACGAGGTGTATACCGTGTGTTTTAACACTTTTATTTATTTATTTAAATTAATCTGATTTTATTTTTTTATTTATTCTGATTTTGTTTTAATACTGATTTTACATTTTAAAATATGATTAAACATATTTATATGTAATTTAATCCTTGCAAAACTTATTTATAAGTTTATCGAATTTATTTGTAATTAGATAAACTTGTTTTAAATTTAGTCCTTAAATTAAAAATAAAATATGTGACAATGAAATTAAAAATATTTAATACACAAACTATAAATTTAAGAATATTTAACATACTATAAATTAAATTAAAAATATTTAATACAGATCTCTATAAATCTAAAAATATTTATTACGATATAAATTAAAGTAAAAATATTTAATTGGATATAAATTTAATGTTAAATGCTGAAAATTTAATATGATACAAATTTTATTTACTTATGTTGTTTTAATATGATATAAATTAACAATAGATGTGTAAATTAAGTTAATTTATGATGACATATGTGTTTTTTTAATAAATTTATAAGTAATAGATACTTTTGGAGGACTTATACACACACACACACACAACACACATATATATATATATATATATAATTAGACAATTTAATTAAATTTAGGAATATTTAATACACTACACTGTAAATTAAATTAAAAATATTTAATATGAACTACTATAAATTTAAAAATATTTATGATAGTGTAAATTTAATATGATATAAATTAAATTAAGAATATTTAATATGGTATAAATTTAATACGAATTGTTGAATATTTAATAATATTTTATTATTTTAACCCAATCCGAAAACAGGTTGAATCGTAGTCTCTTTGGGATTTTAAAACATGGAATTGAGTGGTCCTACTTTTTTGTTCTATATGCTCTTGTATTAGTAGTTGTATTAGGCTATCATTTCTAGTGGCATTCTTCTAATTATTTCCAACAAATGAGCTTTTTGCCCATGTACATTATGCTCTAGCATTTACTACGGTAGTGCTTTTAGAATGTGTTGAAAGTTCGCGATATTTTTCATGAAATATGTTAAAGTGGATGAAATTCATAACGAAGAACACTGGAATTGAGATTTGTTGGCCATCAAAGCCTATAACATCAAGAAAGATTATATTTAACAAATGATAACATAATAGTGTCTTTGTTCTAATGGATTGCCATATACTAAATTTGACTTGGCCAAAGATGACGCAAAATACATAAGTAACTGACACATTATTGTAAGCTCTTACATCTTTGGGAATTCTAATTGATTAAAAAATGGTATGAGATTGTTTCATATGTTTAATAAATTTTTTGTTTATTTATTAAACATTGTTGAATAACCACTTGCCATAAAGTAAAGAGTTGTCTTGTAGTGTTTTTTTGGGTCCTTTGTGCTGCCACATTCTATATTGATTGTTTGTGGTCTTTTTTAATGATTTAATGAGTAGATTTTTCAACCAACGAGAAACTTAACAATGACAAGAATAATTGACAAGGAGAATATAAACACACACCCATTAAAACCAAAAAAAAATATACACGGTAATATACTGATTGAACTATATGCTAAGCACATAACACTCTGAAAAGCAGGTTCACTGATTTTACAAATCTACATTCAATTATAATGACCAGAAACTTCACTAATTAAACCATATACTAAACAATATACTAAAGTAGCCATAAGTCCCCACGACGGAAACAAAAAACAACTAATCTCATGTTCAACCTAATATATGTAATTTTTTGGGGTGACACACTTATCCACGAAACTCAAAACATACCTACAGACCATCTGACATATAGAGATGCTTATCCACAATCAGAAAATGACGAAAATTCTTCCACCAAATGACATAAACAAAATATCACCAAACCCCACTATTGTGAGGGTAGTAATTATCAAGTAAATGCTCTTAATTAAGTTTATCTTCTCAAAATGCATGGCGAGGCCAACACCCACAACAAATAGGAAGCAGAAAAGACTAAATGCCATGATTCTTAACCTTACCATCCATCTCTCTGGCTTCCTCTTCCCATGTACGTCGAGAGTGTCCTTCCACATGTTCAAGGCATCATCTGAAAGCTTACGAGGCATAACAGTGGTCAGGTATCCTACAACCACAAAATCCAGGCAGAGTAAAATGCATGTCACAATTCTTACAGCATGTTTGCTTTCAGTGGTAGGTGTCACATCTCCATATCCAGCTGTATGAATGGACACAGCTCTGAAGTAAAAAATATCTGCCCACTTATTTGGATTGTGGCTCTTAAGTTCATCATAGAACAGGAGGAAGAATAGGGTCGTAAGCAGTGTATAAGGAAATATGAGAAAAAAGAAGAGTAAGACTCCTAGTTTCTTGGACTTCAGGACTGTCGTAAGTGTTGGAGGTGGCTGATTGCCTGCATAACATGGCCATAGGCAAACACAATTAGCATAAGCTATATTATTCATTCCATAAAAGTAAGCTATATATATTATGGTAATTTTCTCGGTATTATTATTGAATTTATCAACTCAAACCTACATTCGAAGTGTCCTGTTTCCACATTGCTTCAATTCATTTCATTTCAGATTTCTTGAAGAATTTAACGGCTCTCTCAGACCTTTCTTTTACTATATTCCCGTCCACTTAATCATAATAGTAATTATTATAACAACAATAATAATAATATCAAAAGTATTTTCAATATTAGAACTATCGAATGATATAAAATCTTTTATTACAGTTATAAGAAGAAAATCACCTAACAATATAAGGCTAATAAACTTTTGGGCAAGTTCTTGTCCGTCTTGGGCGAACACATTTAAAACTCTTTCAATGAACTCCACTGGAAATGCACATGCTTCCCCTATGTTTCATCTAAGAGGTGAGTTGCATGATACTTTTTAAGCGGCTCAGTTACAATATATTAGATTGAACCTTTGCGGTTGAAAGGGAATCGGGGACAACTTTCAAATAATTTGTGACAATGTAGAGCAAATGTTTGAGGCAGGATTCCCCATATGGCCATATTCTAACATCAACAAGCTAAATAAAACATTTGAAAACAACAGATGTTTTCAAAGTAGTTTTTATTAATTTGCTACTACTCTAGATAAATTAAGGAAAAGAGGTGGTAACCTTGCCCCTGCCATCCAAAGCTTGGTAGGGTGTTGGATCTTTGCATTCATTTTTTTAATTTAAAACAAAAGGCAAAGTTAAAACATTAAAAAAAAACAAAAACAACGACGTCAAATTTATTATCAAAAATAAATAATAAATAATAAATAAAAGGCAAGATATTGAGGATGAGGATGACTGCAGCGACGGCGCTTATTGGAAGTTGAGGGAGATAGTGGTTTTATTTTTATTGTTGGTGAGCGACGAGTTTTTGTTGGTCTTTTTTTTTTTATCAAAAATAGGGATTGAGCGGCCAATGGATCTTTGCATCCATAAAAAAAACAAAAAACAAAAAAAACAGGGAGATGAAGAATCAGTCGAAAACACAACAGAGGAAATGTTTTCAAAGTAGTTTATCTCCCTTTGCCAACGGGGTATATTAATTTGTCTACCATTGTTCAAGTTAGTTTTTTTAAGTGTCTACTAGTCTATCTACATTATGCCTAGTTTATTTGTTAACTCTCAATGAGTTGCCACACCAAGTATTTATTTTAACTCATACAGACTAATAAGTCGTTTCACCTATGGACGCTAATTTCATTTGGGGATGCTATGAATGTCGAAATTTTGGATAACAGAAACCATTGGCACTTATCGGTAGTGTTTGGGTTTAATAAAGGAGGTACCTTGGCCATCTTACAACATTCATTGAATGTAAGTTGGCGGAAACATAGGGATTAAGCATATAGTTAACAACAACAACATCATTATCAGGGAGGTGAAGAAATTTTTTAAAAAAAACACTAAATAAATGAGGTACCTTGCTCACCGGGATTTGATGGCGATGGATCTTTGCATCCATAAAAGCAAAACCAAACAAAAACAAGGAGATGAATAAGAATCCTTCAGAAACATTAAGAAACAGTGTCCGAGCATTCACAAAGAAAAAAAACCACCTTCCACCCGACCATCCTTCGGTGCTTCCAAATCATCCATTTCAACAAATGTGTGCCTCTCTCTCTCTCTCTCTCTCTCTCTCTCTCAAATTCTCATACAATTGAGAGGCTTGTGATTCTTGCTTGTTGGGATGAGATTACATTGCAAATGTAATGCCTATTTATAGGCTTTTTCAGCACCCTCTTGTTGACAAAATAGGCCACTTTGTATTCAAAATATTCATGCCAGTCATCCTTTGAAAATGCCAACCATCCTTTTTTTTTTCTTTTGCCAACCAATTTTGACAATATATCACTTGAAGACTGATTTCAATCTGTCTTCACACCTGTAGTAGCTCTTTCAAACACACTTATTCTTGAAGGCCAGTTAGAGTTGCGCACAACTCTAATTTGTTTATAGTGACTGCTTTGGTTAACACATCAGTTGGGTTCCTACTCTTCTGTATCTTCACAAGTGTTAACACTTCATCCTCTAACAGTGATCGAATGAAATGATAACAAAGTCCAATATGCTTGGTCCTTGAATGAAATGCTTTGGCCAAGTGTATTGCACTCTGACTATCACTATATAATACATCCATCTTTTGCTTGAAACCCATTTCTCTTAAAAATCTTTGTAATTGAATAAACTCCTTGCTGACTTTTGTCACTGCAACATATGCTGCCTCAGTTGTAGATAGAGCCACAATCTTTTGCAATTGAGAATTCCAGCTCACTGCCATAGTCCCCAACGTGAACACATATCCTGTAATGCTTCTCCTGTAGTCTATTTCTCCAGTGAAATCAGCATCAAAGCCTTGTAACTTTAATTCACCTTTTCTGAAACATAAACATTTGTTAATAGTACATCGTAGGTATCTAAGTATCCATTTTACTGTTTCCCAATGTTGTTTTCCTAGATTAGACATAAATCTACTCACTGCTCCCACTACATGAGCAATATCTGATCTCGTGCACTCCATCGCATACATCAAGTTTTTAATGGCTGAGGCATATGGAACCTTATCCATGTAGTCCTTCTCTTCATCTGTCTTTGGACATTGCTCCTTTAACAACTTGAAATGATTAGCAAGAGTTGTCCTCACTGGCTTAGCATCACTCATACTAAACCTTTGTAAAATTTTACAAATATATTCTGTTTGAGATAATTGTAAGGTACCTTTTCGTCTATCTCGGTTAATCCTCATTCTAAGTATCTGTTTTGCTGCACCCAAGTCCTTCATTTCGAATTCACTGGACAATTGTCTTTTCAACTTGTTGATCTCTAAATTTGCTCATGTTATGAACATGTCATTAACATAAAGTAGCAAGATAATAAAACTGGAATGAACCTTCTTAAAGTAACAATGGTCAACATTGCATCTCAGATAGTCATTATCCTGCATGAAACCATCAAATTTCTTATACCACTGTCGGGGTGCTTATTTTATCCATACAAACTTTTGATCAACCTGCATATCAGATTTTTATTGCCCTCGTTTGTGAATCTTTCTATTGCTACATGTATATCTCTTCCTCCAAGTCTCCATGGAGAAAAGCGTCTTTACATCTAGTTGCTCTAGATATAGATCATTTACTGTTATAATGCTTAAAATGGACCGAATGGTAGTTAGTTTAACAACTGAAGAGAATATTTCAGTGTAGTCAATACCTTTCTTCTGTTGGAAGCCTTTAACCACCAGTCTTTCTTTATATCGTTTGGAGTCATCATGCTCCTCCTTGACTCGGTACATCCATTTGTTTTGTAAAGCTTTCTTGTCGTCTGGTAGCTTTGCAAATTCCCAAGTCTGGATGGATATCAAAGACTTCATTTCATCTTCCATCGCAAGCTCCTACTTGCTCGTATCCTCTACCCGACATGCTTCATGATAGCACTTAGGTTCTCCTCCATCTATCAGCAACAAATAATTCAAGTACTTCATGTTTGATACATGTGGTCAACTAGATCTCCTCAATGTAGGAACTTGATCTTGTGGCTCTTCACTTGTTTGTCCTGTAACATCCTCCACCTAAGGTTTTTGACCTGTTTTGATAGTTTCACGATCTGGGATCAGTGGATTCGGTCGTGTCTCTATCTTTATACAGGACTTTTTCATTAAACACAATATCTCTACTTTTAATGATTTTCTTATTTTGGTTATCACAACATCTATAACCAAATTCATCGTCACCATAACCAATAAATATGCATTTAAGTGATTTAACATCAAGTTTACTTCTAGTATGATCACTAATATGCACATAAGAGACACAACCAAATACTTTTAAATGTGAAAGTCTAACCTCTTTTCCTGTCCAAACTTCTTCCAGTATTTTGAACTCTAGAGGTGTTGATGGTCCACGGTTAATTAGGTAAGCTTCCGTGTTGACTGCCTCTGCCCAAAACTACTTGGGCAACCCTGCATGTATGTGCATATTTTTAGTTCTTTCAGTCAATGTCTTATTCATTCGTTTTGTTATGTCATTCTGTTGTGGTGTCTCTAGCACAGTTCTCTCGAGCTTGATCCCGTTCTCATAACAAAACCATTTAAACCTGGTGTCTTCATATTCTCCACCATTATCTGAACGCAGTCTTTTGACTTTCAAACCGGTTTCATTCTCGACCATCGCTTTCCAACTTTTGAATATTTTAAATACTTCTAACTTCTGTTTAATGAAGTATACCTATACTTTCCTGGAATGATTATCAATAAAGGTAACAATGTAAGGTTTACCTGCAATTGATGAAACTGGAGTCGGTCCCCAAACATCTATGTGAATCAATTCAAGCTTTGATTCCTTTGGGGTTCTGCCTTCCCTTTTGAAGCGGACCCATTTCTACTTTCCGAAAATACAGCTTTCGCACAAATCAATATCTATTGATTTTACTCCTGGTAGATTCCCTTTTAAATGCATGACTTTTATTCCTTTTACACTCATGTTGTTAAATCTTTGGTGTTACAGATTTAGGTCGTCTGTACACTCTACAACTGTAATGAAACAATTCTTATTCATAGTTGTATAAAAAGTTCCATGCTTCTTACCCCGTGCAATAGTCATGGCTCCTTTGGAAATCTTCTAGGTGTCTCTAGCAAAAGTGAACACGTAGCCGTCTTTTGTTAATTGTCCAATGGAAATTAAAAAAATTTTAAGACTAGATACATGTACATCTTTCAACCTCCATACATATCCATTGAGCTTTATCTATACCGTTCCTTGACCATTTTATTTTTCCCAAAAGAAATAGAAATAGATTGTACCGTTGACTGCTAACCTTCTGGCATAGTACTAAGCAAGGCACCGAGATTAACTTCATCGATGAAAGTAATTTCTACCGATTTCAATTGATCTTTGGCATTATTAAAGAAATTTAGATGCTTTCTAAAATTCCATTTTTTTGTATTTTTAAATTAAACAGCCTCTTAATTAAAAATACCTTGTGAGCCGCAGAAAGCTACTCGTACATATTCAAGAGAGCTCTTATCAGTCCCGCAGTTATATCCTAGTCTTTGACATTAAAGGCCATAGATCTCGTCATGCTTAAATGGACCGGCCCCAAGGCTTTGCGATCTAGCACCTGAAGCTCTGATACCAGTTAAAGGCCATAGATCTTATCAGCTACAGTCACAGAACATACTTAGATTTTTCAAGAGAATTTGAACCCAGAGCTCTGATACCAATTGTTGGGAGAAAATATAAAAATGGCAAAAAATAAAAACACTCAATACCGATTCCCAAATACACCCAAGAATTTATCAATTGATAATTCTCTAACTCTCTCTCTCAAATCCCCATACAATTGAGAGGCTTAGAGCACTAGCATCAGCTTCCTCATCGGTTTCCCTAAATTTATAATTTTAAACTACTTTTTACTTCCCTATACAAATATACATCACAATAGATTCCCTAAATCAAGCTCTATATTATTAAAATAATATTTTATATCACTTATTTTATTTAATAATAATTTTTTATAATTTAATAAGAAATAAAAGTTAATATATGGGAAATGTGTAGGAGAGAGGTGAGAGAAAAATTTTAAATATAATTTAATAATTATAGGAAGTGAATAGTGCTTCCCAATACATAGAAAACACTGTACAAACCTTATAGAGAAAGTTAAATATAGGACATCTGTTGTGGGATTGATTTTATAACTTTTTAACTTTTTTTCCTAAATTTAGAAAAACAGACTTATATAGGAAATCTGCTACTAGTGCTCTTAGGATTATTGCTTGTTGGACTGAGATTACATTACAAATGAAATGCTTATAGGCTTTTTCAGCACCCTCTTGTTGACATAATAAACCACTTTGTATTCAAAATATTCACGTCGGACGTCCTTTGAAAATGCCAGCAATCCTTTATTTTTTCTTTTGCCCACCAATTATGGCACAATAAAGGGAGAGGGCGCCAATAATGAACCCCAGCTTGTGCCTCGCAATGGGTTGAACAACGAGAAACCAACACAATGAAGACATGATTTTCAATTAAAAATTTAAAACAATTGCTTTTAAAATTTAAAGGAGAAAAAAAAACCTCACTCAAGACAAACAAGTGGTATAAAAAAACTGACATAAATCATACAGCTCAATTATATGCAATTGCTGCAAACTGTTACCTCTATTCCCTTTCACATCCCTCGCAGCCTTCTCTGTAATTCCAAAAACATCAAAGCATAGATCTTTCATGGACGTAAAAACCTACGTATGCATCTATTATTAGTATCAAAAACTCTGAAAAGGAGACAACAACGAACTAAAAACGATCAATTAATTGATTTCTTACCAAAGAAAATTCAGGTTCAGAAGTGCCACAGATCTCAATCAACTTATGTTTGTCTTACCAGGAGCTGTGTGAAACAATTAAAATGTTATATTTTGGAAATCATAAACAGACTAAGTGTATTCAATCCAGACATCAATTGATAAGATGGTGCTCATACGCACCTTTTGTTTTTTTTTTGCACACAAGTAAAAGGCCACAGCCGTGAAAATGGGACCGGTGAAATCAGCAGTAGCCCGTCTAGAAGGTGGCAATGCGGCAAGAAAACGATCCTTGTACCTGCAGAATTCAGGATCAGAGGTAAATTTAGTTTGCACGAGAAGTAGTGAAAACATAAGTGATGTAGCCATTCACGCAAAAGACAAAAATAAATAAATAAACAACTTCATAGTCATACACAGCTACTTAACCTCCTGCAACCATAACATTCCACAAAACAAAACAAAACAAAACAAAAACCTGCAATGCTAACACTACATGAACATGCAAAAGTATTGAGGGTCATGAAAACCCCTAGTATCAGTAATGTTTGGCTTCTCATTAGCATTTTGTCGAACACCTGAAAGGTGTGGGCTTTCTATGGGATCGATGACGGTACAAACAATCAAAACGACAAATAAATGAAGCAAGGGAACTTACAGAGACAACCCCTTTCGCACAAAAGGAATAATTCTAACGCGTCCAAACTGAATCGCCAATTCTCTGATGTCTATTACAATCGATGTGAGCTCATCATTTTCTCTGGGCACAGAAGGTGAAGTACAGCCACGATAACCAAAAAAAAAAAAAAAAAATGAGAACTCACCTGACGCCCAGACCATTCTTCATACAATTGAATGATCTGTTGTATGCTTTTTCCGTCATCCCACTAAGCCTTATCGCTGTCTGTCGATCGAACAGTACCTGCAACCTAAACATGTATTCATATCTTAAATCAAGAACCATACGAAATAATAATAATACGATAATATTATTAATATCGCATCGCTGTGAATGTGATCGGTGGTACCTCGTAGCAGTGATCTCCAGACATATGATAGCTTTGCAGATCTCACCCTAAACCAAGTCCAATTTCTCAATCAGTCTTGGAACATTAGCGAGATTTGGCGCCGATTCATGATTTGAATGCGCGGGCGATTATTATTATTATTATTTTTTTTGCTAGGATGTACATTTTTGTTTGAAGACTGCTGTTAACACATTAGCTTAAACCTTTGATTTGAAAGCCAATGCTGCAGATCTCTCTCTGTGTCTCTATTTTCTCTATTTTGACAATAATGTTTTTAGCTTTCTAGGAATTACTGATTATATGAAGTAGCCACTAATTGAATGTAATCCAAGCTGCAAACAGCTTTCAGCTAAGAAGCTCTCACGCTGCATCCTTGCCTTTCAGCATAGGCCAACTTGCATGCTAATTGGAAATTTGTCAGCAAACATGCCCAACTACTCTTCTTTTTTTAAATAGCGCTAAACCCATCAACAATGTGGGTTCCTTAAAATATAATTTAAATAATTGAATTCATTTGAACTGAATCATGGAGGTGGAGAGAGTGATAGTGATGAGTGGTGAACCAAATGATGGTATCAAACAAGCAAATGAAAACAAAAACATATATATATATATATATATATATATGTACACATATTTTTCTATGCTTGATGAATTGTGGTGTGAGCGATGGCGTCGGTGTAGCAGAGTCGAGGCAGTCTGGTGCGATCTTCGTCGATAGAAGTCGATGACGGATGAGGACAACAGTGGCTGGCTCAAAGAAGGAAGAAGATGCAGGTGGGTTGTTGAATGAATTGATCATGCAAGTTGATCATGCAAGCCGGCTAGGACGTTGGAATTCTTTTGCCGGGAAAGACAACGCAATGATTGACATGACTCAGACCGGTGGTGACGACTTCTCGAACGGTGGGTGTGTTGAATGACGGCGATTGAACTCGGAAATCTCAGTGGAGACATGAGATTGCTTGGATTTTGGTGACGTGTTGCGTCTTGGCTGAGGTCTCGGCCGAGATTCTCAAGAGACATCCTAATTGGCGAGTTTGTCATATCGCCCTCACTTGATCTCAAACTGCTTCATTTGCCATGTTTTTGTTCTCCGTAACTGCTACACTTTGCTGTACTACTTCTTCAAATAACCTTGCCAGACATGTAGACTCCAGAGTATGTGGTGTCTCCTGGCGTTCCAGCCTTGGTTCAAAAATTTTCACTAAAAAGGAGTGGCTTAACTATTCCTATCCTGTGGGATTAAAGAATAACGTTGTCGCTCCCTACCTACGCAATCTAGCTGTCACTTGATCTTCTCCATCCCAGTCCCATCGTCGCCTCCATGCATCAACATCGCCTCTACCCGCACGCGTAAGACTCTACTGACAACCCTTTGCTCCGCTGGACATCTCCATGACTAGTGGTGTCTCCTGCACCACTGGCTCCTCCCTTCCTCTGCCGGATAAAGCTTCGCCACTGAATCAAGCCATCCCTGGATGATTGGGATTGGGAAGGATGTCCCCCCTATACCACAAGATTGGGGTGGAAGATTATCATCGGATTTGTCACCCGATCCATCACTGCGACACACAAAGAAACGGTGAAGCTTGCATCGAGCCCCTTTCGTTCTAATATTCTATAAGTTGTCTAGCATGATTTCTTATATTAATAATTTTAATTGTCTTGCAAATAAATAAAAAATAAAAATTATATGTATAATTCTTTAAATTTAAAAAAGAAAATAGGTACATATTAGTATAAATTGTATTATATATGAAAGGTATTTTAGGAAATATCATAATATTATATTATTTACTAATATTATGCAATGTACCCAACAAAGAAATATGATTAGGCAGTTTATTTCGATGTTACAACCAAACAAAAGAATGAAAATAATAAATTCATTTTCAATGAAATAAACAATTCGTAGATCAAATGAGGCCTAAAATTAGTGGTTGTAAGATGATTTTGGAAGTATAATGAATTAAAGTCCATGCTCAAAATACTGTTGTTCAAATTTACAATAATACTCAAAGTATATTAGTCTAAATTTAGAGATATGTCTTATATGATAACAGATATTAAAGTTAAGATTTCATTTGATGTTTTTTTATAAAAATCAATCTTATTTGATCAAGTTCTTGACTTGCTGTTATGTTTTATATCCAACTATAATTTTATAAGCTTGTTTATTTTAAGTGATCTAAGTCTATATGCACCCTAGCTTGGGAAATTGTACGACTTTAAATTGTACACCCATCCAAATGAGAGAAATGATCTTCAAGTGGACGGATTAAGTAGTAAAGAGTAACATTTATACATTATCGTTCCCACATATATCTAGTACTCAAATAGGCTTAACAAACATTGAATTATGTCTTTCATTTAATTATTTAGAAGATCGAGTAAAAGATTTGTTTATGAATGTTTTTTCATTTTTTTACTTAATTAACAAACGTAAAACCTTCTTTGAGAACAATGTAATAAAATATTTAAGATTGAAGAATTTTATACGTTGTGGCTTCATACTTAATTGTGATTAATTAAGTTGTGTTGGTGTATTTCATAGACCTTGATAGAAACCACTACGCACTTCACTTCATTGTAGTCATCTAGTTTGTTGTGTTTACTATATGTAAATTCATAGAACAGAAAAGTGGATCTCTTCTTTCATTTTTCTCTCCCCAATGTTTCTTTAAGCTTATTTATGGTTTTGAGATATGTTTGAGTGTTAGATTAAATGAGAATAAATTGTTTAGGAGGTGTGTTATTTGTGCCTTATTCTGATTCCCAAGGTTAATCGTGTTGAGGAACAATCAATTCCTTTTTTAACTTGTTGATGCTTAAGTGACCTATACAGTATACAGATGCTAAAGCAGATATCTACGTTATAGTGTGTTTTGATCTGACCGACTTAGTTTCAGCTCTTAAAAAGAATTGCAGTCTTCTTTCTATTGGTATGTGTATGCTTTTTTTGTTGAACCCAAGGTACATCCTATGACAACGTGACCATCATTGTCCAAAAACTATTCATAACATTTAATCGGCATTGGTAACTATTCATGTGTTACACTTGGGGGTCAATGTATTTACCTTTTAGGCCTTATATATTTCTTCATTTTCTTCCTTTTCTTATTTGTTGTTGTTGTTGTTGTTGTGATATTTAGTCATAAACCTGGTTTAGTTTATGATATTTTACCTTTGGATGTTGGATGGCACAATACTTTCCAACGTGTTTCTCGGTTGAGATTGAAACTGGACTTATGTTGGAATAACAATGATGCTTTTTTGGATTGGCTTGAATCTGGACTGGCTCCACCATTTTTGGGATGGTAAGGAAATACATACAAAATTCATTATTTTCTTTGTACTATTTGGAAAATCACTTCTGATGAGGTTTTAATGCAATCTAAACAAGGTGTTCTACAGGCCATTCTTCGTGTATTATTAATTTTAAATGGGATCCATGGACAGATATATCAGAAAGTGCCAAGAGTCTTGTCCAACAAATGTTGGAGCCAGACCCAAAGCTTCGATTAACCATAAAACAAGTGCTTGGTATGTTTTATTTGTGTACTTCTAATTCTGTAGTGAATATTGGAAAATTTAGTCATGATTGAAACTCGTTTTACAATTGACCCAGCTGAAAGTGTTAAGGTTTTGAAAAGTCACTAAAATTTAGAAAATTGCTACTGGACAGCATTATTATTTACTTTTTTTAGCTTGTTTATCTGGAGGAGTGAAAATTCCAATAACTAATTTGAATTTAAAGTTGCTAATTTATTTGGTTTAATGTTAATATTGGCCACAACATCACGTTCGTTTTTACTTTTCCTATTTCTTGATAAGCCAAAAATAAAGATTTCTAGATAGCTGAGAACGGGAAACTAAAGGCATATGACTTAAAATAGGAGACTAAAAGAGAATGAAGAATCCTAACTGAGAGGAGAGGAAACAAATAGGTATTCAAGATAAAATAAGTATTTAAGATAACATAGGAATTCTAGATGCCATAAGAAACTAATGGCATCCTAAATCAAGTAGGAAACTCCTATAAATGTATCTGTATCTTAATATTAATTTTGCTTTGTTTTGTGACTGGGCTGTATCTTAATACTAATTCTATTTTACCGGGGTTTCGTATTGAAATATACATTCATTTCCTGTGGGTTTGAAAGGTTGTAGTCGGGCCAGCAAGGGAAAGCCCGACAAGGATCCTAACATGCAAAAGAGGCCACTTACTGCTTTCTTTGTATTTTTGTTAATCTCTTATTCCTCGAAACAACTTACACTGTTATACTTTGGAACTTCACGCATACATTTTTTGTGATTACTGCAGGGAGAAGTTTTGGAAAACTTACAAAGAACAGCATAACAACGTGAAGGATGTTGCTGCTGACATAAATTGGAACAGATGAAGCATGGGAATTAGTTTCTTAGTTGCTGCTGACATAAAGGATGTTGCTGTTAGTTTCCATTAGCTTGTAATGCATTGTTTACAATGACTTTTAGTTTAATTTTATTTTGTGAAAACTCGTGATATTTAAATATATATATAATTGTTTATTTTATTTAGGATTTTCTATTTATTTCTTTTCTATAATTAAAGTGATATTTATTATATGATTTTATGTTTCATCAAAATAGACTTAAGGCCATACACACAAGAAGAAAGTTTGAGTTTTTATTGATAGACATATTCGTACTTAAAGATATGGTGTATACTAACGGATAATTTTTCCGTTAGAATAGACCATGAGCCTATACCAATGGAAAGTGTTATGTGGGAATAGATTTTATATTGATGAGATTTCTATCGATGGAAATATATGACAGATCCTGCGGTTTATATTGACTGAAAATTGACAGAAAAATTTTATTGGTCATAAGTCTTTGCTTGCAGTCATGTTAACATACTAGCTTCAACCTTTGATTTGAAAGCCAATGCTGCAGATCTCTCTCTTTCTCTCTATGTTCTCTATTTTGACAATAATATCTCAGCTTTCTAGGAATACTAATTATACGAAGTTGCCACTAATTGACTGTAATCCAAGCCACAAATAGCTTTCAACAGAGATGCTCGCACGCTGCATCCCTGCCTTTCCATATATGCTGCTCTCCTCTACAGATCAGTTTCCAAATTTTTTTGAACTAAATTGATTCCCACAATTTCTCGTGCAAGAGCCTTCCAGTCACAATTCATACACCAACACCTACAAAACTATCATCAAATCACTCAGGACAAAATGCCCAGATCAAGAAGTTGAATCCCCATTTCTCATTTCAAACTCTAAATTTCTGAGCAAACCATAATCTGTTGAGAATATGAGTGGGATCTGTCATTGTTAAAGAAGCTATGGATCTTGTTGCTAACCTCATTCGTGCTCAGCCTATTCATCTTTCTCGCACTTTTCCTTTTCATCAGAGTATTATCTTTTGGGCCACCATGCACATCCCATCCCCAGCATAAATGTTAGACAAAATAAGGTAATCAACTGCATGCTTGGGATCAAGCTTGAAAAGATTTTTAGCTGCAAATCTGTTATCTCAGTGTCCTGAAGAATCCTACAAGCAACAAGCAAGGATCCCTAAACATGGGGCCCAGCCAGAACTAGCATTTGATCAACTAATTCCCGGAGTGGTAAGATCAAGCAAGTACTTCGATTTTCAAAGTTAAGTTAACGTATGTAATATAAATATATTCTTATGCATGTGCTTTGCAGCATAATCTTGATGGTGGTCCAAGAAATGAGGCCTTCCACCAGTTTACCAACGAAGTCATGTGCAAGCCCTTACCACAAAGGAGATAAAAGACTTCCACATTTTGTATTTCATTATTATGGATTTATGATTAATTCACTATGAATGGATAATATATTTTGAACTATTGTTTGATGAGGTTAATTCATATATTTGAGTATTTTTTTAATATCTGGAAATATGCTTGTGTTCTTTACACTTATGGGAATATATAAAAAAATAATATTAAAGGCGTTTTAGATATATGCTGGATTCAATTGTTATGGATGGCAGGACAGAGATAACATATACCGGTGTTTTTGATAGGCTGACACATGTCTTAAGTAGTCCAGGCATTGATTTTATTTTGAACTGCTTGTCTCGGGTGTCGGGCTTGTGGTCTTAAATTTATAGTGGCGTTTCTGAATCGGAAAATTGTCAATATTTGATATATAATTCAGGCATATTTTATTCTGATTCTCTTCGCCCAAGATAATATAACAAGTCAGTCCACTTTCGAATTTTCTTGACCTAAACTTAAGATTAATATATACAAATGCAGATGTAGTTGTAAACCAATTCGAGCCTCATCATTTAAAAACTAATAAATGTACGCGAAGATGTTGATCTATCCTGGATAGATTGGTATTGGTCACACATCAAACATGCAATGCCAGTATTTCACAAAAGACGTCAAACATCTCATATTAGGGTCTAGATCTGGTACCCATACAGAAAAATTAAATAAAACCAAGACAAAACTCTAGAATGCTGATAGTGACTGGTGATCTGGTGCAGTTGCTGGCGGTGCTAAGAGACAAATATCACTCTAGGAAACCAGTTCTAGTCCAAATTGCATTCCTCACCCTGCTAAGATCCCTTCCTTTGAGTGTCCTCCCGTTCCCCTCACACATGGAGGAAGAAAAGATCTGATTCCTTGCTAGTTTCTTAGCTATCCATTCATGCGGAGGCGCCATTTCTTCTTCTTCTTCAGTCAACGATCCATCATCAAATTTTTCGTCGTGCATTGAACCGTCTTCCCACAAGCCCTTCTCTGAAGTCCCTCCCCAATGCATTGATGTCCAGTGATTTGGTATGTCCCGAGGAGATGAGGATTGCTGACCCAACTTCGCTTTAGATTTTGGAACGTTACTTGAAGGACCGGCAGCAGAAAAAGAAGGGCAAGAGCTAACAGATGTCTTTGATTTCCTTGTTTTGTCGGGAGATCTTGGGGCGTCTTCCTCAATCCCTGCAGCTCTAACATCTGCTCCTTGTAAATCCGCGTTTATTAGCCTCTTGCCTGCTCCACTCATGCTAATACAGATCTATTTAAGCTTTTGGAAAAAAAGAACTGAGTATTTGAAAAACAATCAGAAGCATGCCACAAAGATGAAAACAGGATAACCATTCAGATATCAATGAATATAAAGAAGGAGAAGAGAGAGAGAGAAAATAAAAATTAAAAATATAAAAACTATGCCTGCAGTAGAAACAGTTGGGGCCTGGGGGCGATATATATTTGAATGGTAAGATAAGAATCAAAAACTAGTAATTACTACTGTTATTAGTAAAGTAGTGGGTATGTGATTTGATGGTACAAGTTGCAGAGATCCGATGGGTCTGACAAATTTCTTACTCATTTATCCAAATACGTTAGCAACTCTGAGCATTTCCGTACATGTAGTGCAGAAAAGTTCTATTTAGAAGGGATGGCTCATAGCGCTCTCTCTCTCTCTCGGGACTACGATGCTGTGCCTAGAAGGAAGCGCTTTTGGATAATTGTTATAAGTATTGGCTGTTGAGATTTGATTTTGAACGACAAATTGCAGATTCATTTCCTTCACGAGTTTTTGTCACTCGTTCTTCAATGCTTTCTGCTTTCTGGGTTTCTGATATTTTGCAAGAAGATGCTCCCAGGGGGAAACCCAAATTCAAATCTAGTCTGTACACGTGTGAAATCATGACCATTCAACAATTATTGATAGAGATAATAAGTGAAAGAAGCTGACGCCATATATCCGACATTTTGGGTACATCATCGTTTTGAATGAAGCCAAGCCCAAAATGATGGTCGGTGGCCCATGATTTGATACAGATTGTTGCGACTCAATAAATTTAAATTTTTGTTAAATTGTAGCTAAAAATTATTAAAAGACCTTTGCAGCAGACTCAATAAAATAGCCACAAAAGTAGCTAGTAATATTTCACTGGCCAAATCTAGTAAGACATTTCCTGTTAGCTATTCTTTTTTTAAAATAAAATAATATGTTTTCTCTCTCCTCTCTCCTAACCAAATCTGTGGCATGGTGAGCTGTCATCGGGACACGAAATTAATATTTTAATATAAATATTAAAATTTTGTTAAGCCCATAAATACTAACATAAATTTTAACTAGTCAAATTTTATAAAAATTGAATTTGTAGCTAAATTTTGACTAAAATTTATTTAGACTACTGTGAATGCTTTAAAGATTAATAAGTCACCAAAAGGTCATATATAATGAGGAGCAAGCACTGAAATATTATAAAGCATTTTAAAACGGTGTGACAAGCTCAAAGGGGACCCACAAAATTGAGATATTTATGCGATGTGGAAGCAAGTATAAAAAATCAAAGTGTTACAAAATTGAGATATTTACACGGTTTTGACTAACTATGCAAAATGGATCGCCAATACACTTTACAAGAGATTCGCACTTTGGGGCATTTACGAACTTTGCAAGCGCTATACTTTTTGAGGCACATACAAACTTTGTAAGTGCCACATTCTGAAGATCCGTGTGTGTGTTAGTTTAAATTATAGTCTAATGTTGAGGATATCATTTTAAAGTTGTAGTCGTCGATATAATCGTTTTGATTATATTAAAGCTTAATTTAAAGTTAGGAAATCTTTAGAGGTTATTTGGTAATTTTTGTGAGCTACATTAAGGATTAATTAATTAACAATAAAATAAAATAAAATGATGACTTTTGGAAACATAAGAGGGAGAAGACAAATTTTAATTAAAAAATATGTGTTAAAGGTTTTATTATTGCTTCATGATTCTTTTTGCATAGCCCTAACCATCAAAGAAGATATGTTTTTCGTTGGTTCTTGTCCATTCTTACTAGTTTAGTCGATTTTGAAGGAAAGAGGTTGGTAGATCTATTTTTTCTCATCTTTTCTATGCTTTATCTTTGCTAAAGGGAGATTAGAATTAGAAAATGAACTTTCGTTGCGTGGAACTGAAATAGGAATCAAGAAAACTAAGGTTGGATCCAAGAAACTGTGTTATGTTTTATGTATGATTGTTCTTGTTTGAAATAAACATATAATATTTTTGTTTGAGGTCTACAAGTGTTGTTTAAAGCCTAAAAATCGAGTATTGAGAGTTGGAAGTCATAAGTTTGCATTGCAGAGCAAGGAGCAGACCGTAAACACAAAGAACTGAAGAAGCCAATAGTTGGCCACAGGTCACACTTAGAGAATTTTGTACCCTTTTATGCTTGTACAACTCCTAGTGAAAGATAACTTAATTAGTGTCATCATGTAAAATGCATAACTACATATGTCTCCAGGTGGCTGAGACAAAAAAGTGTTAAAATCTATATGTAAAGCAAAACTCTATATGATACTTTCAATACTTGTAAAGCTTTCATTCGATCAATACAAAGAGAATGTATTCTCACATTTCTTCCATGTGTGTGTTTGCCAATGTTAGTGTGGTTGCTTTACATGTTCTAGGATCAAAGGTGAACGATCCAAACGGTGGACAGCTGAACTTAATGATTCAAGATACAAGGAAATCTAGGTACCGCACGAGTTGAATTCTCACCCCATGATAAGTGGTATTAAAGCAAGTTCCAACCAGGAGGCACTAAGCTTGTTTGAGCGAAGAAACTATCTAGTTCAAGGTGGCACAATGTCGAACAGAGGTGCATTGATCATCACCGGTGGTAGAGGCCATAACGAAAGAGAGAAGGAGCGTAGCATGAAGAAGCAAAAGAGGGACAAGTTGATATCGAAAGAGTCATGCCCATTGGAAGGTTAACTAGCCAAGCTGGAGTTAAGGCTGACAGACCAACTGGAGACGATTGAGTAGCACAATGAAAGCATCAAGAGGATCGAGTTTGGTGATTGTGAACTCCTTGGGAGAATGGAAGGGTTTCTTAACTCGGTGGTGGATAATCTCAACACTCGGTTTGATAGCTTAATGGGAAATATCTCAGCGCAGATCCTAGCGATGGACGAGGAAATCAAAGAGGTCAAGGCTGATTGATTTCTTTGTAAAATGTTAGTGACTCGAGGTGGAGTTAGAAGTCAATCCTACTCCAAGGTGAACGTGCAAAAGTCCAAGACCTATGGTGGGTCGAGGAGTACGAGGGAGTGAGACTACTTCCTTTGGACATTGGAGCAATACTTCAATGCAGTGAACATCGTCAAAGATGTAAAGAAGATCAAGACCACACCATTATATCTAGTTTATTCGGCGATGATATGGTGCAGGCGAAGACATGCTAACATGGAGTGTGATATATATGTGATTGATTATTGGGCGGATTTTAAGAGGAAAACCAAGGCTCAATTCTATCCCCAGAATGTAGAGGATGAGTTCAGGGCGAAGCCCAGGTGCCTTGCTTAAAAAGGCACGGTGCATGAGTACATGCGAGAGTTTTTAGAATAGGTGCTAGTGATTACAGATATGTCACTAAAGGATTCCTTATTTGCAATCATGGACGGATTGAAGTCGTAGGCGAAGAAGCTTACTATAAGCTTACTAAACCCTAAACCCTAAACCCTAAACCCTCAACCCTCAACCCTAAACCCTAATTAAATATAAGAAGGCGAAGAAGCTTACTATAACCTCATTATCGAATAAGCATTAAAAGTTCGGCAAAGATAGATGTGGGGGAGATAGCCTAAACTAAGGGAAGGAGAGAAACATCCAACCACCTACGGACTATTGGAACAAAACTTATCTGAGTAGCTTTAAGGGTAGGGAGAAGCCAAAGATCTCTTGCTTCCTTTGTAAGGGTCCCCATAAGGCGTTCAAGTGTTTGAAGAGGTCAAATCTAACAACGATGATTTAAGATGAGGAGGAAAGAGAAGCAAGCAATTCATGTCTTGGTTCCTTGCAACTCTGGAATGCAATCAAGGCGTAGGTGAAGTTGTTGAAGTCTTGAAGGAAAAAGAGAATGTATGTGATTACCAAAATCAGTGGTCGCAAGACAAAGGCCTTGGTGGACATGAGGGCAACAAATAACTTTATGGAGTTGAAAGAAGCCTGACGTATGGGGATAACTTTCAAAGAGGAAAAGGGGTAGCTAAAGACGGTGAACTCTAAGCTCAAGTCTAGAAAGTGATCAAGAATCGAACCAAACCAAATTGATTGAACCGGAAAAAAGGGTTTTTAAAATTAAATTAGTTTATTTAGTTTTTTTAAAAGAACTAATAGTATTCAGTCGGTTCTTGGTTTTGGTCATTTGGTTACTGAACCGATCGAACATATTATCAATAAATATCACACATCCCTTATTTTGCACTATCCTAAGTCGAAAGGTGAAAGCACGATGATACCACTTCCCAGTTCCCACTTTCCTTTGTTGTCCCGTTGTTTCATCTGCATCCGACTATTCAAATGTCCACAATCTTCAAAAAATCTCCATCTCTCAATTGCTGCGTTGTCAGGTGAGTCGCTGTTGTCTATTCGGCGATAGCAGTTCGATAATCTCTCTCTCTCTCTCTCTCTCTCTCTCTCTCTCTCTCTCTCTCTCTCTCTCTCTCTCCGATCTTGATCGATCGATCCATCCATCTAGTGGCGACGACGAGTTAACTATGCCTAATCTACATCTTTATTTACATATGTTGACTGTTGCGTGTTATCTAGTAGCAATGGTGTTGTCTCTCTAGCGACGACAATGGTACTACTACAGCTGGTAATCTCTCTCTCTCTCGATTTCAGATATTGAAAGCCATAGAAATATTTATCTATTGATATGTGTTTAAAGATTAACTTATAAATAATTAAATCCAATGGAAAAATGGAAAGGCTTTTGTTCAATTAAATGTTTATGGTTACTAGTTAGTGATGATATTTACCTTTGTCTGTGTCTTTTTGGATTATACAATTTATATGTATTTAAAATCAAAAATAATGATTAAATGATTAAATGTTTATCTGTTGTCCACGTGTTTAAAGTGTTAGAATTATTTACGGTTGTTGTTTTTAAATAAGTAATCATTCATGATTACACCCTTTTAGGTATCTATATTTATTTATATTTACTTTTTCTTGTTTTTTCCCTCACAGGTTCACTTTTAGAAGAGTCCAATGAATCAATCATCAATGATTATTGAATTGATGATAGAGGATGTGAAGTAAATTCTACGCACCGGTAGATTCATTAGAAAACAACATGCTCATTAATGTCATTGTATTTAATCTCAAATTCACTAGACTGGATTTTCTTCGAATTAGTCTATAGTATTGTTTTTACATGTTCAGTAAGGCAGTAACATACAAAAGGTGATAAATTAGCAGTATACAAAAGGTTTTATGCCTCCTTTTACAAAAGTTTAGAGCAGAAGTAATAGTCCGCATGTTTGTGATAGTGATTGTTTGTGCTTATTTAAAAACAAATCCAGACATCCCCCGATTATGGAAGTAATTAATGTCACGCCCCAAACAGTGCGGGCGCCTTGCGGAGGGGCAAGGCGGAAAGTGTAGCTGGTGCGGACGGAGTAAGCTCCACGTAGTTCGTGCAGGAGATCGATGGTACCCCTTCGGAGTTCAGACGTACCAATCCGGTTAAATGCGGAGAGTACATTGCTAGTCTCGGACCTACGATGAAAAGGAGACTTAGTCATCCCTACACAAACTGGTTAAGAACTGGAGTCATTCTCTTGATGAGCTCAAGGCAGGGCGAAACCAGTCTATGTGTGCCCCGATCGGCTTGGCTTACTCGGAGCATCCACCAGGGTGACCGAGTGCCGCACGGGTGAAAACCTTGACCTTATGATAAAGTGGCATCATAGCGGTTGTGGCCCGAATCTAGAAAGCTCGCCGAAGCACTCTTGCAACAGATATGTGTGGTCCCTAATCCCACGTTGGGAGGGAACCCCTAAGAGATGGGGATCGACCAGGTAAAAGTGCACACATCGCGTCCACCAAATTGTTAGCTGCCAAGCCATGGTGGGGTACCCAGTGATGGGACAAAGTGGCACTACGGGAGTCGAAAGGAGCGCACTGAATGATCTTGGTTCCTCCGAACTAGCTAGACGCAATGAGGACATTGCAAAATCAAGTGGGAGAGGATGTCACGCCCTGAACAGCGTAGTGCCGGCGGGCGTCTCCCAAGTAGGACAGGTGCGCGCTACTTGCGGAGGGAAAAAGCGGATAATGTAGTTGGTTTGGATGGAATAGGATCCACGATAGTTCACGCGGGAGATCAATGGAGTTCAAACATACCAACTTGGTTAAATGTAGGGAGTACACCACTAGTCTCAGACCTCACAATGAAGAGGGGACTCGGCTATTCCTACACAACCGGTTGGGAACTGGAGGCGTTCTCCTAATGAGCCCAAGATAGGGCGAAACCAGTCTACGTGTGTCCCGATCGGTATGGCTTACTCGGAGCATCCACCAAGGTGACCGAGTGCCGCACAAGTGAAAACCCTGACCCCGTGATAAAGTGGTATCAGAGTGGTTGCGCTTGTATCCAGAAATCTCACTGAAGCACTCTTGCGACAAATATGTGTGGTCCTTGATCCCACGTTGGGAAGGAGCCTCTAAGAGATGGGAGTCAACCAGGTGAAGGTCCTGCACAAATCGCATCCACCAAGTTGTTGGCCGTCGAGCCATGGTGGGGTACCCAAGGATGGGACATAGTGGCGCTACGGGAGTCGAAAGGAGCACGCCAAACGATCTTGGTTCCTCCGAATTCGCTGGACGCAAAGAAGGCTTATGAAACTAGTGTACTTTTTTAGGGTCACCAATGTTTAGGGTCAATCGTCCTCTTATCACATCAATGATGGCTCCAGCGGTGGCCAAGAATGGTATTCCAAAAATCAGAGGCATAGCTCTGGCCTCATCTATGTCTAAAGCAATCAAGTCTACCGAAATTATCAAATTTTTGACTTGTAACGGTGCATTCTCCAAAAATCCAACTAGGCATTTTATTGACTTATTTGCTAACTGGAGGGTGATGGATATTGGTTGCAACTCTCCTAATCTTAATCTTTTGGACATCGAGAAGGGAATTAAGCTGACACTTGCACCAAGGTCGTAAAGGGCATTGTCAAAGGAGAGACCACCGATTATGCAAAGAATTGAGAAACTGCTTGGATCACTTAGTTTAGGTGGAAGTTTCTGCTGAATTATCACACTGTAATTTTCTGAGAGTACCACAGTAGCATGTTCGTACAGGTTTTTTTTTGTTTCCCACTAGTTTTTTTTAATTTTGTATATGATGGCATTTGTGTAAGAATATTTGAAAATGAAATTGTTACCTTAAGTTGGTTGAAGTGTTCCTTGAACTTTTTGAATTGTTCGTCTTTCCTTAGCCTCATTTGTCTTTGAGGAAATAGTTGAGGTAGAACATACGATTTAAGCTCTATCTTCTTTGGTTGCTCTTTAGTCTCTTGAGCCTCCTTCGGTTTGTCTTCATTTTTGTCTTTCATTGGCTCTTTTTCCTTGGTAGGCTCATGTTGTTAGAGTTCTTTGTCATTCCTAAGTGTTATAACATTGTAATATTCTCAGGGGTTGGGCTCTGAGTAGCTGGGGAATTCTCTAGGAAGTCTCTGGTTTATGGTCTCAGCAATTTGTGTGAGTTGAGTTTCTAACCTTTTGCCTTGGATTTCAGCTCTATCCATCCTTATACTCATCTCCTAAAATTTATAATTTGTGACATGGGCCAGTTTTTCAATGGCAACCTCATAACTTGGCTTTTGCTCAGGTTGGCTCCTTTGTTGTTGCTGTTAAGGTCTAATATTTTGTCCATTGGCTTGTCCTTGATTGTTATTTGCTCCTTGTTGTTCACCCTACTTGAAATTTGGGTAGTTCCTCCAACCTTGATTATACGTGTTGGAGTAAGGATTGTTTGCTTAATTATATTGGATATAATTGACTTGTTCCTTACTCTCTATAGGAATGCTTGTATGATAGATGTTTAGAGGACAACTTGATGGTGTGTGTGCTCCTCCACACTCCGAACAAGTTAAGCTCATATTGGCCATGGGTTTGGACATCAGCTTCTCTACTTGTCGAGTAAATGCTTCAATTTTGGCAATTAGTAGAGTGTTTTCCTCCACTTCCTAAGTTGTCGGCTTGTTAGGAATTATCTTCCTTCTTGTTCCTATAGAGAAGTTCTTGGCCATTTCCTTAATGATTGTGGTGGCATCCAGGACATTTCTTTCATTAGAGCTACAGCTCCTCCTACAGCTGCATTAAAGAGGTTTTGGTCCTCTTGGCTCAGAGCATAGAAAAAGAATTGTAGAAGGAACCATTATTTCAACCCATGATTGGGACACCTCCTTTGTAAATATTTGTAGTGTTTCTATGCTTCACATTTTATCCTATTCCTTTTGAAAAACCAATAATTTGACTTTGTAACTTATACAATTTACTTAGAGGGAAGTATTGTGCCAAAAATTCTTGTATGCAGTCCCCTTAATTAGTGAAGTAATAGTCGGAGAAGGAGTTAAACCAGCTAAATGCATTATTTCTTAGAGACCATGGGAACATTTCTAATTTGATTGTGTCTTCAGAGACCCCTTGCTTTTTAATTATTCTACATATCTGATTGAACCTTGACAAATGCATATACGGATCTTCATTGGGTAGTCCTCCAAAGCTTTGTTTAGTCACTAGATTTATTGATTGAGGTGAGAAGTCAAAATTTGCTCTAATGATCTCATGTGGATCAATTGGATTATGTATGTGCCTTGCATTAGGAGTAACATACTCCTGAACAGGTCTATTGTTCATGTAAGCATCATCTATGGTTGGCCTTGGTTGTGGACGAGATTCTGCCTCCTCTTCGTGGAATAATTTGTCTAAACCGGTCAATCGTCCTTTTTCTGCTATTTGTGTTAGTTCTTAGTCTGAATTTCCTATCCTTTACTCAAAGAGTCCCTTTAGTTCTCGTACACGAGCTCGAAATAATTTTTTTGGTTCAAGATCGAAGGGGATGTCAATACTTCTCGACCTTCGACGCATAAACCTAGCTGTTCACTGCTAGCAAACAGGCTTTCCAAGAATATACCAAACATAATTGTATTGCAAAATATAATGATGGTATTTAAAGCTAGAAAAAAAAATTCTTATTCTATTAATGCTCTCCCAGGCAATGGTGCCAAAAATTTGATCAGTAATTCACAAGTATACGAATCAGAACAAGTAATAAAGTGGATTTTAAGTACGGTTTTAGAACCCAATGGAAGGACGGAGAATTTAGAAATTTTAAACTAGCTTAGAAGGTGATTTTGATTGGAATAATGTAAACACAGGACTAAATTTAAACAAATTGCTTTAGAAGATGTGAGAGAAGAAAAACACTTTTTAGAGTATAGAGAAATTCAATTTATAAAGGATATTAGAGTTAAGATTCCGATCAATGTATTTTTTCAAAGATTATGTCTTAGTTCAATCTAATTTTTTTCTTGTGATCATGTTTAATATCCAACCTCTAATGCATTAATTAGCCTTTTCCAAGTGCCTTCCCGTCACCAATTCAATTCATGGATCTCACGAGCACTGTCACGTAGTGTCCAACAACTCCATATTGTTTTTACAAAGGCCAGTAACCTAGATACATTGCTGAGGGAGGTTTTACACTCTTAACTTGGTATTCTAGGTTTTATACTGACTTTCGCAAATTATGTAACCTCTAGTTTGATTATTTTGGTTTTTCTAGTAAGTATGTTTCATTTTTCAATTCTTCACATCAATACCTATGATGATAAAATGAAGTAGCCAAGTCCATTTTAAGTTTAAACCCAAGATATTCAATAAACACTCATAAGGTGAAAAAGATTAAACTAAAGCATCACAATTTAATTTATTACATCAAACTCCATCCTAACCTCAATCAAGGGTGTTTAAGTTGTCATAGTTTGGTTGAAGACAAAAGAATTACAATGCATGGAAAAAGAATACAATAAGAATTGCTTGAGTATTTTGACCAAAACTTTCCAAGGTTTATCTTTTTTTCCAAGTAGAATGCCTTCAAGCTTCGAATAATACTCAAACCTTCTTCAAATCTCCTTTTCTCTACTATATATGATGGTAGAATAATAGAAGTGAGATAATAGAAAATTAGATGATTACAAATGATGAATTGATGCCCCTTTTATAGCCTTCCAAGCTTGAATTTGAATTTTAAATTTGAATTTCTCTATAATATCTCCATAATTCTTCTAAGTAAATACCTCTATTTATTCTATTGTAACTCCACCTTTGAATTTTTGAATTTGAAAATGGATTAAATCCCACCATTTATCACGTGAAAATGCTCCTATTTCAATGTAAAGTCTTTATTTGAATTTAAATTTCTTCTTTTAATTGTATTTTGACTTCAGAGTGGATGATTATTCTTTGTCCAAATGACTTTCTTTCAGAAGGGAACAAGTAAGTTGTCATAATGACGATTTCAACGCTAAAATTTGGGCTTGATCGGGTGAAGAAGATTATATATTATCATCAATTCATCCTCATCTTTTCATTTGAAAATTGCAGTGATTTTATACATTTAATCTTTATTTTGTTATATTTTGATAAGATTATATAATATTTTCTTTTATAAATTTTAAAAAAAAATATTTGAAGGGAATTTTGATAAAACATTAAAATTAAACTCAATATTAAATTACCAGAAATTATAAATTGTAATAATAAATTTGGTATTCAAAAAATTTATTCCTCAAAAGTATATTAATGGGTAATCAGAATTGTAATCTTGTATTTTGTATATAATAAAATACACTTACACACATGAAAAAAAAGGGGGGGATGATCGAGATATTTTTTTCATGCTGGCATTGAATTCAAGTGGTTCCTACATTGTTTTAATGTTAAAAATCACACTTGAGAATTGAGACCCCTTCCATTTGTGTCTTGCCTAGCATTTACAGAACTCAAAAGTCATTGTGTAGGCTTGGCATAAGTCCCCTACATGACGTGGCATCAAACTATTGGACCATATACAATGGGTTCATTCATATTTAAAAAAAAATGCAGATGTACTCAAGATATTAAAGTAAAAAAAAAAAAGGAAAGAAAGAAAATAATTGAAACATATCACGCTTTGGAGCCACGTGACAGCAAGGAACGGGGCCTTCCCTCTCTCATATTCCCGCCCCTTGGCCCATCTTTAAATCCACATCTCCCCCCAAATTCTCTCTCTATCTCGCTCTCGCTCTCTCTCTGTCTCTCTCTCTCTCTCTAGATCTGAACCATGACGACAGGCAAGGATCGAAGCAGCGCATCGTCGTCGTCTCCGAAGAGAGATGATGGTTTCTCCAGATTCCTCAAGCCCGGAGCCCTAGCCCAGCTCCGCAACTCCAAGATCATCGCCAAGTCCCATCGCCTATCGTTAACCCTCCTTCCGACGCCGCCGCCGGCGGCCACCCCTGACAACAACCCCGGCTTCTCCGCCGTAGTCCCCGCGACTCCGTACTCTGATGTGGTCCCGTGCTTTGTTCTGAGGACCAGCAGCCGCGCCCGATGCCCGCAGCGGAAGAAGCTCCTCGCTGTCGCCCCCATCTTCACCGAGTCGCAGTCGTGAGCTCCTTGGCGAGATTCGACGAACAATTCGTTGGTGTAGCCACAGTTTTTGTTTTTATTTTATGTTGTCTATTTGTAAACCTACCTAGAGGTTGTAGAATTGGTTGTATTACGATTCGTGACTGTATTTTGAAGATCAATAAAACGAATTTGTTTGATTTTGATATTGGGTATAATTGTATTTGGATCTATCTGGGAACTAGATGGATGGTGATTGTTACAAGTCAACCCCCGCTTGCAATAAATACATGCATTCAACTGTGTTCTTATGAATCAATCGATTTTGTTCAATGTTGAATCTGCAGTTCGTTTTTCGGTTTTTGAATCTACATGGGAGGCTGATTGGTTGACGTTTTACGTCATGCTAAGGTGCGCCTCTACCACTTGATTAATTTTGTTCTTCGTTGAAGTGTTGTTTGTCATATCATGCTGATACATAAAAGGCATCCAAATTAAGATCTGGGTTCTTTGTTTAATTTAACTGAAACATTTATTTTATTTTCCGGATTATATTTAGTGTTTTCTCATTTACTGCGGCTTCTATTGATTTTGGGGTTTTCTTATTCTTCCTTAAGGGAAGATGGAAACTGAAAAAGGAAGGTGAAATAAATTGGCATGAATGATGATTTTTTCAATTATTGCATTTGCTTGTGATGTTAAAGTTTATATGATGTTTTCAATCGGTCAATGAATTAAAGTGACGAATTGTGAGCGTGGTTATGTGAAGTAACTCGGCATTAATGCTACTTCTGTTATTGTGTTTATACAATAGCGTTCAGCATCTCTCTTATGCTCCAATTCTACTTTTGGCTAATTTATTGTTGGGATTAAGAAATGAAAAGAAGTAGAAGATAAAAAAAAATCCTTCATATGTGTACCTGTTCAACTCTTATAGGCGTGACATAGTTACAAAGAGAGATAGCCCTTTGTTAGGAACACCGAGAATGTGTGGGGTTACACCTAAAAAATAAAATAGGACATGATAAAATGAAGGAAAGAGGGGCAATTGGCAGAGAGATTTTGTCATTTTGATGTGAGGACGATTTAATTTGCTGTTTGTCTTTTGCATCTCTGGACATGGTGTTTTGCTGTACTTTGTCTTGGCAGCAGAAGCAGCTGCATCTCTATTCAGGGTTCCTGCATTGCTTGCTTTGATTAAATTAAATTTCAATAATATCAGAAAAGTTCAGTGGACTGTTTACTACTCTGGTGAAGAAACTTAGGAAGTCCGTACTAACAGTGTTGGAACAATAGTATACTGAGCTTCTCATTGCATTGCAGCATCATTGTTGGCGCATTAATTTTTCAAAGAACCACATAACCTATGCTTGTTAATTCTACATGCCATCAGTATTTGATATTAAAATTTGGCAAGGTCAATATAGGATGATTGACACGCATTTGCCATTTTTGCAGTTAGGAATCCTACACCCATACCAATTAATTTAGACTTAGAGTCTGTTGTGGGCACAACAAACATGGTACCTCTCTTAAGTTTCTAGCAACTCCATTCCCTGCATCTCTGCTGATAGGGTGCAGAGATACTTTAACACCCCTCTTCACGAACTTAAAATTTTGAATTTTATCGAACATTTATATTTCAAATGAATGAAGGACACCCTCTAGAAGAATTTGTGAGGTTACAATTTAAACATCACAAGACAGGATGAAGTGAAAGAAAGGACAATTGGCAGTGGAGAGAACTAATGTGAAGCCTGAGTCAATAAGCCAGTGATCTTGTATCTAAAGAAAAAGTCAAGGATACCTGAAGCTTTGCTACCCTTTGCCTCGTTTGCAAGGATTGCGTGCCTATGGGGGGTATTATCATCTTGAAGTAATAAAAGCTGACGTCTTCAGTGGTCTACCTTGATTACAGGTTGGGAAATGTTTTGGAACGCTCATAAAGTTTATGTTACTGAAGCTACTTGTAGACGATATGCTATTTACCATTTATCATCTAAGTTCCTTCATTGCTTGCATTGTTTGTTTGATAAATTTGTAATAATATTAGCCTTTAAAATTTACAATAATTTCATACAGGTTCAGTAGACAGTTTACAAACTTGCTTGTTTAGTAATGTTCCGGATAAGTAGTTACACTTTTGGAACAACAGTAAAACGAGTTCTCATTGCAATATAGTAGGGGCATTGATAACACTTCTGGTCTTAAATTCATATTGCCGTTTATTAATAAGGCATATAATTGATATTTAAAAATAATTTTAATTGAGCCAAAAATATAGGTCAGTGGACAGTTTACAAACTTGCTTGTTTAGGAATGTTCTGGATAAGTAATTATAACACTTTTGGAAAAACAGTAAAGCGAGTTTCTTATTGGAAGATGGCATCGATAACACTTCTGGTCTTAAATTCATATTGTCGTTTGTTAATCTGGCATATAATTTGGTATTTAAAAATAATTTTAATTGAACCAAAAATATAGAAATTCCAATTTAGAGAGGTAACAAGTTTAGGTTAGTGCAATGTAGAAATAGTTCTAATTCAGAAAGTAACTAAGTTCAGTGAAATGTAATATTCTAAAAATGATATAAATCTAAAGGTAATAAAATCTATTTCATATTCATCAAGTTGTTAGAAGATTAATGTATGTTCAAACATGTACTCTGCTGATATAAAAGAAATCTTAAAATATATAAAAGTTACAAAAAAATATTTAAATATTTATAAGGTACTACAGATTACATGCTCATATACAGAAAGTATAATCACTTAAAGTGATTAGGTATTTAGATTTAGACTATATAGGTTATGTGGATTCGAAGAAATTTACATTTGATTATATGTTCATATCAATTGGAGGAGTTATTTTTTGGAATAGTGGAAAGCAATTTATCATTGCAACTTCCAACATGAAGGTTGAATTTATGGCATGCTTTGTGGTCAATATTCATATATTATGGTGGTGAAACTTTGTCTCAAGTTTAAACATTATTTAAAGTATATATAAATCGTTGAGACTTTAATTTATTGTAATAATTATGTGGCATTTTTCTTCTCAAAAAATATAAGTATTGGAACACATGAAATTGAAATGATTATCAGTTAAAAAAGAAATATAAAAATGTCATTTTGAGCATATTAGTACTAATATGATGATAGTGGATTCATTAATTAAAAGATTATCACCGAAAACATTTATTAACCATGTTAGAAGTATAAATGTAATAGATAAGTTTTTATTGACATGATATTAACATATATACATTTGGTTGTTTAGCTTATTTTATTATGACACTTGTGAATTCAATTAAACTTATGTTTTTAATTATTTATTTATTACTCACATAATATTGTATACAATATTATTTTAGTGAGATAACAATCAATATAATAATTAAAATATATTCCAATCAAAGATTCTAAGTTAAGTTGTTTTTGTAATCCATGAAAGTAATTATGTACTTTTAACCATCATAATTCAATCATTTTAATTTAATTATAAATGTCTTAATTGAGTCAACGTAAAATGTGTACTTAAAATTATTGAATTACTTAAGTCATAACATGTATCAAATGAGGGATTATTAGAATATTATTTGTGTTTTAATAACTTATAAAGTGTCACATGTAATTAGGACTACATGTGATTAAAAATGTGATTCTAAATTAATGAAAGCATGATTATTGGACATAATATAAATTAGAACCAATATGGTTATGTATATAGACATATTTTATTTTTTTTTTTTTTTTACTTCATGTAGGATTAACTCAACACAAAATGTAAAGGTTATAGTAGTTTTTTTCATCAAAGAACACTATAAAGCAAAACAGAAATGTGATAAAACATATAAAGTAATTAAACTCATGAATTAAGGTACACTTTCAATTTGCCTAATCTTCTCTATCAAATAATCATAGGCAAAATATAGCAAATTCTTACACAAGATTGTAAAAAAAATGTTTGGTACTTCGTTTTGATTTCATAATTGAAATTATATATATTTTTAAAACATTTATGTTCGGGATATTGGAGGGAAAAAAGTTAATAAAATGTGTTCCATAAAAAATTGAATCTAGATTTCAATCCCATTTGAATTCAAATAGATGAAGAGGTAAACTTAAAAATAGTCATGAAAACCATATTTAATCAAGTTAGAATTTGAATCCAAAATAATGTGCGTACCAAACAAATACTAAAAGTATGTTTGATATTATTTTTGATTTTTTGTTTTCAAAAAATATTTTAAAAATTATTTTTGAAAACTGTTTTAAGATAAATTTAATATAATTTTTTTGTTTGGAGTTTTTTTTGGGTCAAAATGAAAACAGTTTTTACAAATCGTGAGCGAGGAGGAGCAAACGGACGGGGAGGTGACTAGATCTCGCCGTCACATGGGGGAGGTCGCAGGGACGGACGTCGCACGGACTGGATCTGGCCGTCGAAGGGTGGCCGTCGCAGGTGCATCCGGAGGTCGCACGGACTAAATCTTGCAGTGAAGGCCGTCGTAGGGGCAGGGAGAGGAGGGCCCGGGGGCCTCGCCAGACATAGTAATAATAGTTAATTTACAATTTTAAAAAATTTTAAATAATATTGATTTAACATATTCAACATGTATATAGCTTTTAATATATTTATTAGTTTAAAAATTAATTTATTTTTGATAATTTTTAGGTTAAAAATGATATCGAAACTTAATTTAAGCCAAAATTAAATACGAATGATTTAATATAGATAATAAAAATAAGACATAAAACTTCGTGCAAATAATTAAAGAATGATAAACGAGAAGTTGGAAACCCCCACAAAAGTTGTTATCCGTAAGTTTTTTTTTTCACTTACTTTTTCCACACTCTAAAAACGTACAAAATTCACCACCTTTTCCCAAAATTTGACCGACGAACAAAACTGGGGGATTAAATTTTATTTGTTCCTTTTACATGTTCTTCCATTTTTTTAATGAAATTTTAGGATTTGAATTTCTCTAATTTTAGAAGCTTGAAAATATCGGACATGTATATTTATTTTCGCGTTTAAAAATAACTTATTTTTAAAAATAAAAAAAAAAAAACAATTGACAAACATAAATAAGTGTTTTACGATAGCGAAAAAAAGACAACTAGATTTTTGTATATTTACCAAAAGCGTTCTAACATTCCGTTAGTTCTCATAGTCACAGGTCACAAGACTCCGGCACATAATATGCATTTACGAGAAGTTGAAACCCCCAAAAAAGTTGTTATCCGTAAGTGATGTTTCACTTAATTTTTACATTCTAAAAACGTACAAAATTCACCACCTTCTGCCAAAATTTGACCGACAAAAACTGGGGGATTAAATTTTATTTGTTCTTTTTACATGTTCTTCATTTTTAATACAGCTAACTCTGTGCTCTACCCAAAACAACACTTATTTATTTGATGAAAGCAAAACTTTCATCAAAAGTAATGCTGCATGACTTTATTTGTGAAAAGTATTAGTAATGCATTAAGTAAAATAATATAAGGAAGGTAATTCTTTTGTATATTATAAATTTATTTTATAATCCTTTGTCTTAATATAAAATTAATTAATCTTAATATTTATGTTGTTAATCCTATAAAATTGACGACAAAATTTTACTATATTAAATAATAAACTATTAATTTAATACAATGGTACAATGTAAATGTAATATTATTTTGAAATAATAAAATTAATATTTAAACAATATTTATTATTATTATATTAAATAATCTACTTCAATTATCAAGAAACGGTTTTATTTTAAAAAAATATATACGTGGAACGGCATAGGAACGAATACACTGTTTAAAAATACACTGTTTTACTATTTTTTATATTCCGCAATAACGCTGTATTAGTATTTAAAAAAAAATTCAAAACGATTTTATCTAAAGCGATGTGGCTGGCCCTCTCTATCCACGTCACCGGCCATAATAAAATTGGTTGGCGCAAAACCCCTCCAAATTAAAGCATTGCGTCATATGGTTTGATTACCTGCTTGATCTTGTAAGCAACACACCCATCCATCACCATATACCTTTGGCGATTGCATATATATATAAGACTCTACACCTCTCTTGATTATGGTATCAACACCAAGTTCAACTTCTAGCTACACCTATTTTACTCGTGTTTATCGGGCATAATGTACTTCTTAGGCCAATCGAGATTCCATAAAAACCACAAGGGGGAGGGTCTGAACTTATATGTGTATTCATCCACACCCCTGCACCAGATTAAGACAAAGATCTTACAATGGGTGACCTGCCTACCCTTCCATGGTCACCGACTCCACAGTGTCCACACCTCTCTTGATCATGGTATCAACAAGGACATCTATTTCTGCACCCATTCCATTTTTACAAAGTGCACCCACCAATAATTATATATACTGTATGTTTTTTGGTAAAATTAGGGGCCTTAAAATTAGGACAGGGAATAAGTGACCTCCGGCCAACCTCAACCAACGGCAACCTGAAAGGCAAGGATGGAGGAGGCTACACAATGGAGCGAGGCAACTGGTGTGGGACATGATGCGCGAGAAAGTGAATGGAGGTTGGCTGCAGTGTGGTCACTGTGGTGTGTCGCAGAACTGGTCCTCTGTTTATCTTTTTAACACTCGACTCGACTGTCTGTTTTAATGGAAGGATCGCCCATGTGTTATTATTCATTGTTAAATTTCATTAATAGTGACTGCAAATTATTGTCTCGAGGCGAAATGCTGGCAGTATCTACGTTATCAATGGAGCTGTTAAAGAAACATGCGTTAGAATTGAGAGGCCAAGAGAAACCCAAACGCTTTGCCTGAGTTATTATATATTATATTGTCTTTGATTTATTTTAGGTTTCCGTAAGGAAGAAAGTGAAGTAATAATTTGAAATATTTATTTTAGGTGCCATTGATTTGGCAGGAAATTTGTCGTGCAGTACAATAGTTACTATATATTGAACTTTATTTATATATCAATCACAAAATCAGAGTGGCGCAGCGGAAGCGTGGTGGGCCCATAACCCACAGGTCCCAGGATCGAAACCTGGCTCTGATATGAATGTGAGATAACTGTTTGGTGACACTTTTTCCTTTTATTGGTTTGAAAACTTATTTCCAAGTTTTTTTAATGGATCTTCATACCGATGCAATTTTAAAATGACCCAAATTTTTAAAAATATTTATATTTCGTTTTACCTCCTCCAGTCCTCCATCAATTATTCAAAAGCAAATCATCCAACAAATAATAAATATTACTCCTACAATTTTATATTAAAAAAGTAACCGTATAAAACAAAATAACGACAAAACAAAAACAAAAATATAAGAAAAATTTTATTTGTAAGTTTACGTATATATCTGAGATAATTGTATTTTATTGATCTAATTAATTGATTAGATTTTACCTGTAATCTATTCAGAGTCAATATATATATATATAACATGCACAGAAGCAGCTTATATGTAATATTACTCAAAACATAAATGGTTTGGGTCCGAGAACGTCCGAGGACTGAGGATAAGATTGAGCTTGGTGTCGGTGTGGGTGTCGGTGTCCGTGGACCATGGACCACGGTCGTTCTCACTCTAGCGTGTTATCATAATTGGGTCTGCCTTTGGGTTGGAACCCAATCACAAAAAACAAGTGAAATATTTATACACGAAGAAAATTTTGAAAAACAAATGCAGCTTAATTCCACTTAGAGTAGTGGTATTGCGCTCGCTATACCACTTAAAATATAGTGTGCTGTTTAATTAAATGTTATAAAAAAAAAGTTCTCAGCAGACATTTTACATACTACAATAATATAGCGAATTATAAAATCGCACAACAAATCTAGCATAGCAATTGTTAAAATTAATTTTTTATTCCTTCCTAAAGCTACCTTGGAAAAATCCGCCAAGTGAGAGGTTTGATACACTAAAAGCATCTCCAAAAATCATTTTATAACTTTAACTCCAATAATTATTTTTAAATTATTTTTACTTTGTATTAAAGTAATAATTTATTCTTTCTCTCCTCTTCTTTCATCCAACTCCTCTGTTGCTAGCGTGTACACTCCTGACGACGCAGACATCTGGCAAGTAGTCAAGCGCCTCCGTGGGTTTTGTAAACCACAAAATCAGACCACCCAGAAGTTGAAATATGTAGAAAAGAATACACCCAACGGTCGATTCAAATCGAACCCACATTAGCATCAGTATCGGCATCGTCAAGGAGTCTCTGGGCCTCAGACACAAAAATGGTAACAGACACGGACACGGTCTGGCGAAGAGTTTCTAAGCCAGGCATTGACGGCAGCATTGGAGAGGTCAGTGAGTCCGTGGCTTCTTGGAAAGAGCGTCACCACCCTCAGTGCTTGAGAGGGACCAGGATGCACACAGGGAGAGCGCGGCGTCGTGGTCGCGAAGGATGTTGGAGGCAGCATCGCAGGGATCGAGGGAGAGGGCAGTGTCGCTGGCGAGGGATCTCGAGATGCAAGCAGATCTGGCACGGCACGGCGATGGAGAAAGATGCAGAGGAGAGAGAAAGAAAAATAACATAAATAATATAATAAAATATAAATAATAAATAGTAACTCTTGAAGAGTTACTATAGCAATCTTCATATGTGAAGAGTCTGTTAGAACAGAAATTTTAAGTTTTACTATCTTCATCTATATAATACAGTGTGTTGGAGTTGCTCTAATGAATCTATCAATAATTTGCTCATCTTCGTTGGGGCGATCACACCCGTTAACAATAATTACCACCACTACCACCCCTTTTCTTTTGTATTCGATAACTACTTGTAGTTATGCTACAACAATGGCAATAACAGGCATTCAGAGCAATTAAATTAAAAGAGATAATCAAAAAAAATTTTAAGTTTGATTTTGTCTTTAACCCTCGCACAAACCAAGATATAAAAATGGCTAGATGGACTTTTTTGTCTTAGTAACTCATTATAATATCTTAAGTATCTATTTATATAGTTGATGTTTTTGAAGACAACGCCATTCACAACTTTTACTTTGGATGGTTTCAATGTTTGCATATTTGCTTATGGACAAAATGACAATGGATAAACTTTTACTATGGAAGATAGAGATAAAGCTTGTGAGGTCAATTTTAGGACTCTCGTGGAGCTATTTTGCGTCATCAAAAAGAGGGAGAAGATTTCCCATTATGACGTGTTTGTCAGCATCTTAAAAGTGTATAATGTGCAAATATGAGATCTACTTGTTACAGGAACGTAATCCAATGAGAAAGAAAAAGGAGAAGAAATGGGAGGAGAAACAGTGAAAAGTATATAAAAATAATATTTATTATGATAGCTAAAAAAAATTGAGAATTATATTTGATGTTGCAAAAGATGAATATTTAATTTTTATAAAATTGGTTTTTTAGTTAAATTTGAGCTAAATAATAATCAGTCCACTTTGAGTACTCTTAGGAATGACAATTTGCCCCTATGTGGAATCCGCTCCTAATGGAGTGATTTTTTCTTTTTGAATTTAGAGGTGCGAAACAAAAAAAATCATATTGCATGCCCCCACCTTACAAGTATTACCATCCTCGCTCTGCTTATAACTGAGAAAAATCATAGAAAAAAATAGCCAGAGAAATTTGAACCTAAGATTCATTCCAACTATAACAATGACCTAAACATTACGTTAAGTGACAATTATTTAATAATCTTATGCAATTATTATATGTAGGTAAAAACCTAATATAAATAATAATAATAATAATAATAAAGTATATATATTATAATAAAAATAAATATAGTAATAATATTTTAATATACTATATAAAATTATAAGTATTAATATTATATTGATATAATTAACACTGGTTATTTCTTGATAGATAAATTAATAAGGTTTAATTTTAATTTTAAATTTATTAATAATTTTATTTAAAAATAAATGAAGCAATAAATAATTATGTGATCAAAACATATATTAATATTTGAACTCATAATATCATTTTCGTAAATTATCCAATTAAACTCAATCAGTCATGCATGACTTATATACTGAATGATATAATTTGTTGATAGACAAATTAATTATATCCAAATTTACTTTTGAGTTATTAGTTGGTAGATTTAAAAATAAATGATCCAATCACATAATAAGTGATTGAGAAATATATTAATATTTAAATTAATAATATCATTTATGTGATTAATCTAGTCAAACTCACTCAATCATATATAACTTATACCTCGAATGAAATAACTTACTAAGAAATAAATAAATTAGATTCAAACATTACTCACCTTAATTTCTATTTGCAGAGCCCACATCAGCACACCCCACTATTGTGGGTGAACCACCTGGTAATGCATACAAGCATTAATTCATTAGCAAATTGCAAAGCAAGATTCGTAATGGGGTGGAACAGGAATTGCCTTGTCACATATATATTTCCATGAAGAATTAGTCATTCGTCAAAAAGTTTTCCCATCCCTGCCACGTCCTTGCAAGGAATACCATTTCCTGTTACGGTCCCTGTTGGACCCCATTTTATCCGGGTTGGACATACTAACCCCATTTCTTATATTTATCTGCCCATGTCATATTTTGTCGGTTCCACTACCATGGAGTCGGTCTCATGTTTGGAGTTGATTTTAAACCAATTTGCGCAAAATGAATACACTGTGACACGAACAGGGAAGCCCTAAATTAAGAATCCAAGCTACAAGACACTGAAGTGTCCCAAGGCCAACACTAGGTGATAGAGAATGAAATTTGGAGACTAACACACTTGACCGTGCTCAATTCCAACTTAAAACGAAGAAGTTATGGCAGAAAAAATCAAACTTACAAAAGACGGCCAATGCCCCTAGTCAAATGGCCCGAAAATGTGATCATGCGAGATTCTTGAAAATGACTGTTAGACGAATACGAAGCTTCCCAAACTATCCCCAAAAGTTCGTCCACTTTGACATTTTGGATGGAGGTAAAAGGGTAATTAAAAGTTAAAAAAAAACCAGTATCGAAGACTCGAAGATTCAAAGACCTGAAGTCTTCGACCATCTACTCGTTCACCTTGCGTCTTCGACGGTTAACCTCCAAGTCTTCGACCTTCAAATTTGACCCGTAGTCTTCCATCTTCGAGGCTAGACCTTCGACCCTTGACCTTCAACCCTTCAACCCTTGACCTCCGACATCCAACCTTTCAACCCTTGACCTTCGACACCTTGACCTTTGACCCTCAGCCTCCGACCCGTTGACCATTGACTTTCGACCCGTTAACCATTGACCTTCGACCCTGCCACCACTTTGACCCTGCCGACACTCCAACTCTACTAACCTTTGACCCTCGCTGTTTGGCCTCATATACATGGGCTCTCTCATTGTTTGTTTACGGGACGCATTTTATTAACTGACTATTGTTAGAGATGCTTTTCAACACCTATCAGACACATGTGTTCACAAAAAAAATGAAAAAAAAACAATCACAAGCTGCCTTATTTTGTGCGCAAGCCGGCTAACCATCAGACAAAAGCTAGAATCTTATAATTAAAAATGTTGACAGTCACAATAGATAAATAAATACACAATAATGACAGTCCATCCAAATGTTGCCATCCCATAAAAAGAGGTTCTCTCCACACATTAAAAGAAGAGGAGGAAGAAAAAAAAGAGGGAGAGAAAGAAAAAGGGGGGAGGTTCTGCCAAAAAATGAAAACAACTCATCTTCCTAGTTCTCACACCCAGCTCCTTGATCTTAAAAAAAAAAAAGAGAAGAACGCCCAGATTAAGCCCATACAAATTTCCACCATTCTCCAAATACTTCGTCCCACTCTCTCCATTCTCTCCATCAATACAAAAAAAAAAAAAGACATCCTCCCTCTCTTTCACGTTTTCTACCCAAAACCCAACAAAAAAATTCTTTTTCATCTTCTCTCAACTCCAACATACCACTGCAGTCTCCAAATTAAACCCCTGCTGATTTTCAAAATTTGCACTACCAGATTTGGTGAATCTATTTTCAATTAAGTGACTATCAGCGCGCACAGGATAGCTCAAATGGAAGGCCAGTGTTGAAGTCCTATCCAAACCAAAGTCATTTCACTTTTTAGTTAATTTGTATTTGTTTATTTATTATGTGTTTAGTTTCTTTATATCTAACTTGATGTAATTCTTAGTATTTTTCTTTTTTATGTTGTTGTATATGTTGTATATATTCTATATTGTAATATGTAAAGTATTACAACATCATATTTACAAAACATTAAAAACTAAAAAAACATTTTTAGTTATTTATTTATTTGTGTTCACTACTAATTTTTCTTATTTTCAAAACAAAAAATCTAAAACAAAATGTTTTTTTAAAAAAAAACAAAAAAACCAAAATCTTAGGATTTCATTTTCCACTTCAAACAAACAAAAAACAAAATAAAACTTTTAGGATCTCATTTAAAAATTTAGGATAAATCAAAATTAATCATAACTTTAACAAATAACTTAGCTAAATAAAAAACATAGACTTTTTAGGAAAACAATAATGCCTTAACCTAGTTAAAACAGTAAAAAAACAAATAGAAACCTCCTCCTCTTAAGATAGGTACCGAAAGGACATTGTAGGAGTGTTAATCCTTCCCTACACGTAACTTACCCCGAACCTTTATCTGGTAATGTAGACCACCCACATTTTAGGTAACCAACTGTACCCCAAAAAACAGTTGGTGGCGACTCTATACATTTCATCATTTTGGTTGTAGCCTGAACATATATCGGTGATGACAGTCCCTACCTAAGTTTTTGATCGAAGACTATTTACTAGGGGTGCTACCCACCCTAGTGGGAGCGAGGTCTATCTATTACCACACTCCGCCCCCGCTTAGATGGGTAGTAAAATTTTGAAACTGTACCCTACCTATGTAAAAGCGGGGCGGGGTACCCCGTCTTATGACAGGGTTGACGGGGGGATGCTTCATCTGCCTACTCCCCGCTACCGGCTTCTATTGATGCCTCTTAAGAGAAGCTTGCGTTTTACAGGCTCCATAAAACAGTTAATAGGGATGATTTGAATCCTATCGGAGGCGAAATTAACCTATTACCGCCTCCCACCCCCGTTTAGACAGTAGATCAAAGTTTAAAATTGTACTTCATCCCATATATAGGCGAGGTAAGATATTTTGTTCTTTAATGTATCAGTGAATGAAGTTTCATGTGCCCGCATCTTGCTATCGTTTTTTGTTGGATCTGTCCATATAAATAATTTTGGCTTAAATCAAATTTCTAAATCACTTTTAACTGAACAAATTATCCAAAATGATTTAATTTTATAATAATAAAAACCATTCAAAAAAATAAAAAATCATAAACAATAATTAAATAATAATGCTTAAAATATTATAAAATTATAAAATAAAATTTATTAAAATTAGCCCGGGGCAGGGGCTCCTCGCCCTTGCCTGAGCGGGGTGTCAAGTTTAAAAATTGCACCCCGCTCCTACTTAGGTGGGGTAACCCATTCCGCATAGTGGGGACGGATCAGATAACGAGTAGGGTAGTGGGTGTAGATATTCGTTGCCCATCCCTACTATTTACAACAATGGGTCGTGTTTGAGGGTGCAAATTTATTAATTGTTTTCGTGACGGATAACGTGTTTGAAAAAAACATTGGAAAGAAAAACTATGTCTGCCAGCCACCTCTATCTCCATCTGCTGGCCACCTTCTCTCCACCTCTTTCTCTTTCTCTCTACTCTCCATCTCCATCCGCTGTTGCTGGGGCAGATCCGCCCGCACGCCCCCTAATATGGAGATCCCTTAGTAGCGATTCCGCCCATCTCCCAGAAGCTCCTCCTGCGCCACTCGCCACCCAAATCCTTCGTTGTTCGTCATCTATCTACCTTCTCTCTTTTTTTGTCTTCTATGGTGGAGCGAAGGTTATCCCGATTTTAATTCTTGTTTTTAATGTCATTAATTACTTATTAATGCATTTAAATATAAATTAAGGATTATAATTTATATTTCTTAATTAAAATCAGGAATTAGTGTTTCGTTAATTAATTAAGGAATTTGTAATTAATTCAGTCATTAGTAATTAATAAATAATTGATGAACATAATTTATATAGAGATTTTACATTTATTTTCTCCTATTTGCAGTCAGTTTCATAGTGTTCTTAGTGTTTTTATTTTGAATGAGTGTTAAATTATGTTGTTTGCTATGTTTTAATTTTTTGTAAAATTGTGTTGTGTTTTTAGTATATTTTGCAGGCAAACATAGAAGAATCGGGTGAGTTAGAGCCTAAGACGGTCTTTTCGCCTTTGTTGCAGTATAGAAGAAATGCATTTTTGTTATGACAGGCCTTTGCCTTGTCGCGACAAACGTCGACCTGTGCTCTTTTTTGTCATTTACATCTCCCCTAGAGATTTAACGTTTCCCTAAGTGGTCAACCAAAATGCGTCCTCTTATTTTTCTTCCATTTTTGGAGTAGCAAAGGCGTTTTATATATAGAAGAAGCCATGAGAGATGGGAAAAAAAGAAAGGAATTGAAGAAATTCCCTTAATCCATCCATCATTGCAAAGTGATCCTAGACTGTTCGTTCCTGAAGGTTATTGAAGATTCAAGATTCAAGATTGGAGGATTTATTCTTTGTGACAGAAAGAGTGGTTTTTCCCCTTCTCAATTTCTCAATCCACTTGTAAGAGCAATTCAAATGACTATTTGTTATTATTCATTATGAGTGAGTAGTCTCTTCCCGCCTAGGGATAGGGAATAGCCCAATTCCAATCGTTTGTTCCATGAATTTTTAATGTAATTTTTTTATAAAATTTCTATTGCCTAATTTCATCCTAGCGTTTTTATGTATGTTTGTTGAATGTGAGACTTGTATTTGAGCAAATTGTTAGAAATTAAATTAAGGACCAAAAAGTGATGTCTGATTATATAAACCCTAGGATTGAAACTTAAGCACAGCAGTCACGAAAGTAGTCTGCCAACCTAAGGGGATCCATGAGTACCATAGTCCATTAAAGGGTCATATCTTGTCTCAATGTACCGCGAGAGTAGGCCGTTGCAAGGTTTCAGCACACCGTTAGTCACGTGAAAAGCGGCTAACGGTCAATTTAGGATCGTTCACCCTCATAGCCATGAAAATTGCATGTTAAAATAATTTTAAAATTTGAAAAAATGATTGGGCATCGGCGCAAACCAATTCCCTGGTGTTTTTATCCTTGAATTATTTATCTTAATTTTATCATTTAAATATTTTAATTATTCAAAACAAACTCTCGATAGCTTAGACATTTGGTTCGTTCTATTTTTGAGGATTTCTATCTTGTTCATGTGGGATCAACCTGTACTTCGTGGCTAGTTACCGCTACGCCGTCCTATTGCGGTTTTAGGTGAATTTAGCACCCATCAAATTTTGGCACCGTTGATTAGGTCTCCGAATGGGTAGAGGCAATTGCAGCCCCAACTAATGATGCCAAAGTTGTACGAAAGATGTTTTATAGGTGATATTTCCACGTTTCGGTATCCCACGAGTTATCATCAGCGATGGCAGTTCACATTTCACATGTCGCCAAACCGAGGCACTCTTGCGAAAGTATTTGGTCCAACACCGAGTTGCTCTTGCTTATCACCCACAAAATAGTGGGCAAGTTGAGGTATCTAACCGACAAATCAAGGTAATAGTGGAGAAGATTGTCTCTCGCTCTCAAAAGGATTGGTCTCATAAGCTGCATGACACTCTATGGGCGTCCCGTACAGCTTTCAAGACTCCGTTGGGTATGTCTCCCTACTGGATCGTTTATGGGAAGTCTTACCACTTTCCAGTAGCGTTGGAACATCGTGCATATTGGGCGATCAAAGCCCTCAATTTTGATTGTAACGCTGCAGGTGCGCAGAGGCTACTACAACTTCACGAGCTTGATGAGATCCGTCTTGACTCGTATGAACATACGAAGATATATAAGGAACGTACCAAGAAGTGGCATGATCGGCATATTCAGCAACAAGAGATTCTCTTCACCTCTTTCTCTTTCTCTCTGCTCTCTCCATCTCTCCATCCGCCCTCACGCCCCCTATTCTGGAGATCCCTTGGCAGCGATTCCGCCCATCTCCCAGAACCTCCTTTACCGCCACTTGCCGCCTAATCCTTCGTTGTTCATTATCTATCTACTTTCTCTCTTTTCTGATCTTCTATGGCGGAGCGAAGGTTCTTCCGATTTTAATTCTTGTTTTTAATGTCATTAATTACTGATTAATATGCATTTAAATACAAATTAATGATTATAATTTATATTTCTTAATTAAAATCAGGATTTAGTATTTCATTAATTAATTAAGGAATTAGTAATTAATTCAGTCATTAGTAATTAATAAGTAATAAAATCATAAATTAGTATGTCGTTAATGACATTAGTAATTAAAATTTGAAATTAGTAAGGAATATAATTAAGGAATTTATATTCCTTAATTATGAATTAATATTTCTGATGGTGAATTAAAATGTTGGGAATTAAATTTCCTCAATGCATTAATTATTGTCATTACAATTTTGTAATGCACTAATTAAGGATTAACTGCAATAATGTCATTATAATTACAAATTAAAATTTCATTTTGAGAATTAGAGTACTAATTTCTAAACTGAAACGATAATTAAAGATTCAATTTGGGAATTAAAGTATTAATTTTCGAACCAAAGCGAGAATTAAAGTTTCGGTTCGGAAATTAAAACACTAATTCTCGAATTGAACGCTTCAGTTAAAAAATTAAAGCATTAATTTCTGAACTAAAATGAAAATTAAAGTTTCGGTTTAGAAATTAAAGCACTAATTTTCGAACCAAAGTGAGAATTAAAGCTTCAGTTTGAAAATTAAAATTCTAAAAAGTCTCAACCGAAACTTTAATTCTTGTATCATGAATTAAAATGTCATTAATTATTAATTATTACATTTAAATATAAATTAATGATTATAATTTATATAATTTTATTAGAATCGGTAATTGTTATTTCGTTAATTAATTAGGTCATTAGTAATGAGAATAAGTAGTTCATTAATGCCATTAGTAATTATAATAGGAATTAGTAATTAATTACAAATATAATTAAGAAATTTATATTCTTGAATTATGAGTTAATATTTTTTATCGGAATTTAAATCCGTTAATTAAATTTCATTAAAGTATTAATTATAATTTTGTTATTGCACTAATTAAAATGTCATTAATTATTAATTATTGTATTTAATACAAAATTAAAGATTATAAAATCCATTGAAATCGGGAAATAAAATTTCATGCTTAGGCCAAGCTTTAGTTGGAAAAAGGGAGAGGGGGAGATCAAATCTTTAAATTTCAAATCTGGTCCGTAGAACTTGATGTGTTAAAAAAAGAGCACTTAGTGTTTTCGCAGTCATGCTGGAAGCCTCATTGGAGTGACATGTTGAAATGACATGTAAATCCAATTCCTAGAAAAATTATCCGATCAAAAATATTAATCCTAGTATATAAAAGCTTTTTACTGTTTTTTATTAAATACAATTTATGAAAAAAGTTAAATCTTACTATATAGAAATATTGTAAAAGATTCTAAAATTATTAAATTCAATAAAAAAGATATTTATTTAAAATTATACAAAATTAAAATTAAATCAAATTCTGTATCAACTTTTGATATCAGTTTTACATTAGATTCTATTATTTAATTCAATTGTGTGTTCATTATTAATTTAAATTATATGAATACTTCATCTTAATTTTTAAGTGTATTTTTTTATTTTATATCATTTCAAATATTTACATATAAAATTATAGCGAATATGTATTTTTTGAATATAATAAATTTTGTAATTTAAAAAAATATTAAATTCATTCGATAAATTATGTTTAATAAGAAAAAATGTGGGTCATGAAAAAGGTATTAAAGAAATAAATTAATGAAATGTTTCCGTCTCTTTCTATCTATGTTGTCGCAGAACATGGATTGAGATTAAATTAGCCTATCATTAGTGCTTAATGATTGAGAGCAATTGCTAGTGTGGCAACAGAGTAAGTACAACACCACCATGGTCCATGTTTATGTTTAGTCATTTCGATGCCACAGTTCGAATCAGTGAGGCAAGAGATTATTGAACGCAATACATATCTCAATTACTTCCACCTATGGCTCTTGGTTGTCTTTATGTAATGATTTGGTTAAGAACTCTCTTTGATAGCCGGAAGTAATCAAAAAAAAAAAAGTTTCGGGTTGTGATCTAAAAATTTACTTCGGTTCGAGACGGAAATTATATGTCAAATTGAAGTTCGATTCCTTGAGTTTATTTAGTTTTTATGGACTTTGATTTGAAAAATAAAACTTTAATTCAAACCAAAGTTTTATTTCTTGAACCGAAATAGAAATATAACTTTAGTTTGAGCACTGGAGTTTTATTTTTCAGGTTCAATTCGGATTTTTTGAACTTCGATTCAAGAAATAGTACTTCAATTCGAACTGAATTTCAAAGAAACCAAATTAAACTCGAATTAAAATTTTATTTTTTGAACCGAAGTTCATGAAAACCGAATTAAACTTGAACCAAAGTCTTATATCTCGAAGCGAAGTTCATCACAACTGAATTAAATTTGAACTGAAATTCTATTTCTCGAACCAAAGTTTTATTTATGATGTCGTTTCAAAATTCTTTTAATCCCAAATGCAATAACTAATAGAAATATAACTCTTTCTATTACAGAAATTTTTTTCTCAAACCAAAGTTCTATTTCTCGATTCAAAGTTTCATATATGAGGTTGTTTCCAACCATAGTAGTTGAAGAAACATGCTAATATCCACGTTTGCTTCCCCACCAGGCATACAAAAAGGACTCAAGGAGCACGTTGATGGACACATCATATGCCACGTCGATCCAGTAGATGAACCCGATCGACCCTTCCAATCCCATTTTTATGTGGCTTCATTTGTTCATTCTGTAAATTTTAAATTTGAAGAAAAAAATTAATCCGTTTGTACATTCTGGCCAATTGACTAATATAATATTCTTTTAATCCCAAATGCAATAATTCTAGCGAATTGCACTAAAATAATTATTTAATATTATGCAATAACTAATATTTAGTGTGGGTGTATTAATCCTATAGATATGTCTGTAAATTCACTATAATATTAAATAATTATTTTAAAATCTATATTATAAGATGAGTGTAATTATAATTTTAATGGGTATGAATATTCCTCCCATAAATAAATAATAACTAATTAAATTTAATGCGTCTAATTATTTAGAATTTAATATAAATTTAACTAATTGATTAGACCGTGTATGCTACAATTGATTAAAAGCGTAGACCTTGTTTTCTTATAAATTGATTTCATTTATATACATGTATATATATTATAGCCCCAAATCACCATGCTTGTCGTAATCCAACCAATTAAAAGATACCAACTAGTGTCTCATTCCTCATTAAAACTCGTACTCAGCATTAAAATTTGAAATAACAAAAAATTAGCGGATCCATCCAAGTGGAATGTGACAATTAACCCAATAACATCAACCTTGTCATCCTCAAAACTCAAAACCATGTGAGATATGTATGTGTGGCCCCCACGCACGTTCTCTCTGACAATTCAATTGAATATTGGATTGATCGCATGATGGCAATGGGCCTCCTCCCATCCATCGTAGCCTGAAGTGCGGGGTAATATTAAATCGGATTGTTTGTTTGTTTCGTTGTTTTAAATAAGCATATTAGATTCCATCGGAGACAGATTTGGTCCCCAAATAGCATGGTCAGCCTTCCAACCTCCCATTTTAGTTCCACACATTTCCTGCACTCAGTTTTTTTTGTTGTTAAATATATCAATCGATAAAATAAAACAAATACTATAGTCTATATGAGATTCCATCGGAGATAGATTTGGCAGGGCGGCTTCAGGAAATATTTGTAAGGTGTTTAATATTTATTATAAAATTTAAATATAACATTAAATTTAAATAATTAACTATATAATTAATAAAAAATAATCGATTACAAGTAAGAAAAGTTCTTGATTAATTTTTTTTAAAATCGTTTTAGTTTCTCTCTCAAACAAGCCTTTTTTGGCAATAGATACGACAAGCATGATGATTAATATTTTACATACATCCAATACAACTTAAAGTTCTAGTTTAAATTAATATTTTATATATTCCATTTAATATATAATATGTTATATTATATATATATATCAATAGATTGTATTTTAAATTTAATGTAATAATTTATTTTTATTAAAAATAATTATATAATTTTTTATTATATTTATTTTTTAAAAAAATGAGGGTATGCAGCTGCACACCCTCACTCCAATGTAAAGCCGCCCCTGCAAAACAGCATGGACAGCCTCCCCACCTCCCATTTTAGTTTCACACCTTTCCTTAGGTTATGTTTTTTTAAAACTATATATATCAATCATTAAAATAAAACAAAAGTTATTACATTCTTAACATTAATACTATTATTACTAAAATATTTTACTATTTATATTTATAATAGTTAAAATAAAATACATATTTATAACTTAGTACTTATAGCTCGTTTGTCTCATGAAAATAAATTTGAGAGGAATAAAATATGTAAGGAAATAAGATCGACACAAATAAGATTACAATGGCATTCATTGAAGTCTCAAAGAGCAACAAGTTCCAATAGTTTATACTATACTTGGAGGATCAATAATCACTTATAGGTAGTATCTAATAATTTAGTCTAGGAGATGGTTCTCGTATTTGGTTTTGACATGAAGTTTGAAGCTACAAGATATCTTTACAAATCGTTTCCTAACTTCGTTTGCAAAAGTTGCCAACACTGTAGCACAATGTGTGGATCTTTTAACCCAAATCATGGATGGGATTGAAATCTATAGTTTTAACATAGGTTATATATATGGATCTAACATTTGTTGTAGTTTCAAATTAAAATAAGTTTAAGAACCGGAGAATTTTAGACTAGTTGAGTTGCTTGGATCAAACATAAGCATCATATGTGTTTATTATATGTAGTCTTTTGTTGGATTTAGTTTTTTATTTATCGATAAAGCATGTTTGGATTAACATCCTTGGATCTGTCTTCTCATAATTGAATAAGGTTTCTCGAATTGGTGCTAATGATGTCATTTTAGAGTTTCCCGTTTTCATATAGTATTTTTGGATGGTGGTTGTCAAATGAGCTTCTTAGAGTGAAGACTATCGGATTAGAGTAGCGAGTTTCATATTCATCTTTGTTGGATTAGATAGCACATAATTGGATTTGGTTATATAGTACTAACATTAATTACTAATTTGGAAATAAGCTTGTTAAGTATTCTCAATGACTACCATCTCCTTGTTGTCTACCTTTTATATTTATTTACTTTGAAAATTAGAGATAATAATTGTATTAGAAACATTTAATATGATAGTTGTATGTTTTTAGTATAGTCATTTGATCTACTTGCCTATATTCATTGTATCTTACGAGAAATGATGTGTCCAATTTAAGGCATTGTTTAAATCTTAAGATATTTGAGATATTGTCGATGACTGTTTTATTGATCTTAAATTGGAGCAAGAAGGATAAAAGGATTTGTATCTTCTTTATCAAAGATTTGATAATATAACATTCAAGAAGGTCCCAAAAGCATTGACTAGTAAGGTAGTTTAGGTTACGCAAAGTCCTTAAAGGTGTTAATTATGTAAAGAGAATTCACCTTCAATCACTAAGGGTAGAATTTGAAAGTGCCCATATGAAAGTGGATGAGAAAGTGCCTTGGTCAACACTTTTGAACACTTTGCTCAACGTATTCCAGATCATTGTGCTCATCGATGCTTCCGCAACTTTTTAAAACGTAGATTCATCAAATCCTTGATATAGAATGTACAATACTTTCTTATCCTTTTTTTTGTTAGTATCTGAGAGTGGCTTCTTGCTCCAGTATGGGATTGAGGAAATCGTTGTTTATAATATCCCATTATCCCAAATATTTTGTGATCTAAATAATGCTTTTGTAATTCTCTCTCTTTAATTGGGGAAATTAGAATTGCACCATGTTATAAGTCATAGGTATAAACTAGAGATCTAATATGGCTATGATACTAAAGGTTGGAGTTAGAGATTTTTGAACTTAATTCTGAAAGCAATACACATGAGAGAGGAGAATTTTTTAACATAACACTCAAATTTTAATTTCAATCTCTTACACTAGATTTAAATAGCAATAGAACAATGAATACTACATTGAAAATGACAAAATCAAAAGACAAAATGTCTGTAATAAAGATCCCTATTTTCAACCAAGCATGAGGGAAAAATGAGTAGCCACTGTAATTAATTGTGTGTACAATAATTATGTTTTATTTCTAAAATCGAATGCACCGTAGATGAAGAGATGAAAGACATAATGATCAAATCATTCTGATGACTAAGTTAACTCCAAGAATGAGCTTCCATCTCAGAATATTTTCTATCCTAGAAGTGAAATACATCCTATGATAAATAACTTTATTCGACAAAACTCCAATATGATACACCACAATTTGAATATGAGATTCTTTCATTCGATAACCTTCTGATGAATCATTACTCCTCCAAAAAACAATTATCATCTGATAAAAATGTCAATCTGAAAATGATGCTATTCTAATAAATGCTAGCTCGAGGATCTAAATCCAAACTAAGAAACCTTTATCTTCGAGAACCATCAAACACATCCAACACTATTGTGTGCATCCAACATTAAATAAAACTCCAATAACAAAACATCTAACAAGAAAATTCGTTGACAATCTATATATGACAAACTCTTCCCTATAAAGATAACTCATGGTCTAAGATACTCCATCGACCAACAACTGTCAACTTCTTTCACTTATTTTAATTTAAAACTTCAACACGATCATCTACACAATAGATCTACAACCCAACCACAGATCAAAATGTTGATAACATTGATGTCAAAGCTTCACTCCACAAAGAATAGCACTCCCAAATCCCACTACCACTGCACACAATTTGTCGAGTCATGGATCTACATAACATGAAAGCTCCTTTTATAGGTCTGCAAGGGGCAAGTCCTTGATTGGATATTTATATCTCATGAAATACACAAAGTATTGCATGGTATAATTTCTCTGATTTGAATTAAATTTATTTTTATTTTTTTAAATCAGAGTTTCATTTAAGTATAGTAAAATACTGTTATAGTTACTGTAAATTAGTGTACAGATTTAATTATAGTGAAATACTGCTAAAGTTATCTAACCTGTTAAAAACAGATTTAACTATTTAGGTTAGCTGTACATTAGCGTTTGTGGTCAAGACAAGTATGTTGATGTTGAGAGAGGAAGGTTTAGATTTCGGTTAGTTGTTAATAATTAATGCTGGTATATTTTGTTTTAATTTATAATTTTTTTTATAAGGTTATTTTAGCTAAAACAAAATTTTGATTTCAAACAAAACAAGAAATGCTAATCTCATGTTTCATTTCCATGGACCCGGACGTGAGAGCTCTGACGAGAATTCAGTCACGTTTCACGCCCATGAACGATTTAATTTGAAGATTTTTTATCTTTCTCTTTTCCTTTATCTTAATAATATTTAGGCTCTTAAAAATATATATTAATAAATTTTTTTATTTATTTTATTTGAGAGAAAGTAGTGTGGGGGCGCGGTGTGTGAAGGCTAGGAATCGCCTTTAATAATTTGCAGTATAAGATGTAGATGCAGAGCACTCAGAACCACAGGAAAACAAAAGCGGCAAAAATGGCTTCTTCCAAAGCTTTATTGGTTGCTCTGCTTCTTTGTTCTTCTGTGGATTTGCTAATTAGGCCTGCAGCATCTGCAGAAAATGAGGAGACCGATAAGGATCCAGGCCTCCTCATGAACTTCTACTCGGACTCGTGCCCTCAAGCCGAAGAAATCATCAGAGAGCAAGTCAAGCTCCTCTACAAACGCCACAAAAACACCGCCTTCTCTTGGCTCAGAAACATCTTCCACGACTGCGCTGTCCAGGCAACTTTTCTTTTTTGTTTTTCAAATATACTTTTGTGTGATGTGAAAAATCGGCTCTAAATCTGATGTCTATTTTTGTCTCCCTGGTGTGCCGTTTTGTGATTAGTCGTGTGATGCTTCGCTGCTTCTGGATTCTACGAGGAGGAGCTTGTCCGAGAAAGAGACGGACAGGAGTTTTGGGCTGAGGAACTTCAGATACCTCGATTCCATCAAAGAGGCCGTGGAGAGGGAGTGCCCCGGTGTCGTCTCCTGCGCAGACATCCTCGTACTCTCTGCTAGAGACGGCATTGTCTCTGTACGTACTCTTCTTACATACATACATACATTCACCCATCATAAAATAAATAAGGTGATGAGAAGTAGCACACACTGACTCACACATATGTAGATCTGGCATTTCTTGACCTATTATTATACTCCTCATCACTTTTGAATAAAAAGAAAAAATAAAAACAAGTTTGGTTTGATTGGTTGTTTGTGTGTGTCTCCGTGAGTGTATTTTTTTTTCTTTTTTTGACAAACTGAGTTGATTATCGCAGCTAGGAGGGCCGTACATTCCTATGAGAACTGGGAGGAGAGACGGCAGGAAGAGCCGTGCGGAGGTAGTGGAGCAGTATCTGCCGGACCACAACGAGAGCATCTCCGTCGTCCTCGATCGCTTCGCCGCCATGGGCATCGACACCCCCGGCGTTGTCGCCTTGCTTGGTACATATTCCTCTTTTTTCAGTGACTGCTTTGTTTTTATTCTTGAAAAATAAAATTTTACTTTCACCTTCTGTATAATATAATATATTATTATTATTATTATTCTTTTTTTTTTTCTCAATTATTTTAATACAAATAAAAATAAAATATATTAAAGTTAATATTAAAAAATTCATTCAAAAATACATATTATTGAATTTGAATTTGCTCTTACTAAAGTAAAAAAAAGAGAAGCCACAATCTTATTTCAGTCATGATGTGTAGCGATTGTGATTCTGGTTATAATACGGGATTTATCCCGTTATTTGTTTTATTATAAATTGAAATTAAAGGCGTTCCTATTTTATATGCAATGATGCAAATGCAACTTGGTTTTATTTAATAAAAATAAATTTTTATCGGTGAAGTTAATTTGTTTTAGTATTAAAAAAAACAATTAAAATCTAATCTACGTTAGCGAAACTACGGTCATTGTACAAAATTGGCCGCGGGTTAAAATGTCAATGGCCTGCGTGCGGACACATCTGACATTATCTTGTATCACTGTCGGCGCATGTGAAGTTTGACTAACTCCTCGTCCTCGATACTCGATAGATGTTTTTTTTTTTAAAACAAAAATGTCCCTGTATAATTTGTTCGGTTTAACCGATGTGGTGGGACGACGGGACAGGGGCTCACAGTGTGGGTAGAACCCATTGCGTGAAGCTGGTGCACCGGCTCTACCCGGAGGTGGCACCGGAGCTGAACCCGGACCACGTGGAGCATATGCTGCACAAATGCCCCGATGCGATACCTGACCCCAAGGCCGTCCAGTACGTGAGGAACGACCGTGGCACGCCCATGGTGCTAGACAACAACTACTACCGGAACATCCTTAACAACAAGGGCTTGCTCATTGTCGACCACCAGCTCGCCACCGATAAACGGACCAAGCCGTACGTTAAAAAAATGGCCAAGAGCCAAGACTACTTCTTCGCCCAGTTTTCCAAGGCCATCACGCTCCTCTCCGAGAACAACCCCCTCACTGGCTCTAAGGGTGAGATCAGGAGGCAGTGCAATGTCGCCAACAAACACTAGGGAGAAGAAGAGAAGCTCGATCAGAGCTGCGCTCTGCTGGGACTGCTGGGTTTGTTGTTCCAAGTCTCCTTCCAGGAATAAGATCGTGACTTCTCTTTTTGATGTGGGTTTGTTAGTTGTTCATTTTAATGTGCCTGTCCCGCTGTCCGTACGGCTGGACTAGTAGCTATGTTGTTATCGTTCCTCTTCATTTATTTTCACTGTGTGCGCTTGGGTATCATGTTAAATGTACGTATACATGAGTGCTATTATGGATCAGGAATGGGTGGATGCTTGATGGTGTGCTCGTGCTATTATCGTTCTGAGTCCCGCGTGTAGTTTTCAATTGAGTGATTTAATGAGTGTGAGGACCGGTCCATGGGCAAAGTGTAATAAGTTGAGCTCTGCGTTCGTACTGGTTTTGCATCATTATTATCTTTTCATTTTTGATTCGTTTTTTTCGATTATAAAAAATATAAAATTAAAAACAATAAAATGTTATAAAAAATGAAAATAAATTTTTATTGTTTTTAATTTTAATTTTTTTTATTCAGCATGAATTTGTTACTTTCGAATAAGGATCGACCGGGTAGTTTTTTCGGATCTAGAGAGATAAAGACTCTTCATTTAAAAGTTACTCTGAATAGTAGTGACTTTTTATTTAATTTTATAATTTTATAATTTTTTTATTTTCTTAAAGATAATTGTTGGAATTAAAAGTATGAATAAGTAAAAATATTATTTAAATATAAAAATAAAATAAAAATTCCCTTGGAATTATTTTAGGAAAAGGTTTTGAGTATGACCGATTTTTTTTTTTTTTAAATTTTAAACAGTTTTTTCTAATTAAAATATAATTACAGTCGGACCTGCTGCATTTAGTACTCAACACACTCAGTTTGATTCGACTCACTCACGGTCTCGACCCGCTTCATTATTATTTTTACTTTCAAACAAGGGGATTTTATATGTGTGTGTGTGTGTATATATATATGTATATATATATATATATAATTTGGAAATATATATGTCCTACCCCACGAGCGACCTCAATAATTCTATAGTTTGAAAGCATATTTGAATTGCCAACTAGAAAATGTGCGAATAGACACTTTTAAAATGGCTACTACAGGTGTAAAATGGCCCTGTACGTTGTGGGATGGATTTAAATGCGTCTGTCTGCCTGTAATTTTTATGAGCCGATTATATTTCGGCCCGTATATGGGCCAGTTAAACTCACGAGCAGCCAACTTTATATAATGTCTTGGATAGGCACGATGTAAATAAATATGGAATTAATATGGTTCACTTCGCTATTAATAACCTCATTTGATATATCTTTATTAGTGTTACCCGGACTCATTTGATAACTGTATACCAATCATAATGTATCAATTTCTTAAAATTTTAAACCAAATAAATTAAGTTAATTTTAAAAATATATATATTTTCAGCTTATACGAATCAGTTCGGTTTTTTTACCACCCACCCATAGCACAAACACATTGAAAACCTTGCGGATAATCAAATCACACAATTAACTATAGAGATTTTTTTTTCTTCTAGACATGCAACTATCGTCGATTCGTAAATGTATAATAATAATAATGCAACAATCTGGAAACTTGATTCTCTTGCCAATTTTGTTCTCATCGGGTATGCATCAGCCACATATTTCGACAGCAGTCAAATCATATATATACATGTGTGTCTCTCTCTCTCTCTCTCTCTCTCTCTCTCTCTCTCTCTATATATATATATATATATATATAATTAGAATCAAATAATAGGGAAAAAAGAATGCCAGACGGGTCACGGACCGAAAGTTAGAGAGAACACTGTCGTCAATGAGTATGGCCTGAATCGCCTGATGATAGATGAGGTTGCCGTAGGGTGTGCATGGTCAGGAAAGGTTAATTCATTATCGGGTTAACGGGTGACTTTTTTTTTTACTTTTTATCCGTAAGTTTATTAAATTTTTAGCGAGTACAAGGATATGATAGTTTAAATAAGTATCAATCGCTATACATAGAAAAATTTGCGTATAAAATATAAAGTAATTATAATTAAAAATATACTATTTTATTTATTAACTATTTATAATTACACTAAGGACCATCACCTTTTTGCAGGGTCTTGGGGCCTCCAAATTTGAGGTGCCTCCAAAAATTACCATCCATCCTTCTTAAATTAAATCAATTGTCGATCTCCTCTACCAAAGTCTAGATTAGACACTAGTGTCTAGGCTCATATTTAATTATTACTGTGGTGAGTGTTACTTACCGACTGAAGGAAGGCCCCTACATACATGGGCTAGGCATGGGCTTTCAAAAATATATATTTAATGAATGCTTTTTTAATTGAATATCATCATCTCTTTAATGTTCTTATTCAGTCTTCACTACTAGATAGAGTCCCACATTCTCACACATTTGAATCAATCGAGAGGAGAGGATCACAGGTGGGTTGTTGAAATTGGGATAGGGACGAAAGATCGCATCACGTAAGACGATCACAGGTGGGTTGTTGAAATTGGGATAGGGACGAAAGATCGCATCACGTAAGACGATTTATAATCCGCAGGCTTGCCGCTCTCGTAGCACCGGCGCTACTGCCCGGTGATCCAATGGCATGTTCGTTTTCCTAGCCTTCACTCTATCTTTTTTCTCTAATTTGTTCTTGAATCAAAGGTAAGAAATTGATATTAGTTTCTCTAGTTCTCTTTAATCTCTCAAGTCTTGATGTGTCTTTTGCAGCAAAATAGTTGTGTGCTTATTAGTTTATCAAAGCATTATAGGTATTTATAGCAGGCTTGAATATCTTATAAGCCTCTATTCATCCATCAATTGCAATATGATCACAAAAAAAATTGTAGGATAATATCAATATTATCATAGTGTTGAGATTTTGAGACTAGCCTTCTTGATGATTTTCTGAAAACAAGTTTTATGTTTATTATATTCATGAATAAACTTTTTTTATAAGTATTATCCATGAATAAACTCATCACTATGATCCTTCTCATCTTCCAACGAAGAAGCTTCTTACCAAAACTCTCAGCGTTTCACAATGGAGGAAACAATAGTCTAATGTCTAATAGATATATAATAGGATTTACTTTATTTTTATGATGGGGTGTAGCGGGTTAGGTTAGTCGCGGGTTTCCGTCAACCGATCTAACCCGCCATAAAATAAAATTTTCAATCGATCCACTCTTTTATACAATTTTTATTCGCGGGTAGCGAATAAATGTACACTCTTAGAAGTTAGCACACTGCCGTTGCCAATGTTGATGGAAAGCCGATGGATTGCCGCCGGTGAGGATGGACCATCGCTATTATTGATGAAGATGGAAAGTGGATGGCCTATCACTAGTGAGGATGGCTAGTCATCGTCGCCAGAAAGATGGAGGTAGAAAGAGCAAAGGTCGAGAGGGAGAGTCGAAAGACTAGGTTTGGTGCCGTTTAGGTCAATGGACGATGCGTTGAAGTGTGGGAGTGGGACTAGGAGTCTATTCTCAGAAGTCAGATCTGGGAAGCGAGACTGTGGGAACGACCCAATAGGAGGGACAGACGAAATCTAGATCTAGGGTTTGCCGATTAGAGATTAGGGAAAGGGAATGAGGAAATGAGATTTGCGGACTGCGGACTGAACTTGAGTGAGTGAGTGACATTATTTACATAAATATTCTGGCCCATGAGTAAGCTTGTACTTGCATGAGCTTAGCTTGTATAGATCGTAGCTTGTCGGGACAAATTTGTTTAAACTCTTACTCAAAAGAGGCCTTATTTTTGATGGCTTAACCTACATAAACTGCAGATTAGCATGTAAAGTCCACAGACTTGTGGCCCATTTTACACCCTACTAGCCACATCAAAAATAACGTCAATTTTAAAAGGCTTTCTATTATCTATAAATAGAGAACAAAATGTCAAAAATAAGCTAGGCTCTTCATTTTACTCTTCATATTTACAAATTGCTACAGTAAATATTCACAAATAAAAAATCACTATTTATTTAATTTTTACATAATATTACATTATTTACTATTATTTCTCTCTCCTCTCCTACTTTCGATCACTGGTTTACCTCCTCCTTCTAGTCACTGTCATTGTTGCCACCACCTCCATCCGATTTGCTGCTCTGCTGCCTCTTCCCCCCAATGCCTCCTCTGTCGCCGCTGCCTCCCTCTGGTCTTGCTTCCTTTGCGATCTATGGTTGGATTTTGTATGGTTCCAATGAGAAGAGGGGAGGATTTGGGATTTAGGAGAGAGAGAGAGAGAGACTATATTGAGAAAATAAAAAATTATTATTTTTTAAAAATAAAACTAATTTAAAAATTATTATTGAAGTAAAAGTTAAAAAATAATTATTTATATATAAACAATTATCTATGAAGATAATTTGATGAGTTAGAAAAGGGTGCACATGGGTAATATTTAGAGGGATGTTGTGTTAAATAATAATAATAGCAGGGTAAAGTGGAAAATAAACCCAATTTGTTAGGAATATTGTGATAAGAGTGTTCGATTATTCCCTCATGGTAGCAATGTTACATTGCATCATAAGTGGGTGCAATTGTTGGCGCTACAATACTTCTGCTATTACCACGACAGGAGTGACTTCTGTATTCTTGTTTCTTACATTTATCCACCTACAAATTATGATACTCTTAAGACTTTTGTTGTACTGCTTGGACAGACCAACCTGCCTTTCTTGTTTTATCGATATAGGATTTTACCTTTATCTATCCCATGTTCCTCCTACTGTGGACGGATCAGCCAGTTGATCATGTCAATCATATAGTCCAACATCACTGTTTCATTTTATATTTCCCTTTGGAGGAAGAATATTTGAGATTAGTACTAGCTAGTCTGACTTTGAGGGGAAGGTTATATATGATACTCTAAGCCTTATCCGTTGTGCAAGGTGGCTTGAACAGACCAATCTGCCTTTCTTATTTTATCAATATTGGGTTTTATATATCCCAGATCAGCTACATGATCATGTCAATAATGTGGTCGTACGTCATTGTTTCGTTTTTATATTCCCTGTATAGGGGCTGGAGGGTAGATATGATACCCTACTTTTCGATAGGCCAAGAGAACCAATTCTTTAGAGACTGGGAAAAAAAATCCTCAAAAAACAAAACAAAACAGAAAGGCTTCAATCTACTTATCAAAATCTCTGCCACATAAGGATGCAATAAAAGACTAGACAATGAAAGGTCAGCATTGATAATCTTGGTTATCTCTGATTAAACTCAAAGAATAATGCAGAATCTCATCTCAGCAATAGATCAATACAACAATTTCCTTGTGTGAATATCATAATTCTAAATAACAATAAAAAAGAAAGGAAGAATCATCAAGAAGAATAAGTTAACTGGATATTGGCTATTTCCAATGTCAACCCTCCGCCAGGGCTTCAATTCCAAGCAATCAGAAGTAGTGGCAGCTAGCCACTTACATGCCAAAACTGCTCTTTCAATGAACTTAAAAAGATACTGAAAACTGATCTCAAGGAAAAGGAATAAAGGGCAGATGAATCTGATTCAGCACTACTGTGCTCCGGCCCGTGTGGCTGGCTAGCTTGACGAGGACTAAAGTATTTTTACTGGTTGGATGCCACTTCTCATCATTGCACAGAACTCCTCGTAATTTATCCTCCCATCCTATGGGTTATGCAAGCATATCAGCACCGACATACAATAGACAATACAGTTAGTGATATTTCAAAAGCAACTAAACTTACATTATCTGTATCAACCTCAGAAATTATTTCACGGATGGATGACTCGTCCCCAATTCTATGTTCTACCATGGCATTCTCCAGTTCATCTCTTGTAATATATCTGTCATGACATCCATAAGCATGAAAATTTACAATCACAAGTCAACAATATAAATTTGCTACTATATTTAAACAAGTAGACTCACCCGCTGCTATCCTTATCAAAATACTGGAATGCTTTGTAAAGATTTTCATTACTTTCAAGTTTGTGTCTGTGCATGGTAGCAGTGATAAATTCAATATAGTCAATGGTTCCATTCCCGTCTACATCAGCCTGAAATGTGCAATATATAAATATAACTATTGAAAAACGGGGAAGTTGAAAGTGTGTAACATGGCTTATGTTGTATGCTTGGATCCCCTAGTAACACAAATAACTCACAGCATCCATAAGCTGCTTGACTTCTGCCTCAGAGAGTCTTGACCCTAGTCGCGCCAATCCACTCTTCAATTCCTCATAAGTGATTGTACCACTTTTGTCAGTATCTATGTTTGTGAACATCATTTTAAGACCTTTAATTTCTTCTTCGGACAGATTTTCCGCAATGACCTGCACAGTTAGGTGTGATGCACAGGCATTAATTCTCTCGGCCGATGATTGACAGTTTTAAAATAGGTTATCAGAATTTCTTTAGCCTCAAGAATAATACATTTTAATATGGCCTATATAAACTAACTTCACCTTCAAGGCAAGTTTTTTCAGCTTGTTCATCGCTCTGAATTGTTTCATCCTAGAAAGTACTGCACTATCTATTGGCTTGTCTGAAGCTTCCCCACCTTCCCTCAGCCATGGATGCTCTTACCAAAGAGAGGAAGAAAATGTCAGCTAATGAAATCAATAAAATGAGATCATGCGTGCAAAAGCAATTTCAGCAAGATGAAATGAGCTTCCCCCATTTGCATTATTATCAGAAACCCCACTAAATCAAACCATGAAACCAACTTCTGAAAACTAGTACAAGCAACATGCACTTTTAGGCACACTTCAGATGTGTGCAAGATAGCAATGAATGAGAACTCACACCATAGAAAAGTGGACCACATGTATCATGGCAAAAATCCAACATTAATGGTTTGCTCAAGCTAAAAAAGGAAAATAAGAAACATACCAAGAACTTGTGCAGAAGTGATCCTTTTCTCGGGGTCCTGTGTCAGCATCTTCTTGACTAGATCTTTGGCACCAGCAGATATGGATGGCCATGGATGAGTTTCAAAGTCAATTTTTCCTTCCAGTATGACATTAAATATATCCCTCTCATTCTCTGCAGTTAATAAATTTTATCCCAAATAAGTCAATAAGACTAGGAAAACCAAATACTAGACCCTTTAGCAAGAATCCCAATTTGGAGTCGGAATCATGTGTCAGCATGTGGATCATAGATGATATTTTTTTTATATCAATCATCAACATCCTGCTGACAATCCAGATGAAATCATTTTCATTACCCCTTCAGCAAGCACTAGTAGACTTGTAACTTTACCAGCCCAAAATGGAGGAACACCACTCAGCAAGATGTACAAAATAATTCCAGCGCTCCAAATGTCTATTTCTTTTCCATATCTACGTCCTAGAACTTCTGGAGCAACATAGTAAGCACTACCCGCTAGATCTCGGTACACTTTCCCTGGAACATGAAACATAACACGCCAGTCACAATACAATTCCATGGCTAGGGAAGGCCGTATTGTATGAGCGCGACAAATTAATAGCATAAAACGCCGTCCCTAGAAAACTTGGGTGATCCAAACAACACACGAGCGTGTGGAAACTGCATACTCGAAGTTGATGGCAGAAGCCAGATAGATACATTGGGAAATTAGGCATTGGAAAATATGTATTTTTGCTTTCTTTTTCCACTATTATGTTTGGGTCATCAAGGAAAGTTTTAGTTGATTCCCCAATCCAACTATGCACACTCGCAATTCCCCACCAAACACGGCCAAATTCCAACATTCAATCCAATAAAATATAAACTAAAATCATCAAGTAATGCATTTTGACGGATTATTAAGAAAAAATTATAAAATGTTTAGATTTTTTTTTTGTGAGAAAAGAAAAACCAAATCATTTCGATCACCTTCTTCGATGAAGACAGAGAGACCAAAATCGGTGGCCTTCAGCAATGCGCCTTCGTCGTTGCTCGACAGCAAGAAATTCTCAGGCTTGAGATCCCGATGCATCACCCCCATAAAATGACAGACATGAACCACATTCACGATCGCCCGACAAATGGCCGCGGCCGCCCTCTCGGAGTAATGTCCGGCCTTGATAATCCGGTCGAAGAGCTCGCCACCGGCGCAGAGCTCCATGACCAGGTGCACGGACTGCTTGTCCTCGTACGCGCCCTTGAACTCCACGATGTTGGGCTGTCCGGCCAAATGCTGCAGGATTTGAAACTCCCGCCGCAGGTCCGCCTTGTCGCTGGACCCGACAAGCTTCCGCTTCAGCACCGATTTGCAGGCGTAGTTGTTGCCGGTGGAGCGCTCGGTGCAGAGGTAGGTCACCCCGAACTGGCCTCTGCCCAGCTCTTTTCCTAGAGTGTAGTGTTCGTGAATGTCCTCCAACGGCTTGCCCAGCACCGTGTCCGGTGCGCTGACGGCAGCTAATCTGGGAATCTGCCGAGGCGGAGGAGGATCTGCGGCGGCGGTGGGTTTGGGAGGGGGTTTCTTGGCCAGGACGAAAGCTGGGTCCGGGAAGGTCTGTGGGGGAGGCGGCACTGATCTGGAGCCGTTGATTACTGGTTCTGTGAACATTTGTTTACTGGAACAACAACCCATGATTCAAATAAAAACCTCAATTTGAGACAATAAAATTTCAAATTTTTGATAGACGAAGGAGACCGATGGGGATATCTAGGACCCGCCCAGATGGGGTGGGGTTGTCTGTGTATTGTGCGCGCGCGCCTGTGTCTCTGTGTGAAGGCGATTTGTGAACACACACCAGAGAGAGAGAGAGAGAGAGGTGAAGATGAAGAAGAAGCAGCAGAAAGAAGAAGACGACAGAAACGCGATGACACGACAGACCCAACAAATTTAATCCACTCCCGTGTTGGAAGAATGTCATTGCTTGTGCCTGTTCACTCTGTTTTGACTTTGTGACAGCCGAGCCAGACAACTCCGCGTCCCTCGTACATTCGCCCCCCGATTTTACGGGTAATTTAACGAAATAACATTAGATTTAAAAAAACTAAAATCTATTTGCAATCTTTTTTTTAGTATTTAAATAAACTCTCAAATTTTATTTATGAAAATCCTAGATTAAATAATAACTGTAATTTCTTTATTAAAATAATTTTTATATATTAATAGTTAATAATAATAAGCTTGGCGTATGCACAAAATTCCTTGATTTTGGCTATCAGCTGATTTTAAATTTGGATAGATTTAAAACTATGTATGGAAAACAATTTAATTAGAATGGTGAGAGAGAGCTTTATCGGTTTTGCATGGAGAAATTGAATATCACGTCATATTCACATGTAGATGTCACCGCCTGTCCTTCCATCCCATTGAATTCAAAGCAGGAGCTTGCTTTAAATGTGCCTATCATTTTATTTTATTTCTTTCCATTTCAATCCTAAAGTCCCGAGATTTTTGTATAGAAATCCTCAAATCTGCTTCGATATTCCATTCCATTGAATTTAAAGCAGGGAGTTACAAATGCCATGTTTGTGCATGATAGTGTGTGTGGTCTCTAAAACATTTGTTTTAATCATGCGTATTGTGATGAATTTACTGGCTCAACCTGTAGCTAAATTAAACGATAGCATTAGAGTTACGTGAATTTATTTTATAAAGTAAAATATAATACACCTGTTTGTATTTCACTGTATTAAAAAGGTCAAATTTTACAAATGTTAATTAACTAGCTAATAACATACTTCATAATTTTCATATCTATCTTAGAAAATAAATAGTATACTATTTGATATATTTTCTTTATCATCTATATCTCATTCTTCAACTTTTTTTAATTCTTTTAAATTTTATTTTTTTTATTTTTTTATTCTTTCATTTATTATAATCAATAAAAAATATAATAATTTTTTTTAGGATAAATAGGATCATCCAAATATGAAGATTCTCTCTCCAATTTTTATTTTCAATCTCTAAATTTTACAGTTTGAATAACATGATGCAGTGTAGTTTTTATTTAAAAGTTAATTTTTTCTAAATTTTAAAGAAAAGTGTATTTTAGAGGAGCAATTATGGATGCTTAGAGCATTCTAGTTTCATATTCTCTATTTCTATTTTAGAGGATAAATAGTACACTATTTGATATATTTTATTTATCCTTTCATGTCTCATTCTCCATCTTTATCTCTATAATATTTTATATTTTATATTATTTATTTATTATTTGTTATTTTTTCATCTCTTACACTTACTACAACAAATCAAAATAACACATATATCAAGAAATATATTAATTTTTTATTTGAAGGATGAATAATAATTTTCTAAATCTCTCCAATTTGTATTTCTAAACTCTATTTTGAGGAACCTAACATATACTATTTTTTATCAAAACTCTAAAACTATCTCTAAATTATAGAGAAAATATCATTATAGAGGAGCTGATGTGATTGTTTTAATAAGATTCATTGAGAAAACAAAATTAATATTAACCTTTTAACATAATAAATAAAACAAATGATTAGATGAAATAATAACTATCGATAATAATTTAAAATATATATAAATATAAATAATCAATCACAAAACTATCAATCTATTTCCTTTCCTAGAAATGTTGTTCAAGTCAACCCTTTATAAAAAATCATAAATAATAATAATAATAAAGTAAATGATTCATACAATAAATATTTTGAATTGAATGAACAACCGAATACATGCATTGTTTACTTGACGTTCTCACTCGACGTCAACCAGGAGACAATCCGACTATGACATCTAGGTTGTTTCATTTGTCAAGTGAGAATGTTGACAAGAGACAATTCGGTTGTTTCATCCAGTAAAATATTTATAATACTATTACAATTCAATGAAAGTTTAATATAGACTATTAGTTGTAGCATTTAACAATTCAAATTAAATTTTTTACGAAAAAAATTTGACGTCATGTTTTTTATGTTGCATGACAAGGTGTGTATACATAAAAGATTTAGAATTGAAATAAATGAGGTTGTGGGATGTAGAACTTGTTATTTTTAATAAAATAATATTTATTTTTCATTTAATTATTATGTTTACAACTAAATTATTTTGATTATATATGTAATTTCAAAATGTGAAAATATTATCTAATAACGTTATGTTATAGTATGATAATTATATTAGCAATTTCAATTAAATATCATGTTTTTTAATAATATAAATGTTATTTTTCTATAAATAGATTATGTTTGACATATATTTTAGTTTTAAAAAATAAATATGTTATTTCATTAAGTTTTATAATATAGTGTTACATTATTATATTTTTATTTTAATCAAATTATATTATTTTAATTAATTAAATTAAATAAATAATTTCTTATGTGTAATGTTGGATTCAAACTAAACGAACCACAAATTTGAATTTATTATATCAAAATTAGCCAAGAGGTGTAAACGACAAAATTTATCAACACTCCTTAATAATAATTTATGTTTAGAGAATAGTACACTAACAAAAAAGCAAAACAATGCTTTTAAAGCATAGTCTTATGTATTTAGCTACGCTTTTGAAAGCGTTATTAAAAGTGTTTTAGTGACGCTTCTAAAAGCATTGTTAAAAGTATTTTAATGACATTTCTAAAGCATTGTCTTTTTAGATTAATAAAATAAAAATACATATATTAATTTTTCCAATTTTAGTTTTTCATTTACACACACATATATAACTTTATATATTATATATTCATTTTGATTTCATGACCATCGTAAAACAAAAAAAATCAATTAAATTAAATTGAACACATGCTCAAGCAAATATGCTAGTTGTTCCCTTATTCCTTTGGGCTAATGTTTGTCAACATGGCCCCACAAAAGACGAGCACTAAAATGACTAGTTGGTGAGTCAAAAACTTACTGATATGCTAGGACGAAGAAAAACAGAAACCAAATTAACAGGCTAATGAAAGTGTGATTGTATATCCCCTGTATATTATACAAACATGGCCATATGATGAATCAATGATGGGTCAAAATGATCCCATTCCCTTGTAATCTAGTTTGCCTCCCAAATCACACCACAAAGATAGAACACTAACGACTCAAGGTTAGCTCAAGGTGGGTTGATGAAGAAACTCAATTGGTCTCAGGCTTTCACATAGCACTTTAAGTAGTTGAAGATGCTCCTCCTTGCCTATCACATAAATTAATTCTTTAAATTCAAGTGTATCCATTTCAAAACCACTATTTTGTTTAATTCATGTTTGTACAAAATTTGGATGGTGCTTCCATTTCAAAACCACTATTTTGTTTAATTCATGTTTGTACAAAATTTGGATAGTGCTCCAAACAGATAGAAATCTAGGACAAACATTGGTTTCAACCTGGGTTGGAAGAAATTCTCCCAAAACCCTGAGAAAATACAATGATAAATTAGATTATAACTTTAGTAACTATTTCTCCAAAGGATTAAAATAATAGCATTTTAAATTTCTAGAAGATACATGTATCTAGCGCTTTATTAATGTATTTACATTTTGGTATCCAGATTTTAAAGGAAAGAAAAAGAAAAAGAACCAAGAGTCAAGGAAAACTAAAATATCTAAAAGATAGATGTAACTAGAGCTCCAAGGAGGTATTTAGATTTTTCTTCCTCGGATTTCAAAGGAAAATAAAAGATAAATGACCACAATTTGAGGAAAATCAATACATTTCATCGCCCAAATAAGAAAGTACGGCCCCTCAAATCATATAATATTGGGACAGACTTATGTATAGATCTAATATTCTAGACTAAATCCTATTCATGATGTAAAAATTCTCACATATGGGGACACCACTTGCAAAAAACTTTAAATTTAAGGTACATATAATATTTCTCAATGGTAATGAATTTCATTGTAGAACATTAAAACAGTTACCTTAGGAATGTTGGTTTATCATTCTTAAGCCTCTCAAATTCATCTGAGCGTATCTTTACATCTTGTTTATATTTATCGAATTCATTATTTAAATTTTTTCCTGGAAAACATGAGAAGAAACATTAATCACTACTTGGATTTAGTAGCATATGCATTGATATAAAATTATTGTTAAAGGTGCATGTCATCACCGGATTTCATCCGGGAGAGAAACCGCTTTTGGGGTGCGGCACCCCCTACCTCCATCCGAATGGTGAAAAATACGGAGTCGCCACCAACCGTTTTTGGGGTGCGGCTGGCCACTTAAACAAAAAATTAATCTGTCGCTTGGGGATGGGCTCGGGAGTTTATTACGCGTGTGAAAGGACTAGCACCCCCACAACGCCCTACTGGTACCTATCTTAGCATTTTAGAGGTTTCTAATTTGTTTTAATTGCTTAATCTAAGGTTTAATTAGCCTAAAGATGATGTTAAAATTGCATGTAGCCTAAAGGTCTATTATTTTTATTTTTTTAAGTTATTTGCTGAAGTGAAATTAAATCTGATTTGTCCTAATTGCCTACAGGAAGTCCTAACAAATTTGATTTTTTTTTGTTTATTTCTAAATTCTTTATTAAAGCTGAAAATTAAGTTTACTTTAGTCCTAAACTCTAAGGGAGGTCCTATGGTCTTCAAAGTTCAAGCTAAAATGTCTAAAGAAAATGCCAAAGTTGGATTGATTCATTTCTAAGTCTACGCTAACAACTATGCTAAGGATAAATGAAAACGGTGAAAGATGAAACTGCCAAATATTTAAAAATCAGAGGGTTTGAAAAGCCAATGCATTTGAAAATAAAAAACATTTAGGCGAATGACTTGTGTTATACTTGTGAGAAAACTTCTTTCTTCGTTTTTTTTCTAAAAGTCCGGTTTTTTTTTTTGAAAACATTTCATAAGTAAAAGTGTTAAAAAAAAACTAAACAAAATGCATAAGTAAATAATAACAAATAAGTGATGTGTGTGATAGTGTGTTGTCATCCACAAACAAAAAGCAAGCTCACTTTTTCTCTCTTTTTTTTGTTTCTCTCTCTCTCTCTCTCACTCACTATGTGTTCGATTTACAAATTACAACAGTGAGACATATATTTACACAATTACAAATGACCAATACTAACATCACCCTAATGGTCAAGTGAAATAATAAAAAATGGAGATGGTGCTGATCCACGTCCATTGGTGGGCAATCAGGATTGAGTTGACTTGAAAAAACGTGCAGCGGAACCCTCAAGTGCATGGACAAGCAAAGAAGACATGAGCAGATATTAGGGCCGGTTTAATCAGAGAAAACAATGCCAAACAGAAGCCATTAACCTATGGTCTGAACCAAACACTCGTGTATTAGTGCGCTTAAGCAGAAAACATGAGGGAGAACACATGCGAGGCAGAACTACACCCAGACACAGATGGCCAGACATAGCAAACAGAACATGACCAAACCTTTTGTAACACGGATAGTGCGAGATCAAACACATCAAATATATTTAGCCAAAAAAAAAAGAGCAAACACAGCAACCTTCCTAGATCAAAATAAAACCAAATAGAAGAAAAGAAAAAAACGAGCAAACACAGCAGCCTTCCTACTTGTTTAGATCAAAATCAAACTGAACCGATGAAAAGAAAAAAAAAGAGAAAAAGTGAGCTTGCTTTTTGTTTATGGATGACACACTATCACATACATCACTTATTTGTTATTATTTACTTATGCATTTCGTTTAGTTTTTTTTAACACTTTTACTTATGAAATGTTTTTAAAAAAAATGGTCTTTTAGAAAAAAAAAACAAAGAAAGAAGTTTTCTCACAAGTATAACACAAATCATTTGCCTAAATGTTTTTTATTTTCAAATGCATTGGCTTTTCAAACCCTCTGATTTTTAAATATTTGGCAGTTTCATCTTTTACCGTTTTCATTTATCCTTAGCATAGTTGTTAGCGTAGACTTAGAAATGAATCAATCCAACTTTGGCATTTTCTTTAGACATTTTAGCTTGAACTTTGAAAACCATAGGACCTCCCTTAGAGTTTAGGACTAAAGTAAACTTAATTTTAAGCTTTAATAAAGAATTTAGAAATAAACAAATAAAAAAAATCAAATTCGTTAGGACTTCCTGTGGTAGTTAGGACAAATCAGATTTAATTTCACTTCAGCAAAAAACTTAGAAAAATAAAAATAATAGACCTTTAGGCTACATGCAATTTTAACATCACCTTTAGGCTAATTAAACCTTAGATCAAGTAATTAAAATAAATTAGAAACCTCTAAAATGCTAAGATAGGTACCGGAAGGGCATTGTGGGGGTGCTAGTCCTTCCACACGTGTAATCAACTCCCGAGCTCATCCCCAAGCGGCATAGATTAATTTTTCATTTAGGTGGCCAACCGCACCCCAAAAACGGTTGGTGGCGACTCCGTATTTTTCACCATTCGGATGGTGGTTGGGGGGGAGCCGCACCCCAAAAGCAGTTTCCCTCCCGGACGAAATCCGGTGATGACAGCTGGCGACTCCGCTAGGGATAGTTAGAAAGTTAGGCCTAGGATTAAGATTAGGAGGTTTATTATTTGTTTTAAATATTTCTTTCATTCTTTATTCTTTATTTAATTGATCTAATTTTTGTGCTTAATTGTCGTTGTATGATAGTTTTGATTTACGCGCTTTGATACCGTGATAGTCGTGTTTTAATCGCTTTCCCTAAATCGTTGCATTCATGCATAAACCTTCTACTCGGGTTTCTATCACAGTTTAGGTTAGCGAGGTTTATTAGGGTGCCCCGAGCGTTGATCATTATCCGCGAAGGGACCCCGGACTCCTCATTCAGGCTTGAAGTCCTTTTAAGGCACGTCCTTTTAAGGCCCCCATCCGGTAAATCACATGGTGTACGGAGCCCTCTAAAGAGGAAGCTTAGGGACCATCGAATAAGATAGGGTGAGGAATCATAGCCCATTAGGGGCACATCGACCCACATGTTGTTTGCTCATTTTAGCCTTCCTTTTGAAGGATAGGTTCATTCACATCCAATCATGTTGTTTTGTTATCGTTTCTTTTGTATATTATCTTGTAAATATTTGTGTTGTTCTTTTTACTAACCTTGTTTTATACATTTGTTTTCACTAACCTTGTTTTTATGTAAATTGTATCATTATTGTCTTTTTTTTCTAACCATGTCTCATTCTTTTATATTGGTCATACCTTCTAGGATACATAAATTTGACATTCATCCTAAGTCCACCTAAGATTTGTATTTCATTTCCTTCCTCATTTATTCTTTCGGTCACATAGATCACCCCAACACTGTAAGGTTAGGTGTCCATTCAGGAATCCACTATTCAATTTAGGTATAGGTGACATTAGTCCTCACTAGTCCGTGGGTGCCCATGTCAGGTTACTCAGATACATCTTCATTCCTGTTGTTCACATTTACTGGCACATATTTACACTCTCATTCAATACTTAGGATTCATGTCATGTTTTCGTCGTACCATATAGATCCGTGCATACATACATGCCAACAAAAAAAATCAAAAAAACAAAAAAAAACCAAAAAAAAAACCCAAAGGAAAATAGAAAACCCAAAATAAATAAATAAATAAATAAATCATCATCAATCATACAATGTAGATCTATGCATGCTAAAAAAACAAAAATACAAAAAAAAATACAAAAACAAAACAAAAAAAACAAAAAAGCAAATCAAGGAAAAATTGAAAACCCAACAAAAATCATCATTAGTCAATCATGTCATGTAGATCCATGCATGTATTCATGCCAAACAAAAAAAGGCCAAAAAACCAAAGAAACAAAGCGAAAAAAAATCATTATTCATGTCATGTCATACATACATGCATAAAAAAAGGTCAAAAAAAAGGAAGTCAAAAAAAATCAAGAAATAAAGCGGGGAGCTTATCATTTTGCTGATTCATCAGAACCAATCAGAAGCAAGCGGCAATCTTGGTCCATGGCAGGGAATGCAGAGGCAAGACTGGTCAGTTTGGAACAGACCCAATAAGAAGCGTACAGAAATCTTCGAGATTTGCAAGGGCAAATGGACCATCTGACAGAAATAATGTCGAGATTAGTCAGAAACCTAGGACAAGGAGTCACAAATCAACAACAAGGCCAGGAAACATTGCAACCACCGACTCTCACACAAATGCAGACACCAATTCATGACCCTACTCCCGCATATCGAGGTATCCCAAATCAAGACCATTTTACATCACCGACTGTGGGGCATGAGGCAGATGTACCGATGTCCCCCACACCTAAAGAAGATATTGAATCCCCTGCAATAGTGCGTCTTGAAGAGAGACTGCATGCAGTTGAAAAGACTGAAGCTTATGGTTTGATTAGCCCGGATGAGCTATGTTTGGTTCCTGGTATAGTCTTCCCTCCAAAATTTAAGATGCTCGAGTTTGAAAAGTTCAATGGTACCCAAAATCCAAAATCTCATTTAACCATGTATTGTACGAAGATGGCTGCTCATGTAGGGAACGACAACCTTTTGATACACTGTTTCCAGGAGAGTCTAACTGGGGGATCCCTTCGATGATACTTCCAGCTCGAGAAAAGTCGCATCAAGACGTGGCAGGCTCTTATAATTGTTTTTCTTAATCAATACAAGTATGTTTCCGAGCTAGTCCCTAATAGGCTAACATTGCAAGATATGGAAAAGAGGCTAAGTGAAAACTTTAAAGACTATGCGAGGCGCTGGAGGGAGATAGCAATGGAAGTCCAACCACCATTGACAGAAAGGGAGCTTACCATGTTATTCATTAATACCATGAAAGGGACTTATTATGAAAAGCTGGTAGGGAATGTGACCATCAGTTTTGCTGACCTAGTAACCTCAGGAGAAAGAATAGAAAGTGGTATTAAGCAAGGGAAAATCTGTGAGGATAAGGCAGAAGGATCTAGAAAGCTATTACATGTGGCCGAAGAGGAAAATACATGTTCAGGTGATCAGAAGACTAGCTATGAAGTACCACAATTGACGGCTCATATTACACCAATGATTCAGAATCAGGGCAAGCTAGGAAGAAGAGAAATTGAGCCAACCCCGATGATGTATGCCGAGTTGTACCTTAAACTATTGAGGGTAGGTTTAGTAGCTCCCATACCACCGAAAGAGATAAGTCTTCCATACCCAGCATGGTACGACTCGGGAGCCCAATGTGAGTATCATTCTGGAGGAATTGGTCATAATATCGAGAGATGTATGACATTCAAGAGAGCAGTTTAGGCTTTGAGAAGAATAGACCGCCGAAGCTTTTCAGATGATGGATCGCCAATGCTCGAGTAATATCGTAGAGACTCAGAATTTTTAATAATTTCCCTTGTGGTGAAACTTTGAAAGCTTCCTATGCCTTAAAAAAATGCTTGTCACCTCTACTTTAATAATAAATGTTTTCAAATGGTTTCTATCATTTCATAACATGTGTATGCAAATGGTTGTCCATAACTTGTCCAGTCTCCTGGTACATGTATCAAGCTTAACAGGGGCATATGAAACAAGAAGATTGAACTGACAACCTGAGCCTGAGAAGGGTCCGAGGAGCCAAGAGCTCAGCGCAAGAGATTGAGAAGTTCAAAAAAAGCAATTTTGGGAACTCCATTCCCATAGGGAGGGACACTATCAAGGAGCTTGATTGATTGTCAGGTGAACTTTCTTCTGTCACAAACATAAATATAACTCTTCTTTGAACTACTTGAGAAAACATTTGATCATTTAAAGTGAGGAGAGGCCATATTTTGTGTTACCTCGTAATAATGCCTTGCTACCCCCTTTGAGCCTGTAATAATTTTTCTTTCAAATGACTCGATCCATAGTTCACCCCACATTGGGGCAGTTCCTTAAAGCCAGATTTCTTAAGAGAGGCAATTTAGTATATATGTTGAAATAGTTAGCGCCTTATAGAGTCCCTCATTGGGACAACTTATGTCAAACTGGGGTAACCCTTGGTGAGATAAAAAAAAAAAGAAAAAAAAGAGAAGAAAATTCAATGAGGATATTTTGGGGCATGTAAAAAGAAAAGGAAAAAAAGAAACAACAAAGAAAAAAAGCATTTTAAATCAGACCTCCATGCTGGGGCAGTTCATGAAGGAATAAATCAACCCTTGGGACAGTTTTCAAGAAAAAAAATCAGTCTTATGAGTCTCCTGACAGGGATAGAGCCCTACACTGGGGCAATTTAGTCTATCCCTCGTAAAGAAAAAGAAACAAAAAAAGAAAGAGAGATAAAAAAGAGTCAAAAGAATAAGCTTTTAGAAAGTTCAGTCTGAACTAGGGATCATATGCAACCTAGAATAGGTTTGAGCCTATTATATCCTTTTCTTGATAAACCCTTCAGCCTCGAGCTTTCGTTACAGTCTTAGAAAAGTTCTCACTGATTGAATGATCAAAGTTATTTTTCAAGTACTCAAATGAGAGTGGGAACTGTCGATGCAAAAGGCGGACTTGGTGGAAACCCGAAAGGGCATCAAGGGTAAAACACAAAGCCATCTACAAGACAGAAAGGACAACAGAATCCACATAAGGCGGGCATAGTGAAAACCTGAAAGGGCATTGCGAGTAAAATTCAAAGCCAAGAAAATAGCAAGTGTTCAAGTGCACCAGATCAAGTCGAAGCCTAAACAATAAACTTTGACAGTGCAACCCGAAGCCATGAAAGCAAGAAGTGTCTAGATCAATGCAAAGCTCCAAATAGCAACTTCCGAAGATAGATTCCTCTGAGCCACAAGCTCCTCAAAACCATCAAGTACCAACATTTCCAAACCATGAGGATAAAAACCCCAAAGCTTCAAAGCTGTCATCCGACTTTAACCTCCAGAACCTTCAAAATCATGGAGCACCAATACTCTAACCTCAGCATGACCATCAAAGCCAGCGAATACCAAGATCCACAATCCGTAAACAAGAAAAAACCCTCAAAGCCGTTGGGTATTAATATTTCCAATCTCCAAGACCATCCAATCCAGTCCCTGAAACCTTCAAAACCACAAAGTGCTAGTGCCTCTAACCCCAAAACCATTGAGCAAATACTTCCAAATTTTGCAAATTAAACCTCAAGCCATCAAGACCCATTACCTAGTCCAAGTTAATCAAGTTCAAGTCAACTTTGTGGAACAAACCTTTAGAGGCTTGTACCACTGCCATGAGAGGATGACAAGTTATGAATGCATTGCATAACCATGTTTTGGAATTTATTTTTAAACAAAATCATCGTTGAAAACATGTTTTGAAAGAAAAGAAAAAACAAAAAACAAAAAAACATCTTTTGTACATAAAATGTTTATCCCCAACAGGGTTTCTCCCAAGCAGGATCTCTCATGATATTACTTAGTAAAGGTGATTTGTCATCCAAGAAGACAGTGCTCAAGTCAAGCTCCTCAACTCAGTGAAGCTAAGTCAGACAAACTTCCCAGCCAAAGAAGGAAGAGTTCCCCAGCATCATTGGCGTTATTTAACAACCCCTCAACAACGTCAGGATATTTTCCCCAGCAAGGCGAAGCTGATCACCAACAGCATTGGGTCTCCAGTGAGTTAAGCTCCCCCACAAAAAAAAAAAACGAAAAAAAAAAAATTTCATGCGTATCATCAAACATCCTACATCCATACATGCATCATGTGCATTTCTCTTGTATAGGTTTCATGAGTAACTCTCCGAAGTTCCATACATTTCAAGCACTTGCATAGGCCCTGCGAGCCTTTAATCAAGTTTTCCCAAGCTTCTCTCCAAAGTCTCATAAGCCCAAATCACTTTTCGAGAAGTCAAGCCCTAAAACTCATTTTTTATGATATTGGATTGTCTCCTCTATCATTCCTCCATGATACTGGTGTGTTCCTTTATCACTTGCATATATGATATTGGATTATTTTCTCTATCATTTCTCCGTGATACTGGTGTATTCCTTTATCACTTGTATTTATGCTATTGGATTGTTTCCTCTATCGTTCCTTCGTGATACCGGTGTGTTCCTTTATCACTCGCTTTCCAATTCCTGTTAGGCCCTAGATGTCTTTTCAATTCCTATTTGTGATACTGGTGTGTTCCTTTATCACTCGCTTTCCAATTTCTGTTAGGCTCTAGATGCCTTCTCATTTCCTGTTCGTGATACTGGTGTGTTCCTTTATCACTTGCATATATGATATTGGATTGTTTCCTCTATCATTCCTTCATGATACTGGTGTGTTCATTTATCACTCGCTTTTCAATTCTATTTAGGTTCTAGCCTTTTACATTCCTAAGCTTCTAGGCTTTTAATTTTCAGTATCTTTGCATCGTAGGCGGTAATCCTTCGGCCTCTGCAACGCATTGTAGGCAAATAATCCTCCTGCCTCTGCGAAGTCTTTCAGGTTCTAGCCTTTTACATTCCTAAGCTTCTAAGCTTTTAATTTTCAGTATTTTTGCATCGTAGGCGGTAATCCTTCGGTCTCTGCAACGCATTGTAGGCAAGTAATCCTCCTGCCTCTGCAAAGTCTTTCAGGTTCTAGCCTGTAATGCCCCGTGTTTTGGGATGTGTGGAGTTAGTCATAGTTTTGCCTTTTAAGTGGCAATTTTTTAGTTTTTGGGGAACTTCTACTCATGGACTTTAGCCAAATCATTTTATTACCAAATAGGGAACTTTTGACGAAAGAGGGCAGCCTAGGGAGGCAGAAATAGAGTGCACGTCATATGGGGCATTATGACGTGCAAGGATATTATTGTATGCCTGCCTTCTACATGATGCAAGGAAGCTTGGGGTAGAATTTTACAGCATTTGGAGCTGCACGTCATATGGGGATATGACGTGCATTATGGCGTGCAGCCATATTTTTGTACCGTCACCTTGGTTTTGTTATTCTAATCATCTTTTCCCAAAGGACTATGTTGGAATTATGAGTATTTTGTCTTGTATGGATGCGGAAAGGTTGTAGCTTGTGCGATCAAAACTACGTTGTTTTGATATTGTGTTTCACTTAATCAAAACTACGTCGTTTTGATGTCGTGGTGTCTATATAAAGGGGTTCAGGCTTAGGTTTAGGGTTCTTTGGTTTCTTTTGCCGTCACAGCCATCGCAGAGAGAGAGAGAGAGAGAGAGAGGGAACCTCCGGATCGTTGCTGTGGTGGTTCGTGTGGGTGGACGGTGTTTAGCGTGGAGGCAGGAGCAGAAAGATACTTACAAGGTAGGGGTTCTGTCTTCTTGTACCTAATCCGGGGTTAGGCCCTGTGGTGAATGAACTATTGGATATCGTTCTTGTTGTTATATTATTTATATGTAAATTCATATAGGTGTGACCTCCTATATGAATGTTGGCCTTCAATGGCGTGTTGTTTGGATACATGTCTATATGCATGCCAAGTGTTTGAGATTATGCCTGTGAAGCCACGCATGCCAAGTGTTTGAGATTATGTCTGTGAGGCTACGCATGTCAAGTGTTTGAGATTATGCCTGCGAGGCCACGCGTGCTATGTGTTTGTTGTTACGCCCGAGTGACTGTGCATATTATGTGTTCGCTGTTATGACGGAGTTACTGTGCCTATTATGTGTTCGATGTTATGCCTAAGTGGCTATGTGTATTGTGTTTTGTGGAAGCCGGTGGCTGTGGAAGCCCGGGACTGTTTTGTGAAACCCGGTGGCTGTGGAAGCCCGAGACTGTTCTTGGAACCCGGTGCCTGTAGAAGCCCGGGACTGTTCTTGGAACCCGGTGGCTGTGGAAGCCCGGGACTCTTCATATATTAGCCTGTGTGGCTGTGGGCCTGTTAGCCTGTGGCTGTGGAAATGATTGTATTTGCTGATGTGGCTTGTTATTATATCTGTTGAAATAATTGTATCACGACACTGCACTTGTACACATGGCATGTAGATGCTAGGAGCATGGGATGGGTTGGGGAGACATGATCCCTACTGAGCTGTGGTTGCTCACCCCTCCTACTTTGATGTGTTTTCTTTTAGGAACCTACAGGCGTTAGGTGGGACCCCAAGGTAGAAGACCGTATTTGTTTTATTTCTTTTCAATTATGTTATTTTGTGGAAACTGATGTAGCCCTAGTGGGAAGAGATTGTAAAAGGGTTTTGGACCGTAATAAAGACATGTTGTTTGGCTTGTATACATTTATTCTGGTTTTGTGCTTAATAAAGATAATTGATTCCGTTTGAGAATATGAGTTATGGATGTTTAAGATGTCATGTATGGAACTTATATCCCAACCCCCTTATCCACCGTGTTGTGCTTAATAAAGATAATTTATTCTGGTTTGTGCTGGTTTCCTTTTATGTCGCTTTGGTTTGTTGAAATTTTACAGAACGACGGAGTCGTCGCAAATGCCCGATTTCAAGACATTATTCAAGAAAAGCCTCCAAATGCCAAAGAGCCGGTCCTGGGCGATAAAAAATCAAATTCGAGGATTAACGCCATCGACTGCGCTCAATTTCGAGGTCAAACGAAGAAAATATGGTCAAAACAGCGTTCGGGCCGCCAACGGTGGTCAAACTAGTAATTGACTTTTCAAACGACACTCCGGATCAGGTTACAAACCTCATTTTCCTATTCTACTCGTCGTTCTGAGAATTTTGACATATATATTGTATATATTTTGTTTCCGGAGCATTTTAGATAAAAAACAAAAAAACAAAAAAAATTAAGTTTTTCGGTAATAAACAACCGCAATACAGGCTTGCCGCAAAAACGGAATCGTTTTCAAATAAAATTGACACGGGGTTGCTCGTCACGACACTCCGAGTCCAAAAACAAATTTTTCGAGACGTTTTGAAATCCGATTGGCCCTGCCGTTCCCAAAAACCAAAAGACATCGATCAAAAACTCCAAAACAAAAAAATCATTTTCCTTTTTTTATTTTGTTTTATTTTACCGCCCATCTCCAAGCCATATGTCAGCCTTTGGTTGGTTGAAAACTAAATAAAACAACACAAAAATCAAAACCAAAAACCAAAAAAACAAAATAATAAATAAAACAAAAAAAAGATTTATAGCCACAAAAACGCGTCGAGCTTATCTCTATCACCAACTCCAGTGTCGTCTTCCTCCTCTCTCCTCCCCCAGCCGCGCCATCTTCCCCAAGGCCATGCAGCAGCCGCCGAGATCCCGGAGGACCACCGGACCATCGCGCCAGCTTCATCTCTCTCCCCTCCAGCTAGCTAAACCCAACCATGGTTCAAGCATGGGTTGCCTTCCCCTCTCTCAAAGCAAAACCCACACCGTGAACCCATGACCAAGTCTGCGCCGTTCTCCAACCCCCAACGCAAACCCTAGCCCCTCTAGTGTCATGCCCCCAAATCCCGGAAGGACCGGAACTAAGAGTGTGACTTCCCCATGCCCGCACCCGAAGGGTCAAGGGGTTGGTGACTAGCACCGATATGGACTACACATCGGGTGTTGTCCGAGATAAACTTGTACATTCATACATCAGGGGTATTCCTGTACATTCCCACATGGTATGAAGTTAAGGAAAATAATTTATTAATAACAGAGTCATGCTATAATTCCAATACAACTTCCACGGACCCTCGTCCGGATATTCAAATAATAAAATCAATTATGTTTTACAAAATCCATAAACCAAGTTATTACAAAATTTAAAAACAAACAAAAATTAGCTTCGGACCAACCTCTAGCGGATGAGTCGATACCTGAAACATGTCAACAAAGTAGAGATGAGCACAAATGCCCGATAGGTGATCTCCATCTCCTCACCATCCTATAACATGAATTCCTAAGTCTACATGATCGGTGTATGCTTGTGCCAGTGTAGTGTCCTACTTTATCACAATAAGCTTACATTCAATCACAAAATATAATATCACACACATTACATTTCATTCATTAAGGGTACACACCAAACAATCCAACCATCCAGGAGATTCCCACATCCAACTCCAAGGATCCCAGTCATTACCAGATAGCCATATGTGGGACCTGTGGTGTCCCTAATGACAACCTGCCACATATGGGACCTCAGTTAACCAGCCACATAGGGGACCTACGGCCTCTTGCCAGCCCTATGTGGGACCTGCAGTTAACTCAACCAACTCCACCACCAATTCCACATATAATCAATAAATAGAATATTCCAATGGTCAAAATTCAATACAACAGCCTTACAAAATATTTAATTCATCAATCCAGTGCTAACCACAAATAATATATATAGATATACATACATATATAAATATTCATCAAACATCCAACACCTTAAATATCAATTAAGTAATATTAAGCTACGTACAAGTAACATTTAAATGCCAAATTTCTAACATTGAAATACAAATAATATTTCTAGTGTCAGACTATAAATATCAAGCCACAAACAATGTTTCTAATATCAAACTATTAATGTCAAGCCTCCGACAATATTTTAGATGATAAATTAATAATATCAAGCTTCAAGTAATACTTCATATTATTAAACTATAATATCAAACCCAAGCACTAACATAATTCTTAATTCTTGTTTGACCTTGTTATTGGAATGGTATCAATGAACATGTTATTTTTACTACTAAATCAAATCAAATTAAATTTATCTATATATTTTGATAATTATCAAAATACACATATATAATACCATGCACGACTTCATAATAATGCACAAATTTATTACCCACATATATTAACTATTGACACACATGACTTAATTCCCATAATCAATTAAGCCCCCCTTTTTAAAAAAAATCTGACACTAAAACAAAGATGCCCCTTTTCTTTCACTGCCATGAAACCACGCATGTAAAGATGCCCCTTTTTTTTTGATTAAGAGAAAATTAAATAAAATAAAATAAAACCCTTGTGCTGCATTGGATCGAACGGATTGTGGAGGCCGGAACGTATAGGCCGCCGCCCCCCGTCATGGAGACGCTAAACATGCTGTTATTCGATAGCCTGGTGTGCTGCTGCTGCCGCGCGAAAGAAACCAGGCCAATTGGCCTGGTACGTGTAGAAATTAATAATAACTAATTAAAATATGATAAATGGGATAACAGGTGCAGTAGCTCGTCCAAGGATTCAGAACCGGTCGAATCACGCCACACTGCAACAATCGCCCAGCCGTATGTATATACACGTAAATGAATATATTTATATAAATACATACATATCCAAACATTTATGTATATATATATTCTAACAGTTTGTGTTCGTGCAATAGAATAACGAGGAATCAAGAATCACCTACCTCTTGTCTTCCGAAGGGATTAAACTCGCAAGAATGGTCTAGAATCGGAGAAGAACGACGAAGAACGCGAAGAACAATATGCACTCCCCTCTAACGGCTAGGGTTTTTCAAAATAGAGTCATAATGAATAATAAAACCCTCAAATCCTATTTTTAATTAAAATTCGTCCTCCTTTTTAATAATTTCCAAAAAGCCCTCATAAATTTTATTTTTCATTTATTAACCCTCAATTTAACTTCCAAAAATTACTAAATAACTCCTGAAGGCTTCTGGACCTCAAATTAGGCCAAAATATAGTTAAAACGATTGTATTAATGGCCACATTCTCAAAATAACTTTTTTTAACATCAAATATAGATTATAAGTCATGCTAACACATATACGGATCGTTATATCCTCCCCACCTTAGAACTTTTCGTCTTCGAAAAGCCAACTGAATCAAATGTCACAACTATCATCATAAGATGTCATAGACCTCGATATCCAACCAAGCCCACACCCACGTGAATATAATTATTGATACATATTCTGACACACCCAAAACATCCTACAAATTTATTAACCCACAAGCACCGAGCTGATACAATATCTACCATAGACCGAAACTAGCGTGTGCTCTTAATCAATAACTAATCACATGAATATAATTATGAGAACAACATACAACAAACAAAATAACATAAAACAAACACACATGACACGATATCGGAAAAATCTTTACATTCTCTCCCCCTTAGGACTTTTCGTCCCCGAAAAGACTAACCAGCAACAGTCCTAACGATAGGGCAACACTTAGTCCATCAGCCAAGAGCCAGCACGATGCTTCAGGACATACCATTAACCATTATGAAGCAACAAGGTATTTATATATTTACATTCCCGTGAACTAACAATGCATCCACTATCATCCTTCTATAATTTATTTATGATCCCTTGCCAACGCAACAAGGCTTAGATATTCGGGTAACACATCCTTAATTAAGTCACTTGAAACGCAACATAACTCACCCAACTCTAGTGGTAACTCTAGACTACGAATAGTCATGGTAACAACAACAAGGTTAAATGGACACCTCAACATAGTTAAACTGACACCTCAACATAAATCACTAGATCATAGTCGATATGATCACCTATTAAAATTCAATAACCAATCAAATTAACAGATTGCACCACACACAACCACTGCACGCCAAATACCCAATATCGAACCACTACCAGTAACCCCTTGTAATTAATCTACTAAATGACCATCATAACGAATCATTAACGAAACAACACCATACTAACAACTCCACAACCGACCATACACTGCCTCAAAATTATTCCAAGTGGTGCCAACATCACCATCAAAACTAACCAATCTAATAGAACCCAAAACAATAAGGATTAACATTATAACCCAAAAATCCATCAAAGCACTATCATCTTAGATCAACAGGGTAAACGCACCACCTCAATTAAATATTGCATTACCAAAGTCCAACAACCTACCCTCATATAACTAATATCCCCCAACAACCACAACAAGTACACAATGCTTTATGAGTCATGACCGCATATTAAAAACGCATATCGGCCATGCTACAATCATAAATAGAAAAACCAAACAAAACAACATCAAAATATCAATAATTATGTGAATAACATATACTCCCATGTAGGGGAAGAAAGGTCGCACCCTAATAGGCTCCACCAAACAATGTAAGATGTCATTGAATTACAACCAAGTCCCCTTACAGAGAGGATTCCACAAACAAGCAACAAACTCGGCTACCACAACAACACGTCATACTAACATCACCAAGGGAAAGCTCATCAAGCTAATCCCACCATAAACCGTTCACCAGTTCCACATCATCATGCTTACCACCAATCAATCCAGCCAAACGATCAATAAACAAGGTCCATCCTAGTTTTACCACGTGTCACCACACAAAATAATAATGTATGTAACTAACAACAAACCAGTCAAAGTGAAACAAGGCAACAATAAGAAATACTATCATTGTTACACTCAGGCATAGATACACAACACGGTACACATCTCAATCACACATCATAATAAATAAACAGGTTAAAAACAACATTTATAATTAAGACAACCAAGCATGCATAATCATAGCCACAGCCACACAGGTTTCCATATCCACAGCCACACGGGTTTCCATATCCACAGCTACACAGGCTACCAAAACCACAGCCACGCAGGCTCCACAGCCACACAGGCTACCATAACCATAGCCACGCAGGCTCCCACAATTCCAGATATCACCCTCTCAAGCATAGCACAATAATATGCGTTCACATTACATCAAATAACACATGTAGTCATATCACACAACTATACCCCAAAACAGGGCAAAAGTCCACAACATGTCATTTTGCACGCCATATCGTATGAAGAATATCCAAACAATCATACAATGTGGTAATCCACATTGACATCAATCGACATGAATCACAATAATATTTAACACAGAGTTGATCATCATTATTTATTCATTTATTTACTATTGTTACTAGTGTTGTAAGTATATTATTTATGTTTTTTAGTTTTATTGTATATTTATCATTCTTATTAATAACCGGTTACACGCACCAACATAGTCCACCACAAGCCAACACCACACATGGTGCATGCAACCAACAACGAGCAACTACTCAAAAACAAGCAGGCCAACAACCCATCAATATTTACACAATTATAATGGCAATCAAGTCAAGGAAAAAGGCATGCCCAAGAATGCTCAACACTATTCACTAACATTCAACCAAAATCTTATATAGCATTTCAACTGACTAGTAGCATTTAACCAAGTCAACACACGACGACGGAAAAAATCGATATCTGATTCAACATTTAACTATACCTTAAAGTCATAAGCAATATAACTCCCATTATTTCTCAGATTATTTAATCACCTTCTAAATCATCTACTCATTAACATTTTTCAAAAGACAAGTTATTAAAATATTTTATCGAAAAGATATGAATTCTCCATTCCTATTCCAAAAGACTATGTCATCTCTATCTCCCCCACTCATTGGCACGTCTACCCTTCAATTGCCTTAAAACGAAAATAAACCATTATTGAATTTACCAATCTCATCATGGTTTTCTCATAATATTTAAGCCTAATATCTGATCAGTATATATTGCTAGTCATAACAATTGTTAGTTTCTGCCGTATTATTATATTCACTACACTATTTAATCCTTGAATATTTTATTCCATCAATTAGCATTGTTGTACTTCATTTTTTACTTTTATTAAGTTACTTTTTTTTCCAACCATCCCTTTTGCTACCACTTTATATACCACACGTTAGACAAATATGATATATCAATTCACATCATAGGGAAAACAATCACGACCAGTAGGTCCATAACAAGTAAACAAGCAAGCTTTAACACCCTTTTCAAGAAATAATTATAAATTACTCTACCTGACTCATGACCCCATATGATTTTCCTTTTTTTTTTTCAATTTCCCATATCAACTCTCTTTCTCCAATCTATTCTCTCAACCTTTTTTTATACGGTCCAAATCACAAGGCAAAAGAAACCAAGATAATAAATCATCTTTAATCTCACTTCTTTCCTTTTTTAAATATTCATTCTCTCAATTTACACACCCATCAATTTAATTCCATAAATTCATGCCAAGTAAATCTCACACATATTTTTGTACATCATTAACTCTCACCAAAATAAATTAATCATATCTCCACATGCAAAAGCTCTTCTCCCCAAAATTTCCTTAGTCCAAAAATTAATATTAAAATAGATAAATAAATAAACAGTAAAAATTCACCAAATTAATATTAATTTTATAAATTAATTAAAAATATGGTAAAATAAGAAATTCGGAGAGAATTTAAAAAAATGCATTAAATTATGACACGTAATCCAAATCACTTAAAGTACATTTTAAATTTATCTAAAATTGCATTTTAAAAAAAACTACACTAAAAGCTCAAAATACCGATGAATAAAATTTACACAATTAAAACAATCAATTAAGTTCAAATTATTGCACAAATATTTATCATTAAGCACAAATGAAATGCAATTATCACTCTCAATCAGTGACCTATAAGTTTACGCCACATAGAACTCATAAGTCTCAACTGTCATCAATGAGACATTGCTCCTCACCTATACACATCCATCAATCAATCAACCAAAACAAGCATGACCCAATTTGTCCTCATCATATCCCATGGGGTCCATTTTCCCCCTGAAATCAATCACATTTGCCCAATCATGTAATTAGCTATCCAAGCCATCAAACAATCGGTAGGGTTCATATTTCGCCTACCACAACATCATAATAATATAAAGCGAAAGGGAATACTCTAGCATATAGTACTTGAATCAGCTCAGAACGATACAGGTCAATCCAAAACAATGTAAGTCATTAACAAGCAACTATGCAAATCATTCCAAGCAATTTCAAGAAATTTCATAGCTATAAAGTCAAACATCATCAGAGTATCAAGCGCAACCAATTCTAGTGCCCTAAATGTACAAGCAATGTCATGTCATGTATGCACCCATCCCAATGCATCCTAAGATGATCTGACTGACACTAAGGTAACCAAGGACACCATTAAGGACTGCATTGATCAGGCGCCCTCCCTAATGTCTCCCAAGCTCTAAAGTCTCAATCAATCACCCTACTATGCTAGGTCCACTAAACCGACCACTCTGATACCAACTTGTCACGCCCCCAAATCCCGGAAGGACCGGAACTAAGAGTGTGACTTCCCCATGCTCGCACCCGAAGGGTCAAGGGGTTGGTGACTAGCACCGATATGGACTACACATCGGGTGCTGTCCGAGATAAACTTGTACATTCATACATCAGGGGTATTCCTGTACATTCCCACAAGCTATGAAGTTAAGGAAAATAATTTATTAATAACAGAGTCATGCTATAATTCCAATACAACTTCCACGGACCCTCATCCGGATATTCAAATAATAAAATCAATTATGTTTTACAAAATCCATAAACCAAGTTATTACAAAATTTAAAAACAAACAAAAATTAGCTTCGGACCAACCTCTAGCGGATGAGTCGATACCTGAAACATGTCAACAAAGTAGGGATGAGCACAAATGCCCAGTAGGTGATCTCCATCTCCTCACCATCCTATAACATGAATTCCTAAGTCTACATGATCGGTGTATGCTTGTGCCAGTGTAGTGTCCTACTTTATCACAATAAGCTTACATTCAATCACAAAATATAATATCACACACATTACATTTCATTCATTAAGGGTACACACCAAACAATCCAACCATCCAGGAGATTCCCACATCCAACTCCAAGGATCCCAGTCATTACCAGATAGCCATATGTGGGACCTGTGGTGTCCCTAATGACAACCTGCCACATATGGGACCTCAGTTAACCAGCCACATAGGGGACCTACGGCCTCTTGCCAGCCCTATGTGGGACCTGCAGTTAACTCAACCAACTCCACCACCAATTCCACATATAATCAATAAATAGAATATTCCAATGGTCAAAATTCAATACAACAGCCTTACAAAATATTTAATTCATCAATCCAGTGCTAACCACAAATAATATATATAGATATACATACATATATAAATATTCATCAAACATCCAACACCTTAAATATCAATTAAGTAATATTAAGCTACGTACAAGTAACATTTAAATGCCAAATTTCTAACATTGAAATACAAACAATATTTCTAGTGTCAGACTATAAATATCAAGCCACAAACAATGTTTCTAATATCAAACTATTAATGTCAAGCCTCCGATAACATTTTAGATGATAAATTAATAATATCAAGCTTCAAGTAATACTTCATATTATTAAACTATAATATCAAACCCAAGCACTAACATAATTTTTAATTCTTGTTTGACCTTGTTAAACAAGATCATAATTCTTGTTTGACCTTGTTAGTGGAATGGTATCAATGAACATGTTATTTTTACTACTAAATCAAATCAAATTAAATTTATCTATATATTTTGATAATTATCAAAATATACATATATAATACCATGCACGACTTCATAATAATGCACGAATTTATTACCCACATATATTAACTATTGACACACATGACTTAATTCCCATAATCAATTAAGCCCCCCTTTTTAAAAAAAATCTGACACTAAAACAAAGATGCCCCTTTTCTTTCACTGCCATGAAACCACGCATGTAAAGATGCCCCTTTTTTTGATTAAGAGAAAATTAAATAAAATAAAACAAAACCCTTGTGCTGCATTGGATCGAACGGATTGTGGAGGCCGGAACGTATAGGCCGCCACCCCCCATCATGGAGACGCTAAACAGGCTATTATTCGATAGCCTGGTGTGCTGCTGCTGCCGCGCGAAAGAAACCAGGCCAATTGGCCTGGTACGTGTAGAAATTAATAATAACTAATTAAAATATGATAAATGGGATAACAGGTGCAGTAGCTCGTCCAAGGATTCAGAACCGGTCGAATCACGCCGCACTGCAACAATCGTCCAGCCGTATGTATATACACGTAAATGAATATATTTATATAAATACATACATATCCAAACGTTTATGTATATATATATATATGTATATATATATTCTAACAGTTTGTGTTCGTGCAATAGAATAACGAGGAATCAAGAATCACCTACCTCTTGTCTTCCGAAGGGATTAAACTCGCAAGAATGGTCTAGAATCGGAGAAGAACGACGAAGAACGCGAAGAACAATATGCACTCCCCTCTGACGGCTAGGTTTTTCAAAATAGAGTCATAATGAATAATAAAACCCTCAAACCCTATTTTTAACTAAAATTCGTCCTCCTTTTTAATAATTTCCAAAAATCCCTCATAAATTTTATTTTTCATTTATTAACCCTCAATTTAACTTCCAAAAATTACTAAATAACCCCTGAAGGCTTCTGGACCTCAAATTAGGCCCAAATATAGTTAAAACGATTGTATTAATGGCCACATTCTCAAAATAACTTTTTTTAACATCAAATATAGATTATAAGTTATGCTAACACATATACGGATCGTTACATCCTTTCCACCTTAGAACTTTTCGTCCTCGAAAAGCCAACTAAATCAAATGTCACAACTATCATCATAAGATGTCATAGACCTCGATATCCAACCAAGCCCACACCCACGTGAATATAATTATTGACACATATTCTGACACACCCAAAACATCCTACAAATTTATTAACCCACAAGCGCCGAGCTGATACAATATCTACCATAGACCGAAACTAGCATGTGCTCTTAATCAATAACTAATCACATGAATATAATTATGAGAACAACATACAACAAACAAAATAACATAAAACAAATACACATGACATCTAGCATATAAATCCCCAACCCCCAATCGATCAAGCTCTCTTCTTCCTCTTGGTTCAACCCCCCCCCCCCCCAAAAAAAAAAAATCAACGTGCCACCCTCCATAGCTCTCTCGTCTTGCCCAGAATCATCATCGCCCTTCTCTTCCTGAGAAACCAGTACGACACCCGCCCATCGTCTCCCTTCTCTCTCTTTTTCGGCCTTCTAGCTCCCTCTCCCCCAAATAATCCGTTTACCACAACGATCACCTCTCATCTTCTCTCTTGGCTCTCAAAAAATCCAGAAGCCAATCACTCTCCCTTCTTCCCCGAAGGAAATCGAACCAAAAAGCCAGGGCCTTCGTCCACTTTGTTTCCAAAAACCCAATCGGCCGGACTCAGTCTCCCTCCCCGAAAATCAAAACCTATCTCTCGGTTATCCATCCCCAGAAAAGCTGTAAAGACCCGTACCTGTGAATGGTGGAAAGTACTGAGTTATTATTAATGTTATTTTAATATTTGGAGGTTCTTTTATAGGCCTTATTATTATTATTATTATCATTATTATAATATTTTGGGTTTAATAATATAATTATTTAGGTCTTGGATTATTATCATTACTCTTATGCAATTAAATAAGCCATATTGATAAGTATTTAAAGGAAGCATAGGTTAAAAAGAAACCCTACATTCGTTGCGTGTGCACGATTCCGGTCGAGAGAGAGAGAGAGACAGAGGTGTTGAAGATTTCGTGTTCTTGATCTCCCGAGTTTGAATCAGGTAGGTGATTCCATTGTTGCTTCTTGTTTCTTGATTTCTCATGTTGCGGGAACAAGAGTTTATGTGGGCGAGATCGTTATATGTACATGTACGACTAAATAGGTAAATAATTATATATGACAAAATACGTTACATATGGCCACCGTCGTCTTGCGTGCGTTGCCAGGGGTTATGAGCGAAGGACGGATAACGGCGTCGGCACCGCCCAAGTGTCTTCTTGCGCCGCGCGGAGTTGATGGAGGAGTTGAAGCGGCGAGAGCCGACGCCGTCCGGTGTGGTGACGGCGAGCGTCATCCCGTACGGCGAGATAGAGGCGGCGGCATCACCGTCGTCCCCGGAGGGCTGACCGCGCACCGCAAATCGGCCGTCCGCCGTGTAGATCATGAAGAGAACGGCGGCAGGCCTGATTTTCGAGCCATGCTAGCGTGTCGGAAAGGAGACGACGGCGTCAAAAACCATTTTTTTTCTTCCCTCCCCCCTGGTTCGTCCGGTGTGCCACGGCTGACGTAGAGGGAGATGGGGCGGCAGTGCCCCATGCTGTTTCTCCCTGGACCCTTGCCAACCCTAATGGGCTGGCGTGGGGCGTGTTGGGCCGACCCTTTGTGGGTCGGTCCATGTTTAAAATTTTGTTTATATATATATATATATATACACGGATGTATATATATATATATATATATATATATATATAGATGTAATTTGTGGAAATATTTTTTTTAAAATGAGGGAGAATAATTGTAATTAATATTATTTTGTCGGATGGGTATATATACATATATATATATATATTTATATATATATTACTGTCGTTTGCGATCAGATAGTGCTAGGTCGGAAATCTTAGTGCTCGAAAGGCTGTAGAAGCGAGTTGTGACTATTGGAAACTTTGTTTATTGATTATGTGTGGACGTGATTAAATTGGTATTTATAAATTGTGTGTGTGGACATGTGATAATTTGGTGTGGGTTTTGAAATGAAAATTGGTTGGGTAACTGCGGGTCCCACAGAGGGCTGGCAAGAGGCCGCGGGTCCCCTTTTGTGGCTGGTAACCCAGGTCCCATATGAGGCAGGTTATCATCGGGATACCACAGGTCCCACATATGGCTGTCAGTTTGTGTTTCGAATATCCGGAGATGGTAGCGGGAGATCTCGTGAACGGCATGGTTGCCGGTGTGAGCTATTGATGATCTAAAAGTGTGGATGTTCTATGTATGTTGTGAAAATTTTATTGAGATAGATGTGACACTACACAGGCACAAGCATACACTGTTCATATAGACATAGGATTTTATGTGTGTTGGTAGCGAGTATGGGAGTCACCTACTGGGCATTCGTGCTCACCCTACTTTATCTCTATTTTTCTACAGGTTGTAGGGAGTAGCCGGTGGAGCCATAGCAGATCAGGTTGGGACATCTTTAGGATTCCTTTTATGAACTTGGTATCTATTTATTTATTTTATTTCCGGACTTGGGTCCGTGACAGTTGTATAAACTTGGATAACTGGACCCTGCTACTTTGTGTTTATGGTGTTGATTTAATTCAGTAATATTGATTGCACTGATATAATTATTGGTTGATCGCATGTTGTGTCTAGACCACCGGTAAGTACAATGCTACCCCCGTTGTAGTATTGTATAGAAATGGATCAGTCTCCAACCCCTCGACCCCTGGAGTGGGCGTGGGGACGTCGCGTTCCTGATTTTGTGAGTGCTCAAAATGTGGGGGCGTGACAAGTTGGTATCAGAGCATGGTTTAGTGGACCTAGGTAGTGAGGGGTGGTTGATAGACACTTAGAAGCTTGGAAGACTATAGGGAGGGCGCCTGATCAACGCAGTCCTTATACGTGTTCTGGGTTGACTGGGGGTCCATCAGATCATCCTAGGAAGCATTTGGGTTGGGTGCATACATGCTGCGTGACTGCGTGCATATCTAGGCACTAGAAATCATCTCCTAATGCTGTTATAATGATGTGCTTGTATTGATTATACTATTGGATATTTGTGGTTTGTTTATCTTTGGTGATTAAATGTGCTCACATGAAAATGCTCGTATGCTAGTTCAAACTTAAGAAGTTAAGTGAATAACCACATAATTTGGTGAATAGAATAAGGGGTTTAGAAACCCCATTATTTGTGTGGTGGACTTGGTTCTGCCTATTGGTTGTTTGACTAGTGTGTAGTAGTTAATAGATGTTGATATGTGTTGGTGCAGAATGGCACCCAAGACAAGGGCTCAAGGTCCAGCGGAGGAGCTATCCATTTAGTCCGAATCACAAGGAGAGCAGAGTTCTCCAGTACTTGCCTTGGGTTCAGATATTGCTGCTCAGATTGGGGCTCAAATATTGAGCCAAATCCAGGGTGCCATGCAGGGTACCATGAGGGAGGTGGCCAGAGAAGTGATGCAGGGAGGAGCCGAGGAAGCGGCGGCGGCCTCGGCGAGGAGCATCAACAGGAGGTTCTAGAGGAGAGCCAGCCACAGGTCACGACAGTTCCGCCTGCAGTACCGATCGACTGGGTGAGTCGGTTCCTGAAGCAGAAACCGACGAAGTTTGAGGCGAATACGAGACCCGATGAGGCCGAGGAATGGGTCAAATGGACAGAGGACATCTTCGAGCTGATCCAGGTGCCCGAGGAGGCTAAGGTCCGCTTAGCCACGCATTTCCTAGTAGGTGGGGCCCGCAGATGGTGGGACGCTGTGAAGCATGTCCATGAGAGCCCGATGGCATGGGAGGACTTCGTGGAGCTCTTCTACACAGAGTATTTCCCGCGCTCTGTGCGAAGACGAGGCGAGGGAGTACTACACTTTGGAGCAAGCGATCGGACCGTGACAGAGTATGTCACTGCCTTCACCGAGCTAGGGAGGTTTGCCCCGAGTCATGGAGGGTTGAGGCTAATAAGACCCAGGATTTCATTGATGGGTTGAGACCATCACTCAGGGAGGGGACCGAACATGATGGAGTTGACCACCTACGATGGACGCGGTCAACAAGGCACTTATTGGAGAGCGGGACTTAAACCAGATCGGGACTCGAAACCAGGGGAGCTCACGGGGGCCTAGCCAAAAGAGGCCAAGAGAGGAGCAGACCGAGGGACAGGGGGGACAAGAGGCCGGTGCCCAGATTCTCACAAACGGGGAACTCAGGCAGCAGTTCTACCTCACGGTTTTCAGGGACGTGTCGATCCTGCGGACTTCGGGGACACAAGGAGGCAGATTGTAAGCGGAAGAGTGGCAACCCACTCAAGTGTTTTCGATGTGGGGGACTGGGACACAAGATAGGAGAGTGTCCTTCTGCCAGCTCAGCTAGTGTTGCGGGGCCACATCGACCTCGTGACCAGGGTCAGAGGAGCGGTGCTCCTTATCAGAGACCAGCTCAGTCAGGGCAGTCGGTACAGGGACGGCCTGCTACTCAGCAGCCTCAGCGGGAGGCCCAGGCTCAGAAGGGACAGAATGATCGAGCTATGACGAGTCAGGCCAGCGGTAGTGTGCAGAAAGGGAGGAACTATGCTATCACTGACAGAGAGGTAGAAGTTCCACCAGTTGACGAGGCGAGACAGGGGCCAGCTGCTGTGAGAGGTACGATTTTGGTTTCACGCACTATTTGTACTGTCTTGATTGACACTGGTGCTACACATTCTTTTATCGCACACTCAACTGTTGAGGGATTAGAGTTGGATTGTACTACCGTTGATCAGCCCCTGGTGGTTGATACACCCGTTGGGGGCCTGGTGGTGATCAATAGGGTCTGTTCGGGATGTGAGGTTACTCTAGGAGGTGTCGACCTCTGGTATAACCTATATGTGATGCACTTTGATGCATTTGATGTGATTTTGGGAATGGACTGGTTGACTCGTGTGGAGGCAGTGATTGAGTGTTATAGGCGACGAGTGACCTTCCTCACACCTGAGGGCACTCGAGGCACCTTCGTGGGTGAGTGGTCTGATGATACGTGCAAATTGGGGCCTTTGAAGCAAGGATGGGGTGATGTAACCCATCAGTTGGCCAGCTTGACACTTGTCGACACCCAACGGGAGGGTAAGGTGGTGTTACCCAAGGTGGTGGATCGGTTTCCCGACGTGTTTCCCGAGGACTTGGTTGATTTACCGCCAGTGAGAGAGGTGGACTTCCCGATAGAGTTGCTACCCGGGACAACACCTATCAGATTGGCAGCTTACAAGATGGCACCAGTTGAGCTTCGAGAGCTCAAGAGGTAGATTGACGATCTTTTGGCACGTGGTTTTATTAGACGAAGTAGTTTGCCTTGGAGTGCTCCGGTGTTATTCGCCAAAAAGGCGGATGGTTCGCTCCGGTTGTGTATTGACTACCGACGGTTGAACCAGGTGACAGTGAAGAACAGATACCCACTACCGAGGATCGATGATTTGTTTGACCAGTTCAGGGGTGCCCGTTGGTTTTCCAAGGTTGATTTGAGATCTGGATACCATCAGCTACGTGTGCGGGAGTCAGACATCCCGAAGACAGCCTTCAGATGCAGATATGGCCATTATAAGTGGCTAGTGATGCCCTTCGGGCTCACAAATGCCCCGGCGGTATTTATGGGGTTGATGAACCAGATTTTCACACCCTATCTTGATCAGTTCGTGGTGGTCTTTATAGATGATATCCTGATTTATTCCCAGACAGAGATCGAGCATGAGGAGCATTTACTTGTGGTGCTGCAGACGTTGAGGGACCATAGACTATACGCAAAATTTACAAAGTGTGACTTTTGGTTGCAGAGGGTGAAGTTCTTAGGACACGTGATATCATCGGAGGGTATCATGGTAGATCCTGGCAAGATTGAGGCAGTGATGTCCTGGAAGCGACCAACAAATGTTTTTGAGATTCGCAGTTTTTTTGGGGTTGGCGGGTTATTACCGGAGGTTTGTCAAGGACTTTTCCCGTTTAGCTGCACCGATGACTAGCTTAACCCGAAAGGGAGTGCGGTTTGACTGGTCGGACGCTTGTGAGGAGGCTTTCAGTCAGTTAAAGGCCAGATTGACTTCAGCACCTATCCTAGTCCTACCACAGGAGGGTGTACCCTATGAGGTTTATTGTGATGCCTCTAATGTTGGATTGGGTTGTGTGCTCATGCAGGAAGGACGGGTAATTGCTTATGGTTCCCGTCAGTTGAGGATCCATGAGAAGAACTATCCTACGCATGATTTAGAGCTAGCTGCAGTGATCTTTGCATTGAAGAGTTGGCAGCACTATCTCCTTGGGGAGAAGTTTGTGGTATACACCGACCACAAGAGCTTGCGACATCTTCTCTCGGCGGGATCTGAATCTTAGACAGAGGCGTTGGGTGGAGTATATGCGGCGATTCCGGTTTGATCTACGATATACACCTGGGAAGGGGAATGTAGTAGGCGATGCCTTGAGCCGGAAGAGCCCGGCCACGATGGCTCTCTGTTTGTCAAGGAATGGGAGATGATGTGGCAACTAGCCGCTCCGAGGTTACGACCGGTGCGGGCGTAGTGCGAGGGTATGCTAAGTGTGGTTATAAGCGATGCTTGAGTTGCGGCGTCAGGTTATTGAAGGTCGGTTGGGGGATGTTGAGTGTGAGGTTATCCGAGATCGATTCAGATCGGTGTACTTTCTGCTGATTGGACAGAGGATTCCTGCACTATCGAGGTCGATTGATAGTTCCATTTTCTCTCCAGGAGACAGTTCTACGGGAGTTCCATCACTCTCGTTTGGCTGTTCATCCTGGGGGAACGAAGATGTATTATGCTGTTCGGCAACAGTTCTGGTGGTCGGGCCTTAAGAAGGCTATAGCGGAGTTTGTTCGACGGTGTTTGACATGCCAGCAGGTCAAGGCCGAGCATTTGCGGTCTGCCGGTGAGTTGCAATCGTTACCTGTGCCGGAGTGGAAGTGGGATCATGTGACTATGGACTTCGTCACAGGGCTTCCTCGTTCACAGGGTCATGATACTATTTGGGTTGTTGTGGACCGTTTGACGAAATCTGCCCACTTTATTCCGATTCGTGAGACCGATCCATCCGGACCTTGGGACAGCGATATGTCGACATGGTGGTATGATTGCATGGTGTGCCATTATCTATCGTCTCTGATAGGGATGCACGGTTCACTTCAGCGATTACGGCGGCGATTCTGGCGTGCTTTGGGCACCCGGGTGAATTTGAGTACAGCTTATTACCCACAGACAGATGGCCAGTCCGAGCGCACTATTCAGATTCTCGAGGATATGCTCCGTGCTTGTGTGTTGGATTTTGGCGGTTGTTGGGAGGCTCACCTCCCCTTGGTGGAGTTCTCCTACAACAACGGTTATCAAGCTACGATAGGAATGGCGCCATATGAGGCATTGTATGGGCGACCGTGTCGCTCCCCTCTCGTGTTGGGCCCAGGCAGGGAGGCGATTGTTTTGGGTCCCGATATGGTTCAGGAAACTACAGACTTGGTTCAGGTGATTCGGCAACGGATGTTGACGGCCCAGAGTAGGCAGAAATCATATGCTGACAGACGGCGACGACCGCTGCAGTTCGTCGTAGGGGATCACGTCTTCTTGCGAGTCTCACCACGGTGGGGGCACAGACGATTTGGGCGAGGTTCCAAACTCTCACCTCGATTTGTAGGTCCTTTTCCTGTCATTGCAGTCGTGGGACCAGTTGCTTACCGATTGGAGTTACCACCCGAGTTGGCTCGTGTTCATGATGTTTTCCATGTCTCCCAGTTGCGGAAATATTACCCGGATCCTTCTCATGTGCTTGATTGGCGTGAGATAGAGTTAGCTGATGATGGTTCTGTCGTAGAGGCACCAGCTCAGATTTTAGACCGGCGGGAGCAGGTCTTGCGAGGCAAGACGATTCCGTTGGTCCGAGTTTTGTGGCGCCACCGTAATTTGGAGGAGCAGACCTGGGAGCGGGAGAGTCAGATGCGTGTTCTTCACCCCGAGCTGTTCGAGGACGAACAGTCCTGAGGTGGGGAGGGTGTCTAATCTTTATCGTCCGTTGAGGTAGTTAACCTTGTTGTTTGTTTGCGTGTGAATTGCTGTGTTGTTGGTTACCTTGTTTGTGGGTGTTGTTTTATCTCTCATATTAATTAGAGCTAAGTGTGCTTATTTTGTTAGTCGGGGTAGTACTACCTCGTAGTGGATGACTTATCTTTTCGGGGACGAAAAGTCCTAAGTTGGGGAGAATGTAAAGACCCGTACCTGTGAATGGTGGAAAGTACTGAGTTATTATTAATGTTATTTTAATATTTGGAGGTTCTTTTTATAGGCCTTATTATTATTATTATTATTATCATTATTATAATATTTTGGGTTTAATAATATAATTATTTAGGTCTTGGATTATTATTATTACTCTTATGCAATTAAATAAGCCATATTGATAAGTATTTAAAGGAAGCATAGGTTAAAAAGAAACCCTACATTCGTTGCGTGTGCACAGTATCTGGCTGGAGAGAGAGAGAGACAGAGCAGTGTTGAAGATTTCGTGTTCTTGATCTCCCGAGTTTGAATCAGGTAGGTGATTCCATTGTTGCTTCTTGTTTCTTGATTTCTCATGTTGCGGGAACAAGAGTTTATGTGGGCGAGATCATTATATGTACATGTACGACTAAATAGGTAAATAATTATATATGACAAAATACGTTACATATGGCCACCGTCGTCTTGCGTGCGTTGCCGGGGTTATGAGCGAAGGACGGATAGCAGCGTCGGCACTGCCCAAGTGTCTTCTTGCGCCGCGCGGAGTTGATGGAGGAGTTGAAGCAGCAGCAGCCGACGCCGTCCGGTGTGGTGACGGCGAGCGTCATCCCGTACGGCGAGACAGAGGCGGTGGCATCACTGCTGTCCCAGAGGGCTGACCGCGCGCCGCAAATCGGCCGTCCGCCGTGTAGATCATGAAGAGAACGGCGGCAGGCCTGATTTTCGAGCCATGCTAGCGTGTCGGAAAGGAGACGACGGCGTCAAAAACCATTTTTTTTTCTTCCCTCCCCCCTGGTTCGTCCGGTGTGCCACGGCTGACGTAGAGGGAGATGGGGCGGCAGTGCCCCATGCTGTTTCTCCCTGGACCCTTGCCAACCCTAGTGGGCTGGCGTGGGGCGTGTTGGGCCGACCCTTTGTGGGTCGGTCCATGTTTAAAATTTTGTTTATATATATATATATACATACACGGATGTATATATATATATATATAGATGTAATTTGTGGAAATATTTTTTTTAAAATGAGGGAGAATAATTGTAATTAATATTATTTTGTCGGATGGGTATATATACATATATATATATATATATATATTTATATATATATTACTGTCGTTTGCGATCAGATAGTGCTAGGTCGGAAATCTTAGTGCTCGAAAGGTCAGTAGGAGAGTTGTGACTATTGGAAACTTTGTTTATTGATTATGTGTGGACGTGATTAAATTGGTATTTATAAATTGTGTGTGTGGACATGTGATAATTTGGTGTGGGTTTTGAAATGAAAATTGGTTGGGTAATCTTGGGGTCCCATAGAGGGCCGGGCAAGAGGCCGCGGGTCCCCTTTTGTGGCTGGTAACCCAGGTCCCATATGAGGCAGGTTATCATCGGGATACCACAGTCCCACATATGGTCTGTCGGTTGTGTTTCGAATATCCAGGAGATGGTAGCGGGAGATCTCGTGAACGGCATGGTTGCCGGTGTGAGCTATTGATGATCTAAAAGTGTGGATGTTCTATGTATGTTGTGAAAATTTTATTGAGATAGATGTGACACTACACAGGCACAAGCATACACTGTTCATATAGACATAGGATTTTATGTGTGTTGGTAGCGAGTATGGGAGTCACCTACTGGGCATTCGTGCTCACCCTACTTTATCTCTATTTTTCTACAGGTTGTAGGGAGTAGCCAGTGGAGCCATAGCAGATCAGGTTGGGACATCTTTAGGATTCCTTTTATGAACTTGGTATCTATTTATTTATTTTATTTCCGGACTTGGGTCCGTGACAGTTGTATAAACTTGGATAACTGGACCCTGCTACTTTGTGTTTATGGTGTTGATTTAATTCAGTAATATTGATTGCACTGATATAATTATTGGTCGATCGCATGTTGTGTCTAGACCACCGGTAAGTATAATGCTACCCCCGTTGTAGTATTGTATAGAAATGGATCAGTCTCCAACCCCTCGACCCCTGGAGTGGGTGTGGGGACGTCGCGTTCCTGATTCTGTGAGTGCTCAAAATGTGGGGGCGTGACAAAAGCATACCTCCATCGCTCTATAGCCGCTCGTCCCTCCAAACCATCACAAACCATTACCAAACCCGATCATCACTTCCCCGCTCTCTCTCGGCTCCCTAAAAATCCAGACCCAGAACAAAAATGCTTTCCCTTCCTACTGCCAGACTCGCACGGAGTCTCTCTCCCTCTCTGGCCGGAACTTCATCCTTTGGCCAATGAGGCATCGTTTCAATCTCCCTTCCATTTGTCTCTCCCATCGACCGAGCATCATCAAGCAAGGAGAGTTAGCCAGCCGAGGAGGTCCCAGTGTCGCTCATCCCAGAGTCTCCTGAACGTGATCATCCAAAAGGTTCAGCATTATACCCCGCCGTTGACCACCACAAGGCTCCCCCACGAGTGAGAAAGCAGTTTAGCCGAGGTGTTTCCGCATTAGAAGAAAGGTATTTTCTCTTCCTTTGCATGATTAGTTCCCTTTTCTTTGTATGCCCTTCTATATCTTATCTGCGTGTTATAGTGTGGTTGAAATGCCTTGCATTGCCTTTGTGATGTTCTTTGTGTCTCCATTTCATGACTAGTATCTGTTTTTGTATGCCTGAATGACGTTCATCTCCTGTTGTACTCTCATTTGCTACATCTGAATGTGGGTTTTGTGTTAACCAGAGCGTGTGTAGTATATGCTGGCTCACGACATGCTTAACATGTGATTTCTTTTGCTATTTTTCTGCGTGTGGTCTAGGTTTTATTTTATTCATTCAGTGGGTACACTTACGCGTAAAGGGGTTTTGTTTTCCTTCTCCCGTCATTTTTTTTATTTTCATCGGTTCAGTTTGATTTTGATCTAAACAAGTAGGAAGGCTGCTGTGTTTGCTCGTTTTTTCTTTTCATCTGTTTGGTTTGATTTTGATCTAGGAAGGTTGCTGTCTTTGCTCATTTTTTTTTGGCTAAATATGTTTGTTGTGTTTGATCTCGCACTATCCGTGTTACAAAAGGTTTGGTCACGTTCTGTTTGCTATGTCTGGCCATTTGTGTCTGGGTGTAGTTCTACCTCGCATGTGTTCTCCCTCATGTTTTCTGCTTAAGCGCACTGATACACGAGTGTTTGGTTCAGACCATAGGTTAATGGCTTCTGTTTGGCATTGTTTTCTTTGATTAAACCGGCCCTAATATCTGCTCATGTCTTCTTTGCTTGTCCATGCACTTGAGGGTTCCGCTGCATGTTTTTTCAAGTCAACTTAATCCTGATTGCCCACCAACGGACGTGGATCAGCACCATTATTATTTCACTTGACCATTAGGGTGATGTTAGTATTGGTCATTTGTAATTGTGTAAATATATGTCTCAAATCGAACACATAGTGAGAGAGAGAGAGAGAGAGAGAAAGAAAAAGAGAAAAAGTGAGCTTGCTTTTTGTTTGTGGATGACACACTATCACACACATCACTTATTTGTTATTATTTACTTATGCATTTTGTTTAGTTTTTTTTAACACTTTTACTTATGAAATGTTTTAAAAAAATGGTCTTTTAGAAAAAAAAATGAAGAAAGAAGTTTTCTCACAAGTATAACACAAGTCATTCACCTAAATGTTTTTTATTTTCAAATGCATTGGCTTTTCAAACCCTCTGATTTTTAAATATTTGGTAGTTTCATCTTTCACCGTTTTCATTTATCCTTAGCATAGTTGTTAGCGTAGACTTAGAAATGAATCAATCCAACTTTGGCATTTTCTTTAGACATTTTAGCGTGAACTTTGAAAACCATAGGACCTCCCTTAGAGTTTAGGACTAAAGTAAACTTAATTTTTAGCTTTAATAAAGAATTTAGAAATAAACAAATAAAAAAAAATCAAATTTGTTAGGACTTCCTATAGGCGGTTAGGACAAATCGATTTAATTTCACTCCAAAGAAATAACTTAGAAAAATAAAAATAATAGACCTTTAGGCTACATGCAATTTTAACATCATCTTTAGGCTAATTAAACCTTAGATCAAGCAGTTAAAATAAATTAGAAACCTCTAAAATGCTAAGATAGGTACCGGAAGGGCGTTGTGGGGGTGCTAGTCCTTCCCCATGCGTAATCAACTCCCGAGCCCATCCCCAAGCGGCATAGATTATTTTTTCGTTTAGGTGGCTAACCGCACCCAAAAACGGTTGGTGGCGACTCCGTATTTTTCACCATTCGGATGGAGGTTGGGGGGGGGGGAGCCGCACCCCAAAAGCGGTTTCCCTCCCGGACGAAATCCGGTGATGACAGTGCATTGAAATGATATTGTAGGATACATAATCTTGTACCTTTAACTACTGTTAAAGGTGCATTACAAACAACAAATCTTGTACATAACATGTATAATCAAATTAACATGGTTATGTAGCTAAGGCACAATGAGAAAACAACATGATGCATACATCTTAAACTTTTAACAAATGAATCAGAAACTTCTCAACAAGCAAAATGTTATTTGATAATATCACTATAGAAAAGAAATACAATCCTAATCACTTGGGCTACATTAGTATAAGAACTTGCAATTGCATTCTCAGTCTTCTGGCGCTTCACTTTTCCCTTATGATGATCATTCTTCTCCCTTCTCAAATCATCTTTAGTTTTCTCTACAGGTTTTTCAAGAATCTTAATGTACATTGTCAATCCAAACATAAAAATTTAACAAGAAGATATGGATAAGTTTTTTTTTTAAAAAATATATACATATATTGATTTGAGGGTGCATTTAGAGATAAATCAGTATATTACCTATATGTATCTTTCTCCTTCTCTTTTTCCTCCATAGCTTGTTTACCTGCAGCATCAGCTGTAGACCTTTTGGCTGATGCATAACTTCAGTGTTATGAAAACTTTAAAGCCAAATAATGCATACTTTTTTAATAAACAATGAATACCCTGTTTAGAATCCTCTAATTGTGTGGAAAGTACTTAATTCTCTCTACTAAGTTCTTCCTTCTCCTTTAACAAGATCTCCGACTTTCTCTGAAAAAATGGAAAACAAAAATACAAATCAAGTCAGCTAGCAAAATGGTCAGAAATTCAAAATAAATATAACATAAATTGGATTAAGGTACCGGCACAATTAACACAAAAGAATCATAGTTTGTACTTTAAATAACTTTTTAAAAAACCTTATATTGAGCTACAAACTTCCATTGCTTTTCTAAATCTAACTTCAAACCAGCCTATTCATAAAACATATATATATATATATATATATATATATATATTATTTTAAATAGAGCAAGATATAAATGTCCGTCTCAAGGTAAACAGGCCCCATTTCTTTCTACAACCCATATTTATATCATATAATTTTTTTATTTGTCTTACCCAGCTAACATTCTAATAAAGAAGTCAAACAAAAGAACGAAAGGGAAAAAAAGAAGAAAATGCATATGACCAAGCGCATGCATAATAGGGCTCAAGGTATGTATTAGGTATGATTGGGTGTATGTGAGAGTTCCATTTCTTGTCTCACCTAAGCGTGGCCAAGGATCACATTTTATAACTACAATATTAGGAACCTCATTTTCTACTAATGGTGGTCAAGCGACTGTCAATGTTTAAAACAACATTTCGGATCAGGCCAAGAACCTCATTTTCTTACTCTACTTGCTTTCCTGAGAATTTTGATATATATATATATATATATATATATATATATATATATTATATATTCGGACTCAAACCTTTTTAAAAAAAAAACAAAAAAATATTGTATTTTAGCAATAAAGCGCTTTAGGGACGCGGAGTATAATCTTAACACAAAAACGAGACCATTTTTAAACAAAAAGGACAAATGATTGCTCGTTATGACACCTTGAGTCCGACCAGCCAACGCCGACTATTTCAACCACCGTCGCCTTGATCCCTCCATGTTGTTGCTCCACCAACCATCCGACGGTGACCATTCCCACCGTAGCACACATCGGTTATCCAATGGCGTCGTAGCAAAGCCGTTCTTTGTTGGAAATCAATGGACCTTTTTTTATTTTGAATTTGCAAAAGATGTCATGCATTGCCCAAGTGATATTGGATTACCCTTCTCACAGATGTTCTAATTTGTTCCCCTAGCGCACATAACAAAAATTCTTACTCTCTAAATAATGCCTACATTCGTTTATGAGCTTCAAACAAAGTGGATTCATATCCTGAAATGTTTTTGATGTATGCTTTAACATAAAAAAATCACATTTTTTCCTCAACATCACCCATACCCATAAAAAAACCTATATTTCTAAATCTAAATTTTATTATATGATTCACAAGACATGGATATCTTTTCAATCAATCAAACCTACAGGAATTTTCATATCTCATGTGATTCGTAATAAGCATGGAAGATTAACGGAGAGAATAATTAAGAAGAGAGAGAGATAGAGATTTGAGAGATTATGGTATGGTTCTAAGCTGAACAGAGGCAACTGTTTGATATGGTTTGCAGTTGAGTAAAGGCGATTGTCTGGTCTAGTCGACGGCTGGGATGGTGTAGCGCATGCTGGAATGGCCGTCGGCGACCAACGCGGTCACTGAGAGGGGCAGCAGCGACGGTAGAGTTTTGCGCGAGATAAGAAAAGAGAAGTAAAGGGGGTATTTTGGGTTTACCTGTTTAATTTAGAACCGTTAGATTGATTTAATTAAGATCTAAATCGAATTGCACTCTTTAAGTTACTTACACACCTTTTATCTTTAGCATTACTCTATAATATGTATATATATATATATATATATAGTTTTGCTACAATAAGAACATGAAATTAGCTTTTTATTGTTAGAACTTTAATTTAGACCGTTAGATAATATAACCTATGGTTCATATTAGACTTTCATTTAACTGTAACTTCTTAAATTGTTTTTCAACGCTTTTGTAAATTGTTTCATTCTTTTCTAATTGTTTTCCAAGATAATAAAAACAAAATAATTTCATATTAATGTCTAATTTTACATCCTTACACTTTTGTAAATCCTCAAACTTTTTTTTAGCCTTTTTTTCTTTTAACAATTTTATATTTCTTTCTTTTAAAATTTTAAATAATTTATCTTGTCCTTACGATATTTTAATTCTTTTCCAAAACAAAGAAAAAAAAAATTCCAACATTTTGAAATCTCTTTTTCTTTTTCTTTCTTTTTTCCCTCTTTAAAACCTTTTCTTGTAGCACTCAATTTATTTTCAAGTTTATTTTTTAATTGCTTAAATTACTTTTGTTTTAAATAATCAAAACATAGAAAACTTTCAATTAGTTAGTTATTAATTTTAAGCATAGTGGAGTGTCTAATACCTTTTCGACTCGCAACCGACTCTCGAAACCTTGGACTTTGACACACAAACCACTTTATTTTTGCTACCTTTGGTAGTAGATGTTCATACTACACCTTTATTTTCGGTTGGTGGCGATTCTAAAAGCATCATTTGTTTTTACATCCTTTCTTCCAACACCAAAATAGTTAATTGCATGTCGTTTCCTTGGTGTTCGGATGAATTCGGATGTCAACACAGGCAAGAATTGAAGCTCACTCACATGCATGGGTCACTCAAGAAGAGAAGATGAAAAATAATAATAAAAGATATTTTATAGTTTGTAATAATTCGTTAATGCATGACTCTCTGAACAGGGGTTGGTGTTTTATGATTATATAAAAAATTATAATATTGCATTAATATTTATATATATATATGTAATAGTAGATATGAATTTTAGAGAGGCCTATTGTAGAGCTTTCTTGTATTGTTTTATGTTGTTTGGGGGATTGGATGTATGCTTTGGGCGAATTTCATTTTTTTTTTCATTTGTGATGTTGTTAATGGCTGCTCCTTTTGAGCTGATTGTTGTATTTTTGTTGTAATATTGCCTTCGTGTATTCCTTGTAAGTCTGTTTTACTTATAAAAAAGACTTAGATATTTATAAAAAAGTTTAGATTATAATATAGTCCCGTAATTAAATTTAGCGATTAGCACCTATTTTACCTGCTATATCTACCATTTATTTAGAAAACCCACAAGTTATTAAGGTTTGTGGATAGTAAAATTAGTCTCCACCAATGACATGTTAGCCATTGATTTAGTCTCTTAATCAACCTCATCGACCTATGCATGCCCCTAATATAGTTCCTGATATAAATTCAAAATCAATCTTTGAGTTTTGTGGAGCTCATAGTTACAATTCAAAATATGATTTTAAAACATGCCTTTTTATTAAAGTATAAAATATTTTCATCCTAAAATCAATTGGCTCTATGAAAGATCACAATTGGATCTTTATTAACCAATACTGTGGTTGGTAAATTTGCCAATGTGAGACCTATTTTAACATACTCCCTCACATGACAACATGAATAATACAAGATAAATAATCACGAATGAGATTAACATCGGACAATCACAAGTTGGACATTACGAATGAAAAAAAATAACTTACTTTGATATCATATTATAGTCAAAATATTTTTATCCCAAAACCAATTGATTATAGGAGAGATCATGTTTGGATTTTTATTAATTCATATTTTGATTGATAAATTTTTGGGTGAGACATATTGTAACACTTCCTAATAAATTTATTGTGCCTATATATTTATTTTCCATTATAATGAATTTAAATTTTGAAATGAATTTAATTTTTAATTGCAATGAATTTATTTATTTTGGATTGTACTTATTTATTTGATTGTAACCATAAATGTTAAAACTTTGTATCTGACTTGATTAAATGTATCATTACATATTTTAGAATTTTAAATGAGTCTTTTATTATTATTTATTACGAAATATGTATTCAATGCACCTGCCATATTTTTCTTTGTGTATATATATGTTTGTTATTAACTAGAACTTTAAATCAAAGTAATTTTCAATGAAAATCGTTAATTTCAAACACTTCACTCTTATTACTCTACTTCTCATAGTCCTCTTTGCTCAACAACGTAATTACAATCTCTTTTCTCATTGTTGATACTTTCACTCCTAACAATATACGTTATATGGATATATATATATATATTTATGTGTATGCTTATGTATATATTCATCTTAGAAATTTATTTTTGATAGATGCCAGAGTAATGGGATTGGGAGGTATGTCACTACAACGTACTGGCTCGAAACGATTATGTGTTCCAACTTTCTGTTTTCTTAGTGAGGCCGACGCCGGACTAGTCCGCAAATGTTATTGTTGCCTCGCTATAAAAAAAGACTCTTGTCGGGGAACAAAGGCAGAATGTGTTGCTCATTGTCCTACAGGCCTTTAAGGCTTTCCTCTTGCCTCCCTACTGTCAACATGCATGTATGGTACGTGTGTGGTAACTAAAGCGCAGGATATGTACTCCATGAAATAAAAGGGCAAATTTTCTTTTATTAATAATATATTTTACGTTATTAGTTGAATTTGGTTGCCACCATCCATTGGAGTTGGCATATTGAAGCGCCCTTGCTTCAAAATCAAGGCAAAAATTATCCCTAGAATCTGGAGGATGGGTTTGGGAATGGTTGACATCTTATATCTGCCAATAAGGTACGTATATCCAAATAATAGGTTTGAGCTTTTAAGTTATATTAGAGTCAAGTGAGCCCAAGCCTCCAGGGTTTCAATACAAAGGATCACTTATGCATTAGGATAAACAACTATATTGGTGGTTTCCATGGGTATTATATCTCTCGTGCCTTCTGCTCTTGAAGTTTATGACAATCGGCAAGGAAACGTTTGGCCTGGCCTTTGTCAACCTATTTTGCCATCGTGGTTGTAAGTTGCTTTAGTGTCTTTTCTGCCACTTGACGATTTTTGTGTCGAAATAACTGCAAAACGTTTCTGGTGATTTCCATTAATTAGGCTTTTGTTTTTCTGGCTGATTTATTTGTCTTATAAAATGAGATATACATATTTAACTTTTAATACACATTGATAGTATTGGCTTATGGGTTGTACTAGATTCTTGGGCATGACTATAAATTAAATTACTAATAAGTTTATCAATATAGTTAGTTTTCCTATGGGGGGAAAAAAATTGTGTCTGCGCGCAAGCCATCAAGTTCTAGCCTAAGTTGACTAAATCTATTATCTAAATTTAATATTGCATATTGTATCAAAGCAATAATATTTATGATTGGTCCAAGTCAGAGTTCGAATGATAAATGAAAAGGTGAGAACGAACCACAAGAGATTAATAATACGTCTTTATAACAATGAAACAAAACAGATAACTACTACTTCATTTTTTAAAGCATTTTTATTTAACAAACTCCTAATTATTAGTCCTACTATTTTCAACAAAAATCTCAAGAAGACTTGGGACTAGTTCTTCCACCCATGCATGCTTCACAGATACACCTACGTGTCCCACCCATGCATATGTTTTTCAACAAACATCCAAATATTTTGGATTTCGTTTTGGCATTCTAACCTACGTGGTTGTGTATCATTACACCTCCCTTTGATTTTGAGCTTGTCCCTAAGGTTGTGAGGAAGGAACTTGTTATTGATCTCGGAAGCATTGGCGTCCTCTTGTGGAAGATTATGTTTCCACTTCATTGCTTTTGTCAACAAACTTGGATCCCTGTTGGATCCATCGATGGTCCATTATGGCTTCAGGTTCCATCACTAACTGCCCATCTTCCGCTATTGGTGGCAAGTCAATTGTGCATGGCAACTTCGCCAATTTTTTTTTTCTTTAGCAATGAAATGTGAAAGACGGTGAATTAATGTGAGAATTGGGTAGCAACTTTAGTTTGTATGTCACTTTTCCTAAACATTCTTCAATCTGATAAGGCCCATAGAAAAGGCTTGCTAATTTATGACAGGCCCGTCTAAACACCGACTGTGAGCGATAAGGCTTGCTATTTCATTCTGTTATAAGTTGAGAACTCCATTGACCTGGCATAGAATACTTGGTTGTGCTCTTTATTTCATCTTGGTCTCCACACCAATCATTATCCGAATATCCAACAAGTTTTGCAGTTTCACCAAATTTATAAAATAATTTAAAATTCAATGTACCTTTAATGTACCTGATAATTCTCTTTGTAACTTGCCAATGTGATTCTCGCAGTGCCTCTATATATCGGCTTAACAATCCAACTTTGTAAAGTATATCTAGTTCGGTCATGGTTAAATACCTCAAACTTTCTATGAGGCTTTGTATAGGGTAACATCCACTATTTTTCCTTCTCCTTCCTTTGTCAATTTTAATCCAGTTACGTCAGGAGTACTCATGGCCTTGCAGTCTTCCATTATGATTTTTTTTAGAATATCTACCATATATTTTGCTTGGGAAATAAAAATCCCATCAACTCCTTGCTTCACTTTAATGCCAATAAAATATGACATCAGACTGTTATCTGTCATGTCAAATTCTTTAAACATGGACTGCTTAAATTTGGCCATCATTCTTTCATAGCTCCCTGTAAACAACAAGTCATCAACATATAAACACAAAATCAAACATTCACTATTCTTAGTCTTCATGTAGACTGAGTGCTCATGTGGGCATTTCATAAATCCATTCTCCTATAAATAACATTGATCCTGGCATTCCACACACGAGGTGCTTGCTTTAGGCCATACAATGTTTTCTTTAAATGGAGCATTTAATTTTCTGCTCCTTTAACCACAAAGCCCTCAGGTTTTTCAACATACACTTCCTATTCTAAAACACCATTCAAAAATACAAACTTCACATCTAGTTGGTAGAGTTTTCAATTGTGATAAGCTGCCAATGAAATTAACAGACTGTTGAAAACTTTGATTAGGATCCAATAATAATCTAGAGAAGGATAACCGAATACCCAATCTCTAGACTAAGCAATTCAAGTATTTAACTAGAAAAACTGAAAATAAGTCTAAATTTCTATTATAAGAGTTTATAATTGATAAAAATACTCTTGAATGATTTATTATGTCTGAATACAAGGTCTATTTACAAGCCAATGACTAACAAGGAATTGTAAACTTAATACAATTAGGAAACTAAAGTAAAATACCAAAATATACCCTACTATGAATAAATAAAGGAAATTATAAAAGGAAAGATTTATAATTCAATATGGAAAGTAAATATAAAAAGAGTCCTAAAAGTAGTAGATGCCTTACGCATGTACGACACGTGCACGTAGCGATGAGCCTGCACGTAGTGATAAATTGCATATAGACGGATCATCCCGAAGGGCTGCAAGGTCTTCTGCACGTAATTTTATAATTCATTTAAGGTATTGAAGCGGATTGGTGAGGTGGCTTATAGACTGGAGCTGCCAACTTTCCAGATTACATGTTGTATTCTATATCTTTGTTATAAAGTTGCGAATGGGTGATTTGACTCTTCTTTCTAAAGACTTGCCTGAATTTGATGCAGATGGTAAGGCGGTGCTTCAACTATTGTTGACATTGCAATATCAATAGAAACGGCATGGTTAAACTACAATATAACAAGTTTTGATTCATTGGTGAGGGGTTTCAAAGGAAAAGGTAACTTATGGAGATTGCAAAGTTGTAGTGAAATAATTTTTAAAGTTCCTCCTTGAGGACAAGGACAATCTTGAAAGGAGGAAGAATGATGAAGACATTGCGCCAATATCAAAATGGGAGATTTGAATCCATGTGCGGAGCACAGGAGGAGGCATACACAAGATGATGGTGAGTCATAGAGCTATGACATGGTATTGTGCATGGAGTGTGCATGTGACACCGTGCACATAATGTGTACCACGTGCAACTTGTGTTGTGGCGTGCGCAACATGCAGTTTGTTATATTTCTTTTGTTGATGAACAAATTTTTACTTTATTTAGAAGTTTTTCTTTTTATGTACTTTATTTTATTTAATTCATATTTTATCACAAATAAGGTTATTTTGATATTTTATTTTAATTTTATAATTGTAATAGATTTTTAGTTTCTAGCTTATATCTCTGTTTGTAAATATACCTTGTATACATTTTGACTTTTATCAATTATAAAAGTTCCAATTAAAATTTTATTCTTATATTTCAGCTTTGTAATTAATTATTAGAATAGCTTGTGTTTTTGATATTTAATTATTCTTTTCTAAGTTGGATCTTCATTAAGATTTTCAACATATATATTTTGTTCAATATACATATTGTGTTATGTACGATAAAAGGAACACAAGATAAATACCGATGTAACCCTAATTATATTTTAAATCATTTATGCCGCATATACTATATATGCTGGAAGAAAACAAAACAATCCATTCATAGAATGAAGAGAAGGATTACAAATTCAATCAAACATTGGGGGAGACCCTGCTGTCCGTCGAGAAGAGCTTTGACGGTGGAAGAAAAAGAATGCGTGAGAGATTGGTGTCGTGAGATTGATTGAGAGGCCGTGTGTGAGAGGGAGAGGAGAAAATGAGTGAAAAGAAAAAGAAGAAGTGGGTTTAAGGAATGTGGGGGAGGCGTGTTAATCACAAAGGATAAAATAGTAATTTAACTTTTCTTTTTCCCTGCTAGAAATTATAAATATCCCCCGTCCCCGTGGTTCAAAACAAACCTAATAAACAAACAAACAAACAAACGAACGAAGGCATGGCGGCGTCGTCATCATCAGCATGTTCAACCCCCACGGCCACGGGAAGAACATGTGCAGAGGCGGCGATGCAGCGTCTCCGTCAACAGTTGAACATAAGAGGGCACGAGGTGGCTATAGCTGAGCTCAACTCTCTCCCTCCCACTCATCCCGTCTATCAGAGGAACGTCAATTTATTTTTTCGCACCACTGTCCAGGAAGCAATTGCTTCTCAGCAAAACCTACTTCAACTAGCTACAGGTATATATTCTCCTTAAGGCCTACTACTCTTCATTATTTTTATTTTTATTTATTTATTTATTTATTTTATTGTTGTTGTTGTTGCCATTACTAGTTACTACTACCGCCCATAAAATAAAATAAAATAAAATGATGTTCTGGGATTCTGGACACCTAAAATTCTGTTTCGACTATACTATCGGGCATATGTGGAGAGATTTGGCCTTGGGCGTGTTTAATGGAGTAGTTTTCATATGGTTTCGTTTTTGGGTACCTGGGTAATATACTAGATGAAGTATGTGTGTGTGTGTGTGTGTGTATTTATCAGGAAAAGAATATATTTCAATTAACAATAGTAAACAAGCAGGTAACAAATTACAACTTAAGTAAATTAAGAGGATCATAACCCTGGGTCCTGGGAAAATCACAACCTCAATCCGACACCATCAAAACCCCACCTATTGCACACTCCACAGAGCCCAAATAATAACTAAGGAAGGGTATTGCTCGTATCAAGTGTCGCGCGCTACCACAGTTATTCAAATAGCACACCACCACAGAGCACCCCGACGATTCAAGTAGGACACCCTTTCCAAATCACAGAATCCCATTGTCTATGCACTGGAGAGAAGCTGTGTATTGCAGCATTTTTTTTAAAAAAAAAAATCCATAACTTATTCTACTTGCCAATCATTGACATTTACGAACAAGAGTGGCATTCCACCTCCTTCATCCCAAAAATAAGCTACTGGTCCCTCTTTCATAACAGCAAGCTGATATACAGTGGGAAAAGAATCCTGTAATGGGCGACCCCCATGTCAAGAATCACCCCAAAAAGAAATTGAATCTTGCTCTCCCAAGTCCCAACCTCCACTCTACTACACGGATGGAATCCTCCCAACCCACTGCTAAGCCCTTCCATAAACCAGTCCGTCCCATGAGGACTACTAGAATATTTTGGGAACCATCCAAAATGGGTGACCTCAAAAATAGAAACTACCATATTCCACCACAAACTGCCCTTTTCAACCAGAAACTGTCACTTCCACTTGGCTACAAACCCCTCTTTAAGGGGTGTATAGGTTTAACCCCCAAACCTCCCGCAATCAAAGGTTGTTGGATCACCTCCAAAGACACTCGATGGTATTTAAAAACCTGTTCGGACTGGAGTTACCCAATAGGAAATGACATCGAATGCCTTCCAATCTTTTTGCAACCTTGTATAGTTATATGAGAGCCATTGTTCTACCTTGTAAGTGGAGCTGTAGTGCTGAAAGGGAGCAATGGACAGATCATGCAGAATGTGTGTATATTTGATTTAATAAGCTGGAACTGGACTTTGTAAAAGATTTTACTTTTTTTTTTGTTTTATTAATTTTGTTTTTGTTTTGGCTTTGATTTTGAGAAAGCCTACAAGGTCTGAGTTTAATTTACACTTGATAATGTAGAGTTTGTTGGGAAACCGTGATTATAAAGCTAGTTTGGTTGGATGGGCGAAGGTCTATTTTATTAAATGAGAAAAGGGCTACTTATGTTTTTTTTTTTGTTACTAATTTTTATTTATTATACTTTTTTTGGGCGAGGACCAATTATTTTAATACCAAGTTCAAAGGGGGATGAAGAACGGAGAATTGAATAGGTAATAAGTGAATAAAAGAGCCTGCAGCCCACTTTTATAGGCTTTGTCCTCTCAAGAGATTTCTTCTTCAGGTTTTGAAACTTCTTCCTAACTGCTTGGGCATCTCGGCAGATTATGTTGTTGCCCTGTTTCAAAAACAAAAGCCTTCAATAGATTTTGAGGAAGGGAGAAAGAAGATAAGGATATAGGAATTTCATGTATTGCTTCCTTGATTACATTTTAAAGGAAAGAAAGATAACTGGACAGATAGGGTATGAGTGGTTAGCACTCAAGCCCAAGGAAGAAACCCAACTAATGGGACAAGTACCACATGCTGTTGATGTTAGATTTTATAGGCTTTGTCCTGTCAAGAGATTTCTTCTTTAGGTTTTGAAACTTCTTGCCTAACTGCTTGGGTATCTCGGCAGAATATGTTGTTGCCCTGTTTCAAAAACAGAAGCCTTCAAGAGATTTGAGGAAGGGAGAAAGAAGATAAGGATATAGGAAATTTCATGTATTGCTTCCTTGATTACATTTAAAAGGAAAGAAAGATAACTGGGCAGATAGAAACCCAACCAATGGGACAAGTACCACACGCTGTTGATGTGAGATCTCATTGTTGCCTCTTTTGTGAGGCTGTCCCTCAATGAAAGCATCAATGTACTCAAGTCTAAAGGAAGCCCAATCCAAAGGATCTGTCCATTGAATTTGGATAACCCATGGTTTTAAGTACGGCGTTTGGTTCATATATATCTCGATGTGGGATCATACCAACATCCTTTTCTTCTAGTGTAGGGATAATTCACTTCATCCATTGTCATTGTGCCCAGTTGAGAGATTGGACAGTTATTAGCATCATAATAGTTTGGATTGCCAATTTGTCATGCATGACATATTGAAGTACGGAAGTAGTCATGTTGCCCTTATGTCATGTTTTATAGGTTCTGTGCTCACTCTTACAGATGACAAGCATCCAGGGGATGTCACCGGACCACCACCTTAATTTGGTAAGGCTCTTATGCACTTAAATTGTTGTTCAGACGCTATTGGTTTTGTTCTTTTTTTTTTTTTTTTGAATTTATCCGTTTATCTTGTCGTGATTTTGAGATATAGCACTAGTCAAATTTAGCCGTGTTGGAGATTTCTTTACTGAATTATATTTGTTAATATTTAATAATATTAAAAAATTAAAATTAAAATATAATTTTTGAATATAAATTTATTAATTTATAATAAATTACTCTAACCATTATTAAATTATTAATTAACAATAAATAACATATTAGTTAACAAGAAAATAATATTTATTTTTAGCAATGTTAGATAATAATGTAATTTTATATTATTAATAAACAAATAATCTTTTAATTTTAGTTATTAATATGTCACTTAGAAAAAATAATAAAATAAATAATATATATATATATATATATACTATAATTCATAAGTATAATTAAATTACATATTTTATATATAAATATGTTTGGTTGTATTGTGTTTCAGGTATAATAGTTGTTTTTAAGTATAAAAATTAAAAATAATATAAACTTGTTTTTACTTTTTTTTTTTATAAAAAATAAAAACAAATAAAAAACAGACAACAATTTTGTCCTTCGAAATAGCTCGGAGGGACGAAAGAGAATGAAAAGTCTCTTTTGTCAATGTCAAGTCATTTTTCCCCGATGACCTTAGCGCACACTTCCCACAAAAGATGAGGTTGGTTGGGAGCAAGGGAGATATGCAATCCACCTTGTACCGCTGGTACTACAACCAAAATAATATCAATATAATAAAATGGAAAAGAAAAAGAGCAAACACATGACAAGTCAGGGCAATCAATCACCCAATGGTCCCAAACTGATATTGTATCGTTCCAAATTGATAAAATGGCCAATATGTACCAAAGTCTCAATGTCGACAAAGATGAGACCAAGACCAAATTTATTTATCTTGATTTAAAAAATTTTAGGCTTTTTTTTTGTATTTTTTAGTAATTAAATAATTACATTAAGAAAACTATACAACTAAAATAATCAAATTATGTATCTTTAATTTCCATAACTGAAGTAAGTTTTTTGTCATTTTAGACAGCCCTTCATTAATCAACCACTTTATCGGGAAACAAGTTACTTATTATGGGATGGCTTGACTTTTGCAACGATCCAAAGGTGCAGAATGAAGGCCATAAAATGGCTTCTTTGCCGCCTCTAAAGTAAATCCAAGCGCATACAACGATCTCCTCTTCACTGTTGGGCAAACATTAACAATGAAGAGAAAATATATAAAAATATTTCTTTTTATCTTTTTCTTTAAATGGTTTTGCCCCGTATGCGTTTTTATCCAAACAACGTTGTAGTCTAATCTTATGTCGTTTAGTTAATAAAAATGATATGTTTTGATGTGGGGTTTCATCATTTTCTCGAAGTCCCATGCTGAGCCATCATTTAATGGGTTTTGTGGATGCCTTGTGTCAAGTTGAATTTATATTACTATACGCAAATTCCATAAAAATATTAGATATGCGCAATCAAAATTTATGTGACCAATTTTACTTTCAGATAAGAGTCTCATTATTTTTAAATTCCTTAACTAAATATCTCATATTACTGTGAAACTCAAGTTAACTTTATTCGTGAAAAATTATTTTGGATTGGGCAACAAAATTTAGTGCTAAAATTTTCACATAAATCTATCTAAATGTATATTATGAAGTACCATAAGATAGATAAAAAATTTGTGTTAGTGAAATGATTTATAATTTTTTTTTTTGTATGTGTGTTACATTTTGGATTTTAGATTTATATATTTTAGGTATCAAGATTTATTTAGATGACTCAGACTGCACTATCCTGTCAAGTCCAATAAGCTAACAATGAGCTTAGGCAAAAATGGTTGATAACGTCAACCTTGGTTGTCAGTTTCTTGGAATGAACAACCACTAATTGTTTAGCTTTCTTCTGCAGCTTCTGAACATCACTCTTTTCCGGTGATAAGCTTGACATGTATCTTCATTACACTATTAGATATAGTGCAGTCTTCTTTCTTTGGATTGGATGTCTTACCTACAAAATAATTGGTTTTCTTCGGTGCTCCAACTCCTCACTGAGGCTTTGGATCCTTAAAGGTCTCTCTAATAGTTATTGTCAAAGATCATCACATATTTTGATCTGTTATTCCAATTTCAGTTTTAGATCAATGCAAGTTTCTCTCACTTTCATGTTCTCCTCAAGAGCGTCATCCCTCTCATCTTTTGCTTCTAGCTTAGTTGTCTCATCTTCATCAATGGTGGAAATGAAGGCACATTCATTTGATGAACTCTCCTAATCTTTATCAGACTCCATTATTCAACTCATAATTCTTGCGCGAGCCATTTCTTTGCGGACTTGCTCTTCATGATTGATAGCTTTTTTCACTTGCTATATTCTCTTCTTTAGAAACGAAGTGTCCCCTCATGCAACATTTGAAGCATCTCAATGTGAGAGTGATTTTCTTCTTTTTTTTTTCTAGCTAATTTATTTGCTCCACCTTTCTTAAATATCTCATCTTCACTGTTGGGCAAACATTAACAATGAAGAGAAAATATATAAAAAATATTTCTTTTTATCTTTTTCTTCAAATGTCTTTGCCCTTTATGCGTTTTTATCCAAACAACGTTGTAGTCTAATCTTATGTCATTTAGTTAATAAAAATGATATGTTTTGATGTGGGGTTTCATTATTTTCTCGAATTCCCATGCTGATGCCTTGTGTCAAGTTGAATATATATTACTATCCGCATATTCCATAAAAATATTAGATGTGCGCAATCAAAATTTATGTGACTAATTTTACTTCTAGATAAGAGTCTCAGTATTTTCAAATCCCTTAACTAAATATCTCCTTCTCAGATTATTGTAAAACTCAAGTTAACTTTATTAGTGAAAAATTATTTTGGATTCTGCAACAAAATTTAGTGCTAAAATTTTCACATAAATTTATTTAGATGACTCAGTGACCGCACTATCTCGTCAAGTTCAATAAGCTAACAATAAGTTCGGGCAAAAACGGTTGATAACAACAACCTTGGTTGTTAGTTTCTCGAAATGAACAACCACTAAAGGTTCAGCTTTTGAACATCACTCTTTTTCGGTGATGAGCTTGACATGTATATTCATTACACTATGAGCTATAGTGTAGTCTTCTTTCTTTGGATTGGATGTCTTACCTACAAAATAATTGGTTTTATTTACTTGTAGGTGCTCTAACTCCTCACTAAGGCTCTTGATCCTTAAAGCTCTCTCTAATAGTTCTTGTCAAAGATCATCACATGTTTTGATCTGTTATTCCAATTTCAGTTTTAGATCAATGCAAGTTTCTCTCACTTTCATGTTCTCCTCAAGAGCGTCATCCCTCTCATCTTTTGCTTCTAGCTTAGTTGTCTCATCTTCATCAACGAAGGAAATGAAGGCACATTCATCTAATGAACTCTCCTAATCTTTATCAGACTCCACTATTTGACTCAATATTCTTGCGTGAGTCGTTATTCTTTCTTTGTGGAGTAACTGGTTTCTTTGTGAACTTACTCTTCCTAAATGATAGCTTTTTTTCACTTGTTATCCCCTTCTTTAGGAATGAAGAGCCCCCTCATGTAATATTTAAAGCATCTCAACATGAGAGTGATTTTCTTTTTTCTTCCAGCTAATTTATTTGTTCCATTTTTCCTAAATATTCTAGTGAAATAGACAACCAACTCATCTTCATTACCTTCCAAACTATCATCCTCTAGTTTCCAGATGACTTTTCTTCTTTAATTATCAAAATTTTCATAACTTCGAAGGCTACCTCATTTGGCTTGGACGTGAAAGGACCTTCATTCTTCTGTGCTCCTGTTGTATTCCTATCTTCTAAAGGTATAATGTATCATTCCTTTATTACTCTTTCAATATTCATATCCATAGAATATTGTTTCCATTCTTGTTTTCCATATTTTATAATTTGTGCCATAATTTATGATATTGGGATGTCTTGACTCAATAATCTATGGGCAGTTTATTTTATAATTTTCATAGGCAGGTCAATTTTTTCATTTTATTTTATTAAAAGTTATTATCATGTTTTTTTTTTACATCGGGCGCTCTAACAATTGTGTAGGGGTTGCATGTTCGACCTTTGTGAGCTATGGTGGGGGAGTTTTGAGAGGGACGGAGGTTCAAGGTATAGAAACTGTCAACTCGCATGTGGGTGGGCTAGGCTAGGCCAGCTAAATCTGGCCCATTTACTATGGACTTAAACAGGCTAGGTCCTAGCTTGCACGGGCTTGACTCAGTCCGGCTCGACTCACTTATTTAACATCCCTAATCAATATTAAACGTAGAAAGTGCACTTTTCTTCTACTATGGTTTTATCCTTCATAAGGTTTTAATGAGGTGATATTCATCTGTGTACTCCAAATTATTTATATTTTTTTTCCTTCGTTTGATTTTTATTCCACGGTTTAGATTTTGACTAATAAGGTTTTATGGAAACAATATTTTACGAGGAATCATATATATTCGGTGAACATTTGGTATATTCTAATTATATAGTGAATAATACAAATACCTTGTTAATTGTAGGTGTAATTGGATTTCTCTAGAACTCCAATTATCATGCGGATATATGTATTATTTTTCAACTGAAATTTTAACCGCTGAGTTCATGAAATATGTTACCCAACCTAAATCCTTGCCCAAATGGGGGCGGATATATGAGTTTCATGCATAGGTATAATCCGTATGGCGGCGAAATGTATCAGATGACCTGAATGATTAAGTACGTTTCTCAACAACAACAACAAAAACGTATTGTATAAAGAACAGTAACGCATATTGAGACAAAAACACACCAACTTGATACCAAAAACCTTTCGTGATTCCGCAAGAATAGTGTAATTTTTCAAAAAACTAAATCGACAAATATTTTTGAAAGGCAAAAGAGACGAGCATTGGAATTGGTATGTTTTTGACTCGACAATGGACATCAATATTTATCTATATTTATTATCCCAAAAGGTACTCTCGGCAATTGGTGTGTATCATTCAACTCTGACTCCATCGTAACTCAGCCAATTACAAAATCTCAGCTCATCACTCAACTAAATTGTGTTCTTCAATCATTATAGTCTATGGGCATCAATCTTTTTGGTCAAAAAGAATTAAAATTTTATCTTTTTAAACCAACGTGTCATGAATTTGCAGTCATTTCCCAGTCATTCTTGGAGCAGTTGGATTTCACCTGTGGGAAGGGACAACGACAATTTAGCAACTCTCGTCACATTTGGTCTTCATCCGAAAAGGTCTATGAAATACTACAGTACTAATTAATTTTAATAGCGCCTTGAAATTATCTAGCTCAAAGTATCAAAAATAGCTTTAATAAATTTGAGTAATAATTAAATTTTTAATAAAACATATTTGACGTACAACAACAAATCAAAATAGTTACATATTATCATGTCACAATTTTTTTTTGCAATATGTATACAAATTACAAAACACACAATATATTCATAGAAATTAAATATAAATTATAGATACACATTGAAAGAGTGACAAGCCGAAATAATTACATATGAGAAATTGATTATGAGTGCCTACGTGATTACATGAGTCTTAAAAATTAATTATGATAAATATAACTTTTTTTCTTAATTAAAATATAAGGATAGGAGTGAATATTTACTAGTTAGTATAAATTGTCGACTTGTTATCATGGGGAGGTTCTTTTCATGTTTTTTTAATATTTTATTTATATAATATACTTTAAAAACTTAATATTTAAGTTTGATAAAAATATTTTAAAAAATTATATTAAACATATAGAGAAGCACTTTTTTATTACATTGTAATAAGACTTTTATTATTACTTATAATATTTCTTTTCGTTACTTTTTAAAATTTCAAATACACACACACACACATATATATGTATATTTAGTATAAAGTTTAAAAGAGTTTTTTGAGAAAATATTAAAATTAAATTAAAAGTTAAATTATATATATAAGTTAATGATAAACTTGATTATAAAAGTGATTTTAAATTGTTTTTAGAATATTGTCGGGCAATTTAATTTGTATCATACTTTTGTAATAGTTAGATATGCTCGCTGATGGTATATATATGGTCGGACCAGCCGGCTTTAGCCATCGAAACTGACTTGTTCGTGAGCTTCCAGGCGCAGTCGTAGCCAAGTTTCCTGGAAACATTAATTAAATATGCATAGCCAACAGAGACTGCGCCGCCTCCCTGTGCTCGCGCTCGCACGTACCGTTTTTAATCATATATAAACGTACACCATCCACCCCCATACGGACAATCTCCTCTCCCGAAAGAAAGGAGCATTCAAAGCGTACGTAAAATGGGGAACTGTTTGAGAGGAGGAGCCTCGCCAGCGTCGTCCGAGGAGTGGGCCGGTGACGACGCCGGAGATGAGCACTGGGTGCACTCTGCACGAACAGATTCTTATGAACGGCGGCGATTGAGCCCGTACGATGTACATGTTATGGGTGGTGCAGGCAACACTTCCGACATCGGCGGGTGTCCCGACAAAGGGAGACACTTGGGCGACAACGGCTCGACTCCTGAGACAAAACGGCAGGTCAAGATTAATATTACGAGGAGGGAGTTGGAGGAGTTGCTGGCGACGGGGTGGTTGAGCTTCGAGGATAACTCGCGGGTCTTGTCGGCGGAGCAACTGCTCGCTCGGCTGGTCCCTTCTGCAGCCGCTGACAGCAACTCCGCGGAGCTGCTGCACGGCCAAGGGCCATGGAGGCCGGCACTCCAAAGCATTCCAGAGGTCGAATGAAGATGATGATGATGATCATAAATACATACATACATATAATATATACATACATACATATAATATATATATATATATATATATATATATATTCTTTTTGCTCCCTCTTCCTCTCCCGTGTATTTTTGCGTGTGTATATAAGTGGATATGATGATTTAGAGTGGAGTTTTTATTGGTGTACGGAAGCATGTGAACACGAAAATATCCAGCATAGAGGTTCTCCATCATTTATTGAACTTTGGAGTTTTGGAGAATAATTAATATATACCACGCGCGAATTTTCAAAACCAGGGAACAGGTAGTGTTGCGAGGCATTAAAACTGAAATTATTTTGGAAAATATACCAGGCGGGTGCACGAGTGAAAGTGAGCTTACAATCCCTCTTTTAGGCGGGTGCTATGTGAGTTTGTAATCTCCATCTTTTAGATTTGTGTCTGCAAGCCGGCGCATTTTTTCTGATTTTCGGACTCTCGGTTTTATTTTATTTATTTATTTGGATGGTTATCTTTAAGAAAAAAAAAAATACCCGCTCGTCTCTTGTGACTTGTTCTATGTGGCAATTGTTATGTTACCAAAATTAATTAAAACTTAATGCACAATGCACCACTTTTGAGGTAGAGAGAGCGAGGGAGAAACCTTCATAATGCATTCGAATAAGAGGAGATAAAAGCATAGCTAAAAATCTGAATTTAGAGGCAAAAAAGTGCGTTTTTTTAAAATCCGAGAGCGGAAACATCTTATGGGGTTTGAGACCCATAGCTCTCGCTCATAACTACAAATAAAAAAAATGGGCCCAAGTCAAACTATTGTGTGCAAAGTTATAGTTGTTTGAAGTTTTCATCGGAAATTACAGTTAATAGAATCCAGAAACTCATAGATTTAGCCATGGGAGAGATGATCTATGCCTGCTCGATGTCACGACCCGAGCAGCGTGGTGCTGGCAGGACGTTTCTTAGTGGCACGATTCAGGAATGTATCCGTCCTACGTAAAGGAGAGGGGTTGGTTGAAAGCGTAGATGGTGCGCAGCAGAAGGTTCCAGGCAGTTCGTGGAGGAAAACGGATGGAACCCCTTCGGAGTTCAGACATGCCGACCCGGTTGAATGCGGGGAGCACGCCGCTAGTCGAGGACTTGACGTTGAAGAAGGGATTTGGCCATCCTTACACAAACTGGTCGGGAACTGGAGTCGTTCTCCTGATGAGCCCAGTGGCAGGGCGAAATCAGTCTACGTGCGCTTCAACCCTCAAAGGCTAAACTTAGCGGACCGTGGATAGAGAAGCTAAGTGCTGTAATGGGTTGAGAGGCGCAAGAAAACCTGACCCCGTGACAAGTGGTATCAGAGCCAAACCGGCCCGTATCCTGAAGACTCGCCGAGCACTCTCGCGAGTAGCGTGATCCCAAGGTGGGAGCTCACAGAGGTGAGTCAACCGATAGTGTCTTGCACGCCTTGCGTCCATAGAGTTGGAGTATCCTAGAGTGTGATACAGAGCTGGGCAAGGGAGTACGAAGGAGCGCGTCGGAGCGATCTTGGAAGCCTCCTATCCTTTGGACATTGGGCGAGTGGGCGAGCATCTTGGTAAAGGTGTTGCAACCGCGGGGAAGCGATGTCCAAGTCATGACATTGGGCGAGTGGGAGGGCGTCGAGGTAACGATGCCATCGCCTGCGGGGAAGCGATGTCGACAAGCTCAACGAGGACGTTGCGAGGATTGGGTGGAGGAGAATGTCACGACCCGAGCAGCGTGGTGCTGGCGGGACGTTTCTTAGTGGCACGATTCAGGAATGTATCCGTCCTACGTAAAGGAGAGGGGTTGGTTGAAAGCGTAGATGGTGCGCGCGAAGGTTTCAGGCAGTTCGTGGAGGAAAACGGATGGAACCCCTTCGGAGTTCAGACGTGCTGACCCGGTTGAATGCGGGGAGTACGCCGCTAGTCGAGGACTTGACATTGAAGAAGGGATTTGGCCATCCTTACACAAACTGGTCGGGAACTGGAGCCGTTCTCCTGATGAGCCCAGTGGCAGGGCGAAACCAGTCTATGTGCGCTTCAACCCTCAAAGGCTAAACTTAGCGGACCGTGGATAGAGAAGCTAAGTGCCGTAATGGGTTGAGAGGCGCAGGAAACCTGACCCCGTGACATCGAGCTAGAGGCGTGCTCGAGCAGGGCTCAGCAGTGTCTGTACCGTATGCGCTCGAGCCCCTACTCGACACCTGCTCGAGATTGAGGCTCGAGCAATGATCCGGCAGCGCATCGATGCGTGGCAAATGATGCTGATGTGGCTTATTCCACGTCAGCCAGGGAGGCAAAGATGCCACAACACCGGTTGTATCTACTATCTAGCAGCACTCAAAATTTTATATATATATATATATAATCACCATTAATTTTCATTTTTACTTTTAATCCTCACAACATTCCTGCTCCTAACCTTTCTTATCTAGAAGAGGTTTGGCGTAAATTTCTTTTAAATAAAACTAAATTAGTATATCATAGGACTAATTTAATTTTTTTCTTAAATTTTTTTTTCAAGAAAAATAAAAGAATAAAATAGAGAAATACTTATTTGTCGAAGTCCGAACAAACACTTAACAAATATTCATAAAGCACTAAAAATATGCATTAAAATAAATATATTATAATTTAACAAAGATTAAATGCACGACTTTGGATTCAAATGTGTATATGTCTCATGCTATCCTTGTACGTTATTACATGTTAGAGCACTAGTAGTAGACTAACTAAAATTTTTAATAATTTTATCTATATAGTAATATTAACCACAGATTATACTCGAGATTTATATTTTGGTTACAAACTTTGTTAAAATTACAAACTTTGAGATAGTGACTTGCCAAATTTGATTAAATTTAGTCAAATTTGGCTAGCTACTGCCTCAAAATTTGTAATTTTAACAAAATTTGTAGCAAAAATATAGATCTTGAGTACAATTTGTGGCTAATATTACTCAATGTAAATAAATTTGTTGAAATATTTAGCTAGTCCATTACTAGTGCTCTTAATTATATTAATTTATAAGTGGAATGCTACAACAGGCTGAAGCATGCCATATCAACCATTTTTGTTTTTTTAATTATTCATTCGTTGGCACCACACCAGGCCGCCTATGCACCCTTGTTTTTTTATATATATAAATAACATCACAATTAGGGTTGTAAATGAATTAAACATTCATGAATAAGTTCGCATTCAACTCGATAAAAGATCGTTTATGTTTGTTCGTTAAGGAATAGTATCGTTTATGAACAATTTGCAAATACCGTTATTATATTCGTGAACATGTTCATGAACGTTTATAAACAAATGTTCACGAACAATTTGTGAATATCATTTGTGTTCATGAAAATTATTTATGAACAGAAAATTAGCAAATCAATTAATATGTATAAAAGTTATTTTATTAAATATAAATATATTTTTATTAAATATAATTTAATAAGCATATATTTTTATATTACTATTAAATAAAGAATATATATTTTAAATTTATTTGTTTATTATTACTATTATCATAATATTTTCATGAACTATATATAGTAATTGTTTAAACATATTAAACAAAGCTAATATAACCTAACAGTTAATTAATTGTACTTTTTTAAGATAAGTTTATGGTATTAATTCTTTTTGCAGATTTTTATGATTTTATAATTGTATTCGTAAACGTTCATGAATAAGTTTATGAACACATATTCGTGAACGTTCATGAACAATAGAGTAACATTCATAAACAGTTCATAAACATAATAGTTTAAGATTCGTGTTCGGTTTAGTTTGTTAATGAATAGTAACAAACATATTCAAACACCTTACTACTCGATTCGGCTTGATTCATTTGCATCCCTAATCACGATATACTGTTCCAACCTAAAAAAACCTAAGGGAATTTTTGATACGTGTTTTTAATTTTGTGTTTTAGTTTTATTATTTGAATTTTAATTAGAATTAAAGATTGAATTCTAAATTTTAAAAATAAATTTTATTTAGTAAGGAAAAATATGTTTTTAAGAGTAATTTTTAAAATTAGGTCTAATAAAAATTATTAAAAAAATATGATGGGTTCAAACAATAATTTTTGTGCAGGTAAGGGCAACATCAACAGGGACGGAGCTAGGAATTCATATAATCAATCCAAAGGGGGCCAAGAACGGGTGGAAAAAGTTTTTTATAAGAATGGAAAATTTTATTTCGGGGGAGAGGCTTTGTCGGAATCTTTTTATCAAACTGGAGAAATTTATTCTGGGAGGCGAGGGAAGGCTTTGATCAAAGAATCGCTAGAGAAATTTACATTAGCAATAGAAGAATAGGAGAAGGATATTAAATTTCAATAAAGTGCTATATATATAATCAAAACTTAGGGGGCCATGACCCCCCTCACGGAAGGATGGCTCCGCCCCTAAACATCAGGGCAACATTTCAGTAAGGTGCTTACATTATGGATTCTTTTTACCCCATGATTAGCCAATAAATATTAATGAGTTAAGACAATATTCAATTTCTTATGATTTAATTCCATAGGAAACAATATGCCATGTTTTGTATAAACAATTTTTAGTTTTTGAAAATATTTTTTTGTTTTCAAAAACATAATATGAAATTTAAAAGCTATTTAGTACACTTTTTTATAAATTAATTAATATTTTATTCAAATTAGAATTTAAATCAAAAAATATTTCAAAAAAAACACCCAAATTAATTATTTTATTTTATTTTTCTTTCTTTCCATTACTTTCTTAATTGGGCTTAGTATATATTTTTAAAATTTTTGTGAGACCTAATTTTTAGAAAACACATACTTTTATTATATACACATAGTTTATTTTTAAAAATTCAGAATTTCAACTCCAATTCCAATAAATTTTTAAATTATGAAATAAAAACATAAAAATAAACCTCATAATGTTGCAATTTGAAAATTCTTTACATTTATTATTTGAAAATAAATAATCATGTATATATAATTTTGATGACATTAGAAAAATAAAATATTTATTATCCCTTCTTTTGTATCTCATGTACAAAAAAAAATTAAAATATAAAAGGAATGAGATTGAAAATAAAAATAGAATGAGTTATTATCATTACCTTGATATAATTATAAAGATATCGTCCAACCAAGAATTCTCAATAATGTTTCCACAATGATACTGCAATCACGGCCTTGCTAGCCTAAAACATAATGAATAAAAACATTTTCTCTTCTCTCCCTCTTAATCGATTTTCATTCCAATATAATCTCTAGCTTGTCTATAAAGCTTCGAGAGCACATCAATCATGGCTTCCTCGTCGTAAGGGTAGAGCAACTCACTCTTCAACCACAAAATATTGCTATCACCACTGTTGAGTTCGCACTTATCAATTTATTTATCGTTCTCACTTCTTCCATGGATGACCTGGTTAGAGATCTAATCATCGATTCTTCTAGGTCAAGAGATAAGTAAGGTTGTAATAGAATTAAATATTTGCAAACAAATTCATATCTAGTTCGATAAAAAATCATTTATGTTTGTTTATTTAAAAAAAGGTAATGTTAGTGAATTTTTCTTATTTGTAAACATAATGAAACGAACTCAAATAAGGCTATATTTGAATTATTTATGTTCATAAACATGTGTTCATAATTAATGTTTGAGAACGTTAATAATTACATTCATTTAAACAAAAAAAAAAACAATTGAGTTCATGAACGAACAAATGAATATGTTTAGTTATAAATTTTGAATAATTAGTGTTTTAATTCATGAACAATCAAATAGGCGAATAGTCTCTTAAGTTCATGAACAAATGAACTAATTTATTTATAAATTTTGAATAATTAGGTGTTTTAGTTCATGAATAATTAAATGAACAAACATCTTAAGTTTGCGAATAAATTAAAAATGTAATGTATACTTATGTTGGTATATTTATGAATACTGTTCATGAAATAGTGTTTATGAGCTATTTGTGAAAAATAAAGAATTGTTCGTGAATATGAACAAGCATAAACACAATAATTTAATGTTAATGTTTGACTCGATTCGTTAAGAAATAGTATCGAGCCGAGCTCGAACACTTTACTGTTCGGCTCGGCTCCACTCAATATGTTGGTCACAATTCACTTTAGGCTCTAAAGGGTTGGAGCTTTATTAGGCATTATTGATGCGGGCGTTGTGTTTAAATTCAAGCTCTAAGGGTTTGATTTTTTCTTTTATTCATGGAATTAAGATTCTAGTGAAAATGAAATATTCTCATGAAAATAACAAGCCAAATGTATGATGAATTATGTTTCATTCCATTTCATTCTATCTCATAAAGCTTTTAGCTATTTATTAACAAGATTATTAATCATGAAAAATGAACATATATGCACGCACGGTTCATATCTGTAATAGATTACAGATATTCCAAACCTTCATCATTTTAGCTTTTGAATCGAGTGTTAAAGGCCTAGTCTAAATTTGTATTGATAATACCCTTTATCATTAGAGCCAAAATGAATTGGTTTTCTAAAAAATAAAGGTATTTTCCCCATTAGAGCATCCCCCACGCCCTAACTATCATTCATTGGGTAAACTTTAGTTTTTATCACATGAACGAAAAAACAATTGTATTTCAAATAAAATATTATTTTTTCTTTCACTTATTTTAACTTTAGTATTTTGTTTTGTCAAGAATTCAGTATTTTATTCGATGACTAAGCATATTGGACTTTGTTATTATTTCATTCGATTACTGTTGGAAGATGAAATGTTGACATTTGTAAAGATACATGGAAGTAAGAATTCAATTGATATGTTAACCAAAGTAGTCATTACAAACAAATTAGAGTTATGTGCAACTCTAATTGGTCTTCAAGAATAGTTGCATTGGAAAGAATTATTACAAATGTGAAGACAAATTGAAATCAGTCCTCAAATGAGAGATTGTCAAAATACACTACTTAAAAATTGGTGGGCAGTTGGCATGCTTCACATGAATGGATGGCATAGTTTGTCAACATTGAGTAGCTAAAAAAGCCTATAAATAAGCATTCCATTTACATTATAAATCCATCCCAGAAACAAGAGTTTCAATGTCTCATTAGGGAGAGAGAGAAGAGAAATAGAAAGTAATAAAATTTAATTGATAAATTCTCATGTGTATTTGAGTATTGAGATAAAGTATGTATAATAAATACAATATATTTTTTTATAGTAAAAATACTGAATATGCTAATTTTATTTTATATTTTCATATTTTCTTCACATTCATATCTTTAATAAATTACAGATATTCAAAACGCAGTGTGGAAGGCCTGGTCTGAATTTGTATTGGTAATACCCTTTATCATTAGAGCACCCGCTACGGCCAAATCATTCTTTGGGTAAACTTTAGTTTTTATCACATGAACGAAAAAACAACTCTAAATAAAATATTATTTTTTCTTTCACTTTTTTTTTTGTTCTTTCTCGTCGTCGTCTTACTCTTCACCCGCGTCAGCCGGCCGGAGATCATGCCAACCTCCTAACGCCCTTTTCCCCTTCTTGTAAAGGTTCAAATGCCTCCCACCTCTACTCATGCACACCACTGCTCCCTGCTGCGCCCACGCACTGATCGATGACATTGAATGTCGCCTGCCGCTGAAACGCTGGCAATAAGCTCCCACTGAAACCGGTTGGTTCGAAAACTAAAGATTCCCCAGTGAATTTAGAATTTGACATGAGAACTATTTCCGAAAACATCAAGATCCTCATCCTCCAATCCAACCAGGCACTTGACCCTCCACTCTCCAGTGAGTTTCCCTCTAATCTTAGAGAAGAACAGGCCCTGAGGCTCTGCATTGACTATGGCAGACGCCCAATTAATTAGAGAGTTGTCACTAAAATCAAGCGATTTCAGAAGCAGGCAACCACCAATGTTCTCCGGAAGTTGCCCGAGAAACTAATTTATTGTTGCTCAAATTCACCAATGTCTCCTCAAAGCTACACCCAAACGCCCACCTCAATCTCACCCTCCTACGTCGTCAACTCTACGCATCCCATCCTCAGCCCGACAACCTCGACGATGATTCCGTCTTCGACAGCTCCCACTACGCCCTGCCCGCCGCCGCTTCGGACGAGGCATATCGGCTAGGTGTATGTCATCAAAGGAGGCCTGTGATTTTACCTGATCTTCCATTTCCGGTCTTTACTTGCCAACAAGAATAAACGGCTGGCACCTGACCGACCTTGCCATAATGGCCTATGGTAAGAATTAATGTCACACGGCAATTGATTGCTATGATCACGTTCTTAAAAGCTTATGAATTGGCTACATCTACCAAGCATAACAAAACTTATGGCAGATTTTACATTTTTAGGTTTGGGATTTTAGTCAGCCATCCTAGAGATCCTTTGGTGGTAGCCATATTCTGCTTGCAATATACAATGAAGGGGATCTGTTGGAAGCTTTAAAAACAGCAAGGGATTCTCCACACCTCTTGATTTTAGCTTTTAGAACCTCAACATGTTTGACGTTAACGCCTCGGTGATTTTATTCTCTGGGGTGATTGAATAAATTACCACATTAACTAGCATATCATTTTTAAAATTTTATTTTATGCATGTATATATTATTTTAAAAGAGAATTGTCACGATTCCTCTGCTAGGGACGGAAAAAACTATTTTTAATATTTTGGGATAAAAAAAATTATTACAAATAACTTAATCCAAATAAACCGACGGAAAAAAGACATCTCAAATATTTTTAAATTAAATTAATTAACAGATTGAAATGAGAGCAATTGACGCAAAAAAATTTTGAAACAAAAAATTAAAAATTTCAATCAGGAACTGGAATGGCTATATAATAATTTAAAACCTTACAAATACTAATTTAGAACGAGATAATATCTCTTTCGGGATTGTTCTATCATTTTTTCTGTCAAGAGTGAGAGAGATGGTGAGTTTGATCAAAGGCCAAGATACATGATCTTTTCTTTTATTAGGCTCTAGACCTTGTTGTTCTAGACCCAACCCATTTTTCCACTCCTACACAACGTTTTTTCCCAATCGCAAACTCTGCACTTCCAAAACCCTCAACCGTTGCTCCAACCTTTCTCCCAAAACCCTACTCTCTGCACTTTCTCTTGGCACTTCAAAACCTCTAACTCAGGGAGAGTCCTAGACTCCCTTCTCTGGTTCTTTAAAACCAACAACTAGACACACCCTTTGCTTAAGCCCCAGCTAAGCAACCTCGGGAAACTACTCAGGGGAGCCTCACACCACCTAAGCTACCATAGCTCTCGTTTCTCTCTTTGACTTCTCCAAAGGTAAAAAGATTGCCAACCCAACTACTTATAACTTATGCACTAACTCTCATTCCAGCAGAGGTGTCAACATTCTTCACCAGCCCACTGCAATTCGTTGAAGCTATATTTCATCCACAATATTAATGACTCTAGCTAGCTTGTCTTCAGGAAGGTTCATCCCAAGGTAATTTATATCAATTTCATCCATAATATTAATGACTCTGGCTAGCTTGTCTTCAGGAAGGTTCATCCCAAGGTAATTTATGTCAATTTCATCCATATGAGATGTCTTCGTGGTGTTAAGATGTCCTCAACATTGTTTGGTGCTTCGTGTGTAAGCTGCTCTGTTCAGCATGTGAAAGCCTGTTCTACTATGGGAGAGAGGCTAACGAGGACGACAATGTGTGGGCTGCCGAGTTGCATGATTGACGGCACCACGATTCTGTTGTTGTGTTGGATGTTGAGGCCCGGTAACTATAATAATACTGGGCCGCCTATCAGCCATCTAATATCTTTGTTGGGCCTATAATTTAATAAATATATCATCGTCACGGTCGCGTGTGCCCTACACGGGACCACAGGCGGGAACACCCAACGCTGTCTGCTCTCACGTGCCTCTCCGTGGGAGGCGCGGTGGAGCGCAGTAATGGCGGAGCCCTGATAGTGGTGCTAGATGGTCCAGCTCTAACCGTGAGCTCCGCCTGACAACAAATTTTTACTAGTTTATTACTCTTGTGGGGTCTCCTCCCTACAGCTTATAATGGTAGTACTACTCTCTGTGTGCCGTGTCCCCACGTTTAGCTGAAGAGCTCTCGTTAATGGCGTTTCAAGGAAGCCTCGCTCTTTCTATGATCTCCGTCCGACCCTGATGCTCTGTGACCAATTCTAATTTCGTTTGTCGTGGGCTTCGCGGGCTGGGGATTGAGGATTCGTTGTTGTGCGGGCATGGGAGGAGGGTCTTCCTGCAGTCTCACTCCCCTCTGGGCGATTGCCCTGTTCTGCTGTGAGTACTATGTTGTCTGTTTTATCTTGATCTGCTAGTTCCATGACTCTGATTGTCGCGATATGGGTTATTTTGGAATTTGTGTTGAATTTGATTCTTCTGTGCTGATTTGTGGGTTTTCGGAAATGAATTTATGTGTTTTTTTTTTTTTTGGATTCTGTCGTGGTTTGGTCTCTCTCTCTCCTTCGGTGGGATGGTTTGATTATTTATGTACACAGACGCACACTGTTGGGATTGATCGGTTGGCGATGCATGCTCTTGAACTGGACTTCTCTTTGTTATGTATGTTTTTTTGCTGGGATTGCATCAGTGTCGGGTTTTGAATTTGATCTCGCCATTAGGAGAATTTTAAATCCCCAGCACAGATGAAGGGATGACGTGCTTTTAATACGATAAAATATACTATAAACCTTTCTGATTGGACATGGGAAGCTTACTCCTATCTGTGTATCTTAATTTGGCATGGGTCATTGCAGTACCAAGTTCTAAATAATGAAGAAATTTTTATTTTTGTTCATGGGTCACTATAAAAATTGAGACAAAAGGGCACTTGTGTATTTTTATTTCTTCCTATCTTCAAGTTTAATAATAAAATCATCTGCCCTGTCATTAATTTTATTGACTGGTTAGCTGGGGTCAATAATTGCTTAGATAACAAGTAATTATTATCGTTTCATTATCTTGGGCTTCTGAAGGTTGGCGTGACATTTGTTTGCTTTTATTATATAGTTTTATTGAAAGTCTCTCGTATTTCATTTGGTTATGGAAAGGTTCTACTAGATTGGATACCGTAAATAGAGATCTACAATCATGCTGATTGAAAGCTAGGGGTTTGTATTAGTTTGTGGCGGAAGGGTTCCTTTTTGTGCATTGAATATTGCTGTGATGCTTACGTGACTCTTCTTTAAAAACTAACATTAATTATCTTCACATGCCTGGATCAAGTTTGAAGTACAGGCTATTCTTTTATGCTAACCATATTTGGAACCCATATTTCTCGGATTAGAAAACAAGCCCTACAATCATGGTGCTGTTCTGTCTCCTTGTGCAGGTCTCCATGTTTCCTCATGCAGCCCAGAGCATTATCTGAAGAATTCAGAAATAATGATCTCAAGGGTAAATTCCCATATTCCCAACATCTCACCTAGCAGGGCTCCTGAGCCACTTCTTCCTCTTCTTGCGTCTCCCCCACTGCAACCATTCTCAAATAAAACCCAACCAAAATTATCGGGTATTAGCTCTTACTTAGTTCTGTAGAATTTTGAAATGCAGTTGGGTTAGGTTGCATTAACATTCTGAACCAGATGCTGTTTTCTATCTTGCAGGACTATGTACATTAAATTTTACTGCAGCTGAAAGTATGATGAGCTTAACATCAATTGATTGCTTGTCAGTAATTGCCTCATTTCTTTCTGATGTGGTGTGCTGTCCTCAGTTGCATGCTGTTCTAGTAATCCTCATTGGTCAGAACAGTAAGCGGTCCAACTTGCTTGCTTTAAATGAAGCCACTGCAAATCACTGCCTATCGGATGTGGAGCAAATCCTAGCAGCCCAAGGTGCCAGTAATAATCTTCGGCAGATTTGCTCAATTCATCCTTCAAACCTCACTGAAGCCACTTGTCCAGTGAAAGATGTTAATGGGTTTGAGGGCATTGTTGATTCTTCTAAGCTTGTTGCTGCTTGTGAGAAGATTGATCCTATAAAAGAATGTTGTGACCAAACTTGCCAGAATGCCATATCTGAAGCTGCTAAGAAAATTGCATCAAGATCGTATGATCTTTCAAGCATGGACAACATCTTGCCTGCGGACTCGGCTAGGGTTGGTGATTGTAAAAGCATTGTAATGCGATGGCTAGCAAGTAGGCTTAATCCTTCTCGTGCAAAGGATGTCCTCAGGGTAATATCCAATTGCAATGTGAACAAGGGTAAGTATTTGACTAAGGAAACAAGTTATCTCTATTTCGTTTTGGCTAGGAGTTTATGGCTTGATAATTAGACTTTGAGGGCCTATGGTTGTGGGTGGGCAAAAGGATAGGAAGGCAAGTAGAAGGGTTGTCCTGTCAAATCTTTATTATAAACATCATTCCCTGATCTCCTTCATTTTCTCGAATCCAAATGAGGCACCAGTGCCATGATCTAGGAGAGCCTTTGCATTGGGTGTAATTTCTTTTTTCAAAATAAGCTTTAAAATTATATTTCTTGGTTGATACTTGATAGTAAGTTGCACTAGTTATTCTGGCAATTTTTTCATAGCTAAATTGTAAGTATTTAGTTAACTGCATTTGTTAGTATGACATATTTTTATAGTTAGTGTAAGATGTCTGGGATAGCATTAAACTAATTTCTTAAAATCATGGAATGAATATTGTTAAAAGCTGCTTCATATTAAGCATCCTAAGCAGGCTCATAGTTTGTGAGGTGCATATTTCTCCGTGAGCCTGCTAAATTTGGTAACCTTGATGTATGAGCCTAATTTTTAGGATGGCATGAGGGAATTAAATCTGGTTTCCATCTATTCATGCTCGTTGTATTATTGTATTATTGCTACTGTTATTTTGAAAAGAGGTAAATATATTTAGAAGGAAAGAGAGAAGCAACTGTGGTCCCCACATGATTATTAGGTGCTATTCTTGTCATTATTATTATTCATTCCGACTAAACTTGGCATCTTTCGGATGTAATGAGCTTCTTCAACATTTGTTTTCTGCCCCGTTAAACTTTCTCTTTATATTAGATTGAATTTATCTAGATGTGCCAGCACAACAGCTGTGTGCAGTAGCTTTTCTAAGAAAGAAATTTGATTATTCTCTGTTTTTTTCTACCCATTTCAGCATGTCCTCTGAACCTCCCTGGTATTAGTCCTGTTGCGGCCAGTTGTAGAAAAGGCAATAATCAAACAGCATGTTGCGATGCAATGAGGATTTATATGACTTCTTTGCAAACACAAAGCTTCACAACCAACTTGCAGGCTTTGAATTGTGCTACATCACTTGGGATGAAGTTACAAAAGGAAAATGTGACAGAAAATGTTTATAGCCTTTGTCATATAACGCTCAAGGATTTCTCTGTTCAGGGTTGGTATTGTTTCTCATTGCTCTTTTGATTAGAAGACTAAGAGCCCATTTGAGATGTGTTGTGTGATAAAGATTTCGAGTATGAATTTAGTTAAACGGATACCAGAAGTAGTTAGTTAACAATTGATATTATATATAACGAATTGGTTGTAATAGAAATGTTAATAAACCAAGATGACTTTGTTCTGGTTTTTTATGAAGAAGCTCCAAATTAGAGCTTTTTAAAAAAGAAGTTGAATTTTAAATGCTTTAATGGAAGCACATTTTTAAACATTTTTATTTTTAAAAACTAGTTTTTTTTTGTGTTCTTTTTAAATTTTTTTAAAAAATTAATTTTTACTTGCTCAACTACAAAGGAGCTCTAACTTATTTTTCAATCCCGTTCCTTAATTCTGAGTCTAATACAGTTTTCCTTTGTCTTTTCTGCCTGGGCGATGGTGGTTTGTACTGGAAATTGCCATTTTGATCAGCTTCAAATGAAGGTAACATTTTTATGCACTATCATTTTGCAAAGCTCATTACAAACTCATCCCACCCACTAATGGAAAATAGGAAGAAGTATTGTTTCGCAGATAAATGGATGAGTAAAATTGTGAATTTGTATCGTAAACCTTTTAAGTAGGCCCTTGTTATTTTATTTGTTGCCACAAATTTGCGAGCATTGTTAATTTGTCAATATTTTTTTGATGACGTTTTGGCCTAGTAACATCGTTTAATCTTTCTTTCAAAAAAAGTAAAATATTGTGAAATGTGTTAAATGAGACGGAAAATAGTCCCTTTTTTTGAAGTCTCACTTGTTGGTTACAGTGATATCTGTTTACCTTGCCTTGTTCAGCCACTTTAGGAATGCCTTCTGGATGCCTCTTGCCAAGCTTGCCTTCAGATATAACGCTTGACAAATCTTCAGGGGTCAGCTTTGTTTGTGATTTGAACGACCACATTCCTGCTTCTTGGCCTGATACGTCTCAGTTACCTGCTTCTGCATGCAACAAAAGTATGCATTGTTATTTTATACTGAATACCCAAGTAATTATAGCTTCTGCACTGAAAATAGGCTTTTTTTAAAAAAATGCATCTTTATTTATATTTTTTATACCTGACCTTGGTTGTACTGCAGCTGTCAAGATTCCCGCTCTTCCTGCAGTGGCATCTTCTCAAATCGGTTAGTGTCAGTTCTTTTACTGTCGTAATGTTTATTGTGGCGAGTGGTGGACGTTGAAATGGCATCATCCTCTTAAATGAAGAGGGATTAGAGTAAGCTGATTTTTTGTTAAGCGAAAGTCTTACATGCAGAGAAAACAAATAAAAATGGGCAAGCAATCTTTAAAATTTAACCCCCATCTGCAACACTGTTTTTGGTAAATGCTATATAGAAATTTAAACACCCGATAATGGGATATATGCTTGAAATCTAGGATGAAACCATCAGCTCCCAAGGCCCCATTTGTGACGTGTTACCTCTCTCAACTGTCAGTAGAAGGATGAACACTTAAACCTGGCATCCTATGGGCAGCTAAAAATCTTTTTGGATTGGGCTGGCTGAGGGTATGGGTTGCCATCCTTTATTCTCTATTGTGACCTCCATTCCCTCCCTTTCTCTTTTCTCTTTGCCTGATCCAACAAATTTTTGAAAGGCTAGGATAATTATGAACCATAGATCGGCTAACTTCAATTTGTGTGGTATGAACTGTATACAACTTAAAAAGTTCATAATGTGTTACATTTTTTAATATTAAAAATGAGATTTTTTTTCATCTTTCTATGGCAAAGAGTGGACATCATTCCATGCTTGCTAATGTAAACATGCTCTTAGACTCATATGGTGATATCTCTGAAAGGCAGTGACTAACTTAATTATATAAAGCTCTAATCAACAATTGATGGGATCCCATTGCTAAAAAGATAGGCCATGTCTCCAGCGGTTTTAGGCGCATTGCTTTGAAACATTGGAGTGAGGAGGAGCTTGCTTTTGATTAATATTGAAAAATAGCCATTGACAATAAATTCTCATGTTTTGCAGGTTTGAATAGTGACCTCATGGCATTTTATCTGCTTTTAGCATGCTCTTTGGCTCTGACTATGCTCACGTCTGGCTAAGTTTCTCCTCAGTCTATGATCTAGGATCCTGATGATTTGTTGAACCTGATGTCAACGGCGAACATTTCTTCTTGTTCAATGTCTAACCCATTTTGCCATGTCAAAGCAGAACATTTCATTTCGTTCGAGGTCTAACCCATTTTGCCATGTGATTGTTCACTTGCTTTGAAAATTTCAAAGGTGAAGTCATGCTTCTGTGGTGGTATAAAATTTCTGGAAATTCTCGCACCCTCGTGTAATATATTCTTTCCCGTTTTTTTGGGTACAAAGAAAGTGTTGTAATTAACATTACAGAATATTATGTATACACGTATATTTGGATGGCAGAAGATGGCAGTGAATATTATGTTTGGTGTGAAACTCTTGTAAAAAACTATTTTTAAAAACTATCAGAAATTTTCATAAGAATTAAAAATTATATATTTGTTTGAAATTTTTAAAAAAATATATCCGTTCGAACGTGTGCATCGGTAGGGGAGTTGCCGATGTTGTAGTAGGCAAATCCAATTGTGTGTGTGTGTGTGTTTGTGTGTGTGGGGATGGCGACGGGATCCTGGCGGTCGTCAGGCATTGTGGGGTGTAAATCTAGGCATTAGGGGAGGGGAGTCACCACACGTTGGGGGATTGCCGGCAGTTGCAAGGGCAAATCCAGCCATGGGAGGTTATTAGGTGTCCGGGGGATCGGCAGCGTCACGGAAGGCTTGCCAGCTGTCACAGGGAGCAGATCCAGGTGGGTGTCGGGAGGTCAACATCGCAGGAGGGGTCGCTAGCCATCCCAAGGAGGCCGCGAGGGTCGCCGGTCGTCGCAAGAGAGGTCACGAGGGTCACCGGCCGTCGTGAGAGGGATTGCCGACCGTCATGGGAGAAGTCATCGGTGTTGGAGTTCTAGGGAAAAAAAGTAAGTACAAAAAATCAAATGCACAAAACATCCTTTCATTGTTTTCATTTTATGGTATTTGAAAGCAAGTTTTTCTTAATTTAAAAAAACAAAAGCCAAACAATTTGCATATGTTATTTTCCGTATTTAAATACAAAAACAGTTAAAAACGTGTGTCACCAAAAACCTCTCTCTCTCTCGTGCCCTTGAAGATGCTGGAGTTTTTTTTCCCCTTAACCAACCTCTTTCTCTTCCCTCTTTTCCCCTAACATACCCCCTCATTTTGGAATTATTTCCTATCTTACCACCCTTTCACTATTATTTTCCAATCTTACTTCTTTTTAAAATTTATTTTTAAATATACCATTCTTTCCAAGCCACGGTCTCCGAGCCTCCCAACACCTCCTCCGCTCAATGTGTGCCATGGCCATCTACCTTCATGACCTCCACCTCCACTGCCATTGTCCCCACCTTCACTTCCTCCAACACCTGTAGCAGCGTCACCCTTAGCTTCTGTCAAGATGCAGAACGAAGCAAGAAGAAGCATAGAAGAAGACGACGAACTGATTTTATTTATTTGTTACATGTATTATTACAGATTATTGACTGACTCTATTTATAAGAAAAACTAGTATATTGAATTGACTATTCTGCCCTTGATACACCCCTGCAAGATGGCAAGTATGGATCTGAGACTGCCATCTTGGCAAGTAATGGAATAAATTTTGTAGACGGAAGGGGCTTAGTGAACAAATCCACCAGTTGGTGTTGTGACCGAATGGGCATCAATTTTATGTCCCCCGAGGTCACTTTATCACGGATGAAATGGCAATCTATCTCTATGTGGATGGCCGCTTGATTATCACAAAATAACAGAGCTAGGGAGTGAACTGGTTGTTGAAGATCAAGCAACAGTCGTTGAAGCCAGGTTATTTCAGCGACAGTGGTTGCCATGGCTCGGTATTCAGCCTCCGCAGAGGATCGGGAGATGGTTGTTTGTTTCTTGGCCCTCCACGACACAAGAGAGTCGCCAAGGAAGATATAGTAGCCAGTGGTGGAACGGTGAGTATCTGAACAAGATACCCAGTCAGCATCGGAAAAGGCATGCAATTGTAATGATGGACGTGAGGAGAAAAGAAGGCCTTGTCCAGGATGGCCCTTGAGATAGCGCAAAAGGTGATGTGCTGCTTGTAGGTGAGGTTGAGATAAAAACTGGGTTAGTCTGTTAACAGTGTAACATATGTCTGTTCGGGATAAAGTTAAATAGAGGAGCTTTCCAACCAGGCGGCGATAAGATGAGGTAGACACCTCTGATAAAGGTTCACCTTCAAATAGAGAGAGTCGTGAATTGAGATCCATTGGTGTAGTAGTGGGTTTACAAGCAAGATACCTGGTTTCTTCCAACAACTGTAGGGTGAAATGTCATTGAGACAAGAAGATACCATCAGTCTGAGACATGATTTCCAATCCAAGAAAATATTTGAGGTTGCCCAAATCTTTCAGTTTGAAGAAGGCATGGAGCTGATGCTTAATAGTTATGAGAGCAGAGAGGGACGAACCAGTAAGGATAATGTCATCAACGTATACGAGGAGTGCCATGAAAGTACCATTGGTGCCCTTGGTAAAGAGAGAGTAATCAGCCTTTGATTGTTGAAATCCTAGCTGTATAATAGTCTGAGAGAATTTAAGATACCATTGACGTGATGCTTGTTTCAGACCGTAAATGGATTTGTTGAGCCGACACACCAGTTTAGCAGATGATGTGGGTTGAGAGTGACAGGCCGGTGGTTGATAACCAAGGGAAAGGTCCATGTATACTTTCTCCATGAGTTCGCCATGGAGAAACGCATTATTGACATCCAATTGCACAAGGGACCAGCTCTGTGATGCAACAAGAGCAAGAAGCGTTTTTACAGTAACCAGTTTGGCGACCGGCAAATATGTATCATTGAAATCCAAACCTTCACGCTGGCAAAAGCCTTTGGCTACTAAGCGTGTCTTGTAGCGTTGGACTGAGCCATTAACATCATATTTAATCCGAAATGTCCATTTACAACCAACAGTATGTTTACCAGGTGGTAGCGTGGCAAGAGTCCAAGTGTTATTTAGGGTCATAACATCGAGTTCATTTTGCATAGCTTTACACCATTCCGGCGATTTTGAAGCCTCATGAAAGGTTTGTGGCTCAGTATGAGAGGAAACAGTGAGGACGAATTGACGATCTGGTGGAGAGAGAGAGAGGAATAACAGATGTAATCGGTTATAGGATAGCGAGGCAGATGCTGAGAGTGAATGAAATTTGTAGTAACTTGAAGCAAATGATGATGATAAGAAGATAGGCATTACTGAGAGTGACGAACGACATTGCTGTATAGGGAAGACTAATTGGTAAGAAGATAGGCGAGAATCGTAATGCCAATATCTTGGAAGATCTGCTCTGATACCATGTCAAAATGCAGAACGAAGCAAGAAGAAGCAGAGAAGAAGATGACAAACTGATTTTATTTATTTGTTACATGTATTATTACAAATCATTGACCGACTCTATTTATAAGAAAACTAGTATATTGAATTGACTATTCTGCCCTTGATAGCTTCAGTAACTTCTGTTGCATCTCCACCCTGGTCTGCCATCTCTAGCTCCTTTGCTACCTCGACACCGGCAACATCAGCCTCCTCAGCCACCAGCCCTATGGTTGTGCATCTGCTGCCCATGTCTACAAGGTGGATATGCTGGTGGCCCTCGAATATCTCCATACAATGCTGACAACATCTCGCACTACCTCAAAAACATCCTCATCCTGCTGGTTATGCTGTTGAGTTGTAAAGGTAAATAGGGAAATGCTTTTGCAATCCGTGATAAAAGGAGAATAAACTAATGTCTCCATACTAATGTGTGTGCATGCATGATTTTTATCAAACTGCACATTAGAAATTATGACATCCATTTAAATGCATCCGAGACCTTTGGAGGCACCAAAACAAAGCCAATAAGTTAAAGAGAAAGCTCCCCAAAAGGTCGATGATTGCATAAGAAAGACTTAAAATAAAATTAGGAAGTTTGAAGGTTCTTGACTTGTTTTAATTAAATGAGCATGACAAGTATTCCAAGCTTGGCCTTTCTACCTTGAAACATGCAAAGGTCTTGAGCTTAGCAGCAACTTGTCTCTATAAGTGAGCTTTAGCTAAAAAGTTGTTCTTAGGCCACTTTCACCTCTTCCCTATCTAAATCTTCACCTTGAATTTGCACATTCTCGCCCTCAGGCAAGAGAATTTGCTCCCTCTAGTGTTTTGTAGGTCAAGAACTGCACCAGCCACTATCGTTTCCCTTCAGAATCTTCACCATTCATCATCGAGTAGGAGTATGGGCTTTGTCTGTAAAGTAGTTACATTATTTTGAACCTAAAATTATATTGAGAAGAGAAGGAAAACGGACTTTATTTCTTATGAATGCGAAATAATAGAATAGTGAGAATGCAGGCCTATGTTGTGCATTACACTTAACAATTTTAAACTTAGTACTTAATAGTTTGATATGTTATCATGACAGTTTATTTGCTCAATATACTAGTGCTCGATAAGTGTTTCTTGCTTAATATTTCATGTTGTCGAGTAGAATAACTTAGTGAACACAATAGTATATCGAACAGATAAATTATCATGTATATCAAGCTACCAAGTATTCAAGTTTAATGAAATAATTTGTGTCCTTATGTTTGTGTGTGTTAAATTGTTTAGTGAACAAAAATAACAATAATAATAATAATGAATGTTATGTAGTGGGCCATCAACTATAAAATTTAGGAATATTTTAATTAATGGCATATAATTTTAAAAAATAATAAGTCCAATATATGCTCGTTTTAATTTAATAATAATGTAAATTTATAAATAATTTTTAAAAAGAATAAATCCCATAACTATTTTTAAAAATCATTTTTAACTATTTCTTGTTTTTAAATTTAAATTTATTTATATCAAAAAACTAAATAATATTTTATTTTTACATTTTTCTTTATTTTATTAATTAAAACCCACCAAATATTTTTTAAATTTTTTTAAATAAAATTTTTAAAAATACTCGTTTTAAAACATATTCCATCTCCTAAATTATTATCAAATTATAATTAAATACAAGAATTAAAAAATAAAATATTCCTACAAAACAAATCAAGCCTTGAAGACTATTACGCTTAACAGTCGATGCTCGTCAGTAACGGAAATCAATTTTCTGTCTACATTAGAATCATAGATTATATGCAGTTACTTTCTTTCAACGGAGATACCAACTTTACATACTAAAATTAATGAATTATCATGTCTCAAGAAGATATTAGTACGTAAGCCGCTGCACAATTACGCAATAATTAGAAAATCAAAATACACATTCTTGTTGATGAGAGAGAGAACAGTATGCGTTTGACGGTTTGATTACACATTAGTAGCTTAGCTTTTTAACCAATTATTGTTATTTGTAAAGTTAATTGTGACCGAGTAATCAAATGGATCACAATAAGGTCTTCTTTAAATAATAATAATAATCACATTCTCTCTGAAACTCCCATCTCTGCTCCCTCCGTCAATTCCTTGCCGCCTCACCTCCACCCAAGGCATGGCTACACCACACAACGGCCGCTTCAGATCCAACGCCTTCACTTAGTGCATCAACTCAACCATCTACATAAAGCTGCCCTCTTCACCTACCGCTGCTACGCCGACACAAACAACAAGACCTTTTTTTCATTACGCCGTGAACGTCCTGCTGCCGGCCTTCGTTTCTACGCTAGCAATTCATTCCTAGTCAAATGAAACCAGCTTCTAAGTTACACGTGCTGGATATTCGAGGGGGGAAAAAAACTGCTGTGAAGTACATGTATCTTGAACCAAGAATTTCAGTTGAGGCATGGTACAGCCCATTTGACTGGCTGGAAGCAGATGCCCAGGTTGAACTCTCATGATTCCATTCCACAGTCACAGCCTGACTAATTGATTCCAACTTCAAAGGATCATACGAGCCTCCCCATTGTGAGGCCTTCCACTTTCCAATGGACTGAGTCACTGATGATGAATATAAAATGAAGGGGTGGCAAGATATGATGGTGGTTTTCACCAGGGCAAGGGCCACGCGTCTAGGCCATTACAGGAGTCAAAGTTATGTGAAACTGTTATCTGGCAACACTTTACAAGTCACATTGAAGATCTCCTTTCCTCCATCATTGCATCGCAAAGCTTCACAGCACTTACATGATCACCAACATTATGTACCCTCACAATATTTGCACCACCCAAAACCCCAGCAGTGACAGCAGCAACAGTCGCAGGATCCCTATCAGTTGCGCTGGGATGGTTGCAAATTTCACCCAAAAAACTCTTCCGTGATGGCCCGATCAACATAGGAGCTTCAGACACAGCCACACTATTTTTAGCAATCTCATCTCGTACAGCTGATATGCCCATGAGCAACTGCAAATTATGCTTGGTATTCTTTGAGAATCCGATTCCAGGGTCAATGACAATATTCCATGCAGGGATACCACATAATTCAGCATCTCTGACCAGTGAGTACAACTCAAAGGCAACCTGCTTACAAACATTATCATAGTGGAGGTTTTCATTGTTCTGCATTGAAGTTGGGTCACCCCTCATGTGCATGGCAATGTAAGGAACCCTAAGATTAGCGACAGCACTATGCATGTTTGGGTCCAACCGTCCCCCAGATACATCATTAACAAGATGGGCCCCTTTCATAATTGCTTCTGAAGCAACTTCAGAATAAAATGTGTCCACTGATAAGAGTCTTCCCTGTAACTCAGGCATCCGTAGGATAGCTTCTAGTACAGGGATTAGCCTGTCCAACTCTTCTCGAGGAGAGATCCTTGATGCCATCGGGCGTGTAGACTGGGCACCAACGTCAATTATATCTGCTCCTTCAGAGATCATCAATTGTACCTGAGAAACGGCAGTATCAACGGACTGGAACTTCCCTCCATCACTAAAACTATCTGGGGTCAAATTAAGAATACCCATGACAGAAGTCTTCTGTGACCAGTCCCATAGTTGATCTTTAATAGGTAATACTCTTTTCATTCCTCCTTTTCCAATGAGGGATTTACCACCAAGTTTCTCCCATGATCCAAAAAGTCCATTAACAGATGACGAAAAGGAATGCCAGCATGCAACAGTATCACTGTCTATATTTGAACCCAGCAAGTCCAGCAATGGAGCCATGACAAAAGGCCTTTCCCAAATTCTCTCATGCGGGATGGTAAGTATCTCAGAGTTAATTTTGAACTTTCCATAGAACAATATATCCAAGTCAATTGGTCTTGGACCATACCTTATCCCATCGGTCCGACCCATGTGCTTCTCAATATCCTTGAGCACTCGCAGCAATTCATGAGGCCCAAGCTTGGTAACACCTCGAACAGCAGAGTTGAGAAAGAGAGGCTGTTCGGTCACATAGACAGGCTGTGTTTCATATAGACAAGCATGTCGTGTGACATGGACGCCTAATCTCTTCATTTGCCGCAAGGCTTCATAAAAGTTTTCAAGCCTATCACCCACATTGCTTCCCAGAGCAATCACCACTTCCTGGTCTTGAGCATGAACTTCCACAGAGGGGGCGCACGTCGAATGGGTACGAGAAAACAAAAAGCATGCTGCCGCAAAAGGGAACAAAAAAAAAATCACGCATCTAAGAAGCAACATTTTGTGGTGGTTTGGATTTACTGGAATGAAGGTAAAAAGGACAGGGAAGTAAAATCCTCTTCCAGTCTCTATCCCTTCCCGTCTCACCACTATACTGGATCGCTGCTGCTTCAATACTTGATCCATATTAAACAACACAAGTGCATTGTACACAAGCAACCCAAAAATGTCACATTGCCATTTCTTAAATGAAACCAAATTTTCACCAATCACGACCGATTTGAACAGGCACCTCATGCTCAATAAAACCCTAGCTGGTGTCAGTTAGTGCTGATTTGATTATTCGATCAAATACATCAACGCTTATAAATCACAGCATGAATTGAAGCATTGAGTTAATGACAGCATTGTGAATTAAAGCTTAAACTTTCATCATCAAACAATATATCACAAAAGCCAAAATTCACAAATATAACAGAAGATGGTGTCGGCTGGTGATTACCTGAGCCAGAATTGAGGGCGCGCCTGAGGCCCTGCCTGTTGAACTGCTTCAGCACGTTCATGACATGAGTTGAGTTGTGTCCGGAAAGGCGGCGGCGGGGGGTGCTGAGAGGGCGAGGGTGGGCTGATGAAGACTACGAGGGAAGACTCATCAGCGATCCTTCGAATGAATTTGTGATGCTTTTTCTGTACATTAAATTAAATGCCACGTGAGCAAACTGTAGGTGGAATAATATGAAATAATAACTTTTAAAAATAAAATTTATAAGTTTTTTATAAGCTAGAAAGTATTTTTTTTACTCTAAAAATGTATTTACTGTAGAAATAAAATATGATTTAAAATTAAATTTTATAAAAACATTTTTTTTCTTAAAATCACATTTTATAATGTCATTTTGTGTTAGAGCATCCTGCTCTAACTTTATTATTTATATTTTGAAGAATGTACAGGAAAATTATATAGAATTGTAGAGATATTTAAAAATATATATACATTAGGTTTTCTATCTCTATTTCTATATAATAAAATAATATATCTTAAATAAATATTTATTATTTTTTTCTCTCCTTATTAAATAAAATAATGTTCGAGCAAAATGCTCTTTATCTCAGTGCTACTTGGCATCTTCACGCTCTCTATCATGTTCGCAACGGTGAAATCCCTCAGGCCGATCGTTCGCGAGCCAGTCACCCACTGTGTTCCTTGGAACCTATTGCTCTGTGGATTCCCCTGCCAAAAATCTTACAAAAATCAAAAGTAGAACTCGCCACTATGAACCCCAAATTCCGACGGCAATGATTCCAAGAAAGGTCAGCAACCATACAATCCTCATCGCACAAGTTTTTTTACACACTTGTGATATAATAGTATTATATCAACGGTAACAAGTCATAAATGAGCCTGATCAATTTACTAAGTCAGTGAAATATTATCATAACACATGTGCACAGAAGGCTTGCACAAGTAAGCTTGTACATATTTAGATTTCTTCCTTTTTATTTGTATGTTTTTTTGTTAACCTTAGATTAAAAAATGAGATTGGTAAACTCATAACCATAAAACATAAATTGAAATATATGAAGTGAAATTGCTTTTATTATATAAATAAAGGATAAAGAAAGTTTTTCTACATCATTTAATATGATGAAATTGTAAACAATGATATAAATTCATAATACATAAAATGTATATATTTATAAAGATCATGATATTATAATTTTAAAATTTTGAAATGAAAAAAATAATATATTATTAAACATATCAAAATTCAGATTATATGTGAAAGATTATAAAATAGTTTTTTAAAAACTAATATTTAAGAGGCATATAAATTAAGTATTATAATATTTGATATGCAAGATACAAAGGAAGGTAATGACATCAACATTAGCTCTATATTCTTCATATTTATTTTTGGAGAATGTATAACATAATATTTGGAGATCTTTTAAAAAAACCAATATATCTCATCATTCATCTCTATTTCTATATAACAAAATAATAATTCTTAAATAATTATTTCTTTCTCTTTCCTTTTTATAAACTACTCTTTTTGTATGTTTTTTATTTAAAATAATTATTTAAATATGTAAATAAATGAAAAAAAACTACAAATATGTAGATTCAGATGTTTTACAGTAAATTTCTAAATATGCATATTTACTATAAAAACTCTATCTCAATCCCTAAGAGCATCACATCAAATTTGACATAATCAACATTTTCTTAAATTTTAAGGGAAAATTTTTTAGATTTACATAGAATGCATCCGCTTCAGGTTTTCTAAAATAAAATATAGAAATAAAGAATAAATAGTAAATACCTAAATAAAATTTATTATTCATCTCAAATATATTTTTGTTATAATTTTCTAATATATTTTTTACACATGAACTTTTATTTGATTATAATAAATGAAAGAAAAAAAAATAATAAAATATTATTTAAACGATTAGAGATGAAAAAAAAAGTGATAAAAAGCTTAAAAATAAATAAATAAATAATAATAAATAAAATTATTCGAAGATAAATGTATTAAAATATACAAAGTTTAGTTTAGAGAAAGTATAATTTTTCTCAAATTTCATAAAAAACTATATAATAAAGGAGTCATGCTCTGAGTTTTTAATTGCTATCCGCCTCTAAATATGTGCGAAAGATTGAAACCCACCTGGCGGACGGGCACGTTCATTCGACCATGAGTCCAAAGAACATGGCGCCTCCCAGGTAATATTAGAAGCGAAGATTGCGGTCAACACGACCCCGCGTACGAGGAAATCCTTACGGGGAAAGGGGCATTGAGCCAAGGAATTAAAAATCAGCTTTTATACCCACCCACCCACACACACACACATGTTTATTAATTTATATTTGTTAATTCATTGGTTGCTTCCTCCATCACTCCTTTGCAAGCCCAGTGGCTGCAAATCCGTGGAAGACGTGCATTTTGAGTAAGTTTTGTTGGGAAAAAAATAATTCCTAAGCCATTTTTTTTTCACCAAAATGCGTGTTTTGTCCCAAATAAGGAAATGTGATTGTCACTTCCAAACATCCAACGAATTTGATTTGACGTTGCCAATCCCTAGCTTGTTTATGCTGTTATATATACAAACTGTTTTATTGGGCACTGTTGTTGGTTGTGTTTTGGAAACTTTAACAATGAGCGACCATGATCTCTGTAGTCTTTCCTTGAGTTTTATTCTCGTTTGAGATGTTAGAAGAGCAATTTGGCACATGGGCATTGTGCGGGCAATCTAACAACGATCAAAATGAATCAGGTTTCTGGAAAATAATCAGTGCTTTGTTCGTATTATTGAATTTCAGGAGGGTACACACAAATGTACATGTTCTGAAGTCCATGCTAAATATGTGTGTGTTGTGGTTATATGTCAATGTTATATGCTTGCTTACTTTGGGCGATCGATATTCTTAACAGCTTGTCTATTCTGTCAGCAATTTGTGGCATGGGTTTAGCTTTACTTTACCACTTTGATATTGCTTTTAAACTAATACCCAGTTCAATTTCTACTGATTGCTCTCTAAAGCTACCTTAGATGTCCTCAAATAAGCTGGGATTGTGTTTGCTAGAGACCATAAAATTAACCTTTTAGACTAATGATTAGAACTTTTCAACAAGTTTGTTATGTGTAGCATATACATTGATAGCCTTGTAAAGGTGGACATTCTGTTATTTAAGTCTTAGCTTGCTACAATATTTCAGACTTGATTCAACATACTAAAAATGCAGGACGTTAGTGTAATGATTCAGCAAGATTGGCGACCTGCTAGACATGCAAATGTTAGGAGTTGGATATAAAGGAAAAATTAGTTAAAGCAAGTTATTAAAGTTGAAGCTTGGCCAAAGTGAGAGGAGAACATTTGTTGAGCATTATTATACCAGTATTTGGGAGCCTTTCATTTAAGTAGTTAGGTTTCTTTTAGAAATAGCCACTATTAATTGTTTTAAATTACTCTTTCTATCATTATTTACTATTTAGTAGTGGTTGCATTTAATTTTAGCAATGCATGATCATTTATCTTTCTATTACAAAGTAAGATGTATAGCATATACATAATGTTACCTAAAGACCCACTTAGTATTTCACGTATAGCAACATGAAAGTGCAAACTGCTAAGCCTATTCTCAACTCCTTTAGGAAAGTAATGTACTTATCCTCATTTTAATTTGGCTAGCTACAACAGCTGGTACCCCTAGTAAATTATGGATGGACATGTTGATATTTAATACTGTGTTGTCATCTTATATCATATGTGAAGTCATTTTTTTCTAATTTTTTGTACTCTATTACAAAATCTGGGTATATGTGGGAAAATCAATTTGCTAATCATTTTTATTGAGCGATAGTCATATGGTTATTAGTTAAAATCTTGAAAGTTAAAATGGTGAGTTTTTTTTTTACTTAAAACTGTTAGGTGTTGGAATGTATAATAATTAAAACAAAAGGTGACTTTATTACTATTTTACCAATGGAATGCTGATACTATTCTGAAGGCCAAAAAGATGAAATGATATTTGACACAGGTAAGACTTGCATATTAATAAATGATGTGTTCTCAAATTTGTGTCTAATCTTAAAAAGGTGGGCACACAAGTCTTCTTAGATAAACCCAAAACATTTAAACATTTATGATAGCTGGTTTCGCCCAAAGATATTAAAAAAGGACTGTAGATGTCCTCCAATAAAAAATTTGAATCTTTAAAAGATGGCCACAATAGACAAACCAATTCAACCAAACAAAACATTTATGATGGATGGTTTCGAACACAAATTAAATTATTACTACAAGAGTAAGAGTAACCACCATAAATATTCCATATATGAACAAACGTGCTCATTTTTAATGTGAGGCATACTCATATGCACATTAGGATTTTCACTGCCCTTCTCATTATTTTGAATTCTCTCATTTAGGGAAAAAAATAGAAGGGAGAGGGTGAAGAGGAGCTGATCATTTAATCTTTAATTCTGCAGTGAAAAAATACAAAGGTACAAACTGTCTCCATTGAGTTTGATCCTTAATTCATTTCTTTTAAGCTCCTATTAGCCTTTTACTGATTATTTGGATACTTTTGGGAGGATTTGATTCAAATAATTTGTTATTTGTTCTGCTTTATGAATGTATTTATTTATTTGGAGAAGTGCACCAGTTAAGCCAAGAAAAGAAAAGAAAAGAAAACAGATGGTTCTTATTGGATAGGTTGAGATTAAGGAACTAGTTGAGTGGGTTTGTAACTTATTGTTTATAGCTGTATCAATTATTTTGTTGATGGACGTCTTTTTGTTCAGATATTTTTGGTGATTTAACACATGCAAGAAATTGATCATTAGTTCAAATTTGGGGATCCAACTTGCTATGCATTTATTGTTTCTCCTAATTGTTATCATAGTTTAATGAAGTTTGTTAAAATCTGGTGGATTTCTCTCATCACTACTGGTAAGTTTTTGGTCATCAATTTTTTTTAAAACTTAAATTTCAGTGCTCCTATGAATTTGTTTTCAACATGTTTCTTCCTTTACTTAATCCCCTTTATTTGTGTACTATGCTTCCTTCCTCGTTTTTATGGCTTGGTTAATGTTATGGTGTAGAATATTTTGCATTCTTTCCTAGCAAAGGTTTTGACCGTCACTGAAATTTTCATGAATAACAAATCACCATGTTTCATGACAATAATTTTTAGTTTCAAAATTCATGAAAATGTATATTTTCCTTGTATAGTTTTCTAATGGCAATGCAGTTGTCTTATTTTACTTTTTGGTTTTGTATTTACATTAACATAATTAGATATTTATATAAAAAAGAGAAAATTATCTATGGTAATATAGATATTAGGGTATCGATCCTAATTATACTGTATCTCATAATATTCTACTAATTATCCCACTAATTATACAATATCTTTCTAATTATGGTAGCAATTTTTATGTTGCTAAAAAAGTGTTCTAGACTCCTTGCATAAAAAGATACTATAAAATCCATTTCCATGATTCCTTCTACTCTTCCTTTTGTGTTACTGACATCCTGTAAACTCACTAATGACATGGGTGTGATTATTTCATTCCGTGATCTCTTTGTTCCCTATTCGGTCTATACAAAAATCCAGACAGCCTACAGTAGGAAATTGAGGCCAGCCACCTGAATCATGCATGTTGCCTTGCTTGATTTGCTAGGTTTTATGTTGGAATTATTATTTATAGAACTATTTGCTAAGAATACCTATTCAGGTTGGTGTGGTGTGTTCACGACACGAAGGAGACAAAAGCCAATACCTATTAGGCTTCTTCTCAGTGTGGTGTTTTCAGTTTAACCATGCGGTGCTCAGTTGTTCAATCATCTGGCTTTGGTCTTATTTGCATATCATCAAATCATTACAGCCACTTTTTCTGTCATTTCTGTCTCCATATTTAAAAAAAGCTCGTATCAGTTTTATCACTTGTTATCTTTTGCACACAACCATCAGGATATATTCTTTCAGTCATTTTTATAAAAGTAGCATGTCCTCTGTTAATGAGACAACCTTTCATTTTTCAAACAAATTAAAAGAATGGATGTTTTTCCTAAATTACCCTCTGTTGGCTTGTTTTCCCATTCAAATTTGTGAGACTTACGCAAAAAATGGTAATGGAAAAGTGGGATGGGGAATTATCTTGTATCCAAAATTTCTTTTTAATGTAAATTTTAATCCAGTTTGATTTTAGATGCTAACTACCATCTTCAATAACTACCATTCCCTAAACTCACTATCTTTTCCTATCATCTTTACATTCAAATTGAAATAATGCTGAAAGAAATCACATAAGAAGTAGAATTTATGAGTTATATTAATCGATTAGTCATCATCATTTCTATGCTTTTTATACTGCTTATTGATTGTAAATCATACCTCCATGATTCTAACCTCACTTACCTACTTAGTTCAGTAAAAATTACACTGTTAAAATCTTTTATTTGTTTTTGGTTCATATTTTTTAAAGAAATGTCATCTACCACTTTTTGTCTATCACTTGATCTGTTTATGAAATTTAATTTACTCTGAAATTGAAATACTGAAGCGAATCATTGAATTATAAAGTTTTTTGCACGAATGATCACTTCCATCCCTACTTCAACAGCACCATGGTTCATGAAATTTGTTCCAAACCTCCAAGATGAAGTGTGCTTGTAGGAAGAGATAAAAATAGCACTTCATTCTTTTTTGGTAAGTAAGTAAATATAATTTACTTACTTCATTACATACCCTTGCTTCACTAAAAAGCTGTTACATATTTTTTTTAATTTGTTAAAATTTGATTTTTATACACCATTACTGTGTTCTACCATCAGTATTGAGTAATAATGTTGATGTTTACAACCTATCATGTGTTATGTTGTTGCAATTCTATAACCAATAAAATAAAATTGTTTGCAGTAGGAGATTCTAGGAAACCAGCACAAAGGCAGCTACAAAAAATGAGCCAACAAGATCAAGCTACAAAAATTGGCCGTAAAGATCAAGGAACCAGCTCTGCCACCCCCACAGAACTCCCAACAAAGCGGAAACGTGGTCGCCCACGCAAGGATGACAGCCTCCCTCAGATGAGGAACTCGCCTGTAGTGCCTAGTGCTACCAGCGCAAGAAGCAACCAAAGTAACCAAAACATCGATGTTGTTCCAAGTGCAAATGGAGATGACCCCATGGTGGGACAGGTGGTTACTGGTGTTCTTGAGGGTGCATTTGATGCTGGATATATTCTTACTGTAAGGGTTGGTGACAGTGACACTCTCCTGAGGGGTTGTGTATTTACACCAGGTCGATTCATCCCTATTAATGTGGGAAATGATATTGCACCTTCTGTTAGAATGTTCAAAAGAAGAAATATTCCCATCCCGGTTTGCAACCCACAAGCTCCATCTAATGGTTCTAATCCCCAACCAAGACAAAATGATCGACCTGTCCCCTTTGAGGATCAAGTAGTTGTGCCTCCTGCCCTTGTGCCCTCTAAATTCTCTCCTGCCTCCACCTCACATACAGTTCATAAACAACCTGCACCTCTCTTTGTGGGTTCCTCTAGTAGCTTCCCAATGAATGTTTCAGATCCTTCTTCGGAGAAAACTATTATCACCCAGACAACTGTGGGTGGCAAACTTCTAGCTCCCCAAGTTTTACCGTCTGCATTCCCACCTGACTCGTCATTTATACTGAAGACACAATCTACCCCAGTTGCAGTTACTGTGACAGACAACATTCAAAAGAACGACAGGGCTCTTTTCTTGGGGAAAAATATCATAACAAAGCAAGCTTTGGGCCCTGAAATTCAACACCAACTTGCCTCAGGGCTGGAGCATAATGAGGCTGTTGAACAGTGCAAGGAAATTCTGGACTCTGAAGCTTCACCTCCAGTACCAGGACATAAGGTTTCCATCGAGGCAAGTAAAGACTCGAACTTAGCTTTCACACCTAAGCCAGTAATGGAACAGTGCAACATGATGCAGGACTTTGGAGTCTCAGCTCCACTAGAAAGTCCTAAGGTTTATATGGAGGCAAGCAAGGACATGAATTTATATATCACACCTAAACCAGTTATTGTGAGGGATGTTGATGCATCATCTCTAGTAGAAGTACCTGTAGTTGACATGGAGGGAAGCAAGGATTTAAACTTAGATCTTGCACCTAAACAAGCTAGTGAGGACTTTGAAGCTTCACCTCTAGTAGGAACCAATGTTGACCTGGATGCCAGTCAGGAGGTTGAAGCCTCACCTATTGTTGGACCCGAAGCGGCTTCCATGGAAGAAAATCAGGCCTTGAACTTCAACCTTGCATCTGAGCCAGTGGTTGGACAATGTGAGGTGATGCAGGACTTTGAAACCCCTCCTCCAATAGAAGGAGCCAAGTTTGACATGGAGGCAAGTCAAAACTTGAACTTAGATCCCGCATCTAAACCAAGTCTTGACATTTTCCCAGACAATATGACTAATAGTCAGGTAAATCAAGTCCAGCATCAGGCAGATGGTCCTGGATTCAAGCCAAGTCATTTGGTTGAAGCTAATCTGAAGACCCCAAATCTTAATCTTCAGCTAACCTCCTCTGTAGCTGCCAAATCTGCATCTCATGCACAACTTGACATTTTAATGGACAAGCAGAATTTCTCTGGGAATATTATTCTCCCTCAAGATATGCAATTGGATCATCCAGATAAAATTTCTAGTGGAGATGGTAGTTTTGAGAACGGTGGCAAGGCGGTGGTGGCTGGGAGTGATGCTGTTGAGAGAAACAAAGCCAATTTTCAGTCTATATCAAATACCAACCAATCTGTGATGATATTTCAGGAAGAAGCGAGCCTCTCTGAACCTGAGTTTCCAGCTAAAGGATCTGTTGACACAGGGATGCTCAACCCCCAAGTTTCTAGTTCTTCTAATCCCACCAAAGACATGGATTGCGTCTTCAGGGATGCGTTATAATTGTCAAAAGTCTCATGGTGATCCAGTGGCGCCCAACACTACAGATGGAAATGGGGACTGAACAAAATAGAAGAATGGAGGGGCCGTGTTCAAAACAGAGGCTTGAAGAATAAGTGTACGCAGGATATAATTTGGACTTCTTTTGCTATCCCGCTTTTAATGTTTTCTAGGATATTAATAATGCTTTGCTTCTGTTTCAAATTCTAGATGATAGATTATGTTATGTGGTTTAGTTTTCAATAAGAGTAAACTTATTTAGTTTTCTTTTCAGTTTTTTTTTTTGGAAAATATAGCAGTCATTGTCTAAATCATGAAGGTCCGGTCTCCTTTACTCGGTCCATGCCTCAAGATCATTCTCCACTGTAAAATTAATAAAATTGAACTAAATTTATACACAAATTGTGTTTAAACTCCAGTGTATGAACTTTGAAAGGAAGCTTATAACCACTTATAGGAAGATCTCAGGGGTTTTTGTCAGTAGTTTAACCATGGTGAGTTTAATCTTAATGATGTCTCTACCATGATTTGAAGTTGCGGTCGCGAATAACTCGTTACATCTCGGACGAGATAAACTTTAGGCATGAAATAATATTAAAAAAAAATCATAGAAAAATCAGAAAAAATCAAATCATTATATTAGAACCATTAAACAAGTAAAATAAATGATTCGAATTGCATGTTATGACTTCAAACATAAAAAAAGACGTTAGAGCATAATTTTTTATTGAGAAGTAAGCAAATTTTATTAGGAAAAGATTACACACAAAGTGCTCGAAGAGTAAAAATACAATAACAAGATCAAAAGAAGTACACATTAACATCACAAATGAAAAAAAAAAATACATGCCCGAAGCAAACATTTACTCCCTCAAACGACAAAAAAAATAAGAGAAAGATCGGTAGTAGACCGCTCCCGATCATCAAAGACATATTCTGCCCTCGTCAAAGATTTTAAAGAAGATAATGAGAAATAGCCCGCTAAAGTACCGAATGTTGCCCCATGCCTCCTATCCAACACACAAACAATTAATGTAGCATTAAAATAAATATATAATTATATTTTGCATGATTTATAATTTAGCATTTCAAATTGTCATTCAAGTTCAACTTTTGTTGTATTTACTTGACAAAAGAATAAGTGAACACATACCTTTTTTTTAATTATATGTGGAGTGGCGGTGATGATGAAATTCTCCTCTTCCTTCAAGTCCAAAGAAGAATGCGAAAGAGTGGTCTGCACCTGTTTCTTGTGAAGAGTAGTCATTAGAATTCTGTGGATATATTGGTTGGTTAGGTGGATAGTGCATCTGTGTACCACTACCACTCGAGTTATAACCTCTATCAAATTGACCCATTAATGACATTTGATTAAGATATCAATAACCACCACCACTACTACTGTCATAGGAATAAGATTCGCTACCATGATGAGGATGTCTATCCCGATCATAATAACTACTAGTTCTAGGATAGTAGTGGTGATGTTCTCTATCACGATCTCGATGAACTCCACTAAAAGTAGCACCACTATGACTACGAGATCTCCGCAATGGGGGTGATGACAGTGGTGAGGATGATCGTTCATGTTCTAAATTCATGCGACCCATTTCAACATCAAGTGCAGGACCTATGGAAACTAGTTGACCACCCTGTCTTTGTCGCCTCCACAAAACTTCCTCATATGTATAATCAGTTGAATCACTGCCTTGACTTGGATAGCTAGTTATCTGATCCCAATACCTCCTCTGTGCTTTAAGTGGATCAAAGTCCTGCTCCAATAATCTTCTTGACCTATGATCTGCATCTTGAGTGGCAATGAAATCATCATTTCCTTTTTGCCATATTTGAGTTTCAACTTGGTTTGATTCTAGATAATCACCACCACCACCACCACCATTATCCTCCTTACCTTCATCATAACCAACACCACTGCCACCATATCCATATCCACCACCACTAAAACCCTCACCTCCACCTCCACTATAAGTGGATTCATTCCACTTCCAAAATTTTCCTCTTCAGAATTTCCCACATAAATTCCTTTTCCACGCCTTACTTGTGAATCCTTAGTCTTTTGTACTCGCCTGCTTGTGCTAATGTCCTCTTTATACTCATCATCCCCATTGAACTCTTGAATACCATCTTGTAACCATTGATCAGTAGGATTTAACAATGGTTGTTCAGACTCTCGAATCCATTCATCCAATATATTTTCATCATTAAAGATATGGTTCAGGTCAATTGGATTGTAGTAGTCATTATCGTCATTTTTATTCAAGAGGTTTCTTACTCGAAGGCGCAAATTATAGTGCACATACATTAGTTGCTCCAACTTTTTCATAACCAGCCGATTTCAAATTTTGGTATGGATTAAAGCAAATGTGCTCCAATTTCTTTCGCATCCTAATGAGGAACATTTCTGGCTAAGTACTTTAATTGTAATTTTCCTCAAATTTGGAGCAGATTCCCCATAATTATACCACCATTCAGCTACAAATATAATTTGTGCACAATATGTTAGTTTTTACATTTAAAAAACTTTATGAATTCAAAATAAAAAAAATGTAACTCTCAGTTATCTTATTTATTTCAAACCTGAAAAACAAGTAGTTCTTGATTGTTTGGTTAAAGTTTCTCCAAACTCTCCCCTTGTCTCTCTAAAGATTTTGACCTGTAATTAGAAAATTATTATTAAGTTTAAACAGCTGTCTTAGTATTATTTCTCTTTTTTTTATAAATTACATTAATCATACTCACTTCATTAAGTGCCTTTACTTGTATTGCCACATCAGGTTCGAGATGATTAATTATAACTTTTAAACCCCTTTAACCTCTTCAAAGTTGTTGTTGTATTGACATGCCGAGTTTAAAAAGTATGCTGTCATAATATAAGAAAATTAATTAATATGTGTTAATCTAAATACCTCTTAGAAATATATATATATATAAGTAATTAAACTATTTAAATAAAATACCTACTGCATGCAAGTCTGTGTGGAGCTGAGTTTCCCATCTTTGGTCAATAATTTGCCAATTTTTTTCCAGAATTTGCAGGCCATTTTAATTGCCAACTTTGCCTTATTCATGCAATTGTAGATGACGGCCAAAGTTGATTTTTTATCACTGTCAACAACTTTGAGGACCCTAATGAGTGGCTCCATCATAGCACGAATAGTCTCAGCTCGTTGCCAAAATTGTTCAGTAAGAATGAGAGTAGATACCTCTGTTTTCAACCCCCTTCTCTCATGGTTACATGAGTATGATAGCTCTTGCCATTCATGAGATGAAAACATCCTCTTTAAAGCTTGTTGATGTCTCAATAGGTTCTCAATAGCTATGTATTTAGTGGCAAACCGTGTGATCCTTGGCCTAAGGATTTCTCTATCACCCGTGAATGTCCTCATTAGGTTAACAAGAACATCACTGTTATATATGAAGCTCGTGATCTTATGGGCATCATTGATCACGACTTTTACGTTATTCATTTTAATGCAGTGAGCGGCGCATGGAGACCAGAACAAGTGTTTCCTCTTCTCCATCAATTTAAGGCTTCCCGCCTTATATGAAGCTTCATTATCCATGACAATTTGAACAACATATTGTTCACCTACTTTCTCTACTACCTTGTCCATAAGCCTATAGAGGTAGTCAACCATTCTTGATCCTGCATTAGTGTTGTCAACAGATTTATGAAAGACCATTTCACGATCACAATAAATCATAAAGTTCGTCATGGGGTGTTTATTTTGTGATGACCATCCATCACACATAATTGTGCAACCATACTCAGGCCACTTTCTTTTCATAGACTCAAGATAGTTTTTCAACTCTTAAACATCTTTATTCAAGAAAACCCCAGCAATTTGATATCCTGTAGGACCAACCACTCCTGGGCCACACTCAGCTATGGTATCTATCATGACTTGATAATAAGGATCATTGTCTGCTGCATTAAATGGTATTGCATTAAAGTAAAAAAAATTTGATATTGCCTTTCTTATTTTCTTTGCCTTCTCTTTAAAAAAAGAAGTCTTCAACTTTTTTTTGCTTTACATCTTGTGGCCTATACATGTACAGATCAATACCTCTTAATTCGGCACCTGAAGTCTTACGTGGATCTCGTACGTTGAAAGTACGGGGCAAGGGGGGGGGGGGTGGGTAGAAGGACCACCTTGAGAAAAACCAACTTGAGAAGGCCCAACACTAAACTGTGTAGGTCGAAGGGGATGACCTACAATATCAGATATAGAAAACCTGCGAGCATCATTCTCATAAAATGCGGTCCTTCGACTCTGTCCCATAACATATCTCATTTGTTCATGTTCTTGTCTAGACATTTCATCTCCCCAATCACCACAATCAAAATCATCAATGTAATGTCGAGGTTGGCGCTCAAACTCGGCCTTGTCCCATAAGCTGTTTACTAGCTGTTCTTTTTTTTCTTTTTTGAGCCTCTCTCATCTGTGTAGCCTCACTAAGAGCTTTCTTCATCATTTGTGAAATCTCTCTAGGACACTTCGTGTACACCACCACCTCACCCCGTACACCAGCAAGATGTTGTTTCAAACGTGTGATTCCTCCACTAACAACTTTGTAATAATAATTGCACCGGATTTTCTTTTTATCTTGTGAGACAGCTGTACTGTGTTCTCAACCAATATCTGGTAGCTTATTCAACATCTTAAAAAGAAAAAAAATTAACTACTTAAAATATAATCATAATGGTCACTAAACAAACATGTACGTTATTGTAGAGTAAATTAAAAAAACTATTTATAATTAATAAATTTACTAAATAACACAACTGTTAAATAATATAACTCTTGAAGTGTCTAATTATATATATATATAATTTAAATTTATACCATATTAAATATTCAACAATCAATATTAAATGTATACCATGATAAATTTATACGATATTAAATATTCATCAATTAATATTAAATTTATACTATATTAAATATTTTAAATTTAATTTATATCATAAATGTTTTTAAATTTATAGCAGTTTGTATTAAATATTCTTAAATTTAATTAAATTATCTAATTTTATATATAATTCCTCCAAAAGTATCTATTACTTAAATTTATTAAAAAAAAGTTATACCATATTAAATATTTTTAATTTAATTTATATCATAAATACTTTTAAATTTACAACAGTTCGTATTAAATATTCTTAAATTTAATTAAATTGTCTAATTATATATATATATATAAGTCCTCCAAAAGTATCTATTACTTAAATTTATTAAAAAAACACATATGTCATCATAAATTAACTTAATATACACATCTATTGTTAATTTATATTGTATTAAAACTAAATAAATTTTATATCATGTTAAATTTATATGGTATTAAATATTTTATTTTAATTTATACCGTAATAAATATTTTTAAATTTACAGTCTGTGTATTAAATATTTTTAATTTCGTTATTACATATTTTATTTTTAATTTAAGGACAAAATTTAAAATAAGTTTATGTAATTACATATAAACTTAAAAATAAGTTTTTATGTAATTATATAAATAAACTAAACTTATATGATTAGATATAAATATTTTTAAATCAAACATATAAATAAATAATTTACATATAAATAGTTTTAATTAGATTTTAAAACGTGTATAAATCAGTATAGATAATTTAAACAACAGAATTAAATAAATCAGTATAAATAATTTAATATTTAAGCAAATACATCTCATGTTAAATAAATTTAATTCTAGTGTTAAATAAATTAACATGCTATGTGTTAATGGAATTTAAATAAATAAATTAATATAAATAAATTAAATCAGATAAATAAATAAACACGCTAACACACCTCAAAGGATCGCGAGGAATGCAAGGTTGTCCAACACCGTGTGTGTGTATCCGACTCAGCAGCGGATGCGGCGGTGATACTCGACAGTGGCAACGGCAGAGTGCGTTTTCCGTCAAAGAAGAGAAAACGAGGAAGAAGAGGAAGAAGAGAAGATGAGAAGGATTGGCCGTCGGTGTGAATGATTTAAAGAAAATCATCAAAAAAAAGGAGTAGAGGAGGAAGAAAGGTAATTCGATTTTTCGTACCAATTATTTCCGTTTATCATAGATGATTTTTCGTCTGTGATGCTGCATCTCGGCTTAACATCGATCGGTTTGTATCTTTGCGCCCGAAATCTCGGGCGAGACAGGCGAGATGAAGCCGACGCACGATATCTTTGTACCGGGGTTAGATCTCGTACTGGGTCCTCTCGATACCAAGCCGACTCGGGCGATACGTAGGATTATCGCCCGATACTTCGAACAGTGGTCTCTACCCTCTGCTTTCCAAAAGCACGTGGTAAATATTTAAGTTTATTATTATTTCTTGGTCAGTTGAATGTGGAGTATGACCCAATTGGGGTGCAAGTTCACAGTTGAATTTCAGCTACTATGGAATGATCTTATAAGAGCAACTCCAATACTAGCAGCTATATTTTCTAAGCTAAAGTCATATTTAGCTTATCAAATATAACTTTAGCTAAGACTTACTCCAACAGAATATCAGTTATTTTTTTTTTAAACTTATATTTTTTCTAATTTATCCTTTGCTACAGTGTCATTTTTTTTCCCAAATCCCTAATCCATAGCTTATTTGGTTCTTACACGACGCAGAGGATGATGCAGAGGCGACACGCACAGGCGATGTGAGGGAATGGAGAGGTAGAGCCAAAGCGTGGTAGAGGGCTTTGAGCTTGAGGAGATTGGCGCGCTTGGAGGCCTCGGTGGCGATCTCCTTGGATCGGCGAGTGGTCTCAGAGACGAGGTCGGAGATCTCGTAGGAGGAGGAGGCGGCCGGTGAGAGAGTTCTCTCAGTTGACGGGGACGGAACCAGGGGATGCAAAGGCGACGCGGGGGACGATGGACGAGGATTGGGCTAGGGGACGCAGAGTTGATGCTGGGGACGGTGGACGGGACTAGGGGCAACATGGACGAAAGACGGTGGACAGGGACGTGGGGTAGAGGATGGGGCGGTGGGCGGTTGGAGAGAGAGAGAGGCGTAAAAGGATAGGGTTTTTTAGTCTTTCAAAGTGTGAATGATGATGTGACATTTTACCTGAAAGTTAAAACTTTAAGTACATTTTGCTAAAATTATAGCTGAAGCTATATTTAGCTGATGATATAACTGCACTATTGGAGTACTTTTTTGTTAAAATTTAATCAAATTTAACTATAGCTTTTGTTATAGCTAAGCCTATTAGAGATGCTCTATGGTCTGCAAATGTTACTGTTGCTATAGATAGTTTAACATTAAAAACAATTGGTGGTCCTGTTATCTCTACTATTGATGGAGCCAAGGACAATAAGATAATTTGATGTGAGCACTTTTGGCGACCATGACTTACAAATGCAACTTGTTTGAAATCATATAGGAAGTCAATTTTTTATGAAGTGAAGACATCAAGGTCAATCATTCTGAGAGTGTATCATTGCTTCCCCGCTTGCTACATATATAGGTCTTACACCGGAGGAATTATTGGCATTCTATTGTACTATGAAATCTTCAGGTCCTTTAATATATTTGATACCTCATGTTCCTACTTTGCTCATTCAAGTACCCATTTTAGTGGTAATTGTTCTTCACTTGGATAATGGATTCAAAAACCATATAATAGCCCCTTTTAGTTTTTTTTTTCTATCAATATTCTCGTTCTTATTGTTTGGTGAAGATAGCATATTGTTCTTTTTCATTTGTATATGAAAGGGTTTCATCCATTGCACTCCATCTTTTTCTTTGTCATTAAATTTTGCATGGCCCCAAGTTTACATCTGTTCTTCTTTCATTCCGTTTATCATTATTAAAGATTTAAATTACAAAGTGACCTTTTCTCCCTTCTCCTTGTCTTCTTCAAGATATGCAAAGAGGAAGGGTGGTTAGTTATGGTAAGGTACAAAATGGTTTTTGCTTGCTTGAATGTAGATCTCAAATACGTACAACGTTGACCTTTCGATCATATCAGTCTTCTTATTCTTCAAATTTATTTCAACACATTGTTGTTAAAATTATCTCCTTTAGGAGTGTTTCCTCAATTAATTAAAGTAGTATTCTTTATTCTTTGGTTGGGCCAGGCTTGTGTTTTTGATAGACAAAGTCAACTAAGTTGTCTTGTTTTTATTTTGGAGGCCTTCCCGCACAATGCTTAGGTCTTGTATTTTTTTAATTTTCATTATTTGTCATTTTTGAATTAGTATACAAAATTCAAAATACAAATAATTATTTTTATTATTTTTTCATGAAAAGGTTTATACCCACAATAATGTCAATACAAATATCTTTTAAAGTAATACATTTAATACAATAAAGTCTATTTCAAAAATATATTGATGATTACGAAATAATTCACCAAACAATACATTGTTTATTGTGTTCTTCTTTAATTGAGGTGATATCTTTTACCTTCTAATTGAGATTATATTGGTTCAATCATCTGATGATAGAGACTATATTCCAATCCAATACCTTCGCACAATATAGGACACGCTGCTCATTCATATCATGTCAAAAAGACTAAAATAATGAAATTATTTGGATATAAACTATACTGTTTTTAATTGTGAAAATAATTCTTCGTGTTTTTAGAACACTAAAATAATGAAATAAAAAATAATTTCATATGATACGTACATTATTTTATCTTTTGATAAAATAATTTCTCCAACATACTATATTAAATCAGATATAATTTCTTTAATAAAGAATGAACCTTTAAATAGGATAATAATAAAAAAAATCTTTTGATTAAATACGATACGTACATTATTTTAAATTATCTTTTGATTAAATATGATATGTACATTTACATTATTTAAAATTGAAACAAAACCCCAAAAACATTTTTATTGTTTTTCAAAATTTAGAAAATAAAATACAACTCTCAAATTAGTTTTTTCCGCTTGTTTTGAAACCATAACCAATAAGCCAAAAAAATATTGAACATTGGATTATTGATATCATATTTGTATTGAATAATATAATATATATTATATTCATCAACACCTGTATTAACATATGATAAAATATGTAATTTAAAAATTAGTCAGTAGGCAAAAAAAGACATTATATGTCATTCCCTTGCGATACACACACAAGAAAGAGTCCTACTTTGTACACTTGACTGATCGGAACCGCATTCTGTCAGCTCGTATTCCATCTGTATAGAGTAGACACACAAAAGCCTATTTCGTCGAATTGATTTAATGCGCTATCGGTTCTCGCTTCTCCTTGGATGCAATAGAGAAGGCTTTTGCTCCCATTCGATTTGTACATCCACCGATTCTTTTGAAATACCTATTTCATTCCGAGCCAGCAGTTCAATCTTTCAGTATGTCTTTTCGCAGTCCAACTTAAAGAATGGATAGTCTGTCATGCGTACACGAACTCTTCTTTCATTGGAGGGAGATGCGCCTAGCCCAAACAGAACGCCTAAACCACCTGGCTCAGAGGGCAGAGAGCACACATCCGATCCCATTCCGACCTCGATACGTATAGGGGAGTGACAACCCTTTCCTTCCGCTTCCACCGGGTCTGGTATGTCTATACTACAAGCAAAGCACCGTATCGGTCAGGTCTGGGGTGGGTGTTTTTGATCCGCTCTATCCCAGTCTATTTCCATAGAGCAACAAAGATTGTCTTAGACTTCCGACTTTCCATCCAGCATTCCATACAAGCTGCCCTAGGGTATGTACACACCTGTGTCCGGTTTCTCTTTCAATCTTTATGTCTTTTTGGAAACTACTAGTATATCTATGCCATTCGTGGAAGCGAGAGTAGATTGTCTTGTTGGCAGTTCGGTTAGGTCTTGGGTGTGATACACTGTTGTTTCGCTTGTTAGGTAAGGGAGTGGGGACTTCGGGTAGAATGTCGAGAACTAGATGTGCTGGTAACCTAGATACCTTGATGCATTGTGGATAGGCGACCTTGGGTCATTGTTACAAAAATATTATTATTAATATCTGCTTCTTTGATCTAAACTATCTAAGAGCATCTTCGGCCATCTTTCCTATATATCCTCCCTATTTTAACTAAAAGCTATTTAAAGAATTACTTTTATATCACATATTTCAACCATATTCTCTATTATAGTTAGATGTTAGATATTTTATTATTTTTTTAAATATGAATTTCCAACTGCCAAATTTATATTTACTATTAATTTTTTTTTCCTGCGTGATTGGTTTAGCTGGCAAGGGGCACCTGAGTGGAGGTGGGGCATTCGAGTCGTGCTCTCTCTACCGTGGGGTTTTTAAAAAAAAAACTAGAAAAAAAAAATCTTTTTGTAAACCTACGTTCTACCAAAAATGCTTGTTTAATAGCCATCTGAAAATCAATTTGGTTGCTACCATTTAAGTTAGCTCTCTTTGGAACCTGAAGAACCAAGGGAAATTTAAGGCCTAAACACCACTCAGAAGTATACTCTCAGTGGCAATTTTTATGCTCATAAGAGACAAAAACGCACCTGTCCACATATTCTATGAATGGAAAAATCATCCCACGTTTGATCCATGCATAATCCCGCTTATCATATCACACAAAGAATATCAGCAACCACATATGAGCTCAATATTTCTCATTAAGATCTACATGAACAAAAATGGCAGAATAGTTTAAATGTGCTTTTACCAGAGCTTCTAATCTCACCCTTTGCTTTCCATTTCCAGGGTACCCAAGAAACACTACACAAGCAGCTCCAGTAAAACTGGCTCTTAAAACCTGCTCTGGTGCTTGCTGGCCAAGCTGGTTCTTTCCTCCCAGACTTTGCCCACACTAAATCACCGGAAGCAAAATCTTCTAGCCCATATAACCCATTTTTCTTTTCCAGATGCCCTTTCAATTCAATAGGTTCCTCAATTTCAACATGTGAACTCCTCCCAACTTCAGCCAGTTGCTCATGCAGCGATGTTAAAGTACTCTGCGAACTTGAGTGCTTTCTATTTTCAAAACTCTTAAAAAACCCAACAAAGCCTCCTACCTTCACCTCTTCACCACACAATGCAGGCACTTCATCCGCAGAACTGAGTTTCTCATCTTTCTGCTGCTTCTTTCCAATTTCACTAGTAATTTTAGGAGTTTTAAAGCAAATAACCTCCTCCCTATATTTATTTCCCGTAGATTTACCATCTCTCTTCCAGTTATCAATCACATAGTCATTAAATCTCGAGGGCAATACCTGAACTCTCCCTCTAGATGTCCTCACCGGAGGAGGCCTAGGTACCTCTACAGGTCAGCTCCTCTCCTTTGGCACGATTGCTGGATTTGGACTCCACCTCATCCCGCCAGCACAAGGACTTGGTACACCATGTTGTAGACATGTCTTTCCCGTTCTCGTACAATTCATACCCACTCGCTAAAATGATGCCGGTGGCTACCTCGCCAAGAAAATACAGACCTTGCGCTTCTTCCTCCTCCCAGCACCGGCAGTGGCGACAACCTCGTCCTCGCCGCCGGAAATCACTCCAGGAAAGGACTTTGATGAGCTAATGCATGTTGGTCGTCTCACGCATTAAAATAATACAAATTTTATATAGCGAGCATATACGGATCGCTATATTTGACGAGAGTGGTAGGGAGTTACGTATTTTGGGGTGTAATTTAGGAAAAAAATTGAAATAGCTATGTATTTGATAGCCATATAAAGAGATAAAGAGAGGGTTGAAGATGCATTAAGTAAACTTGCCAGAAAGCATGCCTTGGCTTGATTATGATTCCAGATAATACAAAACCAATAATGTTCGGTAATATATATATATATATATATATATATATATATATATATATATAATAAAATCTCCCCCCTCTCACAATTTATCAACTCAATTCAACCTAAGATTCTTCAAATACTCAGCCAAGCCAACCTTGATTCTTTCATACCAAAACAACAATTTTTTTTATTTTTTTTTGAAAAAAAGGAGATTGAAACCCTACCTTCAATGAGCACAAAGATAGAAAAACGCAGCTCACACGATCGGCCACCGCTGCAAAGCCGTTCCCCGACTGTAATAGTAGGAACAACTGAACAAGAGCTGTCGCTGGACTACCACGGATCATTCCCCACTGACCAAGCGTCATCCTCTATTACTCCGCCAGCCGTCGCAATGTCTCTCGCTGCTCTGTCCAGGCCGCTGATTGTTGGAATCGTCCCGAAGAAGACGCTTGTTATGTGCAATCGTCCGTATAATCCCCTTCTCGTACGCCTTGTCTGGGGGGGGTTTCTGAAGCAGGAGGTGTGGACCATCAGATCTCGCACCCACCATCCGCAGATTGTGTGCGCACTCAATCCCGTCGTCACCCTCTTCCTTGCCATCGCCTAGACCGAACACTTGCTATGCCTCGCTGTGTTTTTCTCCTCCTCTCCTCTTCTCCACGAACTGCAGAAACACTGAAGGACAGCTTTTCCACCGACGGCATGGCCATGAACAGTATAGTACGTCGTTGATTTAATGTGACGAGAACTTCTCGGTGCTAATTATTTAATCAATTCCTTGCAATTTGGACTCTAAGAACATTCAACCGAGACCCTAATAACCCAAAAACGACAAGAGAGCTCAAATCAAATGCGGCAGGCATCGCAGTTGCAAACCAGAGGCGGCGCTGGAGAAATCGATTTGGCTTCTATCTGCAAATCTAGAGAGAAATCGACCAAAAATGAAATTGAATCTGCTATTTCGCTACCGTGTACGCAAATCTAACTTACGTGTTAAATAATGATTACCGGGCTGTTAGTTAGCAATTAACAGCCCGACCAGCCTAAGTAAGGAATACGGAAAACAAAGGTTTCATTTGCCATTTAGCCTGTATCCAAGTAACACTAAGCACATAAAAAGTAAATTTGTTACACTCGGCAGGGGTAGAGAACTAAGCGATAACCGCAAAGAAAATATGAAACTGTCACAAATTCACGGGGGAATCCGTAAAATTTGAGGAAAGACATCCAAAAGGCATACATGTTACATTGTGGAATGTGAATCAAAAATTTTAATGCAGAACATCATCGCCACATAACTGACGGCTCTTGCAACCTTCTAATTTCTAAAGGTTCGATTACACAAATCACTGCAAGAAAACACCCAAAAGTTACATTAGTTAATAATCCGACGAGAGCCAAACAATATAATCTATCCTACCTGAAGTTGTTGCTGCCTTGGCTGCTGATAACCATATCCAGGATAGCTTTGATAAAACACACTGGGATCTTGAGGAGCTGCCTGATAACCATAGGTTTCGTATCCTGGAGCATACCCATAATATGGGCCACCATTCCACGTGTTTGGATCTTGCTGAGGCTGCAAATTTCCAACGAACTATTTTCAGGTATGTTGATCACAGAGATCCAAGGAAACAAAAATACTTCTATTGCATCGAATTCATTCGTGTACAGCAATACTAATACTAACCGCCTGTTTGGCTGCAGGGCTACGACCCCAAGAAAGCCGAATACTTTGTCCTCCTAACTGAATTCCATTTAACATCCGTATTGCTTCCTCTGCACAGCTTCTGGTGTATGTAAAAGGAATAAAGCAAGCATCCAAAATCCACATATTAGATGAGCTCTGTTCACCACCGTTTATTATTATTATTATTATTATTTGTTTTTTTGGGGGGGGAGGGGGGGGGGGGGGGGGGGGGTGCGCATACAGAACATTGGCTTACCGATCAGCAAACTGAACAAAACCGCATCTTTTCCCTGGTGGTATTTTCACATGAACCAACTCTCCATATTGGCTGAAAACTTGTCTTAAATGGTCATCAGTAACCGTAGAATCCAACCCACCGACAAATACCTGCAACGGAAAGCATTGCATCAAATATATATATATATATATATATATATATATATATATATATATAAAATAAAATTGAAAATCATTCATTTGAGACACTAGAGTACCCACAGTTGTATTAGTGGGATCATTCTCGTTCTGTGTTCCCTGAGTGGACTGGTTTCCAGCTGCAGGCGGATAATTTAAGGATAAGAAAGAAGGGGAAATTGTAACAAGATGTGAGGAATTGATGAGCTTAATGCATACAAGAACATAAATTTACTAGCTATTTTAGTAAGCATAGTTTTTCAAATATATCACCAATCACGTATCACCTGAAAACAGAACAATGTTTCCAATGCCATCTGAGTCCAGAAAGCTCTCCAAGTAAGGAGAGATAAAGAGCACCCTTAACAGATAGCATCAATGATCAAACCAAACCCACCCACCAAAAAGTTAAATCTGAATCTGATAGCCCAAAAGGTCAGACATATAAATAAACGTGCCTACATTTTTGTTTTTATAATCTTGCAAATTCCTCAGTTAAGGTACTATTTTAAACATATCCACCCTACATCCAAGTTCTAATTCATAACCCTTGAGGCATCAATAAGCATCTCTTAATTTCATCACTACCATGACATGTCAGTTCAGAGAGCGATGCAATCTCTCAAATTCAAAACTAAAATAAAAATCAGATAGATTTGATTGTATATACATTATAAAAAAAATCAAGAGAAAAACAACAATTTAGGTTATCATCGGCAGTAAACAATTTCCAACTGTTCAAAAAACATTGCTGGAGACCTGTATAATCCTCTCAAAAACAAAAAGATTAAAACGTTATGATTTTGAGATAGCAAAATTCAACAATGTTATAACCATCCAATTGAAAGGAGAAGAGACATGGCAAGACAAGGGACTTAGAAATAGAGGAAATCATTCCAGCAGAAACAACTAAACAATAGGAAAAGGCAAAGGCCTACAACATGACTCTTGAAAACTGTGACACATTTTTAAGCAGGTGGACTCAGATCGTATCCAATAATCTGAAGACAGAATAGAGCATGGGGAAGCAACTCAACTTGAAAAACGTTCAGTCAAAATTTAAATGGCGCCAATGAAGTGGAACATCGGATTTTTACAACAGTGAGCTGTGGCTGGTTAACTAAAGACTAAAGGAAAAGAATGTCTGGAAAACTAAATGGAAAGTAAGCAGTCTGAAAAATCTTAAGTAAAAGCTGAAACAGTAAACAAGATGCAGCCTCACTGAGAGCTTAAAATAAAGGAACTGGAAAAAGTAATTGAAAATGTAGCATAACAATGCCACAGGAAAGTCAAATACGATCACTGACCTAGGCCAGGCCACGGACTAAAGGGATAACCATTTCAGCTGAAATCAGTTCCAGGCACCTAAATGGTATATAGCCTCCCGACACCCTGCTTTGAGACAACAGCATTTTTATAAGCCTTTGCAAATTTGAATATTCTAAACAATTAACTGTGCCCATATGTTTTAAAGGAAAGTACTGGAAGTAAATGACTGAAAACTGCCACCTATTCTCATGAGTCATGGCCACAACTGAAAGAAAAGAAAAGTTAAAAATAATGTTCAGCAGATTAGCTAAAAATTAAAAAATTTAAAACCAACAAAAACATCATCATGACAAATCTAACATGACAGAAAAGTGGTCAAGAAACGCTGAGCTTAAAACTGACATCAAAATTAAAGAATTCTTCTCAATACATTGAACCCAAATTTCGTAATCACTCTTATTCAAGCAGAGGAAAGTGTAGAAAGATACCTTTTGGAAATTGTTGAGCACTGATAGTCTTCTTGTTAGTAGCTGCTCCAATACGCATAGGCCTTGTTGAACAGAGCATTCCATTCATTTCAGTCATTGAGCGTAATTGCTCGCTTTCATCTCCAAACCTAACAAATCCATAACCTTTGGTACGCCCTGTAATCCTGTCTGTTACAACTTTTGCACCTTTAACAGATGGATAGCTAGCTCTAAATGCCTCTTGCAGCATGTAATCAGTAACATCAGCAGCCAAGTCTCCAACAAAAATAGTGAATTCTGGAGACTCATCAGTGCGTTTCTCTCCCATACCAAAGGATGCCCAGTTAAGTCTGAAATTCTGCTCGGTATTAGGCATCATGGTACCATTATAGGTCTGCAGAATTCTTTCTGCAGTAGCTCGATTTGCAAACTCAATAAATCCATAACCCTCCAATTGAGAAGTTTGCTTATTTCGAATAAGCTTCACAGAAACAACCTGCGACCACAGATAAAATAACAAATAAATAAATAAATAAACAAATGTGGGGCACCGCTATATTTCAACATTCAAGTTTCACACATCAATGCAGACACATACACAACTACAGTACAAAACTTAGTTTTATACAAGTTTTAAAAATAAAATTCACAGAGCCATTCACAAAAATGGTTCGAAAAAACAGACTGAGGCGCCGCCTCAACATTAAACCACGTCAGGGCACCGCCCTAGAAGGCATATCAGTCGCTGCCTGCCTCAAATGGGTGAGGCGGTCTGAGGCGGCCCATTCCACCACCTCATCTCGTATCAGGGATGAAGCGCCCGCGACAAAGAACACGATTTCAATAGGTTTAAAAAAAGTCTAACTTAATTTCCGCCACAGACAAACGCATCTCGTACCCATATCCTTTTCCGATGTCAGCCTCGCATGTTCCTCCGTCATCGTCATCATCATCGATCATCAAAGAAGATCATTGTTGTTGGCTCACCTGTTCCCCGTCAGAATCGATCGAAAGACCATCATCATCGTCATTAAATGGTCGTAGCAATGTCATCCAACGTCGAGCGTCGTCATCATCATCCAGCCTCTAGCACCGTCATCATCATCCAACACTCCAAAGATTGTCGTCGATCATCGTCATGAGTCGTCTCTACGACTCTGCATCACCATCGTCAAGTGCAATAAGTGAGTGAGTTAAATATTACGTATATAACTTATTTATATAAAATATTTATTACGAGAGTTAAGTGTTAACAACTATATAAATATTTATATATTTATTCTAATATAAAATTATATTAAATTTATATATATTAAACTATAAATAAATATTTATTATATATTAAATGTTTATATATATTTATCCTAACAAACAATAAACATTTATTATATATTAAACTATAACTTATATTAAATCAAATTGTTTTAAATTCATATATAATTTCATAGTTTGTTATAAATTTATATAATTCTATTAATTAAAAAATAATTATTGTTGACAGTTGAGTTGTCTGCCTTGACTATACTAAAGTACCTGCCTCGACATACGACATTAAATCCGTATCATACCGCATTTCATATTTTTTAACCTTGTTCACAAATATCAATCAAAATCATGAAATAAAACATCACATCCACCAAGTGATGAATCAAGGTGAGCCTAAGGTGGTAATTGCTAAATGAATAAGTTTGTTGACTACTGTACTGAATTATTTTAACCGTTTAATTTGATTGAAATTTAATTTACATCTTAACCTTGGTGTAATTTTACCAGAGTTTCAAAGAAACTTAGAAAATTTTGATTGATATAAAATTGATAAGAAAAACATATTGAATTCACAAAAAAGCAAATAATAAATTTTATTGAATCAAGTAAATATGCATAGAAAAAATAAGTGACAATTTAAATATTATCTTTATTATCAAACTTAAGAATTGCGAAGGCTTGGCTGTTCTGTAAAAAATAATTGAATTTTAAAGTGATACAATTTTGTTAATTCATTTTTATCATGTAAATAATTTTATCACTTTTTAATGGTAAGTTTCAATCACTGTGTTGCCCCAATTAGAGTAACATCAGTGTGCAAAGATTTTAAATTGCAATCCAAAGGCACTGGCTTCAATAACATAGGAGACGACTGTCCAAAAGACCTTCTCTTGTGGGCTGCTGAAACTGAAGTGGTTTGGTCCTTTTTTCATGGGAGGGGGTGGCAATGGGGCAACGGGCTCAAGAATGTCAGTGAGCGGGTGGCTTCCAGGGAGAGACTTGGAACCATAGGGCATGGGGACGGGAGGCAGGCTCAAGGCAGTTGATGTAGAGGAACAGGCTGAGCTGCATCTTGTTGCTAAGGACAAGACCTTCCTGATCAGAGGGGAGGAAGGCATAGATGGATGAGAGGAATCGGAGGCCTTCATGTAGAAATTGTGTTCATGCCACAGGTCTCACATATTGAGGACAAATGAAGAAAATAATAAAATTTGATAAGGTTAAAACTATCTAATAAAATATGGTTAGGTTGATGAATGATTCAGCCATCCATTTTTCTGAGTCGCTCTGCCCTATTCAGACCCAAATCATACCACTCAAATATAAACAATCTAAATGGCATAATTTCTAACCAAATCAAACACATTCAGATTCAGGCTAATTCTTACAAAAAAGAAACAGTGCCTCACACACTGATCAATTTTCTAACAACCATGGCAACCAATTCTCTATGCACTCAACAAGATTATGGGAAAATTAATTGCTTCAGTGATTAATAACCAAATAAATATATACTTATCATAAAAAGGGGACCCTATAAATGTCAACAAGAATATAACACAACATGATATATACAATAGGGGTCAGGGCATAACAGATATGATGCCCTCTGAAGATACTGCCCCTAAGGGAGACATGGTTCGTAGTCGCGGTCGCGGCAGTCATCGCGTTGCGGTCGCGGATGTCGTGGTCGCGGACGTCGCGGTCGCGGACGTCGCATTACATCTCGGGTGAGATGCAACTTTAGACATAAAATAATGTTTAATTATTTTAAAAAAAATCATAAAAAAAATAAAAAAATTAAACAATCACATTTGAATCAATAAATAATATAAATATATAATTTAAATAATATAATATGAGTTATTATATTTAAAAAGCACTAGTGTATTATTAAAATATTAAAATAAATATATTATTATATTTTTATGATTTATAATATAATACATGAAATTTTAAATAACATTTAACTTATATAATATTTATTTAATATTATTTTAATACTGATTAATTTATATTAATAATATTCTTATATAAAAATAAGATATAGAATATAAATTAATAGACATAAGATATATTAAATTATTTTAATTATAATTCATTATTAATTATGAATAGATATCTGGCGGGGGGATATTTGGACCAAATAATGCCTGCAACGTCAATTAATATAATAATAATAATAATAACGTCAAAGAAATAAAATAACGTATGCTATTTTCATTACTTCCTTTTCTTCCTTCGATTTCGACGCTACCTCGAGATGACGACAACACAGAGGCGATCGACGACGATGCTACCTCGGGACGATTGACGACGCAGAGTCGCTACCTCGAGACGACAATCGACTTCAACCAAGGAGAGACAACAGCGACTTTGACGACAACGACACTGCCAATAGCGACGACGACGATCGTTGCCCCATCGGGACTGGGACAACGATTTCGACGATCGACGACTACGACGCAGGCGTATCGTTGCTTCTCAGCTGAGATCTCGGGCGGGATGGAGCGTGTCGTCGAGACAACAAGCGATTTGTTGCTTCTCAGCCTGAGATCTCGGACGATATCGGCAGGGATGAAGAAGGATCGCATACCGTCCATGGATCTCGGATCGGGACCCTCCGATACAGTGATGGATCGTCCGAGATTTCTTCCACTCGGACGATACTGCGAACCATGAAGGGAGAAGATTGACTAACCAGTCACAAATTGAGTTTTGTGCATATTAACCCTTACTGGGGTTAAACAAAAAGCCGGGGTCACCCCTATCCCAAAAGCCGACAGACAAGCAAAACAATGCATACTATTTTTTTTTGCTAATACGAGTATTGCTTCAGCGAAAAACTACCAAAAGGAAGCCAAAAAAAAGCATTTAAGATTACGCATCGCTCCAGTCATCTAATTGCCCGCAGAAACATCATATGAGTCGGTTAGAACATCTCCAATCCATAAGCTATAGCAATATTTAGCTTAAAAGTCTCTCCAATGCATCAGTTATATGGGTAGCTATAGCAAAAAAATATATATAAATATAGATTTTTTTTAGCTTTAGTTGAACCTGCTATGTCAGCACTTCACCTTAATTTTTAAAATATTCATATCAGGCCCCATCCTTCCCCATCCCATCGATCCCTTCCACCCACCATCAAACCCCCTCCGCTGGTTCCAACTCTGCTGCCACCCACCATCAAACCTCCACCGGTGGTTCCAACCCTGCCATCTCCTCCATCGCCAGGAATGCCATGCCCACCTCCTCCAACGTCGTCGAGGCAGGGGACCCCCCCTCCAAGCTGAACGGGTGCGTGGACCCCCCTTGTTCGTTCGTTCCCCCCTACACGCGTGTCGTTCGCTCCTCCCCCCAAGCGCGCATGTCGTTCATTCCACCCACCCCACCCCCTGCACACACGCGATGGCGCCCCCGCTTTGAGGCGGTTCCTTCGCCTTCTTCGTTCCCCCTGTTCCACCCACTCCCAAACGCGATGCCCTCCCCCTCCCCCCTCGTGCAACGGCACCCCTCACCCCATTCGTTTGGTCCCACCAGCGCGACGGCCCCTCTTTGCCTAGAATTATAGAATTTGGGAATAGAGAAAGAGGATAGATGGGGAAAAATAATAATTCAGGCAAAAACTAATGAAATAAGATTGGAGTATTATTAGATAAAAACGCTACTGTAGCAAGTTAATATTGCTTTAGCTTGAAATTATAGCTAATAAAGACAGGAGAATGCTCTTACAAAAAGCCTCAGGAAAAGCCAATTTCCCAATCACTCGCGAATTGGGTATTGTGCTTAGTGTTTTGCAGGAAGTATACTCTTTATTACCGGGGCATAACCAGAAACAAAACTATACCTCTACCCTTAAAACTTATGCTGCATCAAAATACCGATTCAATAAAAAACATTTATAAACCGATTCAATAAAAATACCCAAAAAAAAAACATTAAAAGAGTAAAAAAAGCCGAGTTGAAAGTTGAAACAGATGAGAAGGCAACAGATATACTATGAACGGGGGACAAGAGCACCTCTCCAGTATGGGCGAAGCATCCAAGGATGAAATTCTCGTCCATCCAGTACTGGAGATCGCCGATCCACAGGGTGCGGACCTCGTCGGCGCTGGCGGGGGGGCGGAAGGGAGTACTGATGGGCAACATGCGATTGAATCGGAGGAGGTGGCGGCGGTGGGTGCTGCGGGGCATGGGGGTTCCACATCGGAGGGGGAGGTTGAGGGGGTTGAGCCTGCACCACCATCCACGGCTGTTGTTGGGCCTGCTGGTGTTGGTGGTACTGTTGGTGATCCATCAAGGTCGGAGGAGGGGCGGCCATTTGTTGTGGCACTGCGGCTGGTTGCATCATCGTACGACAAGAGTGAAACCCTAATTTACAGACGCAACCAGAGAAAGCGTCTGCGAGGGAGAGGCGGAGTTAGCGCTAACGCCAGCGGAGGATGAGGATTAGCGGAAACTGAAACCGGGATACGGTCACGTGATATACATGGGATTGGGATTGAGATTGGGATCATGGATGGGCTCGTAATAGGTATTTTTTGAAAATGATTTGATAAATTTAAAAATATTATTGAGTATTGGTTGGACCTATAATTTTTTAAAATAATTATGTTTTAAAAAATAAAATAAGTTAGACAAATGGAACTAACAGCAATTCACTAAAACAATCTGTTTTGAACAATTGTGTTGTCTGTCTATTATAAATGAATCAAACTGAATTAAATAGTAGGTATTTGAATAGTAAGTATTTGAGTGTGTTCATCACTATTTATTAACGAATCGAATAAAACACAGGTCTTAAATTATAATGTTGACCAATTGTTCATGAACGTTAGTATATTATTCATGAACTATTCACAAACATTTACGAATGAACACAATTATAAATTTATAAAGATTTACAAAAAGAATTCATACTATAATGGCACATTTTGGTACGCAGGAAAGGAAAGGAATGCAATCTGATTCCTTCCCCACGTTTTATATAAAAATATAAAAGATAATAAAATTCTCATAGGAATCTTATACTCACACATAGGGGTAAATTGATTCCCCCCACCCTCCTGGTTTAAAGGTTCACTGGCATAAGGGAACCTTTTTTTCTTTTTTCACTCTTATTTATTTTATTTTATTTTTCACCCCCCCCCCCTTCTCTTTCTCCCCCGTCGCACCGCCTCCCCTCCCCTCCCCCTCACCGTTGCCAAGCCCTCCTCCCCCCCTTCCCCTCCCCCTCGCCCGATCCATTGTCGCCCCGCCCCCTCTCCCCACCCCCTCGCCATCGCCCAATCGTTGTAACCCCTCCTCCCCCCTGCCCAATCTATCGTCGCCCCGCCCCCTCTCCCCTCCCCTTTGCCGCAACCCTCCTCCCCCGCCAATTTCGCCGCCACCCGGCCCTCCTCCCTTCGCCAGATCTGCCCCACCCGGCCCCCTTGCTGCAACCCCTCCTCCCCTGCCCGATCCGCCATTGCCCCGCCTCCCCTCCCCCCTTTGCCGCTACAACCCTCCTCCCCCACCGGTTCCGCCGTTGCCCGGTCCCCCTCCCTCCGCCAGATCCCCCCTCGCCCGGTCTGCCGTCGCCCCGCCTCCCTTCCTCACCCCCTCTCCCCTCCCCCCTTTGCCGCTACAACCCTCCCCCCCCCCCCCCCCCCACCGCCGCCCGCCCCCCCCTCCTCCCTCCGCCAGATCCGCCCCGCCCAAACCCCTTGCCCGCTACGATCTGCCGCTCGGCCCCCCACCCCACTGTGGCCGGCGGCGCTAGAACGTAAGAGAATAGAGCCATTTTTGATTAATAAAAAAAAATATTTAGTAAATTTTAATTGAAGATATTTAAGTAATTGCATGAATATATTACCTTATTTGTTTTTGCATACCAAATGCAGGTAAGGTAATAAAAAAATTCATTCCTTTTTTCACGTCAATTTTATTCCTTTAATGATTCCATTCCCTCCAATTTCATTCTCACATACCAAACATGCCATAAGTTTATCCCAAAAAGTATAATTAATTAACTAGGGGTGTTAAACGGGCTAGCAGCCCACGGGCCGTGCGGGCTGGCCCATTAAATGGGCCGGGCCGGGCGTAATATTAGAGCCCGTTTAAAAATGGGCCAAGACGGTTTACGGCCCGCGGGCTGCGGTTTAAACGGGTTTAACTCGTACGGTTACGGGCTGGCCCGGAGCCAAACCTATAATGATGTATTGCGAGGCTAGGCGCGGCCTAACCCGACCTATCACACACCGGCCATGCCAGCAGGTGTCAAGACACCAAAGAACGTTGCAAGCAAACCCAAACCCAATTCAAATTTCTTAATAAGAAATATTTAAACCTATCAATTATCAAATAATTAAAACCTAAACCTAAATACCTAATATCATACGACTCACACTCAACTCTTTCTCACCTCACAATCCCCAAAGTCGCCGCGGCACAACTCTTCTTCTTCTCCACGCGAGACGCGACCACGCCGTCGCCGACACGCCACTGCGCGCGGGCTACGCGAGCCGTCCTCTCCTCTCACCCAATAGCGTCGGGCGTCAATCGTTCGTGCGTCACGTCCGTCGTCCGATCGGGCCGTCTACGCGAAGACGTTTATGTCCGTGTGTCACGTCACCTGCACGGCCGTTTCGTCGTCCTTTCGCCGATCGGAGTCGTCCGTCCGTCTCGCCGTCCGTCGTCCGTGACTCCGTCTGCCGTCCATTCTCCTTTCACGTGATATTACTGTAATTATTTAATTATTTTTTTATTTCATGAAAACTTTGGTGATTGATTTTTTCTTGTTTGATTTTTGAATGTTATTTTTAGTCTTATTTGTTGTGATTTTTTAAGAAAATTGGTAGATTTTTTTTATTTGTTTAAAAAACATTAAAAAAAATGGGCCAGCCCGTGGGCTAGCTTGCCCAACGCGGGCCGGGCCGGGCTGAAAGTTTCACCCGTTTAAGCCTGGACTGTGTGGCGGCCCACCCGACCTGCCCCGCCCGTTTAACACCCCTATAATTAACTATTAGGCCGTATTATCCATATTTAATATGGGAGAAAGTTCACTCAACTCATGACATGGCAATAGCTAAGGCTACCACGTGTCAAATGTCTAATGTCTAGTAACATAAGGAACAACAACGTCTTCCTCTCTTTACTAAAATTTTAATGAACTTTTTATCGTGGTTGCTCCTTGGCTCATGCATAGAACGGCGGAGGGAACTTTGTCTCTCTCTTGAAAACAAAGTTTTAGATTAATTTGGCTTTTTTTATTATAAGGGTGGGGGAGAATTAGTTGGTCGGTGAATTTCAAAACACCTGAAACATTTCTTCCATTATAGAATGTACTAGATTCCTAGAAATGTTTTGCCTCCAACTCTCAATTCGGCATACCTACGGCCCAAGAGGAATTTCAGACCCAAATATTCAATTGGAACAAGTGGTAATACTTCCATGACCATAAATTGGAGTCTGATTCTTAATGGTCACCTCTCCTTGCACACTAGGCATTCCTTGGCATTTGAATGAATATTCAACTATTGATACAAGCATACCTATAAAGACCCGTATTTGGATAAGATTGAGAGATAGCTATTAGATGCGATAAAACACCTTAACGGTAATATGGCCATCAATGCGAGCATTTTGATAGGACTTGGGCCTGATTCGGGTCAAGGCTCCAAAATGCTCATTTTGTTGACTTTTTTGGGGTTTGTTGGTTAACCTTATGTTTGAGCGGTCATTGGAGTTTGAAAACATCTAGATAAAGAATGTGGTCATCATTTTAAGTGTTATGACAGTAATTGAGCTCAATTTGGAGTTCATGATCATTGGATGTCAATTATTCTCTTTAGGGATTTCTTGTTGTACTAAATAAGTATGAAATATAAATAAAATAGAAAAAGGAAGAGATTGTTGGAATACCTGGAATAAGGTTAACGATTAACTGCGAGCGGAAACGAATTTTAAAATTTTTAATTTCAAAGCAGACAAACACTAGGATCTAAACATGAATCAATTGATTTAATTTAACGAAGAGCGAAAAGAAGAAACCAACCTTAAGAATAGTAAAGCTAGAACCCTCTTCTTTTCCCTCCAAGAATCGAACTCACGATCTGCCTTTGATTGTCCTCACGACCTCCTGGATTCAATCACCAAATAGCCTTCTCTGTTATTCACCTTCTCAAGGAGTACAGGGTTGTGGTACTCTTGGATCAAAGAACAGGACACCACTTCTACTAGGGTTGGCCATCACCGCATCTCTCTCTCTTGGTCACCAACGATTGCACACACACTTTTTAAACTAAGAGACTATGCATCTATTTATAGACTTAGGGTTACCCTTGTGCTATTACGCATATGTCCTTTTAGTTAAATAATAACAATACATATTATTTAAACTCTTTAAATAATATAATTATTATGTAATAAAACTAATTAAATAAATATCTAATATTATTTATTTATCAAATAAATAAATAATATATTTATTCATTTAATCATATTAAATGGATAAAATATTTATTATTATTTATTTAATCTAATTAAATAAATAACCATGTGATATATATTTAATTCTTAAATATATATTGACACACGTTAATTAATTAGCTCTTAAACACAAACCAGAGAATTATCTTACAATGATCCAAGATTCCATATAAGAATAAACGGTGTAGCTAGAGGGACCAAATGGACCCACTTAATCGAAGCTCCAAAAAATAATATTTAATTAATTAATCTCATTAATCAATTAAATTATTATTTATTAGTTTTAGTCGAGCCACGATCAGGGACTAAAAACGGACTTTAAGATTAAGTAGATATAATTACAAGAATCCACAACAAAGGATTTGTCCATCAATATAACTGATTGCCATGAGATATGATCATCCACTATGATATTCATAATTGGAGACAAGTATCAATAGATTCGTTCAACCTCTCTAATTATATCTTTGTCCATGTGTTACCATTAATTCTCTAATAAGTGACCTATACATGATCCAATCATGAATTATGATTTATAATAAATTATATCCAATATAATTACAAGCGTTTGATTCACCCAAGAATTCGAATTAAACAACATAGGAATATCATTACTCTTCGTATAAGCAAAGCAATAGATTCCACGCACCTGACTTGATGCTCTCACTATCTAAAATATAATATCTCCAAGATATCGAGGTATTTAAGCACTAAGCCTCTCACTCATACTAAGACTGATATTCATAAACTCTTTACAATGATCTTAGATTAGATCACTCCCACTATGGATATAGTTTGTACCACAATCTTATCGAATAAAGCATTCCAAACTTTATTCACCGATTGTGAATCAAATTTATACTTAGTCTAATTAGTGGATCTATTGTATGTGTCCCACACATACCCAAGAATAAACTTTGATAAGTAATGAGATGTTATGATGATCACTACATAAGAAAGAGAATAATGCAATCTAATAAATACTTAAACAAAATATATTTCAATTAATCGAAATAGATTTAACATAATTAGGATTACACATTGCTTTATATAGTATTATCCCAACAGAGATTCCACGTTACGCATCCATTCATGGGTGGGAAAGCAAGAGAGAAAGAGTGAGAGCTTGACGAGGAAGCTTAAATCTTTGTGTTTGGGGCAATTGGAACTTCTTGGATCTGCATGAACCATTCCAGGTAAGTGTTCCTAGCTTTATCCATTGATAATCTTCTTAGCTATGCATGACTTGAGCATGATTTAATGTAGTTATCATGAACCCTATGTTTTGGGGGACCCAAATTGAGCATGAAACATTGATTATTTAGATTATTTCGTAGCCTAATATGACTAAGAGGTGTTAAAAACCCATTTTAGGGGTGGATTGAGGGTTAAAACATCATATTTGGGGTCCTTAGACCAAATTTCATCGAGTAGTAGTGTTTAAAGTCGGACTGGACGAGATATGCATTCGATGTGGTCGATTAAGGGCCTCATGATCGAATTGGGTGGTTTTTTTGAGTATTTTGAGGTTTGGTCGACCAAGGGTGGTCGAGTGAGGCAATGGTCAAGTGAAGGACTAGTTTTGATCGACTAATGTGGTCGAGTGAATACTAGTTGAGTAAGGGGGCTTGTTTTGATCGACCAACTCGGATTTCGGGTCGATTTCCAATGGTGATCGATTAAGGTGGTCGTGTAAGAGGTAGTTGACTGAAATACTCCTATTTCGGTCGATTAATATCCTTTTTGTGTTGATTTTCACTTTTTCTTTGGGGTTTAGCTCTAAAGCTTTAAAACTCCTGCTTTTTATATGCCTTTTTAAGGGTATTATGTATTAGTGTTGGATCAAGCCCGGAATTTGGATAATGTTGATAAAACCCTATGTAATTTGATTTGAGATCTTTTGTGTTTCTTTGATCATTGCAGAAGATATGTTATTAATCCAGGAGATACACTCGTGAGAGCAAAGCTAAGGACAAGATACATAATCCCGATCCTGACAAGAGTGAGTGTCGTCAAACACTTGGTAAATAACCAAGTCACCAATACATACTTTAATAAGGAACATTCGTGCGGACTAAGAACTTAAAAGCTACGGATTACGAATCTGCTCTTAATGCCTCAAACGGACTAAGTCAAACTGATGCGGAGTAAGAATCTTGGTCCACAAGGTCGCACGGAGTAAAAGAGTCAACACGGAGCTAAAAAGTTAAGTTTTTCACTCAAATGAACTAAAGTAAAGAAGACACGGAGTAAGGCATCCGAGTCTTTCATACACATGGAGTAAGAAAGTACTGATGCAGAATAAGGACCTGAGTCCTTATTCGCACGGAGTAAGGAACTTAGATGCAGAATAAGGAATTCAGACCACTCACTCATGCGGAGTAAGGATGTGCTAGTACGGAGTAAGCTATCCGATCCTTTAGACTCACACGGAGTAAGGAACTTACATACCAGTAAGGAACTTACATACGAGTAAGGAACTTACATGCGGAGTAAGGAAGCGCCGATACGGAATAAGCACTTCGACCTTCTCATTCATACGGAGTAAGGAAGCGGCACACGAACTAAGGACTCTAGTATCAAATAGATACAGAGTAAGCAACCACCGACTACGAGTAAGGTTCCGAGCTTCATTAACTACGGAGTAAGGAAAATTACACGGGACCAAGAAGATGTCGTTCAACTTAACCGCATTTAAGGTTATCGGCTCGTGGTGTCCCGATGTAAGACAAACTTGTTGAGAACCTGAAGAATCTTACACGTGGATCACCCGGATATGTGGACACAACTTTAATTATATTTGGGAACTCACAAAGGCACTTATACTCTTCAAAACCCAACATCTTGAGCTCCACAAATCGCAGCAGATCAAGGCAAGAGACTACCGAGAATAGTTAGTCTTGAACGCATTCCGAAACTACAAGTTCCAAGGTTGTCTTTTAGGAATGTTTTTGTATAAATATTTATACTTGTATATTTAAAGAGTGCGAGAAAGCCTGAATCAATCCTGTGTATGCACAAGAGTTCAAAAAGATAATATAGGCTAGAGTGTGAATCCTTTTGTAAACAGAGTGTAAAAGAGTCTTGCTTCTATTTTGTTGTATTTATCTTTTGATAATAAAACAAAATACTTCCACTATCTTGGTTATCTTCCGTTGATGATTCTATCACTTAACTAGATAAGTGTTTGTATCATAAGAGAATATAAAGAGTTTGGATAAAGAGCCTATTCACCCCCCTCTAGGCTCCAAGGGACCATCGGTGTTTGCTTAGCATTGCATGTTAGATGATGTGAATACAGTTCTGAATTGAGCTCCTTAAAGTTTTTAAGAGCCTAGATGGTTGCCATTTGCTGATATTCAGTGATTAAACTGGTATATTCAGCAGTTAAGGTTGTTTTGGCCCAGTTTGGGAATGCTTTTGAAAGGCTACTTTTGCTTATTTTATAAGAAGAAACAGAAAAAAGTATTTAGTAAACTTTTAAAAAGTACTTATAAAAAAGTTTTTTCTTCTTTTGGCTCCGGAAGCGAAGTAATTCAAGGGTTGCTTTTGGGAAGCAATTTTTAAAAAAATAAAAATAAGCAATAATATCCCTCTTTTTTTGATCCTCTCGCATCAATGATTTCAACATGGGGAGCGGTGTGGCGAGGATCGGGAGGGGGGCACAGGGGGGGGTGGGCAGCGTTGGGGATGGGGGAGGGGAACACAAGGGGGGCGCGGGGAGGGAGAGCACAGGGAAGGGGCGGGGGGAGGGGGGAGGGAGGACGGCAAGGAATGGGGATGGGTAAGTTTTTTAAATATTATTTATAAAAAATTATAATACAACTAAAAAGGTTATTTTTGTCTTTTAAATGTTTACAATACTTTTGCTTTTAATTTACCAAACACTTACCACCTACTTTTAAATGTTAAAACACTTAAATTATATTTTACCAAACACTTATCTACTTATTTTTAAAGCAAACTTATTTTTCCAAAGACGGCTAAAAGCAAGTTTTCTAAAAGTACAACATTACCAAACTAAGCCTTTGACCGGTTGCTATGACCCTGACTTGAGGTACCCATGAGTGGGTGTGACCCTTGAATTGGGTGTAGAGGTTGAGGCCTTAGATGAACTCTTGGTGAGCCGACGTTGTACCTTGTTGAGCGAGGTAGCTATTAGGTTATCGTGAGACAGACGAGGCCTAGGATATGCGGTTGAGCTCATGGTACAAGGGGCTGAGTCACCTGAATCCGGGGATCGTAAAAGGGAGACCATGGACAAGCTAACTCCTATTGTGGATAGGTCGGGTGTTGGTATTGTATACGGCCGAGTATTGATGATTGTGCGCACTATATACCACAAGTACACTAAGCATGTAACATACACTTATCTCGTTTTGTATAGTAAAGTAATGCGGAGTTATAGGGTCACGGGTCATAATCACCTATTGAGCTTTTAGCTCACCCCTACTTTATTATTTACTTTTTGTAGGTAAGACTCGAGACTAGTGGAGACTTCTCTTTCGATGAGGAATGTTCCCACTACTTTGATATACTATTCACGATTGATTATATGTTGTATCCTGGATACGGGTCCGTGGACGTTTGTATTTGCACATTGACTATGATATGATGTATGTATGTGTCACACCCCTAACTCCGGGAGACCCGGAACCGGTACATGACTACCCCATACCCGCACCCCGGGACAAGGGGGTCATGACTAGACCAAAAAAGGGCCCATAGCGAGTACCGCCGAACGCACTCGTACAATCATACAAGGGTATTCTTGTACTCCCGAAATCATGCAACTAACCGAAAACATCATCACATCATATTATATAATATCATAAGATACAATTATAACATCCACGGACCCATGTCCTGAAGCAACATAGTCATAATACAAAATCGCAGGGACGGACATAGTCCCATACATCAAAATGGTCTGGTTTGCTTCTGCTCGGTCGAGCGACAAACCCCAAAGTTACCTCTTGCTTGAACCTAAAAATCAAGACAACAACGTAGGTGAGCACAAGGGCTCATAGGTGACCTACAACACACTACTCGTGTATACATGTGCCGTGAAAGTCTAAGCACACAATAATGCACGCAATGTGCTACGCCATACCAATGAAAGCATAAACATACACAAAAACATCATCCACGTAACATAGGCATGCGAGGTTCACACAAATAAATCACACGTAGTTTACACAAGGAATTCACGCAGACTTTACAACACAGCTGATCAACATAGGGCAAGGCTCTTACGGCTCTGCCCGCCACAATGGGACCATAGCATAAAAGCAACACCCGTGGGACCTTCGCATCAACTAGCCATATAGGGAACCTCGGCTAATAGCCGCCCTGCGTAGGACCTCGGTTGACCAGCCAAATCAAATCAATAAAACCATACCGTCAAGGCCTTCAACAACTTTGAGGTCCTGGACCCATAACCATGTGCATATGACGTAATATCTCATGTGAAGCAAACAACATAATTCCCTACCTCTAAAAAGGTGTAAGAATCACTCAACGGACTAGCCCCGAAGGCCTCTTAAAACCCGGCCTCGAGCCTTGAAGGCTCGGAGCCCACCTTGAAGACTTGCGAGAAGCCCGTCGGCCTCGAAGACCTGCAGAAACACTCCCCTCGAAGACTAGTAGAACGCTACCTCGAAGGTTCGTAGAACGCTGCCTCGAAGGTTCGTAGAACGTTGCCTCGGGTTCTCGAAACAAGGCCTCGAAGATTCGTAGGACTCTTGCCTCGTAGACTCACGTCGTAGCCTCCAAGTTTTCTGGAACATAGACTCGTAGCTCTCGCCTCGAGACTCGCGGATCGCCTCGAAGATCCGTAGACTCTGCCTCGAAGATCTACGACTTGGAGTCGCTAACCTTCAACCTTTGACTCTGTGACCCTCGATCTTCGACTCGTGACCTTCTAGCTCCCAAATGCACCAACACACCAAGCAACACTGTTTATCGTCGTTTTAGCTTGTTCTTCGTCTAAATCGATCCAATGACTTCCGGACACCCGCAAAACCCAATTCGTACTTAATAAACTACAATTTATATACCCCATAACGTGTCTTAAGCGCCTCTAAAATGCATAATGACCACGGATACATACATATACATATATAAATAGATATAAATTCCAATCTAGATTCGATACGGGTTTTCCATGGTCGACTTCTCAACCCCCATGAAATACACAAGTATAAATCCCCCAAATTTCAGATACACAATCTTAGTACTATATCTCATATCATATTCACACTTTACATGCTTAATTTACCACATTCAATTCTAGAAATGGATTTCCCCAAAACCTAGGGTTCATGCTAAAACTCACGATTTATACCCAAATCATATGTGCTCAAGAACAAAACTAAATCGGATGGTTAGGGGAACACCTACTAGGTAAAGATTCACAAATGAATCACCCCAAAAGCCAAACTCCAAGTCGTTCCACTCTCTCTTTCTCTCTTTCTCTTCACTCTTCACGCTTCTCCACTAAACACAAAACGACTTATTTTCTTATCTCTTTCCCTTTCTCCTCTATTTATACTTTCACATTCATTCTTTAATTAACACAACCAAAATCCTTCTGGGGCCCAAACTCCAAATTGGGCCCAACTACAGCAAAACGCTCATATCCCCGAGTATAATACCAAAATGATATCTGCACTACCAAATAACAACTATCTCACATCTACCTAAACATAGGTCTCTACAGTATGTCTTAACATATTATATGCATAATGATGTATAAGAAAGTATAAGATTACCATTGGTGTATGACTGTACAAGGTTGTATAATTGAGACAACACTTGTGGTGTAGTCTCTATTGGTACTTGTCACTAATTCCTTGATCCTTTGAGTGCGGGAAAGGGAAATCCACATTCTTGGTTCTAAGTTCCTTGGAATTCGGGAGCGTGACAGTTACAAGTACCTACAGGAGCTAGGAGGTTCACCCAAGATAGAGATCTCTTATTTTCATTTATTTTTTACTTTTGACTCTTCTTGTTAACATATGTTGTAACCATATGGGGGAATGATTGATGTACTAGTTGTGTGGGCTGACATGAGATGTTTGTATACTTATGTTTGTTATCATCTATAACTATGTGTGATTGATGAGCAAGTTGGGACGATACTCATGCTAAGGTTCCTTTTTCGGTGTCATCACCTACCTCTTGTCCTTAAGGGTATGGGCATGGGGAGTTACTAACCAGTTCCACAGGTTGGAAATCCGGAGCGTGACAGGTTTCATTTGTTAATTTGTCACGCCCCCAAATTCTAAAAACAAAACCAGGAACATGACTTCTCCACGCCCATACTTCAAGGGTTGAGAGGTTGGTGTCTGATCCAATCATGTGCAATACTACAACAGGGGTAGAATTGTACTTCCCAATAAATTCAATTCAATATTTATTAAAAAAGTAAGACAATGCATTTAATTCCCATAAATATTCAACACACAAAATAACTTACATATAAGTTTCACTCATAAGGTTCATACAATTGCCACAGACCCAAGTTCAGAAAATAAAATAATAAAATAGTAAACAACAAGGTCTATAGAATAAATCCTACACCAAGAATGTCCCGACCTACTCCACTATGGCTACACCAGCTATTCCCTACAACTTGTAGGAAATAGAAATAAAGTAGAGTGAACACGAATTCCAGTAAGTGATCTCCAATACCACTAACCTATAACATGAGATCCTAAGTCTACATAAACGGTGTATGCTTGTGCCTGTGTAATGTCATATTCTATCAAAATTAGATTACATTAAATCTCAAAGTAAGACATCATATCACATTTCAATCTTTAATGGTTCGCGCCGGTAATCCAACCATCCATGGAATTCCCACTACCCACACCAAGGATCCCAATCACTACTAAATAGCCATATATGGGACCTGCGGTGTCCCTAACGACAACCTACCACATATGGGACTTGGGTTAACTAGCCACATAGGAGACCCATGGCCTTTTGCTTGCCCTATGTGGGACCCGTGGTTAACCCAACCAATCTGTCACGCCCCAGATTTCCGACCCACAAAAACCGGTTAGTGAATCTCCATGCCCGCACCCGAAGGGACAAGGGGTTGGTAAGAACACCGAGAAAGGGACCTTAGCACGGGTGCCGTCCCTAAAACATATCACACATATACAGAAATCTCATTCCAAAGCACAGTACAAACACACATTCACACATGTTCTTTCCCCCGACGGGGTTATATCATAGTTTTCATAATCCAACAAAACGAATAAACACACACAAGGTCTTCACCTCTGGTGAACCTCCTAGCTCCTGTAAGCACCTTAAATAAACAAAAACAAATATAACAGGAGGGGTGAGAAACCACAGCTCAGTAGGGATCATGTCTCCCCGACCCATCCCAACTCATAAACTAGTGTAGGCATGTGCTCGTGTAATGCTACATATACATTACCAACTCAATCATGTACACATGCATTCAAATACATAGAGAGCCTCCCATGTAATCACAAACATTGCCTCTCAAACACCATGTTGCCCTCCCCAAGCACAGTATTGCCCCTCGGGCACAGCATTGCCTCTTAGGCACAATATTACCTCTCAGTTACAATAGCCTCTTAGGCTTCAAACAAATCTCACCTCTCAGGTCCTCAACAGTAGCCTCCCAGGCTTAACAAGGTAGCCTCGCAGGCCTACATGACCACTAGGGTTCATATACTCTCTTTGTAACATAGGCCAATCTTCACAACTCTATCCTCAAGTCTTGACTCAGAGAGAGGATTTTTGTAGAATTTGTTTTCTTGAAACAAAAAGTCCCGGCATTGGCTCCTCATACCATAACTGAGATAATCTGATTTTTGGGGATTTTTCTGAGAGGTCTAACCCCACTTTCCAAAAAGTCACCACTATGAAAAACTATATATTTCCGGGATTTCACACTAAATCCCATTTTTCACATTTTGAAGGAGTGAGAATTTAATTTTCTAGTATTTTTCTTTGAATCCAAATGGGGGGTATTTTGCTATTTACATTGTAACTTATGTATAATTCTTAAATGTGGAGAGACTTAATGGTTACAATGTAAATGGGTCCAAGCACCCTGGCAACATACATTGGCAACTACACTGTCTAACTGCTCGAGACACCTTGCTCGAAGCTCTGCTGCTCGACACTCTAGGCTTGAGCAACATGCTCGAGGCTCCCTGCTCGAGGCTCATGCTCGACACTCTGCTCGAGGCTAGCCTCGAGCAGTTCCCCAGTCGCGAACTGCCGACTGTATTCTTCCCGATTTCATCCCAAAACCCAATTATACTCATTAAATCTCTATTTTTAAGCACTAATTCATCCCTACAAATGATTTTTTAACTCATCATAGCCATCTTAGGCTACCAAAACCACATCAATTCATACCAAAACAACATAAATCGAGTTTCTCAAACTCTAGGGTTCATACTTCCAATTCCACGAATTGGGAGTTAATTCACATGTTTTAGCTACTCTGGCAAGCATAATCAACGACATAGGAGTGAGAAGAACGAATCCCTACCTCGACTTTGGTCGATTTGAGCTCCGGATCGTCCAATTCGCTTTCCCCATTCTCTTTCTCTCTCTAGAAAGGCACGCACGTATGAAAATTAGGGATTTGAGTTCTTCACTACCCTATTTATACTTTCCCACATTTAATTCGTTAAAATATCGAAATTACCGTCATAGGGTCCAGACTCTAAATCAAGCCCAATTACTGTCAAAACGCTCCGTTTGACAAGTACATTAATGTACTGAGGTTTGTTTTTCCAAATAAGACCTCAAACATAAAGTCACCCAATCACATCACAAAAATCCCAAAATTAGCCTTTCGGGGCTCCGACTCAAAGTCGGGCCCACTCACAGTCAAAACTCTCTATTCGACGCATACGTCATCGTACTGATATTCACATCCCTCAATGTGCACTCCATGACATGGTTAACTGTCAGAACCCCAAACACGGGTCATTACACAATCTCACCAATAAATTTACACATACAACCAACAAATAATAATTCCAATAACTAGTATTATGACATGCAGCCTATTTAAATTGTTAAACCAACAATAACATGTCACAAATGATAATTAAATCGCCAAACTGATAATAACAAATCCAATAATATTTATTTATTTAAACTAACTAATTCAAGCCCAGATAATATTTATCATGTCAAACTAGCAATATCAAGCTCAAACATTATTTATTTAATTAAACTAATGAAATCAAGCCCAAACAATATTCACAATATTAAACTAACATCATTTAACCCAATTAGTATTTATATTGTTGAGCTGACAATATCAAGCCCAATTAATATTTAAATTGTGAACTATCAATGTTTATCCCAAACCTAACCCAAACTGAACAAATGAGATATATTATTAGGGTTCAAGAAGTCATGAAGAATAAACCCTTAAGGTCAAGAAAAATAGGACTGGCCCTAAAGACTGGCCCGATAAACATTGCTAGCCCTAATGGGCTGGGACTTACAAATCATATGGAGGGCGGCACAAGTGCCGCCGCCTTCCTAAAAAAATCATGCGGCAGGGGCTTGCCCTGTCGCTGCCCGACCAAATTATCGTGCGACAATTTGGTGTTGCGAGAAGGCCAGGCTGATTGTTATTGCATTATACTAGCTATAATAATAATAATAATAATAATAATAATAATAATAATATATGGTCAGTATTTGCAAGGACGTGGAGCCTGTAGGGACGTGGAGCGCGCATGACGTGAAACGGTGAGACTTTTGGGAGCTGACCCCGCATGAACACTGATGCATATATATATATATATATATACACGTATATATAATCGGTTGCTTCCATCAGAAAAAAGCATCCTCTTTGCTAGCCAGCCTACAGACGAAAATGTAATCGTCACACCAAAACTCAACTAGTCTGGATGGTGGATAGCTAACACATATTCGTATACTATTAAAATCTAACATGTATTTCTCCCTAACAGTCCGCATTCATGCAATATAGGATAACGAAGAATCAAGGATCACCTACCTGGATTCAAACTCGAGAGATATAGAACATGATGGTTTCAAATCCACTGCTCCTCCCTCACCAAACTCTATGCAAATCACACAACGGATGGAACATAGGGTTTCACCCTAGATCTCTCCTTTTTATACTATTCTATTATTATATTTAATAATAATAATAATAATAATAATAATAGAATTAATAGTAATAATAATAATAATAATGAATCATCATAATAATTAACCCAAAGTATTAAGGTAATTATATTAATAATAATAACATTATAATAATAAAATCCAAATATTAAAATACTTACATTAATAATAATCACACAACAACAACAACAACAAAAATGGATACAGGTATAAATAGATATAAATTCCAATCTAGATTTGGATACAGGTTTCCCATGGTTGACTTCTCAACCCCCATGAAATACACAAGTATAAATCCCCCAAATTTCAGATTGTGGATCTCCATTGATGCACCGCAGAGGTAGGCAATGTCACACTCCGAATTTTCAACTCGAATAAACTGGTTAGTGACTCTCCACTTCGGCTCAATAAGAGAAATATAATAAAATAAAAGGAGACTCTGGTCTGGGTCTACACCTCGGCTCAATAAGAATCATGTCTCCTCAACCTATCTTATGCTCTTAACTTCTACATGACAGTTGTTGGACCCCATTTTATCCGGGTTGGACACAACATTCATTTTTTGCTTTATACATTAAATAAAGAGACGTGACCATCGATTCAAGGGGATATTGCGATGACTTCTTTAAAAAGGCTTTCAAACACCAAAAATCCAGTCCCATGTGATAGAGAATCAAATTTGAAGATCAACACCTTCGACCGCACTCAATTCCGAGGTCAAACGAGGGAGTTATAGTCAAAACCGTATTTGGACCGTTAACGGTGGTTAACTAGCGGCCAACATTCAAAATGACACTCCGGATTAGGTCATGAACCCCATTTTCTTAATCCTCTCATTATTTTGAGAATTTTGACATATATATTGCATATATTTGCTCACAGAGTTTATTTAAAAAAAACAAAAATGTTTTTTTGTAATAAAACGATTTAGGGATTCCCAGTACAGTTTTGGCACAAAAATAAATTCATTTTCAAGAAAAAAGGATACGGGGTCGCTCGTCGTGACGCTCCGAGTCTAAAAATAAATTTCCACATTTTATTGAAAACCAGGTTGTTCCGCCGATCCCACAAAAACTCAAAACATCAGTAAAAATTACCAAATTAAACAATAAAATCATTTTTTTAATCTCCTCTTCTCTTATCCAGGTGTCAGTTTTTAATTGGTTTAAAACAAAAAAACAAAACAAAACAAAACAAAAAATAAAAACAAAACAAAACAAAAAAACAACAGCCACGCAAACTCTCAACCTTATCTCTCCGAACGCGTCATCTTCCTCACATTCTCACCTCTCCCTGTCACCTTCCTCGCTACCGGCCACCATGCCCAGAGGACAACCCCAAGTCCGGCCAACCTCCTCCACCACAGCCCACACCGGTGGACCATCCAGCTCACCCCTCCTCTCTCTCTTCTCCCCATGACCAAACCATGGGCAAGTCTGGTACCCCTCTCTCTTTCTCGGCGGCACCCAAGCCAAGATCCCATAACCCAACCATGGTCAAGCCATCTCTCCATGCCGCCTTCAATAAACCCTAACCCGCCTCTCTATATAAACCTAAAAGAACATCAATGTTCAGGGGGGCTCTCCAATCCAAAAACCTGCTACAACCTCTGAACCATTCATCTTCTCACCCATCCCACAGAGTCCCCCGGCCGGAAATCACATCGCCGGCCTCCGCTGCCTCAAAACCATCTATGCCACCCTCTATCATCCTCCCTTGGGTTCGTCTAAAAGAAAAACCTGCACCTTCCTCTCCCTGTTTCAAAAAAAAAAACCATCACCGCCTCCTTTTCTCATCTTCCTCTCCCCCTCTAAAATCAGAACTAATACCATGCCTCTCTCTCGCGACCGAGAAGGAACCTCCCCCTCTTTTGGCTCCGAGCAATCTAGAAAGAAAGAAAACCTGCATTCCTTTTTTTTTCAAATCGAAGTCCAAGAAGAAAACTCCTTCTTTTCCTTCCGTCGAGTCCATAGAAATTTGTTTCCCCCTTGGTCGGAGCCTTTTTTTCCTCTGGCCATCGGGGGACACGACCCATTCCCGCATATCTATTCCCCTTCCCGTTTCCCTCTATTGATTCCTGTCGTCACTCCCATCACCATCCTGGAGTCCGCACAAGGCATTAACACAACTGAATAAAGCAGAAAACGTCACAATAGTCGGCTGGTGTAAGAACTCGTATTTGAGTGACATTATAAGCTGATTTATTATTGAGGATGATAATATTTAAAAGGGCAATGTAATTGTTGAGCGTTTTGGCTGTAAGTGGGTTTAGTTTGGAGCCTGAGGTTCCGCGAGGACATTTCAGTATTTTGAGTTTATTATTGAATATGATTATGAGTATTAAAATAATTATTTTAATATGTTCTGTTATTATAATGGTAATATTACCAATATGATCATTTTAATATTAGAGGTCATTATAATTATAATGTTAAATTACTAATAAAATTATTTAGGTATTTCGAGTTATTATTGTTATAATAATTAATATTATTACTGTTATTATTATTTATGTAATTATTGAGGTGATTATTATAATTATAATTAATAATCCTATTGTTATTATTATTATTATTATTATTATTATTTTAAATGTTATTATTATTATTATTATTATTATTCTTATAAATTAAATCAAATAAGATATATTGATAAGTATAAAAGGAGAGCCTGGGTTAAAAATCCTAGGTCAGTTGTGCGTGCGCAGAGCTTGGCAAGGGAGAAACACTGTGTTTGAAGCCGTCGTGTTCTTCATCTCTCCAGTTTGAATCTAGGTAGGTGTCTCTAAATCCTTCGTTATTATGCTCATAAGACAGGAGATAATAATAGGCGTTTGTTGTAATTATTTGATAGCACTCATGTTCGATTTTGTGCACCGGTGAATAAGTGTTGGTCTGCATATCTTCTTCTATTTAGTAAATCCTTATATCGCATGTCTTTTTATGTCTAATTGTTAATGGGCACCGGGCTATAGTTGGGTTTTGTGTGGGCGACCTCGCGCGGACGTGACAAAGGAAGGCGCGATCGGCATCTGGCATGTGGACTCAACCTTGCGCAAACGTGACAAAGGAAGGCGCGATCGGCATCTGGCCTATGGACTCGACCTCGCGCGGGCGTGACAGAGGAAGGCGGTGGTGGCATCTTGCCTGTGTACTCGACCTCGCGCGGGCGTGATAGAGGAGGACGGCGGCGGCACCTTGCCAGTGGACTCGCCTTCATGCGATCGTGAAGGAGGTGGGCAGTGGCGGCACTCCTGCTGGTGGGCTCGACTTCACGCGAGAGTTATGGAGGGAGGAAGGCTAGGGCGGCACCTTGCCGTTTCCCCTCATGTCTGGATCACCAGACGACTTCTACGGTAGGGTTTGGTCTGACCCTACCGTGCGATAGGATGGAGGAAGGGGCGGCGGCTCCTTGCCGCCCCCACGCGCTTTGGTGCCAGCCCTTATGGGTTAGCAGTGCATGGGCCGGTCGTTTTAGACCGGCCCAGTTTTCTATAGTCCATATGAGTTTTCCTACCCTGGGCCTGATGTGAATGAGATTATTCTAAGGCTCAGCTTGAGATTTGATATCTTATCAATTGATTATATAGATATTACCTGGGTATTGATATCGTAATCTAAAATAAATAATGTTGGGCTGGATAATAACAAAAAATTTTTTATTAGTTTACATTTTTGCGTGAATATTATATATTATATACGTATATGAATATATATATATATATATATTTATAGTTATTGCGGGGTTTGATATCATTAGTTTAAGATATTTATATATATTGTTCGGGTGTTAATATCAGTTCAATGATGTAAATATTGCCTAAGTTTAATATTGTTATTAATTTAATATTGTAGATACTGCCAGGTTAAACATTATTTGTTAATCATATAAATATTGTTTGGGTTTGATACTATAGGTTTGAAGTATGAATGTATATTTGGGTCTGCTATTATTTGTTGGTGATATAATTGTCACTTGTGGCATGTTTGACTTTTGGTTATGAAATTTGAATATTTTATAATGTTGTGATGTTGAACATTGATTATTGGGAGATTTCTATTTGTTGATTTATGTGTGAAGGTGGTAGAGTTAGTTGGGTTAACCGTGGGTCCCACTTAGGGCTGGCAAGAGGCCACAGGTCCCCTAAGTGGCTGGTTAACCCAGGTCCCATATGTGGCAGGTTGTCATTAGGGACACCGCAGGTCCCACATATGGTTGTCTGTTAGTGACTGGAATCCCAAGAATTGGTTGCGGGAATTTCGTCGATGATTGGATTATTCAGTGTGAACCCTTATTGAATGAATTATAATGTGTGTGATGTTATAATTTGTGATTTAAAGTAAGCTTACTATGGTAGAATTGGACACTACACTGGTACAAACATACACCAATCATGTAGTCTTAGGATTTCATGTTATAGGATGGTGAGGAGATGGAGACCACCTACTGGGCATTTGTGCTCACTCCTACTCTGTTGACATGTTTCAGGTATCGACCCAAATCGCTAGAGGCTGGTTCGAAGTTAGTTGTTATTTATTTCTCATTTTGTATAACATAATTGATTTAGTATTTGAATATCCGGACAAGGGTTTGTGAAAGTTGTATTAGATTTATGACATGGCTTTGTTATTAATAAATTATTTCTCCTTAGCTTCATAGCATGTGGGAATGTACAAGAATACCCCTGATGTATGATTGTATAGGTAGATCTTGGACAGCACCCGTTGTGTAGTCCATATCGGTGTTAGTCACCAACCCCTTGACCCTTTGGGTGTGGGCATGGGGAAGTCACACTCTTAGTTCCGGTCCTTTCGGGATTTGGGGGTGTGACAGCTGGAGTTTGAGGCAGAGGACATCCAGACTGCGGATAGGGGAAGAAACGCCATACCAAGAGAGGAAACGTTTGTCCGAGTGGTGGGTTTCCATTTTTGATGGTGTTCATTTAAGAAGTGTATGATTATTCTTGCCTGTTTTGTCTTGCTATCGTCTTCTTACTTTGTTGTCTAATGTTTGTTCTCTTGGTTTATATTCTGCTTGTGTCCCTACACTGATCCGTTGATTTTGTTAGTTTTCAATGTGTTCATGTTACTAACTGCCTGGTTCGTTTTGGTTTATGCATCCCTCTATTTTATTTTACTTATGGCTTGGTTTTGTTCTTGAGTTTTGATCTGGGTTAGCACGGTTAGATTCTCTATTCTTCAGCATTGGTTATTGTTTGGCCCAGCTTCATAATCCAGTGTAATGTATTCTTTAGAGTATTCACAGTCTGTTTTGCACTGAACAATGCTGAATGTTGTCTGCGTTGAATGTCTTGGTGCGTCTGCCCGTGTTGTCAAAAATCTGTTATGCAGTATGTTTTGGTGTTTTGCACGGATGTTTTGTTTAGGTTAAATACTTTGCCAGGTGGGTATAGTGAATGCTTATTTGTTCTGGATGTTTCTTTGCATTTTTTTTTTGTTTTGTGATTTGTCTTTTGATGTTGTCTGGGTCTTGTTTTGCATGCTCTACGGTTTGAACAACTTATGTTGTCCTCTGTTCTTCCTGGGTCGTCTGAGTGCACCTCCTATGAGTTGCTTATTGTACAGGTTAGCCTTGCATTGTATTACCCATTTTATTTGGCTTTAGGCATGTGTTAGAAAAGCCATTAAGAACTTTGGGTTCATGACCCATACAGTTGTACCGTTGTAAATCAGCATTCAGTAAAAAAAAGAGAAAAACAAAAAAAGAAAAACAAAAGAGGAAGAAGAAAAAAAGAGAAAAGAAAAAAAAGAAGAAGGAAAAGTGAGCTTGTTTTTATTTCTTGTGGATGTCATAATCACACATATCACTTTCGGGTTTGTTTTATTTATTTAATTATTTCTAACTCCTTTTCTAAAAAAAATCAAAAATCAAAAATGAAAAAAAGGAGCCTTTTTTAATTAAAAATATTTTCACAAAAAACAAAAAACAAAACAAAAACAAAACCTTTTCAAACACCTAACCCTTTTTTTGTTAAATACACGTTCCTTTCTTTTATTTACGTTCTTTTTTTTTTTTTAAAAAAACTTATCATTTCTTATTAGACGTTTAGGTTAGATTTTACTTTGAAGTAATAAGACAAAAAAAAACATTAGGATTTTCCTTTAGAAACTTAGGACAACTTGGATTTAATTTTAACTTTAACTTAGGAAAATAAAAAAGTAGACCTTTAGATTATATGCAACTTTAATATCACCTTAGAATAATTAATTTCAAGCATTAGTTAAAACAAATTAGAAACCTCCCAAACTCCTAAGATAAGTATCGAAAGGGCGTTGCAGGGGTGTCAATCCTTCCCCGCACGTAATAAACTCCTGAATTCAGCTCTGGCGACGTAGATCATTTTTAGGTGACCAACTGCACCCAAAAAACAGTTGGTCGCGACTTTGTTTTTTTCATCACCATTCGGGTGAAGGGTGGGAGAACCACATTCCCAAAAGCGGGTTTTCCCCCGGACGAAATCCGGTGATGACAATAGTGTTAATAAGTGTTAGTGTCGTATCAATAACAAAAAAGTAATTCATAATTAACAACTGAAATAAAACATTAGCAAACCACACGGGTCTCCTCAACCTCAACCAAATAGGTTACCTCAACCTCAGCTATACATGTACTTCAATTATATATAACACACAATATTTCAACATGATATTTATTATTGTGGAGTTCGTGGATTTCACAAGTCCCACATTGAATTGAGGGGAGAACGAAACGTGCCTCATAAGGAGGGCATGGGTAACTCTCTAGCATGACGCATTTTGGGATCCTAGTGAGCACTATTAAGAACAAAAATCGTGTGGGCAGTTGCCCAAAGTGGAACAATATCGGGCTACGGGTAGCTTGGACTATTACAAATGGTATCAGAGTTTGGGACCCGGATTGGTGTGTCATAGTCCCACGGGGATGTGGGCCTCCTAAGGGTGGTTTTGTGGAGTCCATGGATTTTACAAGTCTCATATCGAATTAACGGGGGAACGAAGTGTGCCTCATAAGGAGGGCATGGATACCTTTCTAGCATGATGTGTTTTAGGGTGACAGTGGGCACTATCAAAAACAAAAGTCATGCGGGCAGTGTCTCAAAGCGGAACAATATCGAGCTACGGGTGACTTGGACTGTTACAATTATAATCATAAAAAAAGTATTCCTTAAAGCATAAAGTAAACACACGAGAACAACTCAACATATCATAATCACCTTATAATGACACCATTCCATCATTTATTCACATCACACACAAAACATTAACGAAACATGTTAATAAGCCTCACCTAGAATCTTAGTAGCTACGAGCCCTCAACCAAACCCTAGAGTCTTTAATACAATAACAATAAGATAGAAGTGTGTAAGACAAAATAAACTCTAACACAACCCTACAACCTCATACCCTCATAAACGGACTTTTACCCCTCATACTGGATACCACCATACACGCAAAGCATGCCTTCTCAGATTAACATTCATATATAATTATATATATATGTATAAATATTCAACCTCAAAACCCTAACCCTAGGATAGGTTCAATCACACAAATAGTATGTTCAAGATAATAATATGAAATCCCTACCTTGATTTCGGTTGCACTTAGAGTTTTCGAATTGAAGAACACACCTTCCTCATTACTCCTCTTTGTCAAATGCCTCTCACTCTCAAGAATATAGTAGTCACTATCAGATAGACAAAATAGGGCTTCCCTCTCTCTCTCTCTTGCTCTTTAGTATAACTCGATGCCAAAAAATAAAGTAAAATTGTAGAACAAAATGACGTATATCGAAATACGTAGGTGTAGGTGTCACGCCCCCGAATTCCAGGGAACCCGGAACCGGGAACATGACTTCCCCTTGCCCGCACCCGAAAGGTCAAGGGGTTGGTGACTAGCACCAATAGAGACTACACCAGGCTGCCTAAATAATGCACCATGCAACCCGTACCGTCATACATCAAGGGTAATCCTGTACTTTCCCATATATCATCATGCATACAAAGAGTCAAACAATCATACAGACATCACATCACAGATGCAAATACAACCGTCCACGGACCCATGTCCGGGATATCACATCAAAAAAAAAAAGATTTTTTCTTTTTATTTTTTTGAGTAGTGGGCGTCCTCCTGGAAGAAAGTCCTCCACTAGTCTTGGGTCACACCGGGGAAAAGGGTAAACAACAAGTAGGGGTAGGGACAAGCTCGCTAGGTGACCCTAACACTCCATATCATGCAACACATATAATCTATATATAAGCCTCACCTAGGCTCTTAGTAAGGCTGGTGTGCACAATCATCGAGGACCTCAACCAAAACATCGGGACGGGGCTAGCGGGGACAGTCTTTACGATCCTCACAATAACAATAAGATACAAGTGTGTAAGACACGATACACGCCTGACACGGCCCTGCAACCGGTCATCCCATCATCTCGGTGCATCACGGTGAGAACCCGGGACAAGTCACGGAGTCCATGCCTCAATACCTCACACCAACATATTAACATTAGGGGAATGGTGTCATGCTCAACATTTCCTTTGGAATCAGAGGCTCCCCCAAGTAAATCCTTCCAATCCTTGATTTATGCCGAGGATCCCACACATACAGGTTATTTTCTTGAAATCAAAAGTCCCGGCATGCCATGTAATAAATAAAAAAAATCGGATTTTTGGGATTTTTCTCGTAGACGGTCTAACCCCCTTTCCATTCCAAAATTCACCACTACGAACTTTTGGGTTTTTCCGAAATTTTACACTAAAACCCAATTTTCACATTTTGAAATAGTGGGAATTAATTTTTCTAGTTTTTTTCTTTGAATCCAAATGGGGGGTATTTCGTTATTTAATTGTAACTTAAATACTTAAATGTGTAGATGGGTATAGGTTGCAATGTAAATAGGTCCAAATTAGAAAACAGTATTTCGACTGCAGGTGAAACTACATTTTCGAAGTGCGCACGTATTTAGAATATTTATAATAACTATGGAAAATCGGAAAACACAAAAAACTAAATTCGAACGCACCTTCGGTCTCATTAAACTCCTCTTTGTCAAATGCCTTCAACTCTCAACGAGCACTACTAGTCGACCAATTACACTACATCGAACCTACCTTCGAACCTTCGAACCTTCAGCACCATTCGAAATTTCCAATTTCCAGTCGATCTCATTGGTCTCTCACCAATTCACGATGAATTCTGCATCATCGTTTTTCAACTGCTTCTCGTCCTGATTCAACCGGAATCTCATAAAACATACACTAATACTATATATTAGGTTTTAAATCACCCGCCTTACCCCTGAACGCAGCATTTAAATACAAGATTCAACCACCAAAATTGGTTTTTCCCCAAATTCTAGGGTTCAACACGAATTTGCATGATTTCATCAAATTCTTACATGTTAATCCAAAAAACAGCAAGAAAAGGGTGAAGAATCAGTGGAACACCTACCTGGAATGATTCTTGATGCTTGAACGAGCTCAAAACGCCCCCAAATCGAAGGCTCCAAGCTTCCTTCTCTCTTTCTCTCTAAGCTCTCCAACGCAGGGGGGGGGGGGGATCGAGCGGGGGGGCGCCCCCCCGGGCGCCGGCCGCCGCTCAATAATTAACCTCCAAGGCTCCGAACTCCAAATTGAGTCAAACTGACCTAAAGGTCAACCATAATATCTCAAATTCAACCAACTATCAACATCGACCAAATCGGTCCAGAAAAAAATGCTCACATCGACGGCTACACTACCGTCCCAGATAGTTACATTCCCATAGAATGACTATCTCTTAAGACCGCCCAAAGTTATGAGTCATTACAAAAATATCCACATCAATCACAATATCTCACATTAACCATCATCCACATAGGGGGTTGTTTTTACAAAAACAGCATGGTTGATCTACTCACGTCAATCACATGTCATAAATCATCCTCATATTGATCAACTCATGAAGAAAACTCTCTGGAGTCTCCATTGATTGGCATCGACCATCAGGGGAGTTAGGTAGACCAGGTCGACCACACAATTTCACATTGATCTTAAGTCACATTGATCAAACCTCAATCGACCAACCAGTTTAACTAGTTTGGGCATGCCTGTGCCCTCGAACTCCTGCTAGTGAAATAGTCAAAAGTTCTTGTCCAAATACAAAATGTCATCTTTATAACACTTGCCTCATTACAAAGCTAACTCTTGAATCCATAAAACACGAGGTCATTACAGGCAAAGACATTAGTGATGTCCTCATGCTTGAGGGTCTCAACCAATATGTTGGCTACCTTATGAGGCTCTTTGGCCTCGAATAGAGAATGGACTCTTTGGCCTCAAATGGTGGTGGCATGGCAGTGGCCACATCGGCGATGGATACAAAAGCGGTGAAAGAGGTTGGTTTGGGATTTGAGAGGATAAGCAATGTCAAGATAACCGAACATAATGGCTTGAAACTTGAAAAATATTTTTTTAAAAATATTTACAATTCTTCAACAAGAATTCAAATGGATTGAATGTCACGGCGATTGACGCGGCAAAGCAAGTATTATCCATTATCCATTAACACACTCCCATTTGCACATACATATAAGGTACCAGTTAAGGCTATGGTCCCCCCCCCCCCCCCCAATTTTTTTGGAAAAAACTTACATTAACTATATAGATTCACTATATGCCCAACATAGAAGGCTTGGAGCTTGTAATCAAATTTACAAAATGGATATCATATATAGATATTTGTTTTTATTTTGTTGTCTTTTAATTAAGGACAAATAAATTGGTATTGGTAGCTTGCCTGTGGCACAATCATACTTGTTTTTAGTGATGCATTCGATAATTTGTTCTAGTCTACATGGGCTTAGATCTTCTATGTGAAGGAGAGGTTCTGAAATCTTAAAGTTAAATGTAAAATTTTTTTCTAGTAAATATACTAAAATTTCAATATTTCATGTTCTTGCAAAACTGATTTTTTTCCTTAAATGCTTTTTTGGTTCTTAGTTTTTAATCATTGTTTCATGTTGATAAAAGTTTGTGCTATGTGATATAGTCTCCAATTAGATTGGTCTTCTCAAGTTTTTATTATAGCTTTAGTTAGACCAATTTTTTTTAAGCTTTTACAAATTTTATTGGAAGGATTTAGAGAATCAGAGCATTAACTTTTTATAAATTAATTACGCTCTCTTAATAGCATGTGCTCTCTTTTTTATATTTCTTTCGTAATTTGAATGAGTCTTTGATGTTATGGTATAAGACAATTGGAACTCAAATAAAATTTTAGAGAGGAATTAGTCTAACTCTTTGGTGAGGTACATAATTACATAGGGTTAATTATGACTCTTCTTGCTTGAAAATTCAATTGTGTTATTTTATGTGTTGGATTTCAATCCAAAAATAAGTACTTGTTTGTTTGGGAAAGTAATAGGAATGTTAAACGGGCCAGAGGCCCACGGGCAGTGTGGGTTAGCCCGTTATATTGGTTAGGCCGTGCTTTGTATTTTAAGCCCGTTTTGCAATGGGTCTATACAGTTTTGAGCTCATGGGTCACGATTTAAATAGACTTGGCCCCTACAGATATGGGCTAGCTCGCGGGCCATAGCCTTATACAAGCTTGGCCCAAAGCCCGACCCAGATCAGCCCACGAAGCAACCAACCCACCCCCCAAGCTAGGCCCAGAGCTTACACCAGTGCACCAAGCCCACCGCCCTTCCCTCACACAGGCCAACCCACGTAGCAATCTAGCCCCTACATCATTTAACCATTAAGCTGTATGATTTTTATTAAATATGTTTGTGTAATTAGTATATGTAATAATAATAATAATAATAAAATAAAGGCCTAACTCATGGGCTAAGCTGGGCCAAAAAATTCTAGCGTGTTTAAAGCGGGCCTAAACGGGCTGAAGCTTGCCCCTGCCTGACCCGTCCCTTTAACACCCCTAGAAAATAATGCTTCAAATCAAGTAACATTTCAAATCAAGATTGGTTTCAAACTGAAAACATAACTTCATGTTTTATAATGTTACATTAAAAATAGCAAACTTCAACGTTAACCGAAAAAAAGGTCACATATAATAACTAATTTTGTATCCCTAATGAACTAGAACAATGAATAATAATATATACTTTCTTTATGGGGGCATGGTATTAGTAGAGCGTTATTAGGTACAACCGGCATTTTGGCATCTTTGTGTCCCTGACTGACATGGAATAACCCACATTAACATATTTTTGCCATGTATCAGCATGTTCCTAGATCATCGCTCAAACATAGTATCGAGCAGGAACTTGAGCAAGAATCTGTGTGTGTGTTTGCCTGTCTAATAAAGGAGAGGCTCGAGCACATATATCGATCCATGAGTGGAACTTCTAATAAATGAATATTTTTGCATTACCACCTTCAGAATCGGGCATTAGTGATAAATAGGGAGTGCATATATGAGAACCTAATTAATAAATGAAAAATAACTAAAATCTAAATGCCTTAAACATGTTGGAGTCAGCTTATAAATGTTACACAAGAGCCATTAAAGCACATTACCAAAATTTTAATTAAACAATAACAAAATTAATTACCGAATAGGAGGTACAAGTTGTCTCGAATAGCCTTTATTTTAATTATGTGAGTGCGCTCTCTCCCTCTAGCCCTACTTGAGGCTTAATTCCATGCATAAGATGATAGATTTTTGAAAAATAAAAATTTGGTTCGGGTGTGTAATGGATTATTCAATACACTACTTGAACCTCTTTGCTCTGCTCGATGCTCTACATTTGAACATTAATCTAGGCATCGAGCTGCTTTTCACTACTTCTCATCAAAGATAGTCTCGAGCTTCTACTCAAGACTATGCTTGAGTCTGTACTTGATACAATACTCAAGCCTCACATATCAGAAGCATTGAGCAACCTATTGAACTTAAAACACACTAAAAGTTTTATATTATTTTACTAACATAGCAATTGCCACCTCACCCGAAGACACAAAGAGTACGAAACGCCAATTGCAAAATAGCATTTTTTTGTATTAATATTATTAACATTCATGACAATTCTTTCCACAGGAATATTTTGGCCTAGAAGCATTTTTTTGGGTGGACAATATTGTTTTGTTCCATCATTCATGCCAAAATATTTGGGTGGATGATATTGTTCTCCGCCATTATGTAACAGAATATACACCACCTATGTAGGGATGACAATTTGCCTCGTCCCCGTGGGGACCAACCCAAATGGAGCAGTTTTTTTAAAATTTATCGAGGCATGGAGGCGAGAGCGGGGCGAATATATTTTGCCCCGCCGAGATACAGGGCGGGGACAGGGCAAACATCCCCCACACCGTGTACCTGCCCCGCCCCGAGATAAATCCCCGCCCCGCGTATTTCCCGTCATGACCTAGCCAGCCTAGCCCGCTCGAAAATTAAGCAACATATAATGCTTCGACTAAGTTTTGAACTTAGGACCTCCCCTTTGCATGTGCAACTGCCAAACCATCATGCTAACTCTATTTATTATTTAAATTTATATAAATGATATATATACTTTTCATATCACATATAATAAATAATAATTAATAATAATATTAATAAAAACTGCATACTTTATTTTAAAAAAATAATTACAAAGTATATATATTTGTATTATAATAAAAACTAAATTTACTATTACTATTTTGATATAAAATACAAATTAATTAGATTCAAATTTAATTTTAAATTTATTAATAAGTTGATTTATGATTAAGTGATCTAATCAAATATTATTTGATTGAAAATAAATTAATATTTAAATTACTAATATTATTTATATATTTTATTACTTTTAATTCATATATGAAATACATCCGTTCAAATGTCAAAAAACTCAAAACTCAATATCACCATTGATGACTCATATCACGCATAAAATAAATTAGGGATACTAGTCATATTAATTTGATTGAAATTTAGTTTTAAAATTATTAATATGTTAATTTAAAACTAAATGATTAAATCAAGTATTATTTGATCGATAAATACATTTACATATGAACTTGTAATATCATTTACATTATTTATTACTTAAACTTTTAACCCAAATATGAAATACATACTATCAAAAGTCAAAACTTACTCTCATAATGTATTTTTTTAGCATATCAAACTTATTAATATTGTTTAATTAACTAATAACATTAAGTGAGGAGAGAAGTGGGGAGAAAAGAAAAAAAAGAGAGAAAAAAGGAATCAGACTGTGTGTTTTTTCGAATACAGGAGTTGGGCGAATTTGAGAGAGAATGATAGTAATTTTTTTTCCGTTAGAGAGTATTTTTTCCTTTTCGTTGGAGAGGATACTGGTTTAAAAGAGGTTTGGTTGCATTGCATTGATTGCAACTTTTAATGTTGTATTATTAATCCTAGTATTTTTTATTTCCAGATTCCATGCCTTGTCGGGTAAACTATCGACCTATGATTGCCTTCTTGTTTCTATGTGAGCACATGTGACAGACAAGCGTTGAAAAGCATCTGCGCAGTTAATCTCATGAAGCTACAGTGAGCGCACCCGTGAATATTGCCAAACAGCGAAGGTCAAAGGTAGGTGGAGGCTCAGATCCGGATCAAAGGGAAGGCTCGGATCCTTATTCCGTATCAGTGGAGGCTTAGTCCGGATCAATGAAAGGCTCAGATCCTTATTCCGTGTCAGTAGAGGCTTAGTCCGGATCATTGGAAGGCTCAGATCTTTACTCCGTGTCAATTGGAGCTTAGTTTGGACTAGTGATGTCCCGGATTTGACCATGATGTTCTGGATTTGACTTTGATAAGCTTTTTTAAAAAAAATTTTAATTACCTTTTTACCCCCACCCAAAAATGCCAAAATGGACGAACTTTGGGGGATTGTTCGGAAAGCTCCGTATTTGCCTAAATAGTCATTTTGGAGAATCTTGCATGGTCACATTTTCAGGCCCTTTGACCAGGAGCATTAACCGTTTTTTGGCAAGTTTGACTTTTTCCATCGCATATTGTTTTAGCCATAACTTCTTCGTTTAAAGTCGGAATTGGGCTCAATCAATGCATTAATCTCCAAATTTCATCCCCTATTACTTGGTATTGGCCTTAGGGCACTTTAGGGGCTTACAACAGAGGTAATCAATTTCGGGCTTCCTTGTTCGTGTCAATGTATCCATCTTGTGCAAATTGGGGTTAACATCAATGCCAAGTCATTCCTTGGTAGTGGAAAATCTTTGAGGACCTGTTCAACAGGGTATATGGCATTGGCAAACAAATATATACAAATGAGTTAGTATGTCCAACTCAGACAAAATAGGATCCAACAATTAGTTATAATTATAATAGTATATATATACTTATCATACCAAAGAATGTACATATATATATATATATATACTTACACTCAATAACTAGTATTATACAAAAATAATCATATTATTGTATTACTTATAACAAAAATATGTTTTAATTACACTAAGTAAAACAAGTTTAAGAAACATGACTTTTCATAATATTATATTACTTATAACAAAAATAAGATGATAACTATGTTATATAATTATATTAATTAAATTTTTACTAATTTGTTCTCATTTATTACCAATGATAATTGTATTATTTAAATTATTACTATTCGATATTTAAGTTATTATTTATTGATTATAATTTATAAATGCATATATATAATATAGTGATAATTATATAATTATATATATATATCATAGATAACATAAGTAATATGATAATTGTTGAGTATCGAAAATCTAATAACTTATATAAGGGGGTTCGTTGATAATTATATATGTCATATATGATTATTGTTAATATATTTACATAATTAGTGTATATGCTTTAAATGTGACGTATAAATAATATTAGTCGATATAATAATAATAATAATAGCAACAACAACAACAACATTAGTAGTAGTATTAATGATAATAATAATAAGTAAATGTTTTACTTTAAAAAGAATATCAATAACAAAGTATATATACTTATATTGTAATAAAAATAACATTGAAAAGTAGAAATAATGTTTTTATATAAAATACAAGCATATAAAATATAAGTGATATAATTATATAGTATATTAATATGAACTAATATATTACGTATGATAAAAGTAATTTTTAACTTTTGATAGTATGTATTTTATATTTAAAGTAAAAGTAATAAAATATATAAATGATATTATTAGCTTAAATATTAATACATTTTCAATTAAATAATATTTGATTGGATCACCTAATTATAAATCAACTTATTAATAAATTAAAAAATAAATTTGAATCTAATTATCTTGTATTTTATATCAAAATAATAATAGTATATTTAGTTTTTATTATAATACAAATATATATATACTTTATAATTATTTTTCAAAAAAATAAAATATACACTCTTTATTATTAATATTAATAATTATAATTATCATAATTTTATTATTATTATTTATATATAATATAATAAGTATATATATCATTTATTTATATAAGTTCAAATAATAAAATAAAATTAGCCTGATAATTTGCACATGCAAAGAAAGATCTTGACCTTCAAAATTCAGTGTAAAGTATTATATTTTGCTTAATTTTTAGGTGCGCTGGGCAGGGGGACTTGCTGGTGCGTGATGGGCTGGGCCAGATGCATGCTGGACAAGCTGAAACATGTTCGGCTGTGACAAGAGCGAGGACGAGACATATTTTCGTTACCAGAAATAAAGTCAGAAACCCAAAATCCGCCGCATTGACATCCTTGCGTATATGCAATTGGTGTCCCGACGGCCGCAGACTCGTATAAGGGAGAGGATTGTGCTTCAAGCATGTGGACTCTCTGGAACGGCAGAAGCCTCTCGCCTGGGCATCTTGACACGATGGAGGTGATACAAACCCTTCAGGGGAGGCAGTGGCCATTTGGCCATGTCACCAACTTTAACTTACGAAAGAAAGTAGGATGCGAGGAAACTCACCGACCAACAGCCAAAACGAGTCCAATGACGACCCAAATAAAAAATTGGTTGATACGGTAAATATTATTATAAAAATATACTTTTCACACTCTTTCCAAACGATTAGCTAATCAGAGAGACGAACACGGTCCGTACGCAACACATTTCCTTCAACTTGCATTCCTAGAAAATTAGACACTTCGCTAAACGTCAATATTGATACAAAGTTAGGGTCAATTCAGAACTTCAAGTAGGCGGTGGAATTAGGCCGTGGTTCCTCACTTGTTCTCCATCATGACTGGAACATTTATCATATTCAAGATGTCACTAGCCTCTTTCAATCTTCTCTCAGTCTGCCCTTTTGCAGGCGAACCCCGACCGCTCCTACTAAAAAAAAAGTAGCATAAACTTTAAAAACAAAAAGAACAAAAGAACCAAAACAAACAGCAGATAATTTTTAAAAGATCCAAATTTACAAAAATCAAACCTCTTTTTATTGGTTGCCTTCCTGGTAAGTTCCTCAGTCAGCTTGTGCAACATCCTCAGAGAAGGCAATTTTCTTACAGCTTCAACACCTTTCTGTTTCGAAAATATCTTCCTCAGGAGCTCTGAGGCAATGAAGTATCCCTCTTGTTTGTTCCTGTGTAATGATGAATGCAACAAGCATGAAAAAAACAATCAGGAAGTGCAACAATGGAATAAAAATTACACAAAGTTTTACCTTATAAACTCCCAAAGAATTGTTTCAACAGTTCCACGGTTATCAATCAGCTGTTCAAGCAAATGTGGGTACCGGCCAAGATTTTTCAGAACAGAAAGTGCGTGTTTGAGGACCTCTTGGTCAGGTATACTTCTGCTGAGTGAACAAATGAGTTTGAGTAGATTATTAATTGCTCCTGCAGCAACAAGCTCCTCGCAACATTTCTGAGAATGTGTAGTTGCTGTATCTGAGGCAAACATGAAAACTGTTACTTCGAAGCCAAAAATGGGGGCATGAGATCACGGTTCAGACCATAATTAAAGTGCATCTATACTTCATCCCAAACAGTACCAAAAATACCCAAACCTAACATATTTGTAGAACATTGGTGCAAAAACAGAGAAATATTTCTCACCCAAAGTTTCACAAGTATGAAGAATGCAACTAATGCTTCTCGTGCCCTGTAGTTCTGAAAGAGCCACTACAAGTCTGTTGATAAGACGGTCATCATCTTTTACATTTGTAGCAGACTTCTGCACTCTGAACCGCAAATCTGAAAGCTGTGCTACTGACTTTTTTCGTGCAAGGTAACCTTTCCAGTATGACTATCAAAATATGAAACCATCATGTCAAAGGGATTACTAAATTGCGCTAAACAATGTGACGTTCAAGATGTTACTTGACAAAAGAATGGAAACTTCTGCATTATCGGTCGTATATTTGCCATCCCAAGACATGATGATAGTAATAACAAAAACAAATCTTGTAAATAACAAACAATCATGTAAGGGCTTATGTTAAGATATTTACATATATTGAGTCACCAAATGGTAAACATCAAACATGTCAATTAACTATGCAACACAATGATTCGAGTGGGAACCAGGAAGCATATATTATTTCAAAACTGCAAAACTAATCTGCTGCAGGGTTTAGATGTTTTAGTGAACATAGTGATAAATAAAGTGTTTTTGGGCATCGCAAACCAAACGTATGCCATTATGGAATAATATAAATCTAGAACAACACCAACCAAAGACAAATCCAGCTTGCATATGCATGAACGATAACTAAATATAACATTATTTTATGCATTTGTATGGCACATGTAGATAGAACATACTTGGATCATAACAATTTGCCTTTCCTTTTCAGCTTTTTGTCTAGCAATCCAAGCACAAACATGAGATTGGATAATTGTTGCTGCCTCTGCTTCTTGGATAACAATCTGTCTTTCTCTCTTGGCTTTTTGCAAAGCAATCCAACCACGGATGTGAGATTGGATAATTGTTGCTGCCTTTGTCTTTGATCTACGCAATAGAACACCTTTCCACCACCTTTGTAACTTCAAAACTGAGTGTAGGAAAACCCTCAATTCAAAACTCTGGAAGCACCTTTTTGAGGTCTTAAGAATCCAATTGCCATGGATGGCCACACTAAGACTAGACGCCCCTGTAATAGCCCAACATCAAACAACAAAGAATTCAATGAGAAGACAAACTTACAATTGGAGAGAGAGAGAGAGAGAGAGAGACGCTGAACACCTAAAAGCCTATTTCGTGCATTCTGTCCCCTTATAAAACTTTGAACTTCAACAGCAGCACGCCGGCAACTCTGAAAATCCACCCGATATTTTAAGCCTCGGCAAACACTTTGGATCTTTATTGCAGCCTTCCTTTGAAGAAGGAATCTTTTCCTGATTATCCATGCATGGCAATGCCTCTGAATCCAATTTAACAAAAAATTTAACTTTACAAAGATTTTAATCTAAATGGAAGGATTAATAAAACATAACTGACAGTGATCTAGATGAATTAATTTCCTGGCAAAAACAAACTACTGGAACCACAATTCAGGCTATCTTTTGAGGGCAGGATCCCAAGATATTCATCAACTCATATCTGTTTCAACTTTCAACTAAAGAATGCTTTACTCTAGTTATTAACAATATAAAGTAATAAGAAAATTGCTCTCAGTTTGATTTCTTACGATTATGTTTTTAAACTTCTTTTGAAAAGTGAAATGAAACAAATCGTGTGTATGCTTACTTGTACAGTGACAAACTGTTTTCTAAGCGTGCGAGCTTTTCTCTCCGCAATCCATTGACGTAAATGAGACTGAATGATGATGGCAGACCTATTTGCAACTTTGTAGCTTTTAAAAGCCTTCGAACAAGAAAAACAACGAAATTCAGCTTGGATTTTTAATGCTGCACGCTTCTGATTCAGGAAACTTCTTCGATGCAACCAACCCCAGAAAACACACTGAATTTTAGTTGCAGAAGAGATCTTGCGATCAATAATATACTTCTGCCACGCTTTTTGTATGCAGGCAGCTGCTTTTATATGAAGATCATTCAAATCTTTTTCTTGACATATGCATGGAACAGTATGAATTTGAGGAATCTTGCGCCTAGCCATCCATTTATGAAAGCATGTCTGGATGGTACTGGCAGCATTAACAAGATCAGGGGAGCATATATTGTTAGCAAACATATTTACACCCCGCTGCCTTCTACAAAGGTAAGTTCTTCCTGCCTGCTGAATGAGCAATGTAGCCCTTCTTAAATTCACAAACCCATGCCTGTCAACCATGAACCTATCATATTGCCTGAACATTTCAGACTGTTTCAACCTTTCTGTAAAAAAAAGCCAATGAAGAATATGCGTGTGAAATACACTAATACACATAAATGACATAAAAAATCAGTAAAAGTAAGAAAAAAGAAGCTGAAAACAATATACCACATGAAAGTTTTTTGACAGTGTCTGCACTGAACTTATTGCAAACTGAAAGCTGCTTCACTTTTAGCCAAGCCAGGATAACGGGTTGCAGTAAGGCCACAGAATTCTTTATCCTCAAATAACAGCGGCGCTCAATCAATCCTCTGTGGTGAGACTGAATACTTGTGGCAGCTTTTTCTGGAACAAAAAGGAATAAATTGCAGAAAAGATTATTGTAGCCGAACACATGAAAAGAGAACAAAACAAAAGAATTACACCCTTACAATATACACAAGTTAATTTCTAAGAAAAGTTGTGATCCAAAACAGGAAGGTAACAGATAAATATATATTGCAGAAAAGATTATTGTGGTTGAACACATGGAAAAAGAATAAAGCAAAAGAAATACAACTGTACAATATCAACACATTAATTTCTAAGAAAAATTGCAAAGGGGAAGATAACAGATAAGTATATATATTCTGGTTCATCATACCTTCCAACATGTTTCATTGACTATATTTTAAATAATTATACGAACTTCGAAAAAGTGCCAGCATATGGACAACAAAATTACAGCTAAAAATCCCACTATCAGTAAATGTTGACAAAGAATATGCCAATTAAATAGAATACTTGGATAGGTTCACTACAGAAACATGAACCAGAAAAGTTCCTGGGGTTAATTATCACCTTGGATGTCAGTCCAGTCTTTGCCAGTTGAGACACAATGCAAAGTAGAAGCAGCTGGTCTGTTGTTCCGATCATCCATATGTTCCCACCAAGCTTGGATAACCTTAAATTTTCCTTGAATGAGTTTGCAAGAGTATACTATCGTTAATCACAGCAGATCCACTCCTCTCGACCCTCACAACATAAGGGTAAAAAGATAAGGAGGACAGATTACTTGCAACATGGAAGGACTTTGAGAACTGAATGCTTCAGTATGAGTACGACAAAACACTATAAGGAGGACAGATTATTTAAGAAATGGAAAAAACATTATATTAATGGCCTCAGTTCCCCCCTTGTACAAGGAATAATTTGAAGCAAGGGTGTTATAACCCGAGAGGCTATGACCATTTTAAACATGTAAAAAAAAATTAAAGTAAAACTCTACCGTTCAACAATTTCAAAACTGTTTAGAAGGATTTTAAATCATTAATCATAATTCAGCTTAATTACATATTCTCCTGCAAGGCATTTGGTTGTCAAAAGATACATTGTAATTTGAAAAACAGAACTGCATCTGTGACTTGGTTTTGACACTAATGGTATTGCAGAACAGCATTTGACATTATTTGTAACCATAAGATAACAGCAGTAACACAACAGAATTCAATTTTAAAAAAATGCCACGATAACCATTACCCAATTCATACCTTTAGAGCTTTGTTCATCTGCTTTGTCAAGGTCTAGTACTGCTTTAGAGGTCAAGGACCATCCCTGTGCGCTCAAAGGTTTTCTGTCTAAGCTTTGACATTTACAGCTCAAAAGGTTATGACAATTCAGAAGGTCCTAACAAGGAAAAGTATAAATTAATTATTGAGCAGAGTATCCTATCATTATAATTACAACACAACAACAATTCAAAGATTACCACATTTTTCTTCATAACCATTTGGGATGAGATGAATGCCAGAAAGATAACCACACTTCGGTCATTACATGCACCATTATATTGAAGGGTCTCACTGATCTGTAAAACCTGCCATTTTTTTGCATAGTTGTATAATGAATGACCATGAGTAGCTGTTTAAAATATCTACACAAATTAAAAGCTTAAGATTAATTTCTCCTTCTAGTTCTTGTGCACAAATGTTCTGTACAAGCACTATTGTATGTCTTCAAGCAATCACATAAGTTACAAGCATTTCCATCTGGAAAATATTTGTATTTGATTATGAAAAGTAATAGCAGTGATAGATTTTGAAGCACTGTGTACTTCAAGAAAAAACAAAACCATAGTAATGAAGCCACATAGCAAAATGTGACATGTATCCACAACCAATATCAGAAAGTAAGACGAAACATTTAAGTAATAAAAAAATGACTAACATTTACCTCTGGAAAATTTCCCAATAATGTCAGACATTTTTGTGAGAGCACTGATTTGTGAACTGCATATGTATTATCAGTATCTAGCACAATTGCTTTGTTTCCATTTCCTTTGCTAGCATCCTATTACAATTTACAAGTAATATTACATAGAGTACTCGAGAGAGCAAATATTACGAAGTGAAATGTTAGAAAAGCATGAGAATTATATAATGGCACCTTATATGCACAAGAGCATTGAAGTTCCTTCTGAAAATAATAATTAAGCAAGCACCGTGTTACTTTCCCATCAACTAATGAAGCAAAACTGTCAACCTGAATGTCATAAACTTTACCAATAGCCTGCAAAAGGGAGATAGAATACTGAGTGCATGAGTGCAGAAAAAAGAATACATATATTTGAATCCATGTATGTAAAATTTCACTAAATAAACTAATATATTCCTCCAGAGAAAGAAGTGGAAATAACCACTGCCTCATTATGTAGTAGCATATAATGTAAAGATATACAAAGATATCTGCCTTAAAATTAAACTACAAGAAGTTGAGGTTTACAAGCAACAACACATCAATAAATAAAATGGTGATAGTAGAAAAGACAGAAGCAGTGGCAACATTGTATGAACTATCCACTCTCAGGACACACTCAATAACGCTCCAAAAGAAAATCATGGAAAAAAAAAAAGATGTACCTGAATCCATGTCAAAAGAATTTCCAGAGTAGAAGTGCTACTCTTTGAGAGGCCCTGACAGATAACAAAGAACAAGAAAGCTCATATACTGCTGTAAAATTTTGTATTGATTTTAATTGACAAAACAAATCAAAAGCACTTTTGGAGAATGCTTGTAAGCATATATTTAGGGAAAGTTTTGGTGAATTTACATGTTCTAGGATGCATGGAAGGGTCTGAAATATAAATAGGAGCAGTTAACCGAACACCAAAACAAAATCTCCAATGTTCAGTGAGTCATGCCAAGTATATGCGGTAAAATTGCTTCTACCTTTTATTTACATCAATGTGAAAGGAATTAATTATACAAAGCACTTGACATGGAATTCTTTATTACTGACATTTCTTTATCGTCCAATCTTACTTAGGCAACTTAAATCAGGAGGGCATACCATATCAACTCCTTGAATTTTGTAAATTTCCTCAAAAAATAGTGTTTTGTCGATGAGGAGTGGTAACTGCAGGTTAAAAACAATAATCAGATACTTTAAAAAAAATAACACCACAGCACAATCCCTCTTCAGCTGTGATCAATCCTATATTACAATACATTTGCTAAAACACGAGTAACAGGCACAAATGTTTTTTAAAAAAACTTAGAATATGATACTTTGGTGAATTTCCCGCACAATGCTAACTGTATACAAATATTTCTTAATGACAATGCATCAAATTTGAGTAGAGCAATGTTGACGCTAAAATAAACTGGGAAATAACATACCTGCAAATGAACAAACATGTTCCAGAGCAAGGACAGTGTTAGTTCTTTATCTCCATTGACAAGATCTTCACCTAAAATGATCATTCCATCTTCGTCGTATAATGGCATACCAGATTGCTTCAGATATTGTATGACAGTTGCACAGTTTACCAGATTCTTCTTATGGGTATCAGATGGAACCAGCATTTTCTACCCAAAGAATAAAACATTGAAAAGTTAAAAATGAACGATAACCTTCTTAATGTTATTGAACCAGAAATGATTTAACCAACCGAGAGAATAGAGGAGTCATGCAGCAATAATTGAACAGCTCTACAGAGCCGCACCCCATCACGCAAATCAGGAAATAAGTTTGTCAATCTGAAGTCATACTCAACAAGGGGACACTGCACCGTTAGAACATTTATGCAAATATTAGACCAGCATAAAACTGCTGATACTTTGTACTAGAATCAGCTGGAATCCTGAGTAGGTAAACATCACATCATGGTATAAATATGTTACAAAGTGAATGCCCATACCAAAATGGACGATCTTTGTTTCTACAACCCTTGACAAATACACTTGAGTCAGCTTAATTAGAATAAATAAATAAACTGCTTACCTGTTGATAAGATACTTTGTACCCTACAGTCACTAAATGAGCAAGGAGATCACCTTCTCCATGCATTACATCGGTTGTTAAAAAATCTGATTTAAATTATCATGAAAGAAAATTCAGGAAATGACGAAAACAAAATATAACTATACTGTGCAAAGCAGAACCAGGAATTTTTATGATTACCATTTAACATTTGACGACTAGATTTAGTGTGAGATTGGAGAGTGAACAGCAGAGGAGAACCACCGTCAACTCCATCAATACCATACTGAATAGAAAGACTACCCTCAGATTTAGCTCTATCCAGCATCAGAACCAGCAACAAAAATCGCTTCAATACAACATTCCCCAAAGCTTCAAAGTAACCATCTCTGTAGATGCCATCAACCAACTTGTTATAGGCATAAGATTTAGCTAGGCCAGGGTGAGAGAAAAATTGCTTCTCAATGACCATTTTGAGGAATGCAATTTCTTGCTCAGAACTGACATCCCCATCGGGCAACAACGAATCGCCACCAAAGATAACAAATAGCCCAATCCGAAGCCAGATTGGGTTATAACACATGAGAGCCCTCATGGCCTTCTCCTTCATTCCGACTTCAGTAACTATGGGGCAATGTGCTCTCATTCTTAGCCTTCCGTCATCAATATTCTAACAAAACAAAACAAAACAAATATGACAGTGGGAAATAGGAATAATATCAATGTATTCAAATGGCGCAAAAGAGTGAATTGAAATATCAACCCCTAATGCAAAACTTTTACTTATAAATTATAAACTTTGCGCAAGTAAATTAAACTATTGTTTGAATGACAAATGAGCGGGAAATGGGAATAATACCAATGTACTAAGATTGATTGGAGCATAAAAGAAAACCCTCAGTAATGCAAATACCTTGGTTACTAAAGTCATGACTTGGAAAATCTCATTGCAGCTTCCCAAACTTAAATAAACGCTCATACGCTGCTTCAGATCATGGAAGCTGCAAACATCATGCAACGAGGACTGCAATGACGAAAACATAGAACTTGGCAACGGCGCCGCCGCCGCCGAACCCAAACTTCGGTCACTTTTAGCCCCATCCACGGAACCGGAAAGAAGGACGCAACCGCACGACTTAGGGTTTTGGAACAAGAGATTAAGCCAAGCAATGAGGGAGTTGGAGAGGCACTTGAGGGAGCGCTCCTTCTGGACCTGGACCTTGCGAGCGGACTGGGATTGCTCGAGCTCGAAGGCCCTGAGCCTGCGGGCGGCCTTGGAGCGCGGGCGCGCCGCGGCAGAGGCTGCGGTGGGGCTTCGGCGAAGAGAAGAGGAAGAGGAAGATGGAGTGTGGGGTTGTTGGGGTTTGGAAGCGGCGGAGAAGTTGGTGTACGGAGATCGGGGGAGGCGGGGGTTGCGATGGTGTTGGGTGGGGCGTTTGGGGGTTTTGAAGTTGGAGATGTCTCTGAGGAAGGTGGTTGAGGAGGAAGAAGAAAGGTGCGGGTGTTCTTGGTCTTCGTCTTCCATTGCTGAGGGAGAGAGGGGTTGGTTGTTGCCGTTAGCGCTTGTTTCTGCCAGAAAGGATCTGGGTTGTTATCAAGAGAAGAAGAGGGGCAATTTGAATTTGAATTTTGAATTTTGAATTTAAAATTTTTTTTTCTTTATAGTGGACTTTACACGTGCCAGCTTGTGGTAAGAGGTAAATAAAATTTGAAATTAACACAGATTCGGCGAGCCGTAGTTTGATATGTTTAGTGTGTTTTTGATTTTCTGCTTTTAAAAATTATATTAAAAAAATATTTTACGGTAAATTAAAAATAATGGGAGTTATTTTCTGTCAAATTTTAAATATTTCATTTTATTTTTCTTACGCCAAACAGGTGAGGTGTGGCACCAGGGAAAGGTCGCATAGTTGAGGGAAGGATTGAAACCAATTTGTTTTTGAAAACCTAATTTGAAAACATGCACCAATCAACAAATTTTATCTGTTTTCTGCGTTTAAAAACAAAAAACTAGTTTTTGAGTGCAAGTACCAAACAAAGTAAATTGCTAAACTTTGTGTATGACCAGCATCTGTGCTAGTAAATGTTATGTGAAAATGGCAATTATTAGTTGCTAAGAAAAATAAAATTAAAAAAATAAAATAAAACATATTAATCATTAATAGTAAATGAAACAAGATTTTCTTTTATTTGCTAGCTAGTTGTTTGTTTTTTTTAAGATTAAATATACTTCAAAATCAAGCTTTGTAACATTACGGTCTAGTTAAAAATTAAGTTTTATTTAATAAGTGTTGGTTTTTAAATCAAAAATCATACTTTGATTTGGAAGATATATATATAAAATAAAATATTTATGGTTTGGTTATGATGTCACAATTAATTTTTAAAAATAACAATTCAGCTATAAAATAGCTCAACAAAAAAAAAAAGGTTAGTTCTGAAGTCAAATTAAAGTTTTGTGTTTAGTTTGTGAATTAAGATATAAAAAAATTGATTAGCAGAAATATTTAAAAATTATAATTATTAAGACATTAAGAATTAATTCACATTCATAATGTAGTTAAAAAACAATATCAATGAATTTTTTTAAAAAAATAATTATACATAAATAGAATTAGAAACTAAGAAATAATAGCAATTTAACAATGATAACTTTTGCAAAAATAATAATGTTTCATTAAAGATTTGCTAGAATGATTTCAACAATACTCAAAAATGGTAATGTTAAGATTATAGAAAAATAAAATAATCCGTTTAGTCAATATTTTGATAAATGAGCGAGATAATAATTAATTTTTGTATAAATATCTACTCGGTTATTTGTCTACTTTTTTCAAAAATGATGATAATTGGTTACTAAAAATATAGCTATTAAAATATAATTGAAGAAAAATCAAACAAACACATAATAAAAACTAACAAGACGTCTAAAAACTATTATTATTATTATTATTATATATTTTTAAAAATTTGACATTGACAAATAAAATTGATCAATAATAAATAGTGTTAGGATTTTAAATTATAATTTATAACTAAAAATAATTATGACTATTTCTAAAAATAAATTTAAACAATAATAGTATCCATACTCAATTATATTCACTTCTTAAAAAATAAACTTTTGTGCATGTATATTTTTAGAAACTATTAGCAATAATAATTTCTTAAATAAAATATTATATAAGCATTTAATAATAATGACTATAGATTTGTTTTCACTAGTATTTAAATATGTGGTTAATGGGAAATGTTGTAACTATAGAAAAACAAAATTTAGGGAAATGTAGGGATTAATTGTTATTCAAAACTTAATTTCAACCTGTCAAATTTAATTTTATATTACAAAACTTAATTTTGTGGAAAAAAAAAAAGTAAACAAACTAAAGTTAAATTACCTCTTCTTCCCTCGTGAGCTCCAAGTGAGTATGTAAATGTATGCATTCAATCAAATTTATAAAATAAATAAATAAATACTGAGATAAAAAATTTACAATCAAACTTTAGAAAATAAAACTATTACCATTATAAGCTCAAAAATCTCAGAGAAGATATATGTCAGCTTCTTATTGTTTTTTGTATGCATTTGTGCTAATATCTACAATATTAAAAATTCAGCATTATAGTATATAAATTTTTATAAAAATAAATTTCTAAGTTTAATAACAAAATCACCTCCTTTGCTTCCGCTATAATGTTTGCGTTCTTTACATCTCTTTCAAGCTCTTCGATATCTCCATGAGCAGTGGCATATGAAATGACTACAATTTTGGTAAACAAATTAATCAAATATATGAAAGAAATAACTAAAATAATTTTTGCAAACTCAAACAACATAAAAATATAATAACATAATCAAACATACAATGTAATAGTCTTTTGCTTTCCTTTATTGACTGCTAAGATAACGAAAAAGAAACAATTATATCATATGAAACCTAAAGGCGTAATATCGAGAGCAGTAGCACCACAGAGCAGAGTACAAAGCGCATAGAACAGATCACAGAACAAAGCCAAAGAAAGAAGATGTAATGTAATAAAGAGTGAGCAAGAGAGAGGAATACAAAAAATGTACATTAAAAACGACAAAAAAATAATTGAAATCAAGTTTTTACGTAATAAAATTTTAAAATGAGTTAAATTCAACTTCTTAGTTGTACGAATTTAAACGAATTACATGATATATTTGAATGTAAATGACATACAAGCACATAAAAACCAGTATTAATAACAGTTAAAAGAGGCAAGATTAACCAAATCGCCATCAGTAGGCCATGAGTCACCAAGAGCATCTATCACCACTTCCTTATTACTGCAAAAAGAATAAAGAAAATAGTATACAACCAAACTTGTTCAATGAAACTTGCGAGGGAACAAACTCCTTCAAATCAAAATTCATGGCCGTCAACATCCATTGGTGCACAGATTACCAAACAAAATAAGATAAAAACAGCGTGCAGAAAAATTTCAAACTAATAGAAGACGCACCTCTCTTCTTCACCTTTCATTTTATCATGAATAATGCACCTCTGGTCTTCACCTTTCATTACTTAAATAATGCAAAATCAATAAAATCAGTAAGGGCAAACAAAAATCAAAACCAAATCGATGGACAAGAACAAAAAAACAAAAAACAAATCCCTAACCATGAAAAATAAGAGCAAACAAAAAAATTCAAAAATCAAGAGCCAACACATATCGATGAAGTAAAAGTTGTAATATAGAGAGGGAGGAATAAGAAAACATAGATTAAAAAGAAAGGAGAGTATATTCACATAAATCTAATAAATCTAACCAAAGGTGTAATATAGAGAGCAGTAGCAGCACACAGCAGAGCACAGAGCACACAGAGCAAAGCCGGAGAAAGAAGATGTAATGTAATAAAGAGTAAGCGAGAGAGAGGAATAAAAAAAACGTATATTAGGAAGAACAAAAAACAATTGAAAAAGAATTATAGGTTAAAACAGTTTAAATTTAACTTTTTAATGGTACAAATTTAAACGAATTACACGATACGTTTGAATGTAAATGACATAAGAGTACATAAAACCCAGTATTAAGGACAGTTAAAAGAGACAAAGTTAACCAGATCGCTATCAGTAGGCCTTGAGTCACCAAGAGCATCTGTCACCACTTCCTTATTACTGCAAAAAGAATAAAGAAAATGGTATGTAACCGAAATTGTTCAACGAAACTTGTGAGGGAACAAACTACTTCAAACCAAAATTCATGGCCACCAACATCCATCGGTGCACAGATTACCAAACAAAATAAGACAAAAATAACGTGCACAAAAATTTCAAACTAATAAAAGACGTACCTCTCTTCTTTACCTTTCATTTTATCCTAAATAATGCACTTCTCCTTTTATCCTTTCATTACCTAAATAATGCAAATCAGTAAAATCAGTAAGGGCAAAAAAAATCAAAAACCAAATTGGTGGATAAGAACAAAAAATAATTGATCGGAATAAAGAACAAAAAACAAATCCCTAACCATGAAAAACAAGAGTGAACAAAAAAATTCAAAAAAACAAAAGCCAACACAGAGCGATGAAGCAAAATCTATAATATAGAGAGGGAGGGAGGAATAAAAAAAAGTATATTCAAAAGAGAGGAGAGTAGATTCACATAAATCTAATAAATCTAACCAAAGGCGTAATATAGAGAACAGTAGCAGAACAGAGCTCACAAAACAGATCACAGAGCAAAGCCGGAGAAAGAAGACGTAATGTAATAAAGAGTGAGCGAGAGAGAGGAATAGAAAAAATGTAGATTAAAAAGTACAAAAAAACAATTGAAATTAAGTTTTTACGTAATAAAATTTCAAAATGGGTAAAATTCAACTTTTTAATGGTACAAATTTAAACGAATTACATGGTATGTTTGAATGTAAATAACATACAAGTACATAAAAATTAGTATTAATGATAGTTGAAAGAGGCAAGATTAACCAGATCGCCATCAGTAGGCCTTGAGTCCCCAAGAGCATCTGTCACCACTTCCTTATTATTGCAAAAAGAATAAAGAAAACAGTACGCAACCGAACTTGTTCAATGAGACTTGCGAGTGAACAAACCCCTTCAAACCAAAATTCATGGCCGTCAGCATCCATCGGTGCACAGATTACTAAACAAAATAAGATAAAAACAACTTGCACAAAAATTTCAAACTAATGGAAGATGTACCTCTCTTCTTCACCTTTCATTTTATCCTAAATAATACACCTTTGGTTTTCACCTTTCATTACCTAAATAATACAAATCAGTAAAATCAGTAAGGGCAAACAAAAATCAAAAACCAAATAGGTGGAAAAAAACAAAAAACAATTGATCGGAACAAAAAATAAAAAACAAATCCCTAACCATGAAAAATAAGAACGAACAACAAAATTCAAAAAACAAGAGTCAACACATAGCGATGAAGCAAAAGCTGTAATCTAGAGAGGGAGGGAGGAATAAAAAAATTAAATTAAAAAGAGAGGAGCAGATTCGCATAAATCTAATCAAAGGCATAATATAGAGAGCAGTAGCACAAAGCAGAGCACAGAGCACACAAAGTAAATCACATAGCAAAGTCAAAGAAAGAAGACGTAATGTAATAAAAAGTGAGCGAGAGAGAGGAATAGAAAAAATGTATATTAAAAAGAAGAGGAAACAATTGAAATCATATTTTTACGTAATAAAATTTTAAAATGGGTCCAATTCAACTTTTTAGTGATATAAATTTAAACGAATTACATGATATGTTTGAATATAAATGACATACAAGTACATAAAAATCAGTATTAATGACAGTTAAAAGAGCTAAGATTAACCAAATCACCGTTATTAGGCCATGAGTCACCAAGAGCATATGTCACCACTTCTTTATTACTATAAAAAGGGTAAAGAAAATAGTATGCAACCGAACTTGTTCAATGAAACTTGCAAGGGAACAAACTCCCTCAAACCAAAATTCATGGCCGCCAACATCAATCGGTGCACAGATTACCGAACAAAATAAGATAAAAACAACGTGCACAAAAATTTCAAACTAATGGAAGACGCACCTCTCTTCTTCAGTTTTCATTTTATCCTGAATAATGCACCTCTAGTCTTCACCATTCATTACCTAAATAATGCAAAATCAATAAAATCAGTAAGGGTAAACAAAAATCAAAAACCAAATCGGTGGACAAGAACAAAAAGCAATCGATCGGAACAAAAAACAAAAAACAAATCCCTAACCATGAAAAACAAGAGCGAACAAAAAAATTCAAAAAACAACAGCCAACACATAGCGATGAAGCAAAAGCTGTAATATAGAGAGGAAGGGAGGAATAAAAAAAGTAGATGAAAAAGAAAGGAGAGTAGATTCACATAAATTTAATAAATCTAACCAAAGGCGTAATATAGAGAGCAGTAGCAGCACGGAGCAGAACATAGAGCGCATAGAGCAAAGCCGGAGAAAGAAGACGTAATACAATAAAGAGTGAGTGAGAAAGAGGAATAGAAAAAACGTAGATTAAAAAGATCAAAAAACAATTGAAATCAAGTTTTTTACGTAATAAAATTTTAAAACGGGTTAAATTCAGTTTTTTAGTGATACAAATTTAAACGAATTATGAGATATGTGTGAATGTAAATGATATACAAGTACATAAAACCCAGTATTAATAACAATTAAAAGAGGCAAGGTTAACCAGATCGCCATCAGTAGGCCTTGAGTCACCAAGAGCATCTATCACCATTTCCTTATTACTGCAAAAAGAATAAAGAAAACGGTATGCAACCGAACTTATTCAATGAAACTTGCGAGGGAACAAGCTCCTTCAAACCAGAATTCGTGGCCACCAGTATCCTTCGGTGCACATATTACCAAACAAAATAAGATAAAAACAGCGTGCACAAAAATTTCAAACTAATGGAAAACGCACCTCTCTTCTTCACCTTTCATTTTATCCTGAAAAATGCACATCTCGTCTTCACCTTTCATTACCTAAATAATGCAAATCAGTAAAATCAGTAAGGGTAAACAAAAATTAAAAACCAAATCGGTGGACAAGAACAAAAAATAATTGATTGGAACAAAAAACAAAAAACAAATCCCTAACCATGAAAAACAAGTGCAAACAAAAAAATTCAAAAAACAAGAGCCAACACAGAGTGATGAAGTAAAAGCTGTAATATAGAGAGGAAGGGAGGAATAAAAAGAGTAAATTAAAAAGATAGGAGAGGAGATTCACATAAATCTAATAAATCTAACCATGTAATATAGAGAGCAGTAGCAACACAGAGCTCATAGAGCAGATCACAAAGAAAAGCCGAAGAAAGAGGACGTAATGTAATAAAAAGTGAGCGAAAGAAAGGAATAAAAAAAACGTATATTAAAAAGAACAAAAAAACAATTGAAATCAAGTTTTTATATAACAAAATTTTAAAACGAGTTAAATTTAACTTTTTAGTGTTACAAATTTAAACGAATTACATGATATGTTTGAATGTAAATAACATACAAGTACATAAAAACCAATATTAATGACAGTTAAAAGAGGCCAGATTAACCAGATCGCCATCAGTAGGCCATGAGTCACCAAGAGCATCGGTCACCACTTCCTTATTACTGCAAAAAGAGTAATGAGGACAATATACAACCAAACTTGTTCAATGAAACTTTCGAGGGAACAAACTCCTTCAAACCAAAATTCATAGCCGCCAGCATCCATCAGTGCACAAATTACCAAACAAAATAAGATAAAAACAGCATGCACAAAAATTTCAAACTAATCTCTTCTTCACCTGTAACGCCCCCAAATTTGGGACTTCCAAATCGGGTGTGTTAAAGGAAATTAAATATACAAATTTTATGTCAATTTTAAACTATTACTTATTTCATCTTACAAACCATTCATTATTACAAATTTCAATCCAAGATCTTTAAGGTTTAGGGGTTTAGAGACTAAGTGTCCTTAACCCATTGTTACATAACAAGCACACGAGCAATCAAACTTATAAATATTTAAAATTCCACACAACTTTATTTCCAAGCACTTCTCGACTCCTTATCTTAGTTTCTCCTTTCCTTTAATTACTTGGGGTTGGAAAAGAAATCATAAAAAGGGTAAGCTCAAATAGCCCAGTAAGGGTAAACATAAGTGAGTAAGGAAAATCATGAAGATATCAAACATAGGAAATACCATATAACATTTGCACATCATACATGATCAACATTTCACAAGGGAATCATAACATGAAAGATTATGTTTGGACATCGTATCATAACATCATGATCTAGGTTAACTACCCAGATACCATATCATAACATAACATATTATCAGCTGGATTGACACTCTCCAGTAATATTCTACACACAATGCATTGGAAGTCTTTCTGGAACCACCTATTATAAACTTACTTTGTCCAAACATAAGAGGTTATAACAACTTTAGCATACATATCATGAGGCATATCATAGAATTCCAATAAAACATTCAATGTTAACAAGGATAACCATGAATATCAAAATGGTTATCTACCCCAATCAATAGCATAAATTATCAATAGAGAGATTAAAAAGAGACTAATGTTCTCAACAATAAAATGAAATTAGAAGAATAAGAAACATAAAACTCTTACAATAATAATTTCAAATAAAACAAGATAAAGAGGAAGAGAAAAGTGAGAATAAAGAAAAGAAAAACCCTTACAATAATAATGAAACACAAACTATAATGGTAAAGAAAAAGAGAATGAAAAAACCCTTACAATAATAATGAAATATAAACTATAATGAAAAAGAAAAAGGGGATGAGAAAAACCCTTACGATCCGTTTGTCGTTCTCCGCATCCTAAACCTTGAAAATCAAAACATTAAATTAATATTTTTGTCTTTACATTATAATACCATAATAATTATGTATGTATATATTTATAGGTGACAATGCCAACCATATAGTAATAAATACATATGAGGTGGTATAACCAACCTTATTAATAATAACATATGTGAGGTGGTAAAACCAACCATGTAAATAATCTATAAGAGGTGGTAAAATCAACCATGTAAATCATATATATAAGGTGGTAAAACCAACCATGAATCTAGTATATATGAGGTGATAAAACCAACCATATAGATCTATATAATAAATGATAAGTAACTTCAAAATTTTCAAATCTTGAGTATTACTTTTCGTAGAACTTCGACACTTGGTAAGTATCAAAAATAAAAAGGGTTTAAGTAGAGTATTTGGGGTGTTAAGAGGGCTTAAGGGAGTGTTTGTAGAGGTAATTTCGTGATATGGCTTGAGGGAACTTGTGCATTAAGATGGGAGGCAAAACACTCCTTATATAAGGCAAGGGTGGTGGTAGGTGGTAGGTGTGGTAGGTGAAACTTTTGTCCTTAATACCTTATTTTCTTCCCTAATTTTCTCCTTTTCAAACCATTTGATTCTTATCTCATTATTATATACCACGTGGCCCCTTTGTTTCCCCCATTTTTGAATGTTTTGGATTTGTTTGACTTTGAAGCTTCTTTTGGTCACAAAAGTCACATGGGTGCATGACCTACTATTTTGACTATAACTTTCTAGATTCTTCATTAAATTAAATAAGTCCAATTGGGCTGGATTGTTAACTTAATTATCTACATTTCGAGACCAATTTCAAGTATATTGAACTTGTATATCAAAAGTTATTGGGTTTTGAAGTGAGACTAGAAATTCTGGGCGTGTTACTAGACCTTTGTGCACTGTTTGAATTGTTTCTCCTAGTGGGCTGATCCAATGAGTCTAAAATTTTAACCAAAGGTATATAACAAATTTTGAAACATGTTATAAAAATATCAAGTCGTTTGGTATTATAAAAACAAAGTTATAAATTTTTTAAAGATGACTTCCAGAACTGCGCTAGTCTATCCTTTCTAAGCATAACTATTATTATGGGGTATTAATAAAAAATATTTTTACTACTTTTCTTTGATGTGCTAAATTTAAATAGATGATGTATTTTTACTAAATCAGTATATATCCATAAACTAATCTATTTAAAATAATTAATCAATACTATTAAAATATTTAACATAACCTTCGTCTCATATAGTAGCCGTTTCGGGTTGTATGTTTGCTCCAGGGCTAGATACTATATTCTCACTACTTTCTATACTTATAATACTCTTCTTTTTTATAAACTTCATCACACCTTTCATTTGATATTTATCTCATGGAAATATTCTAACAGTTTTTTCTTCTTAACAGCTAGTTATTGTTTTATCGGCTAGTTAACTATTTTATCTTATTTATTTATAAGGTTCTTTGTAATCATGTAGCTATTATTAAAATTTGTGGATTTTACATCACCTTTCATTTTATCTTGAATAATGCACCTCTGGTCTTCACCTTTCATTACCTAAATAATGCAAATTAGTAAAATCAGTAAGGGCAAACAAAAATCAAAAACCAAATCGGTGGACAAGAACAAAAAACAATTGATTGGAACAAAAAACAAAAAATAAATCTCTAACCATGAAAACAAGAGTGAACAAAAAAATTTTAAAAACAAGAGCCAGCACAGAGCGATGAAGCAAAAGTTATAATATAGAGAGGGAGGGAGGAATAAACAAAAGTATATTAAAAAGAGAGGAGTAGATTCACATAAATCTAATAAATCTAATCAAAGGCATAATATAGAGAGCAGTAGCAGCACAGAGTAGAGCACAGAGCACACAGAGCAAATCATAGAGCAAAGTCGAAGAAAGAAGACATAATGTAATAAAGAGTGGGCGAGAGAGAGGAATAGAAAAAGACGTATATTAAAAAGAAGAAAAAACAATTGGAATCATGTTTTTACGTAATAAAATTTTAAAAAGGGTGCAATTCAACTTTCTAGTGATACAAATTTAATTGAATTACACGATATGTTTGAATGTAAATGACATAAGAGTACATAAAACCCAGTATTAAGGACAGTTAAAAGAGGCAAGGTTAACCAGATCACTATCAGTAGGCCTTGAGTCACCAAGAGCATCTGTCACCACTTCCTTATTACTGCAAAAAGAATAAAGAAAATGGTATGTAACCGAAATTGTTCAATGAAACTTGTGAGGGAACAAACTCCTTCAAACCAAAATTCATGGCCGCCAGCATCCATCGGTGCACATATTACTAAACAAAATAAGATAAAAATAGCGTGCACAAAAATTTCAAACTAATGGAAGACGCACCTCTTTTCTTCACTTTTTATTTTATCCTGAATAATGCACCTCTCATCTTCACCTTTCATTACCTAAATAATGCAAATCAGTAAAATCAGTAAGGGCAAACAAAAATTAAAAACCAAATCAGTGGACAAGAACAAAAAATAATTGATCAGAACAAAAAACAAAAAACAAATCCCTAACCATGAAAAACAAGAACAAACAAAAAAGTTTAAAAAAACAAGAGCCAGCACATAGCGATGAAGCAAAAGCTATAATATATATAGAGAGAGGGAGGAATAAAAAAATTAGATTAAAAAGAGAGGAGTAGATTCACATAAATCTAATAAATCTAATCAAAGGCGTAATATAGAAAGCAGTAGCAACACAGAGCAGAGCACAGAGCACACAGAGCAAAGACGGAGAAACAAGACGTAATGTAATAAAAAGTGGGTGAAAGAGAGGAATAAAAAAAAGTAGATTAAAAAGAACAAAAAAGGCAAGATTAACTAGATCGCCATCAGTAGGTCTTGAGTCTCCAATAGCATCTTTCACCACTTCCTTATTACTGTAAAAAGAATAAAGAAAACGGTATGCAACCGAACTTGTTCAATGAAACTTGCAAGGAAACAAACTCTTTCAAACAAAAATTCATGGCCGCCAACATCCATCGGTGCACAAATTACCAAACAAAATAAAATTAAAACAACGTGCACAAAAATTTCAAACTAATGAAAGACACACCTCTCTTCTTCACCTTTTATTTTACCTTGAATAATGAACCTCTCGTCTTCACCTTTCATTACCTAAATAATGCAAATAAGTAAAATCAGTAAGGGCAAACAAAAAAGCAAAAACCAAATCACTGGAGAAGAACAAAAAACAATTGATCGGAACAAAAAACAAAAAAAAATTCCTAACCATAAAAAACAAGAGCTAGCACAGAGAGATGAAGCTGAAGCTGTAATATAGAGAGGGTGGGAGAAATAAACAAAAGTAGATTAAAAAGAGAGGAGTAGATTCACATAAATCCAATAAATCTAATTAAAGGCGTAATATAGAAAGCAATAGCAGCACAGAGTAGAGCACAGAGCACATAGAGCAAATCACAGAGCAAAGTTGAAGAAAGAAGACGTAATGTAATAAAGAGTGAGCGTAAGAGAGGTGTAGAAAAAACGTAGATTAAAAAGAACAAAAAACAATTGAAATCATGTTTTTATGAAATAAAATTTAAAACGAGTCTAATTCAACTTTTTAGTGGTACAAATTTAAACAAATTACATGATATGTTTGAATGTAAATGACATACAAGTACATGAAAACCAGTATTAATGACAGTTAAAAGAGGCAAGATTAAGCATATCGCTATCAGTAGGAGCATCTGTCATGACTTCCTTATTACTGCAAAAAGAATAAAGAAAACAATATGCAACCGAACTTGTTCAATGAAACTTGCGATGTAACAAACTCCTTCAAATCAAAATTCATGGCCGCCAGCATCCTTCGGTGCACAGATTACCAAAGAAAATAAGATAAAAACAGCGTGCACAAAAATTTCAAACTAATGGAAAACGCACCTCTCTTCTTCACCTTTCGTTTTGTGCTGAACAATGCACCTGTTGTCTTCACCTTTCATTACCTAAATAATGCAAATCAGTAAGGGCAAATAAAAATTAAAAACCAAATCGGTGGACAAGAACAAAAAACAATTGATCAGAACAAAAAAATGAAAAACAAATCCACAACCCTGAAAAACAAGAGTGAACAAAAAAATTCAAAAAAGAAGAGCCAGCTTAGAGTGATGAAGAAGAAGTCGTAATATAAAGAGGGAGAGAAAGGAGAGTAGATTAACGTAAATCTAATAAATCTAACCGAAGGCATAATATAGAGAGTAGTAGCAGCACATACCAGATCAAAGAGCAAAGCTAGAGAAAGAAGCCGTAATGTAATAAAGAGTGAGCGAGAGAGAAGAATAGAAAAAATGTAGATTAATAAGAACAAAAAACAATTGATCAGAACAAAAAAAACAAAAAACAAATCCTTAACCATGAAAAACAAGAGCGAACAAAAAAATTCAAAAAACAAAAGCTAGCACAGCACAGAGCAATGAAGCTGAAGTCGTAATATAGAGAGGGAGGGAGGGAGGGAGGGAGGGATAAAAAAAGTAGATTAAAAAGAGAGGAGAGTATATTAACATAAATGTAGTAAATCTAACTAGAGGCGTAATATAGAGAGCAATACCAACACAGAGCAGAGCACAAAGCGCACGGAGCAAAGCACATAGTGAAGCCAGAGAAAGAAGCCGTAATGTAATAAAGAGTGAGCGAGACATAGAGAGAGAGGAATAGAAAAAACGTAAATTAAAAAGAGAGAGGGGAGACCAGATTTATGACAGAAAAAGTGTTTTTAAAAATTCGTAGCAAGAAAGATGAAAGATATAGGATAGGGGAGGGAGGAGAGAGAGAAGAATATGTTGCTAATAGAAACAGACTCCCTAGCAGCCCAACCCCAACAAACTCGATTGTTTTATACACGTGCTATTTTTCGCATTGCTGTTTCGGAATACGGCTATTGCTTTATGTAAATTTCTTTTTGTTAAATATTAAAGTTTAAATTGAATTTGAAGAAGTTTATACATTTATTTTAAATTATGTAAATTTAAATTTAACTTTTTTTTTAACAAAAATTCATCTGGCGTTCAAAAAATGACTACAATGAAGATTTATTGAATGTCACCAACAAATATATCTGTGGAATGGCGGAACTTCATTTCCTACTCTTTTGTTTAGGGAAGAGATGGGTTTGTAGAAGACTTTTGTAGGTCGGTTACAAGTTACAACCCCAAAGGGATTGAAAATCAGAATCCCAACCCAGGTCGTTTGTGTGTTTTAATCTTGTGTCGTGCGGACTCAATCCAAGCTGGAGTACTCTTTTCGGTGTGACTATATTTTGGGTATCATAAACATTTGGTATAGTTAAATTTAGTAATTTTATTTCGATTTTTTGAATTTTAAAAACATTTGATCTGTTAAATTAAGCGAATTCAATTTTTTTGTTCAAAAATAGTGGAACACATATAATTTAAAATTATTATTTTATAAATTGAGTTTTAAAAATAGGTAAATCTCATGGTTATTTTTAAAAGTTATTTCTAAATATTTTCTGTTTTTAAATTTTAATGAAAAATTCAAATCATTTTTTATTTTATAGTTTTCACATTTCTACTATTTTATTACATAAGCTCATAATATTTTATTTTTTTACATTTTTTATGAGACACAATTATAAAAAACACACACTTTTTAAAATGAATTTTGTATCCTATCAAACAGAATTTGTTTTCATATTAGGATTCAATGCGAACTTTACTAAAATACATAAACCAAAAATTGTATCAAACAGATCTATTATGTTTGGTAAGAGAAAGGATCTGTTTAAAAAAAGTGTCTTTTTTAAAATTAGATCCAATAAAAATTTTAAAAAAATAAAATATAATAGGTCTAGATAATAAAGTATAAGAAAAGTAAAAGAATAAAAAATTTAAAATATATATTGAGTTTTTTGTTTGGTACAAATTTTAATTTCTATATTTTATTTTATGAATTTTGCTGGAGTTCATGCTGAATTATAATTTGTATTTGATATGAAAAAGAATGCATTTTAAAAAAATGTGTATTTTTTAAAATTGAGCTTTTTAAAAAAAATAATATTTAGTGAGTCTAAGTAATAAAATAGATGAAAGGTTTAAAAAAATAGGTCTTCCGACAGAATTGAATTTAAATTTTAAAAAATAATTATAAAAGTTTTTAAAAATAGCTATGAGACTCACTATTTTTAAAAACAATTTTCAAATATATATTATTATTAAATTTGAATCTACTAATATTGGACTCACCATTTTTAAAAGCAATACTCAGATAGAACCAAACACATGCTTAAGTGTTTTAATCATATTATAATGCCATGAGACCTGTAATTTTAAAATTCAAAAACAAAAAAACTTTTTGAAAACAGTGTACTAAACATGCAAAAATATATATATTTATTTCATTCAATTTAAATCCAGATTATTAATGTAATATTATAAAAATAACATATAATAGATTTCATTTTTATCTATATTTTGATTAGTATAAAAATAAAATAATTGCATCTAAATTTAATAAATTAACTATTTTTTAATTTATAATATATCCAATAAATAACAAGTCCTTTTTAAATAACTAATTAATAAATTTAAATTTTATTTTATCTGACAATTTGGTAGAGCTTTTGCATAATAACATTTGACTTTATAAAATATCCTAATTAGTTAAAAGTAATAACAATAATTGTAAAAATAATCATAAAAATTATAAGATACATACAATTTTAAAAATTATATAAAATAAATACACATAAAATCATGCATGTATATTAGACATTTGTTACTTAAATTTATATATATATATATATATATATATATATGATTTAGATTATTGGAGTATTCACATCAGCATTCAAATACTTTTATTTTTCCTAAGATATATGAAATTTTTTTTAAGAAAAACTTTAAATTATGCAAACATTTAGATACTTAAAATAAGGTTTGGGAATATGAAATGATTAGTGTTTCCATATATTTGGAAATTTACTATTTATTCTCCAAAAATCCTCTGTATTTTTGTTTGACACATGTGAATTTTTAAATGACTATAATAAGTAGAAGAGAAAAAAAGTATATATCAATAATATATACAGAGAAATTTTATTTGCAAGCCTATTACGCACGCTTGCATAACAAAAGTCGGTGTGGCATATACTAACTATATCAACTTAACTCTTGTAAACAAGTGGCACGCCAAATCAAATTTCCAGTGTTGGATTATGGTTCTATAACATCACTATTATTGAAATTTAATGATAATAAAATGTTAGTAAACTATTTTATTGAAACTCAACTACATAAAATAAGTATTGAAAATAATTATTAAAAGAGTAAACTAGTCATTATAATAATTAATTATTACATTCATTGCAATAGTAAATAGTATTTAGAAAAGTAGTTATTAGGCTAGTATCATTAGTAGTAGCAGTAGTAGTAGTGTTTGTGTGTGTATAGTGAGTGATAAAAAATTTTAGTGAATAAGATGATTATATTTAGATAAAATTAGTAAAAATATGATGGTAAGTTCTTAAGTGAATATATAAATTAAAAAAGCCTCTACATGAGACAAAGATATATGAAGTGTGTGAGCTAAGGTTACGTGACTACTTTTTGTTGTAGATGAATTGACCGCTTGTAATTAATGGTAATAATTGAAGTGAAATATAGTAAAGGAAGATTTCATGCTTATTCGTGTTATGACTACAACATTGTTGGCAAAAACACAATGCAAAATTGTATTAGATCATGCCATTATATAGAACACCAAATAAAAGATTAATAATTTGATGAGAACTGCCGTGACATGCGCCACGTGCACGTATCGTGTTGCGCAAGACATCTTCTATCGCTGGAATTCTTCTTATATTTACTTTCCTTATCGTATTAGAAGTCTTTCCTTTTTATTACTTTCTTTTATTTAATTCGTATTAGGGTATTTTGGTATTTTACTATAATTTCCTAATTGTATTAAGTTTCCAATTTCTAGATAGTCGTTTGCCTATAAATAGGCCTTGTCTATGACAATTATGTATTCAGATTATTCAGATTATTGGTTATTGACAATTATAAACTCTCATGTTAGAGGTTTATACTTATTTTCGGCTTTTTCAGTTAATTACTTGAATTGCTTGGGCTAGAGTTTGAGTATTCGGTTATCCTTCTCTAGATTGTTGTTGGATCCTAATCAAGGTCCTCAACATAATTTATGAATAAGAATATATTAACAAATAATAAATAAATGAAAGTAACAAGATTGATTAAGTTGCTATAGAAGCATTTGGGATAATGATTTTACTTTATGCTCACAATGAATAATTTATCTGTTTAATTGGATTATTTTTCTTTTATGTTTTATCAAATCAATTTGTACCAAACCCCCAAACCCTCTTTCAACAGTATTTGAGTATAAAAGAATCTCAAAACCTCTTTTAACAGTCAAGTGGAATGAATTAAAGTCGGTAGTTTTCACACTATACAAGTTTATATACGTCTTTCGTCTCTTATATTCCTTGTATTGATATACTTAGATTCTAGATTCGATCTCTAACTCTCTCTTTCAATAATAAATTACAAAATTAGAAACATTCAATTGATGTCAAATCAATAAAAAGCATTATCATAGAGTAAACCAATCACATAAAAAGATATTTCTCCCAAAAAAATCAAATAAACAAACATCATTTAAATAAAAGTTACATTAATATTTCCAAAATCAAATTAAATCAAATTTTAGCCCATGTTGCCAATTAAAAAAACATATATGTATCCTTAAGCATACCAAAGATTAAATTCATGGATAGTTCGTTTTCCATTAGTAGCAACCTCCTCTATAACTTTATCTTTCTTCGTCAACTTCTCTAGATTTATAGGTCGATTGTGCAATCTTTCCCAAGTCATGACCCAAGATCAAATGCTTAGTGTGAGGACCCGTGTCCTAGTTCAGCGTGTTATAGGTTGGGAAGAAATTTATGGTGCTAAAATTTTGGTTTTATATGTGTTTTCTAGTATGTTGGAGTGAGCAAAAGATCATCATGGTCAAATCCAAATCATCATGGCCAAATCCGAATCATCATGGTCTAATCTAGAGCATCAATAAGGGTCCGAATGATCCCTTAGCAAGGAGTAAAGATTCGAGCGATCCCTTAGCACGGAGTAAGGATTCGAGCGATCCCTTAACACGGAGTAAGGAGCGATCCCTTAGCACGGAGTAAGGATCCAAGCGATCCCTTAGCATGGAGTAAGGATCCAAGCAATCCCTTATCATGGAGCAAGCCTCAGTAGTCCAGAGTAATCCGTAGCGTTGTTAGCTCGAATTGATCCGCAGCAGCAGTGAACCAGGGTAGTGGAGGTCGACGTGTGTTCTGGGCCACGTTAACCTAGTGTAGTGTGTCTTCTTTGTTATATATATATATGTATTCAGTATTTTTTCAGGAGGGAGGAACTCTAGCTGCCGTCACACTTTTAGAGGAGAAAAGAGAGAGAGAGAGAGAGAGAGAGAGAGAGAGAGAGAGAGAGAGAGAGAGAGAGAGAGAGAGAGAACGTGGTGTGGAAGGTGGAAATTAAATCCTTGAGTCAAAAACACGAAGTGCAAGCTTCTAATTCATTTTTTCAGCAGAGGTAGGTGGTTCTGTTCTGTCGAATCTGTTTCAGTGGTTATGAAAATTCTAAATGTTGAGATTTTGAACTCTATTTTGGTAAAACGATTCGGGAAGCTATTGCATTGTAATGAGTGACTTTGATATCAATATGTATTGAGATTTGTTCATTTGTATATGTATATAAGTATGTTGTGTTGTGACATTTGAGTAGAGGTGTTGTGGATATGTGTATATATATATATATATATTAAAATGCATTGAGTATTGGGATATATGTGTGAGGATTATTATTTCGAAATTTTGATGTGTGATGAGATACTTGTGTGTATACTATTTTATTTGGGTATGCAATATTGAGGTCCTATTGAGGGGACAGTCTTGGATTGGACGTGAGACGTTGAGGTTCCATTGAGGGAACAGTCCATGGGATGGACATGAGTTATTGAGGTCCCATTGAGGAGACAGTCCAAGAGTAGTTAGGTTCTATTGAGGGAACCACCTTTGATTCCTTTGAGTGTGGTTAACTGTTACTTTAACTACACTATACTATATTGCACATATTTGTACTGAACATATTGTGGAAGAGATGTTGGGTTGGTGTTGGACCCTATTTTTTCTGGGTTGGACGCATTTTATTAAATTCAATTTTCCTCCACGCTGCCTCGATTTGTTGAAAATTTGCAGGATGACAGAGTTGTGACCATTGAGCTACAAATGCCCGATTTCAAGAAATTATTCAGAAAGGTCTTCAAATGCCAAAGAGTCAATCAGGTGATAGAAAATCAAATTCGATGATCAACGCCTTCGACCACGCTCGATTCTGAGGTCAGATGAAGAAGATATGGTCAAAACAGCGTTCATGCCGCCAACGATAGTCAAAACGGTAATTGACTTTCCAAACGGCACTCCGGATCAGGTAACGAGCCTCATACTCTCATCCTACTCGTCGTTCTGAGAATTTTGACCTATATATTGTATATATTCGCTCCTGGAGACTTTTTCAATAAAATTAAAATTAAAATTATTTTTTAATAATAAAATAGTCTCAAAGCACTCAGTACAGACTTGCTATAAAAAGAAAATTGTTTTCAAATAAAATTGACACGGGGTCACTCGTCATGATGTCCCGAGTCCAAAAACAATTTTTTTAAGATGTTTTGAAATCTGGTTTGCCCTGCCGATCTCAAAAACCAAGACATCAGTTAAAAACCCAAAAACAGAAGAATTTTCTGCTTTTCTTTTTCTTTTCCCGCCCACTTCAGGACAAGCGTCGACTTTCCATTGGCTGAAAGTAAATAAAATGAAAAACCAAAAAACCAAAATATAAAAATAAATAATAAAAACAGAAAAATCACAGCCACACAAAACTTTCTCTCTCTCTCTCTCTCTCTCTCTCTCTCTCTCTCTCTCTCTCTCTCTCTCTCGGATCTGATCTCTTCCACCTGCTCCAGTGTCGTCTTCCTTTCTCTCTCCTTTCCCCGCTCATCTCCATCGCCAAATTCACGCCACAGACACCGGGATCACGGAGGACCACCGGCGTTTCTCTCTCTCCTCTCAAGCTAGCCAAACCAAACCATGGTTGCCTCCTCTCTCTCTGATCAAACCTCACCTCTAACTCATGGCCGATTCAACACTGCCGCTCCACTACATAGCCATAACCCTAGTTCTTCACCTATAAAACCCCTACACCTAATCAAGCGCAGGTTGGTTTTTTCTGGTTCTCCCTTCTCGCCGAAAAAAAACCCAAACCTCACGCCTCTCCTTCTCTCCCAATTGAAACCTCGAAAAACCCTATATTCTCCTCACTCTGGCTCGCTCTCCCCAAAAATCCAAAACTTGCCGCCCTCATCCTCTCTTCTCGACTCCAAAAACCTAGTATCCAGAACCAAAATCATCATCTCCCTCCCCAAAAATCCAAACCCGACCGCTCTCCCTCTAGTTCTATCTCAACACCCTAATCTCCATCGCTAAAAACTTTCACCTACGACGTCTATCCCCAAAGCCCTTTTCTTTCCCAACAATGAAACCAAACGCCCCTTTATTCCCTTTGACCGGCACAACACTTGTCGGTCATCGTGGAGCTAGATGCGACTACCACTTCCGTTTGTTTCTTGGTCACCACGAAAAGGGTGGAGGACTCTCGAGATCATTCCAAGATGTCGCGATAGTTGGACGAAGGCACCAAGGAAGCATAGAAGGCACTTAGTTCATAGCTGCCGTTGTTCGCCATTGCTTTGGTCGGAAGCCAGCGTAGAGGACACCTTGTTCGTGCGCGAGAAAAGAGGCGGCGTGTAGAGAAGCAGTAACCTCGGCTGAACAAGGTTCTGGCGTGGAGACCATTTATTCCCCGCCTGCATAGGTTTGTTTCCAGTTTGATCGACTTGTATATTGTAAACGTGATTTGTGTTTTTATTAATCATTATTTCATTTCATTTTAGCTGGCCTTAGGGAGCTGTGTTAGTTTTGGCCATAGGAAATTTTGTTAGCTTGAGTTATGTATTCATTGTAATATGTAAATCAAATCAAGTATAGTAAAAAAACAAAACAAAACAACAAAACCAAAGAGAGAGAGAGAGAGAGAGAGAGAGAGAGAGAGAGAGAGAGAGAGAGAGAGAGAGAGAGAGAGAGAGAGAGAGAGAGAGAGAGAGAGAGAGAGAGAGAGAGAGAGAGAGAGAAGAAAAAAATGAGAGCTTTTTTTTTAAAAACTTTGTAAATGACACTTTCACACACATCACGTTGTTTTAGTTATTTATGCGTCTTTTATTTTATTTTTATTTTTATTTTGTTAAAAAATTCTTTCCCTTTATTTATATTAAAAAAAATTTTTAAAAAAACTTTCCTTTTAAATAAAAATATTTTTCAAAAAAATAAATAAAACAAAACAAAAAGCTTTCTTGAATCCTTTTCATTTATTCCCTTTTATTTTTATTTTTTTTGGATTTCTTTAGACCATCCTAAAAAACCAAAAAATGTTTATTCATTTAATTTAATGTTTTTCAACACAACAAAAATGTTTTCTTTAGTCTTTCACTCATTCCTTTTCATTTAGATTTTGTTTTCTTTTTTAGATCATCCTTTAGTTGTAAATAACTTAGGAATAAAAATGAAATAAACTCCTAGGATTCTTTTACTTCTTTAGGTAAATTAGACTTAGCCCTTAATTTGAATAAGGGATTTAAAAATAAAATAAAATGGTTCAAACCTAGAATCCTCTTTATAAGTTTAGGAATAAATTGAGCTTAATTTTTAACTTCAACAAAGAATTTAAAAATAAAAATGTAAAAATCAAATTGTTATGATTCCCTTTAGATGCTTAGGACAAATTGGACTTAATTTCGCTTTAACAAATGATTTAGGACATAAAAAGAGTAGACCTTTAGGCCATATTCAAATTCAACATCACTTACGACTAGTTAACTTTAAATCAAACAACTAAAACAAGTTAGAAACCTCCAAAATCCAAATCTTAAGATAGGTACCGAAAGGACGTCGTATGAGTGTTAGTCCTTCCTCACGCGTAATCAACTAAGCCCATCCCTAAGAAGCATAAATAATTTCCTTTTAGGTGACCAATTGCACTCAAAAACGGTTGGTGACGACTCCGTATTTTTCATCACCCTTCAGATGAAAGTTAGGGGGGAACCGCACCTCAAAAGCAATTTTCCTCTCGGACGGCATCCGGTGATGATACTATGCAAATAGATATGAAATCAACAAGAAATAATTTGTCTACTATTAACACTTCCGATTTGTCCACTAAAGCTTATACATATGTATTAACATTAATTATTAGTTGCAATTTTAGAGAAAAATCTAAATTTATGTGATTGCATCGGGCAAGCAAATTTAGGTAATATAAGATATAAATAAAATATTTAAATATATATTATATTATATTTAACTGCTTCAATCTTCAAACTAATTAAATCCTAAAATAACTATAATATATTAATTTTTTAAAATTTTAAAATAAAGCAAATGAAATTTAAAAATTATGTATTTTTGATTAATGATTCAATTTATCGATCAAGAAATCGGCTTTCTCTTCGTATACCGTATCTTATCGTGCGTGGGTGTGCAGACACAAGATCGCTTCTCCATAAGAGAAAGCAGGTGATTGGCACGTGACGCATCACGCGCCTTCTGAGTGGAACTGATGAATCATCCCTCGCGCAAAACACGAGATCGGAAAACAACAACAACAACAAACGCAGGCCCACGGATTTTGTCCGGTCACCATCACCATTCACCATTCACCACTCGAGGAGTTGAGTTTCTGGGTTCACCGCTCCCCTAATCCATTCGCTTCTGAAAACATTCTCTAAAGATCACAAATTTTAGTGTTTAGCGTCTGCGTTTGATCGACGCCCGAATTGGTACGAAAAATAAGCATCAATGGCTCAAGCTGTTGAGGAATGGTACAAGCAAATGCCCATCATCACTCGCTCCTACCTCACAGCCGCAATCGTCACCACCGTAGGCTGTTCTCTCGAGGTATGCTTGCCCCACCTATCAATCCCATTTTGGCTTTGTTTGCTGTTCTGCTTAGATAGATTGCTAATCCCTGTGTTCTTATATTCGGGGAATTGGGTAATTTTGCTGCTGTTGAATTTCAAAGTAGCAGGCTTTTGATTTGATAGATTCCGAATCCTTAAATTTTTTAAAATGACGAGTTGGGTAGTTTTGTTGCTGTTGAATTTCAAACTTAAAGGTTGTCGCTTTGATACACTACTAATCCCTAATGCCTTCATATGCGGTGAATGGGATATAATGATTATCGAGGTAAACTATGTTTGCTGCGATTGTTCGTTTTGATCTCGCTCAATTGATACGATTGGCAGTGAATCACGGAGAATCTTATTGCCCATTTGCTAGTTTTCTCGTAGCTGATCTTTTTTCCTCATCTTCTTCGGGATAAATGTTTACGCAGATAATTTCTCCTTATCATCTTTATTTGAATCCGAAACTTGTGATGAAGCAATATCAGTTCTGGCGCCTCATCACCAATTTCCTGTACTTTCGGAAAATGGGTACTTCATATAACCTTAGTTATTTCAAGATACTGTTCATGTGTTACTCCTAGGATCATATGTGGTGTATTCTGGTTTGGTTTGATGTTGTTTGCTTACTAGCAAGAATATTGGTATTATTATTCTGTATGTTTTGTATAACACTATTTTGCCCCTAAAACCAAACACAACAAAATGTGAAGTGACTTAATTATTCTGTTATGCAAGGGGACTTCCATTGGTTTCTTCCAAAGAAATAGTTTCCAAGTAACTCTACCAAGTGTTTGTAGAGTTACTGGTATTTGGATTAAGGCCTGTTGGTTTGGTTTGGTTTGGTTTGTAGAGTTATTGACGCCTGGATATAGTTAACACTTAACAATAAGAAATTATGTATAATTTGGAAGATTTTAATCTTCAACAGAATCTAGGATATACATATTTGACAGTTTACAATGTGATATTGCTTCCCCAGGCCTGTGGCCTGGGGAAGTTTTTTAATTTAAGCCATTGTGCATTTGGATACTCATCTCCATCAATCATCCAAGTTCTGCCTCAGCTTGTGGTTGGCAATATCTTCATCATCTTGTGCAATTAAATGGGACGTTTTCTATAAATGACTAATTACCAGTTATACTATTTTCATCATTCTGAAGTCAAGCAACTTGGCTCCACTGCTTATAACGGCACAGGCTCTATAAATTGTCAACTTCATACTCTATATTGGCATTCTACAATGCTGTTTTATGTTTTGAACATCTATTATATTGATAAATTAAAGCTCAATTCTTGGCTCTCAGTTTCTGTTTTTATTGTCAGATTTGGACTTCCTGTTTCACATGTTCTTTCTTTCCCGGTACTGCAAGCTGCTTGAAGAGAACTCCTTCCGGGGAAGAACTGCAGATTTTTTGTATATGCTCTTGTTTGGTGCCACCATTTTAACTGGGATTGTTCTTATTGGAGGAATGATACCTTATGTGTCAGAATCTTTTGCAAAAATTATATTCCTAAGCAACTCATTGACGTTTATGATGGTTAGTTTATCTGCAAAGTGTGCTGTGGCAGCAGTTATTGCATGGTGATTGTCTCCCTACTTATTCAAATTTCTGTAGGTTTATGTCTGGAGCAAACAAAATCCTTTTATTCATATGAGCTTCTTGGGCCTTTTTACTTTCACAGCAGCCTACCTGCCGTGGGTGAGTCTGCTTCAATGATCTGTTTACATTCTATATGAATATTTTAACTTGTGTATTCATTCTCTCTAGTGTAACTTGTGTATGCATTAATTTGCTTTCAATGTTATCTGGTTTATTTATATCCTTATTGCAGTGGGCCGTGGAAGATCGTGAGATGTAGTTTAACCTTTATCAGTAGTCGAATCCCGCGTTATTTGCCTTAGAAGTTAGAATTGACCTGTACTCAAAACAACTATCAGCGGATATAACTGCAATTTTATCAGAAAAATCTTACTTTTCATGTAGGCAAAAGTGTTATTTCAGAATTTAAAATTTCTTTTATCATTTATATTTCCTTTTCATGTGCCCTTACTAGGATATTCAGAAATTTCAAACTGAAGTGAAATTTGACATTCAGTTTTCCCTCGTCTTGGGGAAGTTTGTCCTTGTTTAGTCCCACTACGACATGAGCTCAAATTTCCTTGTGTTACTGCAGGTTCTTTTGGGCTTTTCTGTCCTTGTTGGTGCTAGTGCTTGGGTTGATCTATTGGTGCGTATTCCATTCTCAAATTAGTAATCCAAAACTATGAATATAGATCATAAATCACTAATTTTATCCACGGTAGCTTTTCATTGTTTGACAACTCATTATGTCGGTGTGTTTTATATGTTGTGTAAGGACTTGTGATCCCATCCCCGCTTATTAGGGACCAGAGTGGGTTTTATCCAAATCCGACCTGATGGGTACCCGTAAAACCAGAAATTTAAAATGTAATTCAGGTTAGGTGTAGCGGTAAAACCAGAACTTGAAAATGTAATTCGGTTTTAGGTTTATCTAGCCTGAAACCTGATAAACTTGAATCAAGCTAACCCAAATATTCTATTTATAATTTTAAAGTTGCGAGTTATAAACGTAATGAGTTTTAATTTGTGAATTTGAATGTTTAAATTGGATTAATAATTTTTTTATATCCTTTGGAGCATTTATTGTAGATTTTTTATTTATATTTTTTGGTTAGTTTGAAGAGTCACTTTAATAAAAATATGCTTAAATTATTAAAATAAAAAAGAAATTTTTTTTGGTTATTTTGAAGAATTAAATTTAAAGAGATGCTTTAATGTTTTATTTCATAGACATAATTTATGTGATTTGAGCATTTAAAAGATCGATGAATAAATGTAGTTATTATATTTTTATTACTTTGTTTTGTCCTTATTTTGAGGATTTTTTTAAACAATAATATTATTTTTATTTTAAAAACAATTTTGAATACATTAACTAAAAAGTGGGCTGGTTACCCAAGTGAGCAAACGTTAACAATTTTAACGAACGCTTCTTATCCTAACATCGAAAATTATGTGGTTCAGGGAATGATAGCTGGCCATGCCTACTATTTTCTTGAAGACGTATATCCGCGGATGACTGGTCGCCGGCCCCTAAAAACTCCAGCCTTTATCAAGGCACTGTTTTCAGACGAGGCTGTTGTGGTGGCGCGGCCAGCAAATGTGAGATTTGCTGCTCCACCGGCTGATGATTTTCATGAAGATTAGGACTAAATCCCTTGTCCATGGAATGGATCAGCATGAAAGAATGGCTTCTTTGTGAAATACAATGGAGGGGAATATTAATTGTTTTCGTGGAATGAGACGCGGATTCATTCCATATCTGTTTTAACTATGTCATGGGGAACAATATGATATTTATTTTTCTAGAATGAGCATGAGCAAGATGTCTACTTTTCTAGAATTTGAATACAGGCAAGGTGTGCAGAGGCTTCTGGTAGTTTTTATTTCTATAGTAAACGCATGTAGTCAACCTGTGACAAAGCTAAGATGATTATAACAATGTACTCATCATCTTCACCTGTCTCCTTTTCCTAACAACCTTTGAATTTTTTTCTCCACCATAGGGTGCGTAGATGTTCTCCACGATGTTTCAAACCTGCAATAACCTCATTATATTTCAAACGATGAAATGATGGCTGGGCTTATTAGAAATTGACAGTTTTTCTTAAAACATTTACATCCAATATTTGTTTCTATTTTGAAAAATAAATAGTGTATATTTTTAAAATATAATTTTTTTATTTCTTAAAAATGTTTTATATTTTTATTCTTTTTAAATAATTTAAAATTTTTTAAATATTTTTTATTTATTATAGTCAAAAGTTATGTATTAAGAAATATATAAAAATTGTAGAATTTGAAGAATGAATAATTAATCTTTAAATATGGAGATTTGTTGTATAATATAATGACATTGTAAATTAAATGTACGAAAAAGCACAACTTGAAGCGAAGTTTGATTCAAGTAATACACGATTCGTACAAAGGAAAGGTAGGTATCTTTTGTAGTGCATGGTTGATATAAAAGGGAGATTGGCAATTTGGGCAACCAACATTTTGTGTAAAAGGAAAGAAGACGTGTCGAGCACATTTTGAGCATAAAATTTAACCAAACTCTAGTGTTATGTGTATTTAATGTTTGTCATCGGTTTTAAGTATTTATTTATTATTGGACATCTGAATAAGGACAAGAGGTTTACTAATATTAAGGTTCTAAATTGTAATAGACCTTTGACTATATAAAGCTATCTATGCTACCAATTTAGGCATTCAGACAGTTCAAATTTGATGCGGTGGCTTAAGAAACAATCAACTTGAGACACAAAAAAAACTTATCTTTCCTTTTAATTAATTCTTTTTAATTGCTAAGTTAAGAGTTTCCATTTAGTTATTAGGTCATTAATTCTTTTTCTGTGAATTTTCTTTTATGTAATCCTTTATGAGGCTATAAATAGGCTCATAAATAGGGATGGCAACAGGGCGGGTCGGGACCAGGTAGTGGGTGACCCGAGCCTGCCCCGGATGAGTTCGGGGCGGGGCGGGGCGGGACAAATCAGTGCGGCGGGTCGGGGCGGTCACAGGGCGGGGCGGGTCAGAGCGGGTATTTAAAGGCAAAACTGTTAAAAAATCTGTTAAAATGTCGGGTCGGGACGGGGCGGCCAATACCCGTGATCGCCCCGTTATCTCATCGGGCGGGTCGGGGCGGGGCGGGCCAGAATTGCCATCCCTACTCATAAATCATTGTAATAATACATATAAATTTTATTCTCAGCTTTATAAACTTATAAATTGATTCAATCAATTTATTCTTTAGGTTTTCTTAGATTAGCAACTTGTTTGAGAGATTCGATCATTGCTATCGATCTTTTGTAGCTTCCACGTTGCATCAGTTGGTATCAAAGTAAGGCTTTTCCTGCAGTGATGTCGCTAAGTCCGTGCATTAGAGTTGATTGTGTACATGACAATGTTCAGGAGGTGTGCGTCCAAGGAGCCAATCAATGGGTCCCAAGGGTGGAGTTTGATGTTGTAGGTAAGAGAATTTGACGTGTAGAACAACGTCTTGAAGATCTGACAGAGCGTGTCAACTCGTTAGAAAGTTGTGGTGGCAGAGTGCTTAGCGAGGAGCAGCCAAGAGTAGGGAGAGTTCGTGAATATGCCGACCAATTGAATTCTGATGATGATTTGATTGAACGTGCTCATTCGAGGGTAAGAGACGAATTAGTTGACCCAAACTCTAGACGTGGGGCTGCAATTAGAGAACATTAGTTATCATGGGATGATTCATCAGGAGAGGAAGAGTTGTTGTATGGCGCACGACTATCGCCAATGTATGATCCAGGCAGAGGATACCAAAGGAATCAGTACGATCGTAGAGATACAGTTGACTATCGGTTGAAGGTGGATATCCCATCCTTCAATGGTAATCTTGATATTGAAGGTTTCCTTGACTAATTGGTGGAGGTTGAACGGTTCTTCAATTACATGGAGAGTTAGGAAGACCATAGAGTTAATTTGTTGGCTTGCAGACTAATGAGAGGAGCTTCAACATGGTGGGAGAGATTGCAGAGTCAAAGACAACATGAAGGGCGACGATTAGTGAGGAGTTGGCCTTGAATGAAACAGTTGCTACAGCGAGATTTCTTACTACCAGATTATGAGCAGATATTGTTCCAACAATATCAACGTTGCCGCCAAGGGACACGGTCAGTTCATGAATATACTGCAGAATTAAGACTGGTTGAGAGGAATGATTTTCGGGAAAGTGAAGGATAACAAGCCACGCGATTTGTAGATGGCCTTAAATCGCAAATTAGGGACAAGATCGGATTCACAGTCCTTAGAAGCTTGAATAAAGCGAAGAATATGACACTTCGAGGAGAATCTATATTATATGAACAAACATCACAGTTTGTAAGTGGATGAAAAGGAGTTAGAACTAACATTAGTTCCAATGGGAGCAAGAGGGTTAGCGAAAGAAATGTGAGTGGTCCGAGTAGGCTTGTAGAGGAAATGACCAAGTTGGGTGACAAAGCAGAAGGGAAAAAGCCTGTGCCAGTTCAAGGGTTTAAAAAACAAACCAATCCTTATGCCAAGCCGGTTATAGACAAATGTTTTCATTATGGATAGCTAAGGCATCAATCTAATCAATGCTTGAATAGGAGAGCCGTCAACATGGTGGAACATGATGAGGATGATCCAAATTGTGAAGTAGAAGATGGATGTGGTCCTAGCAAAGAGGAGGTGGAAGATGATGGAGTTGAACCATCTTATATGGTTCAAAGAATGCTTCTATCACACCACAGGAAGAGCTCACACAACAACACCAGCTATTTCGAACTAGGTGTGCAACCAGGGGTTGAGTGTTATATGTAATTATTAATAGTAGCAATTGCGAGAATATCATCAGGTGATCAGTGGTTCAAAAATTGCAATTTCCTGTGGAGAAGCACCCAAGTTCATATACCATTGAATGGATAAAGTTGTGAAAAAAATTGGTGTGACAGAAAGATGCAGGGTCCCTATCACTATTGGTAAGTACCATAATGAGGTTAATTACGATGTAGTATATATGGATGCTTGTTATTTATTATTGGGTAGACCTTGATAGTTTGATGTGAATGCCCAACATTTAGGAACATTTACAAGCCAGAGAGAGGCAGTGCAAACTTTAATTTATTACCTTTAAAGGAGGACTTCCATTCTACAACTTGTAAGGGCAAGAGACGATCTTTCTTAACAATGATCCAATATGAGGTGGATGTGATTGAAGATGCAAAGGAGACGAAAGAGGTGCATGCTCTTGTGGTGAAACAAGAGATTACTAATGTTGATAGTTCTAATCTAGAGGTACCAGATGTGGTTAAAACTGTATTGGAGGATTTTGTGGATGTGGTCCCGAATGACTTGCTAAAGGAGTTGCCACCTCTAAGGGACATCCAACATCAAATAGATTTGGTCCCTAGTTCTAGTTTACTAAATTTACCACACTACAAGATGAGCCCAAAAGAAACGAAGATCTTGCTAGAGAAGGTCCAAGAATTATTGGACAAGGGATTCATTCGCGATAACATAAGTCCTTGTGTAGTGTCAACTTTGTTGACTCCCGAGAAAGATGGAAGTTGGAGAAAGTGTGTTGATAGTCGTGATATCAATAATATTACTACTGGATATAAATTTCCTATACCTCGAATGGATGACATGTTGGATCACTTGAGTGGTACTCAAGTGTTTTCCAAGATTGACTTGCGTATTGGTTACCATCAAATTCGAATCAAGCCTGAAGATGAGTGGAAGATTAGTTTCAAGACAAAAGAGGGGTTGTTTGAATGGTTGTGATATCGTTTGGTCTTAGTAATGCACCAAACACCTTTATACACGTAATGAATAAGGTACTTAAGCCTTTTAATGGCCAATTTGTTGTAGTTTATTTTGATGATATCCTGATTTATAACAAAATTGAGCATGAGTATATTGAGCATTCGAGGCTAATGTTAAATGTGTTGTGTGAGAATAAATTATATGCTAATATGAAGAAGTGCATATTCCTATCCAAGAAATTGTTATTTTTGGGATTTATGGTTAGCTGTGATGGTGTCATAGTGGATGATTCTAAAGTGAGGGTAATCAAGGAGTGGCTTACTCCTTCAGTAGTAATAGAGCTCAGGAGCTTTATAAGATTAACAAGTTTTTACAGGAGGTTCATCAGCCATTTTAATACTATCGCCACCCCATTAACTAAATGCTTGAAGAAAGAAAAGTTCCAATGGAATGAAGAAGCTATTAAGAGTTTTTAGGTTTTAAAGGAGGAATTATGTCAGGCATCAGTATTGGCACTCCTAGATTTTTTTTAAATTATTTGAGGTGGACTACGATGCTAGTGGAGTTGGCATTGGTGCTGTATTATCTTAAAAAAAGAGGCAAGTGACCTTTTTCAGTGAGAAATTATGTGAAGCCTAGAAGACTTGGTCAACCTATGACAAGGAATTTTATGCCGTTGTGAGAGCCTTACGAATAATGGAGCATTATTTGGTGAGTAAAGAATTTATTCTTCATTCTGATTGTGTGGCTTTAAAGCATCTCAGTGGACAGACAAGAATTAACAAGGACATGCATGCAAGGAGTATCCAATTTCTGCAAAAGTTTCTATTCAAACTTATGCATAAATATGAAATCCAAAATAGAGTAGTTGATGCATTAAGCCAGAGAGCTGATTTGTTAGTTACTTTACATACTAAAATTGTGGGTTTTGATGAATTAATAAACTTGTTTGCCTCTAATGGGGATTTTCATGACTTGTGTAGGAAGTGTGCATTTCATGAGCCTTGTGATGATTACCACATTCAGGAGGGTTTCTTGATGAAGGATAATCAATTGTGTATTCCCGAATCTTCTCTGCGAGAGAAGGTGATTCGAGATCTCCATGGAGGAAGCTTACCTGGGCATCTTGGGCGAGACAAGACTATTGTTGCTGTAGCAGAAAGATACTTTTGGCCTCGCTTGCACCATGATGTAAACCGAATTGTTGAAAGGTGTTATATTTGATATACTGTAAAAGGACAGTCTCAAAACATTAGATTGTACACTCTTTTGCCTGTTTCGAATAACATATGAGAGGATGTATCGATGGATTTTATTTTGAGATTACCTCGTACTTAAAGAGGAGCTGATTCTGTATTTTGGTAGTTGACAGGTTTTCCAAAAATGTCTCATTTTATCCCATGTAGAAAGACTGTTGATGCATAGGTTATTGCAAAACAATTTTTCAAGGAGGTGGTTCATTTGCATGGAGTACCTAAATTTATAACTTTAGACAGAGACAGTAAATTTCTTAGTCATTTTTGGAAGACTTTATGGTTTTTGTTTAATTCATCTTTGAATTTTAATCATACTACACATCCACAGATTGATGGCCAAACTGAGGTGACGAATAAGACATTGGGCAATCTCATTAGGAGTATTTGTGATGAGAAACCAAAGCAATGTGATCAAGCTTTGGCAGAGGTAGAACTTGTTTACAATAATTCTGTTCATCGCACATTTGGGAGGATACCTTTTTTAGTGGTTTCCACAAAGTCCCCGCTACATGTTTTTGATTTAGCACAATTACCTAGTGGCAGGGATGGGAATATAGTTACTAAACACATGGCTGAGCAATATCAGTCTATCATTGCAGATGTTCAAGAGAAGATTAAGAGAGTTAATGCTAAATATAAAGTGACTGCCGATTCGCATAGGACATGAAAATTGTTTGCTGTGGGAGATCAAAGGATGGTGTTTATGTGTAAAGAATGTTTTTCAGTTGGTAAATACAACAAGTTATAACCGAAGAAATATGGACCTTATGCGATTGTGTGTAAGATCAATGGCAATGCCTATGTTGTCGTTTTACCAGATGATATGGCGATTTCTTATAATTTTAATGTAGTTGATATTTATCCCTTTCATTCTAGTGATGTGCCTTTATATCCTGCTCCAAACTCGAGGTCAAGTTCTTCTCCGGTGGGAAAGAATGATGCAGTGGCTTGAGAAGCAAGCAACTTGGGATGCAAGAAAAACTTATCTTTCTTTTTAATTAATTCCTTTTAATTGCTATATTAAGAGTTTTCATTTAACTATTAGGTCATTAATTCTTTTTTTTTTGCGAATTTTCTTTTATGTAATCTTTTATGAGGCTATAAATGGGCTCCTGAATCATTGTAATGATACATATGAATTTTATTTTTAGTTTTGAAACTTATAAATTGATTCAATCAATTTATTCTTTGGATTTGCTTAGATTAACAACTTGTTTGGGAGATTCGATCATTGCTATTGATCTCTTATAGCTTCCACGCTGTGTCAGTTAGAAATAATGTGGTGGCTTGATAAGCAAATAACTTCGGACACAAGCAAGACTTATCTTTCCTTTTAATTAATTTCTTTCAATTGCTAAGTTAAGAGTTTTTATTTAGCTATTAGGTCATTAATTTCTTTTCTACGAATTTCCTTTTATGTAATCCTTTATGAGACTATCAATAGGCTCCTAAATTATTGTAATAATACATATAAATTTTATTCTCAGTTTTATAAACTTATAAATTGATTCAATCAATTTTTCTTTAAGTTTGCTTGAATTAACAACCTGTTTGTGATATTCGATCGTTGCTATTAATCTTTTGTAGCTTTCGCTCTGCGTCAAGATTGGGTGGCAGAAAAAGGTCATGAATGACTTTACTGCCTAAGGATGATAAAAATTATGAAACTCAAATATTAAAAGGGCTTTGCAATGAAGGCATTCAATGTTTTGTGGTGGTGGGCGAGGGATAAGGATATTAAATGGGCCATTGGCTTGTTGGCTACACGAGTGGACTGGTATTTTTTCGAAGGTCAAGCCTAAGAAATTTGACCCATTTATATGTGGGTGAAAATAGACAAGTCTATGGACTAGTAGGCTAGCCCGCATGCAAATATTTTTTTCTCTTTTTATTTTGAAATTTTTAATTTAGTTTATTAAAAATTTATATAAGATATTCATATTTTATAAGTTTAATAGCTTTCATAATTATTTGAAGGTTGTATTTGATCTATGAAAACTAATATCAAGAAATTTTTGAAAGAAATAAAAAATTTAAAGTAAAAATAATATTTAAAAAAATAAATAGATTAACCCACGAACTAACCTAACCCACAAACAATCTAAGATGGGCCTAATAATTATGACCAATTTAAAAATGAGCTCAACCCGTTTAGACTTGGACCCATCCCGCCTCAACTCACACATTTGAAACCAGCACGAGATTATTTGGGGTGACCATGTCAAGTTAGAAGCACAATTTCCTTTTTTTTTTTGTTTGAGGACAAAGACAATTTTGAAGGGTGAGAGAATAATGAGACTCTACAAATTAAAACTATGCCAAAGTGTAACACAAAGCAAAGTTATTCAAGCAGTAAATGATTCATGTAGAGAAAGGATAGACATTTTGTGAAGTGTGTGATTTGTGCATAAAAAAGATTGATGTTTCAAGCACTTGACATCTTGTACAAAAAAAAAAAAGAAGGTATGTCAAGCATGATTAAGCATATTCCAATGTCATGTGTATTTATCATTATTTTTAAGTATTTATTTATTATAGGATATTTAAATAAGGGTAAAAGGATGAAGAACTATTTTTATTAAAACCATAAAAATTTATCCCAACTTATAGAAAAGAAATATTTAAATGAGAACCAGATGTGAATGTTTTAGACCCAAATTCAATCAAAAAGTCAACAAGTAATGTTACATTTATCTAGGATTGCACAAATTATAGAAAAAAGTATTTGGATGCAACTACATTTGAATGTCCTTACACCCAAATCTAGTCAAAATGTAGCGCTACATTTCTCAAGGATTGCACAAAAAGATGATTTTTTTCATCTTTCTCCCAACTGGAAAGAATTGCAGTCAATCCATGAGATCCTGAACTCTCCAACATAAAAACTATGAAGAAACAAATTCTCGCTTACTGGATTTTTCTACATCTATATATTAATATACAAGGAAAAATGTCCTCACATCGTACATCCTCGACTCTAATTGTCTGCTCCTTCAATATCAATTATTAGTCCAGAACCACAGAAAACCATTTCCAAGGCTAAAGATTAATAACGCTAGAGTAAAATATGCAATGTCATTGGATAGGATGATACTGCGCTGATATTCTTTTGGGAGGCAACTTCCGCAGGATGTAGAGGACAAGAGCCGAAGGCAGTATCTCAACCAACTGTTTTGAGGAAAGAGTTCAAATACTTGAAAAATACAGGATTTCTACACTGAAATAAGGGATACAATTTACAAGATCAACAGTATACCATATAGTAGAACAAGTTCAAGACTGGATGATCCAAGACTTCGAGTGATGCATCAGTATCAAAAGCAGATAAAAATATCTGATATTACATAAAAAGGAAAAGCATGAGTAAAAATATCAAGTCAAGTTTTACAAGCAACCACATGTAAGTCTACAAAAAGTTTAAAAGCCACTAATTTTTGTATTAAGTTTGTGTTTTAAGGATGGGGGATTTTCTTAAATCCGATCAGGAGGAAATATACACCTATAATCTTACCACAAAACATCTTATCAGAAAGCAGGTGAAACATATGGCTGTAACAGATCCGACCTGCAACAGGTAGCAAATTTTAGGTCAAAATTCATATGCAGTATGCTGTGGACCAAAACAATTGCACTCTTTTTTTTAAATGACAACTTGAAAATATGGAACAAGCTCTGGTGTTGCAGTATCTGTAGCTGTATAACACCATTTCCACCAAAGGATAGACATCAACCACCATTCAGCATTCACACAAGAATTAATTAACATATGTCACAAGAAAGTACTACCTCATGAAGCTTTTTCCTTCTCCCTTTGGATTCGATGGGGAAGCGTCTCAGCATGAAGAATAATCTGCAGGAAATGGACTTCAGAATTAACAAATCACAACAAGATATGCAAACAAAGATACATTACAGAACTGAAGGGGAAATATTATAGAAACTCACTTTCCTCCATATACCAAAAAACCTAGTGCGGCCATAAATGATATCACTGGAGGGAATAGAAGAATGTAAAGAAGAAAAACAAAATTTCAGTCTGCATGTCTTGTCCCAAATAGAGATTAATTAAACAAATTACAAAATCCAACCTGCAATAAACATTTTTCCAATGAATACCACGAGGCTGTTATCATCTATCCAGAGATAAACCCATATACAAACCTAATTCCATTCCAACAACACTGGTTAAAAATACTTAATAAGGTGGAGGCAATCAGAATAGAAAGTAAAATCAATGGCCTCAAATATCTTATCTATTTTTCTTTATACAGACAAGATAGCAAATCAAATGACTAACTTTACTTCAATTCTGGGACCAACAAAATTTCTTAATCACATATTTATGTCCAGGAAACCAGGATCCTCATGAATGTCATATAATGTGCAGCAGTTTCAGGAAGTTGCTCCTTAACCCCATAAGTGCAAGGACTTTCTTGCCCCCACCCCAAAAGTAGAAACACGAATGCAAATGTCCGCATTAATCAGAATTAGTGAAGTGATCTTTACCAAGAATAAAGTTCCAAACCAAGATGAAGAAATGAGCAAATTTTTATAAGACAAAATTATAGCCACAGAGCAAACTGGGTGTCAAATAAAAATAATACTTGTATGTAGATTATGTGGCATAGAAGAACAGCAAAGATGGAATATACCTGTACAAAGTATATAATGGAATTGACTGCAATATAGATAACCCTAAGATTATCTGTCGGTAAACTTCTTGCCTGACCATTAAAATGGGTGAAAATTCAGAAGGGACCAACACCACAAACACAGGGCAACCAAGCATAAACTGTCACTGACTAGAACTAGCAACAAACTCACACTTGCCTGCCGATATATTTCAGCCCAAAATAGGACAAGAAGCGTGTATGTAGAGAAGAACAGAAGTCCGGGGAGATCTAATAGTACCAAAATGACTACCTGATTCAAAATATTATAAAAAAAACATAAAGTCCATAGCTATGGTTTGTAACTAGTAACATATACTAATACTATTACTTATAAAAAAAACATATACTAATACTATTACTACCATAATTTAATTATCTCACTAACAGACTCATATGGTGCAACCCTTGTAATGATATTCAGAATTGTTTAATTTACCTCGAGAAATAAATTAAGTACCCATCAAGGGAGGTTTCTTAGTGGGGTAGGGGAATAAAATGCTTGATAAAGAAGATACTAGTTATGATAATAACTGAGACTGCAGAAGTTTTACCAGATCAAAAAGTTTTGACAGTTTAATTTATACATCAAAAAGTTTTATCCAGTTAATGACTTCATTCCCATTCATATTTGATCAGTATATAGTATGCACAACAAGATCAATCTAGATGAGAACAAACAAAAGAATGAATTGTACATACCCTTCATTCTAAAAATGTGTACCAATAAATTCCACAACTTTAAGAATCATAATGATTCCCCAACATGATTACTTTTCCAAGTTCAGAGGATAGGGGCCTTAATTGTAAAAACTATGAACAAAATTAACAACCAGTTTGATAATTTCACTTTTATAACCTCTGTGGACCCAGTCTTGGAAAAGATGACAATTCCAATAAACTTCATACTTCGGCAATTGGAAATAACATCACTAAGGTCTAAGGCCTAACTGTTGTTAGTCTGTCGTGCTATATTTACTGAATTCGGTAAACATATATTTATTGAACTGTCGTAAGCTCCAATATGGAAGTTAGAATGAGACACTGCAAGCACAAAAATGGACAGGCCTTGATTCTAAAAGATTAAAACAGGGCACCCTCACCCTGGGATGCAAAAGAAACACTTGCTTGTGGAATCCAAACACAACTGCACGCACTGCAAAAAACGAATCAGAATAAAAGTGACTTAAAAATTTGTTTTTTACGAAAGGTGTACTCCTAATGCCAACAACCAGAATGTTAATGTTACCTCCATTTACAACGAAGTTCATGAGATGGAAAACTTTCTGCGTTGTCCAACCATATTCGGGCACTCTCGTTTCAATCCTTATTAATTGTATCTGTAAACATTACAATTTGAATCGAGTGCAAACAAATTGAATTCTGACAACAATACTAAAATAAAATAAAAACAAAAAAAAAAACAGTGTTTTGCCCAACGAAATTTACTGTATGTTAATATAATGATCAATGCATTAAAAAAAAAAAAATCCCTCAACGCTTTTTATCTCATCTCGTCTCAATTGGGATGCAAAACCACCCAAGACGCAAAATTTGTCCAATGTATGGTGCAAACTAGGCACAAAAGCTAATTGGGGTATTGATTAATGAGTATCAACTCACATACTCAAATTTGTTGCTTGGATCGAAACAAAGAAAAGAAAACACACAAAAACATACAAACATACACCAACGCGTACGGAGTAGAGTGTGTGTGTGAGAGAGAGAGAGAGAGAGGGGGGGGGGGGGACTCGGGAGGGGGTGGAGGACGGACCAAAGCGACGGAGGAGACAAGGGCACAAGCAGCGGAGAGAGTGTAGAAGATGCCGTCCTGCCACCGGACGGAGTCGTTGATGTCGTCCCACCAGCTAGCGCTCATGCTCGGGGACACCACATCCAGGGGCATCCTCGTCATTTTACATACGAGTACACCCCTGGCGGTCGAGAAACTCAGAAAGAGAAGCAACCACCGCACCGGACGGGTTGGTCTGGTCTGCACTGCACCGGACGGTCTGGTCTGGTCTGTGTCTGGTAGAGAGAGAGAGGTAGGGGGTGAAGTAAGGAGTTGGGCCCTCCCACCTACGCTTCCACGGTCCCTTTTTCGTTGACAATCTTTTAGGTCCAATCGGAGCCCATCCTGGGATCAGGTGTTATATATAAATACTTATATTATTTATCCGACCATATAAAAAACTTAGAGAAATTTAAATTTTCTTTAGAAATAGAAAATTTGATCATATTATTTGTCGTGTATGATACAGGGGATTATTCCTTGTGTAATAAATCGTATTTTTTATGAACTTGACTTCGTGCTGCAGCCTGCAGTGAAAAAAAAAACACGAAGAAATAACAGATTGACAGAAAATTGAGAAAAAAACCAAATTACACCTCACAAGAAGCACGGAGTGACGGAGCCAAAAGAATTTTAATGTAATTACATTAACTCAAAAGTCAAAACTAAAACTAAGAGCAATTTCAATCTAGTCTTTATTATCCATATGTAAAAAATAAAATTATAATTTTTACTCTAACATGCTCTTCACATAGCTCTCTACATCTGAAAAATACTTAAGTAACTCTTCATATTTGAAGAGTCACTAATCATTATTCATATTTTATTTTATTATTTTTTTTTCTCTCTTTTATTTTTTCTCGGTGAAGGAATCGCCTGAAAGAGTTGACCGCCGTGGTGCTGTGGTGATTGTTGGAGCAGGGCTAGCAAACGCGTGAAGACGAGAGAGGATGTTGGCACTAGTGAGCTCTTTGGAGGAGATCCGGCTGTCACTATTGGTGTCGAAGCAGTCGAAGACCTACCTCGGCTCGTCTTTGCAAGGGCTTGGCGGCAGAGATAAGGCCATTCTTGTTAGGATCGTACATCTCAAAGGTGTCACGATGCTTTGGGGTGTCGGCACTGGACTCTCCGACGGTGTAGAAAGTGGCATTGTGATGCTCAAGGGCATCAGTGTCATCCTCTTTCATCACGCGGGCAATCTCAAAAGGGGAGGTGGTAGCCCGTCCCGACGGACGCATGAAGATAAGGGAGATAGCGAAAAAATTATTTTAATAAAAATACAAATAATTTAAAGATGAGTGTTGAAATGTAATTTGAAAAATGACTCTCTACATTTAAAATTTTATTCACATATAGAGAAAATATACATAATAGTGATGGAGATGCTATAACATGCTTCGCTTAGGGCTAAATTCAATGTTTACAACATATTTGATGTCTACAAACACATTACAACTCCCAAGAAGCATCACATTTTAAATGAGAATATCATAATGAAAAGAACACACCATTTTAATCAAGTAGCAATGGTAAGTTATAGAGCATCTCTATTCAAACGAATCTCTTCATTAATGTTGATCTTTGTGGGCAGGGACGGATTTAGGAAATTTCGATTGGGGGGGCAAAATATAAATTGTTAAAATTATTATAGTTCATATTTAAAAACTTTTATATCAAACTGCAATTAACAATACTTTATTGTTTTGTTAATATAAACCCGTTAGTATATAACTTTATATTAACTGACTACGATAATATAATTTGTTACTTCACACCTACGATCGTAGAGATTTTATATTTATCCTTTGGAACATACCGGCCTGGAATGAGGAGAAAAATATTATACGAAGAAAAACTATTAAATAATAACAACTTAAAAATCATACTTTAATCATAAAATTATTTGATATAACAATGATTGGTAATACTAAATAGTTTTTCAAATATATTATCAAGTACTTAATATATCGATAATACCAAATATATATTAGACAATAAAAATATTATATTATATTATATTAAGGAAAAGATAATAATATTTATAATGACATCTATGTTTTATATACATGAATGATATATATTAAGTACGTGTGTTGTTGTACTGTTATAAGAAATGATAATATCGCATGAGAACAAGACTTTTATGACTGTATCATTATTACATATTTATTCATTTATTTTAAATTGTTAATTTTATGTTTTCTAATAGCATTTCTAATAATTGTATAACTTTATGTAAATATTTTTAATGAGTTAAGATAATATTTTTATGTTTTTATTTTATAATACCGTTATATATGTGATGGGTATATACATGATGGCGTAGGATACAAACTTTAAGGAGGTATGTCCTTTGGGATAAAAAGTCTATGGAAAATTTGTTTTTCGTCTGTATGCAAAACTCTTGGTAGTGCTCAAATATTGAGCTTTTTAGCATTAGTTTTCTTTTTGAGCCATCTTTTCCAATAATACATCATATTTTATTTTATAATAGTAATATGTTTTCTTAAAACAAATCAAATCAAATACCCAAACCCACACACCATATAATGTTTTCGTATTTTTTTTGTTAGGAATATATATTAAAATATAATTTTGTTCTCAAAAACATAATCCAAATGATAAAATGTGTTTGATATATATGTTTTTTAATTCAAAATTTGAATAAAGTAATTATTTTTGAAAATATATTTTAATTATTTTGTTTTTTCAAATTTAAATTTAATTGTTGTAAGGGATTCAATTTAATATTTATTTTTTTCCACTTTTCCTTCTACTTTATTGCTCATGCCTATTATATTTTATTTTTAATCAATTTTGTGGGATCTAATTTTAAAAGATCACATTATTTTTAAAATATATTGTTTCTTCTACTAAACCAAACAAAACTTATTTTTAAAAATCAAATAAATTTGTGTGAACTTGTTTAGTATGAGTTCTAATTTTTATATTTCGTTTTCTATATTTTATTTGAGTTCATATTAAATTTTAATTTTAAAATAATTTCTATTTGATATGAGAGAGAATATGTTTTAAAAAGTTTTTTTTAACAAAATTAATCATCTAAAAAATTAAGAATGTAATAAAATAAAGAGAGAAAAAAACTTATTTAGTTAACATAATTAAAATTTAATTTTAAAATAAAAAAATTAAAACAAATTAAATAATTTTAAATTCATTTAAATCTACGACTTCTAAAAACAATCACCCGATACCAAATACACTCTTAACTTTAATTTTAATAAAAAATGAAATTGTAAAATTATAATATAAAAAATACGTTTAAATTATAACAAACATTTTCTATATTTTTAAAATTTCTTAGAGCAACTCCAATACTATCAGTTATATTTTCTAAGCTAACGTTATATTTAGCTTGTCAAATATGACTTTAGCTAAGACTTACTCATATAGTAATCATGTATTTTTTTTACTAAATTATTTAATTTCCAAATTTACCCTAAATTCCTAATTTAATCCCTAATTCCTCCTCCACCCAAGCCATCTCTCTCCCCTCGTCGAGCTCTTCTCCCTCCAGACTCGATCCAAATCGGGCGTGATTCGTCAAGCGCTTCCTCTCTCCCGTCACCTCCCCCAGATCCTACGCCGTCGCCTTATTCTTGGACGCCGCCCAGCTCCATGACAAGGCGGAACTCCGCCTCCAGGACCTCTGCGCCGAGTTCGGCCTTCTCGCCACCTCCTTCATCGCCAACAACAACAACAACAAGGACTCCCCCCCAGATCCGCCTCGTCTCCGGCGACGTCCCCCACATCCGCCTTGTCTTCGGCGACGTCCGCAGATCAGATGCACCAATTCCAGGATCTGGCTTGGCTTCACGATTCACGATTCTAGGATCTGGCTCGCCTTCGGCAGGCGTCTACAGGGGGAGGGAGGGGGAGGACGGGCCATGACAGGGGAAGGGAGGGGGAGGACGGGCGTCGGCAAGGGGAGGGAGGGGGGAGGGCAGGCGTCGGTGGGGGGGAGGGAGGGAGAGGTGATGCAGGGTGGGCGGGAATCGATGGGATTTTTTAGTCTTTTTAATGTGTAGGATGATGTGTCATTTTATCTAAAAGTTAAAATTTTAGGTAAATTTTACTAAAATTATTGCTGAAGTTATATTTAACTCATGGTATAACTGTACTATTGAAGTACTTTTTTATTAAAATTCAGCTAAATTTAACTATAGCTTTTGCTATGAACCTTCTTAGATAAATCATATATTATCTTTTTTAGCAAATAGCAAGTAAATAGGAAACGCATCTTACGCATCCACCTTGGGCGCGACTCCAGAGACAGCACGATGTCATTTATGAAGGCGGCCGACAGCACCCTGCGTGCAGTGGTGGCCACGCGACTCACGTGGTACAGAGTGTTGGCACGTACCATTTATTCGTCCTCTCCATTCATTCAGTTAGAGTACACGTGTATAATAGATTAGCCTGGACTCGCATGGTACAGCATGCACACACGTATCAGTCATACCGCATTTAATTCCTTATGACAGCTTTTATACGGAACAGTAAATTACTCATTCATTTCGCACCAGCACAGGTCTGAATGAATCGAGCCGATTTGTTCGAATGTTTGTCACGGTTTATCAAAACTAAGAAAAAGACTTTGTGCACACACTCGGGGAGTCAAAAATAAACTTATTTATTAACGTCTGAATCATTCACGTACGCCTGTTACTACCTCCAGTCCCGCTAGGTTGCCTTTCCTGTATTTGTCCTGTGCATTGGGAATTTGGAAAGTGGGAAATAAGAGATATTGGGGGTTTGGTGTAAAAAAGAAAAGAGAGAGTAATTAAAAAAGAAGGTTATGTAGGAGGGAGAGAGAGAGAGAGTTGATATGAAAATTTAAAAAAGGAGGGGAACTCGTATTAAAAAAGGGGTGGAAGACATATTTTTCCGTAGAGTTAGCAACGGGGGGCTAGCAGTTTTGATTACTAATTGGCATAAAAAAAAACAACGCGTAACAAACCAAGAAGAACATATAAATTTCAAACAAAATTTGTGAGATTGCTTTTGGAGTCATTGTGAGTATAGTGACAGCTGACTTTATGATTGTCTTGGAAGATAATTTTTAGAATTTATTTGGTGATTTAGATATAATTTATTATTTATTTTGTTATGTTTTTTAATTTATTATTAAATTTTAAATTTGAACACTATTTATTTTCGGTATTTATAATTTGTTAATCTCTATAATAGTTATTTTAATTCAATTATAATTTCTCTTTAGTTGTTTTATTCTAATGAAGATTCAATTTCTTGCTCTTGATTAATTAGTTTGCATTCGATCTCCATCAATTTAGAATTCTCTTTGCAATTTATAATTTAGTTTTAATTTAATTCATTCAATCAATTGAATTGTAAAACAATTTTCAAATCAAAACCAAAACTTTTGAATGCAGTTCATGGCTAGTAATTTTATATCCTTTGCATATACCACCAAGTTATTTTATTTTTTAACAAGATTGAATTTAAGCTTTCCTTTCGGAGACGATTTGAAACTGTGTTCTTAATTATTACTCGACATAATCTTGCACTTGGGATAGCTTTAGCGCTGCTCAATATTTTGGGTCAGTCAAGTCTTTGGCACCATTATCGGGGAAAGTTTTTAAATTTAAACTTGTTATTTTTTATTTTTTTTTATGATTTTATATGTCATGGATGCCAGACAGTTCTAGCAGGTTAATTAGAGTTACAATAAATTCACTTTTGCTGAAATTGAAGAGATTGATATTAGCTCACCCAATATGGCCAATCCTCAACCTCGAACTCTTAAGGATTATTTGTAACCTACTCGCACCACTACACCATAGTTCATAATTCTTCCTAATACTATTGCAAAATTTTCTATTAAGCATGGAATGATGTTAGTAATACCTCAATTCCACGGGATGGAATCTAAGAGCCCTTATAACATCTGATGGACTTTGAGATGACTTGTACTGCATTTATAACTAGGGTTGTCACTGATGAATTTGTTAAATTACGATTAGTTCCTTTTTCTTTGAAAAATAAGGCAAAATTATGGTTAATTATTTGAGAGCTAACTCTATAACAAGTTAGAGTGATATGCAACGTGAGTTTTTGTAGAAAATTTTTCCTTTTCAGAGAACACAACTCATGCAAGAACAAATCAGCTAGCTCACTTAGAAAGATGAAGAAAATTTCCTAGCTACCTAGGAAAGATTTAAAGAATTGATCAATATATGTCCATAACATGGTTTTGAGTCTTAGCGGCTGGTGAACTATTTCTATACAGGCCTAACCTCTTTATGCAAACAATTTGTGCAAACTATGTGCAATGGAGAGTTCTTTAGCAAGGAGCCTGATGAAGCATTTCCTTATTTTGATTATCTGGCCGAGAGTACATTACAATGGAACACTTGTACCAATCAAGCTCCAGTAGCTATACAGTTGCCGCGATCTATCCCAACGGCGGGTAGATATGAGGTCAATGAAGATACTGATATGCAGGCCCGTCTCACAACATTAACTAAAAGATTGGAAGTCATCGAGATGAAAAAGTAAGGCCAATAAAGGTAACATAAACATGTTTAGCCTTGTGTTCTATTTGTGTTGATTTTCACCATTACACCAAAGATTGCTTGATTATGCCAATTTTCCAAGAAGCTGGAAATAGTCAAATATAATAGGCTAGCTAGGTAAATAGAGCACCAAATCTCCTTTCTCTACCCAGAGTGGCGAAACCACCAAAATATTTCATAGAGGATTGACCAACCAACTCGACATACAGTGCTTCAGCAACGAAATCAATTTGTACTTGTCCCTCAGCAGCAACCATATCAGGAGAGTGCTCCTTAGTGTTAATACCAAAATACACAGAGTTACCTTTATGTGGCTCCTCCTTAAATGTAATTACAAAAACAATATTACTTCAGAACTCACTCATTGTAATAAACTGTCTAGCGTAATCTGTTCTTGCGTACACAACGGTTTGCACATATTGACCTTAAACTACTCCTATACCAAACTCACTATCTGTTCATTGAATATAGAAGGATGAAGCTAAATGAACTCGCTGTTAATCTTGCTTTCAGGCTTCTTCTCTCTATATGCAGTATGAACGACTCTCTATTTTTTGCCTCTTGTATATCTCTTGATACTTTGCGTATATTCGACAATATTCTAACGCACTATTTGAAGTATGGCATATACCTTTCTTTTATAGGACAACCATTGCATGAAAAACCATCTATTATGGTTATACATATTCCATCTTTTATCTCAATCGTTAGAACATATCATTCTAGCATCGGATAATGTCCACGTATTGATTCTGATACTTACTGTGCTCAGATACGTTGTCCGAATAACTTACTTAAATGGTGAACTTATTTGCATTTCAATCCTTCGATTAGCCATAGTCTTGAAGATGATTGTCTTTTAGCCATAGTCTCGAAGATGATTGTCTCGTAGCTACGATCTTTGAGTCTGAATCTTCGAGTTAGAACCTTCGAATCTTCGAATCAAATCTTTACCGACATTAGCGACTCCAGTTTAGAGCCAACGACACTTTGATCTTCGAGTCTACAAGTCTTCGAGTCTTTGAGTCTCTAGTTTAGAGCCAATGACCAACTGAACTCTGGCTTAGCTAATCTTCAGCTCATATTATCAGGTCTTTAAATCTTCAATCCTTCGAGCTTTGACTTAATGACATCGCCACTCTTCACCCGATGGGTCTTCGAGTTTACAAAACCGTTGCTCTTCACCGACTGCACTTTGGGTCTTCGACTTTACGAGTCTTCAACCATGCTGATCTTCAAGTCTGCAAGTCTTCAACCCTATGGACCTTTGAGTTAGTGGTTCTTTGAGCCTGAGTATCTTTGACTCCAGGGGTGATCGTCAGTCGATTTGGGCGGGTTACGTCATTTTGCTAAACTTAATTTTCAATTTTCGATCAGGTTGATAGAATTGCTCAACTCACCCAAATCGGTTTATTCGGTTTGTTGGGTTAAATCGAGTTAACAATTTTCTTGCTCAACCCTAGCATCGTCAAATTCTTACCTTAAATTCACAACATCAACATAAACTATAATATAGAATCTAATATTTAATCCCAACAAACCAAATCAAATAAATTTTCATCATAAAAAAATGTTTGGATTAAACTTATAAAGTACGTAATCAATAAACTTTTATTTCTAATTCATAAAATCTTACCGTGTAAAAGAAAATTTCTCATCCAAAAGTGTTCGTTGGTCGGTTTGAGTGGGGTGCACTATTTATCTAATCGGTTTATTCGATTTTTAGTCGGGTTGACATGTTAGTCAACCTGCCCAAATAAACATCGGTTTATTTGGTTTTCGGTCAATCAGTTTATTAGGTTAAATCAGTTTATCGGTTTTTCTGCTCAGCCCTATTTGACCATACGGATCTTCGAGTTTATGAATCTTTGACTCTGCGGATCTTCGACCTTATGGGTCTTCGAGTCTATAGATCTTCGAGCTTGAGGGTTTTGGAGTCTGAGGATCTTCATAGAGGTGATCGTTGGTCAATTTGGGCTGGTTATATCACTTTGCTAAATATATTTTTTTGATTTTTAGTCAATTTGATAGAATTGCTTAACCCACCCAAATCGTTTTATTCAATTTTTGGTTTATTCGATTTTTTATTTGTTAGTTTGTCGGGTTAAATCGGATTAACAGTTTTCCTGCTCAATGTTAACATTACCAATTTCTCACTTTAAATTTATAACATTAACATAAACTATAATACAAAATCTAATATCTAATCTCAACAAACCAAATTAAATAAATTGTTGTCATCAAGAACACCCTTGGATTAAACCTAAGAAGTCCACAATTAATAAACTTCTACTTCTAATTTATAAAATTTTTATATTTCTTACTGTGTCAGAGAAAATTTCTCATCCAAAAGTGTTCATCGGTCAGTTTGGGCGGGTTGCACTATTTATTTAATTGGTTTATTCGGTTTTCGATTGAGTTGAAAGGTTAGTCAACTCACCCAAATAAACATTGGTTTATTTGGTTTTCCGTCGGTCGGTTTATCGAGTTAAATCGGTTTGTCGGTTTTTCTACTCAACCCTAGATCTTCGAGTCTATGGATCTTTGACTGTATGGATCTTCAACCTAGGTAGATTATAGTAGTATATACTTAGACAACTCTACGAGCTCACTCTAAGAGATCACTCTATGAAGTTATCCAACCAAATACATAATGGTGCTGCCCACTTGTTAAACACAAACTATTGACAACAATGATAACCCACAAAGACTATGAAAATAACACTAATTATGGTGATGGAGCTAGTGGTGAGAGGTATTGCAATGACTTTGCAACTAAGGGATGGGGTTTGGATAAAGGCAATGAGTCTTTCATTAAATAGGCCCTATCTGAACAGTGCACCTTGTTATGGTTAAAAACCCAACTCTCTAATGCATTGACCACCCTTTCTCGAGTAATATGGCAATGTGTCACCCTAGCTTAGGGGACGGGTGACCCTTTAGGTTTAGGAGTCGTTGAGCCTCAAACTAGTTCCTTACTAGCTCTAGCTCGGTTTCCTAGGGGTGACTCGTGCTCTCGCAACTTAAGCCTACCCCATTTAAGTTATACGGTATTTCTAGTTAATTACTTCACCTATTGGTCCTTTACAATTAAACCTAAGATCATGAATTAGGTGATCAACCCTAATTCAAGCGCTAAGCAACCACATTTCCAATTAAATCACAATAATTCATATAAAGAAATAAACAATGAAATAATCAACACAATAAATCCAAACACCAATCTATATAATTAAATATCGTACAACATAATTATAAGAGTAAGTTTAGGGTCTAGGGTTACAAAGAGAGAGAAAGCAAAACTAAATCAAACACAAACTCTAGGGCATCACTCCAAGAGTCGTGCCTTCCTCTCTAACATCACGGTCTCCTCCTTGATCTTAAAATCCCATGCTTCGACGCTCAGACCATAGACAACCCTTGCATTGCCTCTCTTGCTTCACCACTTGTGATCCCCTCCAATATGCGCACATGATGTAGGAGGCCAAAGATACTTCCTAAGGAACCTTAATGGCCCTTATATAGGGCGGCTACTCTCCTTCCTCCTTTGCCCTTGATTTTCAGGGCCGGAATATCCATTTGCCCCCCAAAATACATAATAACAATGAAAATAGGGTTTAGGGAGAAACTGGGTCGAACGATGGACGTACTAAAGTGCCGCTTGACGCCTGCTCGAGACTTGTTTGATGCTTGTTCGAGCCTCCATGTGTTGCTCGATGCTGAGGGTCGAGCGGAGGCCTGATGGCTCTCTGGATAGTTGCTAAAGCTTCTCTACTCGATGCGTCTCGATGATAATGTCGAGCATAGCATGAAGTAGAGAGGGTCGAGCAAACTCTTATTCTTTTTGGAGTGCGGCTTGGGCCTTTTTCTTGAAGCTACCGCTCGATGCCCCCTTCATGCGCTCGATGCTCCAGTGTCGAGCAGAGCTCCAGTGTTGTCCAGCTTCTCTAATACATTGGAACATTTCTGAAGACTGCTATAATATCCTGCAATACAATCCAAGATCTCCAAAAAATACTACAAATGGCTGTTGGAGCACAAAAATGGGAAAGTGAGCACAAATGGGGTTAAAACATATATAAGTATTGTCATCACCTGTTTTTGACTGGGCTCCTACTGGCATTTGTGAAAGGACTCCATGTTAGTTCATTCCGTTGATCCTAGAGTCATCCCTGCACAAGGCTCGCACGAACCTTAAAGAGAAGAAAAACACAAAGTCGCCACCAAACAAATTAGAGGTGTGATTGGGCACCTAGAAAAAGAAAGGTTTATGGTTCCAGAGAATTAGGTTCGGGAGTCGGTTACGTGTGGGGAAGGAAGAAAAACTCTTGCACCCTCACAACGCCCACAATTGGTACCTAGTCTTGATCTATGGGTGTTTGCTTGCATTATTCAAAAAGAAGTTATTTTTTATATTTTTTATTTTCAGGAAAGGAGAGTTTTTAGGATCTAGGCCTTAAAACAATAAAAAAGGATTTTAAAAGAAATAAAAGAGACATTCTAATTTTAGAAAAAGAATGTGGGATCTAGGCGCATGTGACAGTATTGTGTTTTTCAGGAAAACAAAAAGGAAACTCTCCTTTTTTAGAAAAGAAAATGAAAACAGTTTGAATTCAAATAGAAATACTGTCACAATTAATATTGACCCAGACAGACTAGGATACAAGCATCTTAGGCTCAATTCTCCTGACCGCACAGGCCCTGATTTAATTTTCTAGAAGAGGTTTGAGTTTGTGCTTTTACATTTTATTATTTTTGAAGTAAAAAATGAAAAGAGATATGCGAGATGTTTGTTTTTGTATTTTCATCTTAAGTTTTAGAAAGATAAAAAGGATAACGAAGAAAGTCTCTCGGGTTTTATGTTTGAACACTGCACAGAGAGACAAAAAAGAAAAAGGAACAGTTCAATGAAGTAGAGAACCTGGAAGAACGAAGGTGGTACAGATTTGAGAGCCTGTTCTCTTCCAAGAAGTGTCCTACAAGCATAAACGTTAGGAAAAGAAATGCAACTTCTCTTCCTGTTTTGAACAATGATTTTGGATGCTTTCCTCCTTGGAAATCTTCCTGAAGCTTCTCTTTGATCCTTTATCCTTTGGTGATCGATGAAAGATGATGCCCACGTCCGAAATCGTCTCCTTTGATGATTGATAATCCTGCCACTAGAAGAGGTGGAACAACTCTAGTTTTTCTTTTTAAAAATACCAAGATATTCTCTCTCTCTCTCTCTCTCTCTCTCTCTCTCTCTCTCTCTCTCTCCTCTCTCTTTCTTTTTACTCTCTCTGGAATAATTTCTCCTTTTAATACGTGATCGATGCCCCCTCTTTGTGTAAAGATTCGTATTTGGGTAGTTTTGAGAGATAGCCATTCTATGAGAATGCAACTATCTAGACGGCAGTGTAGTCGTCGATGTGAGCGTTTTGACTGTACTTGGGCCCGATTCCGAGTCGGGGCCCCGTTTTGACCCGATTGTTGACTTTTTGGGGGTTTATTGGTTGACTTTGCGTTTGGGTGGTCTTTTGGGTGTAATAATATCTGTTTAGTGTTGTGCTCGTCATTTCGAGCGTTTTGACAATAATTGGGCTCAATTTGGAGTTCGTGACCTCGGGAGGTCAATTATTGCGTTCAGGAGATCAATTATTGCTGGGAGGCCAATTATTGGTAGCAGTATAAATAATTAAGAAACTACATTATCCCTTTAATTTTGCTTGGTGCATGCGTGTTTGAGCAAGAGAGAGAAAGAGAGAAGGTGAAGAGCTTCACTTGGCGATTTTGGGGCGATTGGAGCTCGTGGATCGCAAATAATCTTCCAGGTAGGTGTCCTTGAACCTCTTATCTTGATTCTGTCTTGGAATATGCGTGAATTTATCATGAATTATGAATTTGAGCATGAACCCTAAGTTTTGGGGGAAACCCAATTTTGGGGTTAGATATGATGATTTAGCATAAAATCTATGGTTAAGAACTGATTTACATCAGTTTGGGTATGTAATTTGGTACTCTGTTTAGTAAAACGCATGTTTGTGAGTGCCTGGGGGGTTGCTGGGTTGATTCCAGACGAAAATTTGGCCAAAAACGATGATGAACAGTAACTTGGGCGAACTGCAGTGTCGAAGTTCGTAGTCAGCAGCTTTGTTAGTCCGGATCAGTAATCCGGAGTAGTTAGTCCGGATCAGTAGTCCGGAGCAGTTAGTCCGGAGCAGCAGTAGTGATCCGTAGCTTCGCTCCGCAGCAGTGTATCCGCAGCATCCATTCCGCAACATCAATCCGCAACAGAGTTCCGCAGCAGTGCACTGCACTCGACATTTACATTGTAAACCATTAAAGTAATATACTTAAGTTACAATGTAAATAACGAAATACCCTCCATTTGGATTCAAAGAAAAATACCAGAAAAATTAATTCCACTCTTTCAAAATGTGAAAATTGGGATTTAGTGTAAAATCTCGGAAAATACCCAAAAGTTCGTAGTGGTGAATTTTTGGAAAGTGGGGTTAGACATCTCAGAAAAATCCCCAAAAATCAGATTATCTTATTTATGATATGGGAACCCAATGCCGGGACTTTTGATTTCAAGAAAATAGCTGCTATGGGTACTTCCTTCATAAATCAAGGATTGAAGATTTACTTGTGAAGACTGGCTACAGTTTTAAAGGAAATGTTGAGAATGACATGCCATACTCATGTTAGTATGTTGGTTGATAACGTGCATTTTATGCCGTTATTCTAGTGTTTATGTAGGGTGTTTAAGAGCATGATTAGAGCCTTATTGTATTATATTTCACATATATCTGCTCTAACCCCTAGGAAGATGCTATTTGCAAATACATGCGCTTTTAAGCTGTTTTGGTAGGTTTTGGAGATCACTTTGGACCAAGTATATGGCCTCAAACCAATTGGCGTGCAGAACAAACATTTCTCAAAGCATGATATCCGCTATCTCCCACAGAAGTTTCAGAGCAATCGGATGTGAATGCCAATTGGACTGAAATGGCATGCAAGCATATGTTTGTTTATTTGCCTTCTACAAGATGCAAGGAAGCTTGGGGAAGAATTGCAGCTAATTTGGAGGTGCACGTCAATTGGGCATATGACGTTCAAATTGATGTGCAGCCATATTTTTGCACCGATCCAGTCGTTTTTCTATGCTGATCATTCTTTCCTAAAGGGCCTTGTCCATATTGTGCTTGGATTGAGAGATTTTAAAGTTTGTAGTGTCATTTATCAAAACTATGTCATTTTGATAGATGGGCTAGGGTACACTTTATAACACACATCAAGGCCCATCCATTCTCTATAAATAGGGGCTCTACACGTCCAAAGGGGAGGGCAACACATTCTACACGTTTTTGAAGAGAGAGAGACGTTTTGGAGGTTGTTCCTGACCTAAGAGAGCAGCCGTCGCAGCCATCGCGGATTTTGGAAACTTGGGTTGAAGCTTTGCTGTGCGCATTGATAAGAAGAAGATGTTGAGCTTTTTTGCTTTGTGTTTGCTTGTAATCATGCGTGAGTAGTTTCCTTTATCTAGGGGAGCAATGTAGCCCCATATGTTGTCAAACTGATTGATTGAATTTTGAGTTTGTTTAATTGAGATTGCATGTTTTATGGATCTGTTCTTATCTTTTAATATCTGGGCTGTACACCTGGGTTTTCTTAGCCTTAGTCTAAGGCTGATCTTTGATTCATAACTTATTTGTGATTGGTGTGACCATTATCCTGTCATGGGTATGATAATTAGGCTTTGCATGTTGATGTCATGATGACCATTTAGGAAGACAACACTTAGAAGGGCTGGTAATGACCAATTGCAGTACCTTGGCTTAGTTATAGCATGTTATCAATTAAATAATCTCAAGAACCTCAAAATCAGTAGAAACAACATAGGGAGGTGAAGTTGTGACCCTAGATGCCTTTAATCCTTGAATCTTAATCCTAAAATCAATTTGCTTTCTTTGTTTATTCAGAAAACCAAATAAAAATTAGATCTTTAGTTATAAAAAAGAAAACTTTTTGCCAAGACATTTTATAGGGCAAGAGTAATTGGGTGTTTTGATTTAAAAACTAGAAAACTAGGCTAATCCATGTGGGTTCGACCCCTTGCTTGCTGCTATTCTTTTAGTGCAAACTTAGGAAATTTATTATCTTGAAGAGAGATTTAACGACGTTAGCTAGCTCTTTTAGAGAGGCTAAAAATCTGTCTGTCATTGGTGTGAGGTATTGGGGCATGGACTCCGTGACTTGTTTGGGTTCTCACCGTGATGCACCGATGGTGCGATGTAGTTGACGAGCGGCATATGCGGGGCATCATGCGATCAGGCATATGCGCCGATGGTAGGCGGTGTGGCGATTGTGTCCGGGCATATAAGCGGCGTGGTAGGGCCGAGTGCCCTGAGCCGGGATCCTGTTGAGGATCGTGGACAAGCTGTCCTGTGTGGGCAAGCTAGGTCCTGATATTTGTTTGCGGTGAGTCCCGATGATTGTGCACACTACACAGTGCACGAGTACACAGAGCATGTAGTATAGACTTGTATGTCCGCATGAGGTGGAGTGTTGGGGTCACCTGCGAGCTTGTCGCTCACCCCTACTTGTTGTTTACCTTTTTCAGGTGTGACCCGAGACTAGTGGAGGACTTTCTTCCAGGAGGACGTGCCCACTACTCTGATGTATGATGCAGTACTGTATTCTATATTGTGTATTGTATTATGTTTGTATCCCGGACATGGGTCCATGGACAGTTGTATTTGCATAATGTTTGTGATGTGATGTTTGTATGATTGTTTGACTTATTGTATGCATGATGATGTATGGGAAAGTATAGGATTACCCTTGATGTATTACTGTACAGGGTTGTATATTTGAGACAGCACCCGCGGTGTAGTCTCTATTGGTGCTAGTCACCAACCCCTTGACCTTTCGGGTGCGGGCAAGGGGAAGTCATGTTCCTGGTTCTTGGGTATTCTTGGAATTTGGGGGCGTGACAAGTTGGTATCGAGCATGGTCTAGTGGACCTAGGTTAGTGAGGGGTGGTTAATTGATTCCATGTGACTTGGAAAACTGTAGGGAGGGCGCCTGATCAACGCAGTCCTTACATGTGTTCTAGGTTATTTTGGTGTCAGTTAGATCATCCTAGGAGCATACATAGGATGCATTTCTAGTGGTATGATTGTGTGCATATAGGGCACTAGATTGTCTTTGTTTGTGATATGATTACATTTGGTGCTAGGATGGCACGTGGCCGTGAGAGCTAGGACTGGATGTGGTGTACCCTATGGGGTGACATGATGCTATATGCATGGTTGTGGACCTACGGGTCATGTGGTGTACCCTGATGGGGGACACGATGCTATATGCATGGCATGGACCTACGGGTCGTGTGGTGAGAACCTACGAGTCGAATATGCCTTTGATGGTCATTTTGTCTTAGTAGTCTTAGTATTGATCGTTTGTTGTTTGTTGTTGTGGCCAGTGTGATGGCACCACCGAGGAGGGTTGTCCGAGGCCAGGGTCCGGCAGAGGAGCCCACGATAGAGTCGGGGCACTAGGGGCAGCAGAGCCCGTAGTAGAGATTGTCAACTCCCATTGTGGGACCTGATTTGGCTCAGGTGTTGATTCAGTTGCAGGAGGCCATGCAGGGTATGTAGGGCTCGATGAGGGATATGGCTAGAGAAGTGGATGAGCTGAAGAGGCAACAGCAGCCTCGGCGGCCACCACGGCCTCAAGAGCGGGAGGCGAGGGTGGTGCAGGATGTGCACCGGCCAGGAGGTCGTGATAAAGCCAAAGACGACGAGGAGTGGACTGGGTTACGCAGTTTTTGAAACACGCACCCAGGACTTTTGAGGATGGTTCGCGGTCAGAGGTAGCCGAGGATTAGATTAGGTGGACAGAGGATATCTTTGATATGATTGGGGTGCCGAGATGAGAGAGAGGTGCGTGGCGACGCACTATCTCGCCGGGTATCCCATGCAAGGTGGTGGGAATCCACTTGAGCTGTCCATGACAGTCAGATGAGTTGGAGAGAGTTTGTTGAGCGCTTCTTTGGGGAGTATTTTCCCAGCTCGGTACAGTATGCCCGACGGAGAGAGTATTATGAGCTTCAGCAGGGTGGCTAGACTGATGGTCCCTTGGAGCCTAGAGGGGGGTGAATAGGCTCTTATCGAAAATCTTTTCTTTCTCTTAAGACACAAACACTTATCTAGTTAAGTGATAAAATCACTACGGAAGATAACCAGGATAGTGGAAGTATTTTGTTTTATTATCACAAGATAAATACAACAAAATAGAAGCAAGACTCTCTTACACTCGTTTACAAATGAACTCACACACTAGCCAAATTCTATCTCCCAAAAACACTTGTGCATACACAGGGTTAATCTTTGCTTACAAATGCACACGCACACTCACTTACACAAATGTACAAGTATGAATATTTATACAAAACATTCTTAAGAGACAACCTTGGAACTTGTAGTTCCGGAATGCGTTCAGCACTAACTATCTCTCGGTAATCTCTCTGCCTTGACTGCTGCGGTTTGTGGAGCTCAAGATCTTGGGTTTGAAGAGTATAAGTGCGTTTGTGAGTTCCCAAATACAATTAAGGTTGTGTCCACATATCCGGGTGATCCACGTGTAAGATTCTTCTGGTTCTCAACGAGTTTGTCTTACATCGGGACACCGCGAGCTGATAACTTTAAATGCGGTTGAGTTGAAGCAGTATCTTCTTGGTCCGGTGTAATTTTCCTTACTCCGTAGCTAATGAAGCTCGGAACCTTACTCCGTGTCAGTGATTGCTTACTCCGTATCTATTTGGTATTGGAGTCCTTAGTCCATGCCAGCGCTTCCTTACTCTGCATGTAAGTTCCTTACTCCGTATGTAAATTCCTTACTCCGTATGTAAGTTCCTTACTCCGGGCGAGTCTTAAAGGGTCGGATGACTTATTCCGTATCAGTGCTTCCTTACTCCGCATGTAAGTTCCTTACTCCGTATGTGAATTCCTTACTCCGTATGTAAGTTCCTTACTCCGGGCGAGTCTTAAAGGATCGAAGTCCTTACTCCGTACTAGCGCTTCCTTACTCCGTATGAGTAAGTTGTCCGGATTCCTTATTCCACATCTAGTTTGTTTACTCCGTGCGAATAAAGGCTCGGATCCTTATTCCGCATCAATACTTCCTTACTCCGCATTAGTTTGACTAGGTCCGTTTGAGGTACTTAAGAACATATTCCGCAATCCGTAGCTTTTAAGTTCTTAGTCCGCACGAATGTTCCTTATTCCGTATGTATTGATGACTTGGTTATTTACCAAGTGTTTGACGACACTCACTCTTGTCCGGATCAGGATTATGTATCCTGTCCTTAGCTTTGCTCTCACGAGTGCATCTCCTGGATTAATAACACATCTTCTGCAACAATCAAATAAACACAAAAGATCTCGGATCAAATTACATAAGGCTTTATCAAGATTATCCAAATTCGGGTTTGATCCAACAATCTCCCCCAATTATGGATATGCCCAAACCCTTTGTAATCCGATCCGGTAAGCGTGCAAAAAGATAACATACGAAATATATATCACAACCAATTTCATTTAACAAGAACTAAGTACAATTCAGCCTTAATACAAGATTTTCACTAAGGTACATAAGGCTTACTATACTTGAAGATCATAGTTGCTTCCTTCTCTCTAAGCTCCATTGTCCGTTTCATCGTATAAGTAGTGTGTTGGCTCCACGATTTGTCCACAATCAAAAATGACTTGATGAAGTAACAGACAAAGGCTCACGCTTATCTCCATCCGGCTGTTGTGGTACTTGCTTCTTGCCTCGGAATGTCGCCTTCGACTTCTCGGTTGGACCCAAGGGTGTGATGCCCAACTCTTCATATAAACCGGCTTTCTTCACGGCTTGTCGGCTGAGACACAGTGGTTCCCATTGATTCTTTCTTACAAAGTGCTCCACTATCTGATGAGAATCAATGAGAATCATTTGCTTGGACCGAATCATGAAGACGACCATCATGAAGTGTGGCGACATGATCCGGTATGGAATGAGGATAGTTGAGAGAGTTTTCCATGGCTTGCTATCCTCGCAGCCCGTCGATGAAGGACTGAATTAGATCCACACCTGGGAAGATAGCCTTCATTCCAACACGGTAGAACTTCAAACAAGTGCCCGTCCTTGTATAGAGATGGAAACAGCCTCATCTCTATTTTAGCGACCCTCGAGAAGTTGTCAATGTCTTCCGTAGTAAAGAGTCCTTTCTCCGAACAAAGAGTCTGAATGTCGTCCGGGGAGAAAGGGTACATTTCAGAAAGACATCTTCTCTCAGCAGAAGACGCTACATAGGACTTCATTGCATTGCGAACACTTCCATCTGCATCAGAAGGGTCAAACACCGCATATGATGGGAGGAAGGTGTCACTAGGGGATGAGGAGGATGGAGGAGGAGCCTGGAGCCGCAGAGAGGAGCTTGGTTGAGAGAAGCGACTTCATTTGGGAATTTAACTCCCTGAAGCACCGAAGTGGCGGGCCGCTTCTCGGTCCGAGTAGATGGTTGTGGTGCGAAGGAGCGGACGGATCGATGATGACACTTTCTCCCCCGGTTTGGCAGATTGCCGGGAAGCAACGAGAGGACGAGCCATCGTGTGCGCCAGGTCCGCGAAGGAGGTAGACAATGAATGGACGGATGAGGCGACAAGATCCATTTTCTGCTCCATTGAAGTGGAGGAGTCAGTGAGAGCGGAGAGGAGTTGGGCGCCGAGGGCATCAACCTTGGCAGCGATGGCGGAAATTTAGGAGCTTTGAGCTTGGGCGTGTCGGTCCAGCTGGGCGGAAAGCACAGCATCGGAGTGGACCATGCCAAAAGAGGCACGCCCAAGGACCAACTCCGGAGCTTTGGAGGACTCCCCCGTATGAACATGAGCAGGAGTGCGTTGGGCAGAGGAGTCCGCAGGAGTATCAGCAGCAGCAGCAGCAGAAGGGGTATCCGGAGCATCGAGAGGCATCCGGAGCGGTGACCCGCCGTGACCGAAAAGGTCAACCACGGGAATAGCGGCGGCGAGGAGAAGAGGGGCCAGCCTTAGTAGGAGAAGGACCCCCTGGCGGAATGTGTTGGGCTGGAGGGAGTAGTGAACGCCACATCTGGAATGGAGGCCTGCGTAAGAAAGCCATGATCCAAGTTCCAGATGATCATTGTCTCCGGGGATTGGGTATGGCGTGTGTAAAACACCCAGAGATCATTGTTAGGAATGGAGGCAGTGTGGGCAAGGCTAAAACGGAGCCATAGGTCCGTTAAGGTGTCGGCGGAGAGATGGTCAAGGTAATCTCGGGGTTGAGGTAGGGGAGGCAAAGGGGCTTCCGGAGAAGAGGCCGGGACATCAACGGTGGCGACCGCAACAACGGTATCAACCGCGGCAAAGAACAGCGAGGAGGAGGGAGTGGGGACATCCGCAATAGAGGGGGCCGAGGAAACGGCTTTAGGAGCACTGCGCCGAGATGGCCCCGCAACCTCGGATGGGTCGGCACGAACGCCGTCTTGGGGAGGCCCGAGAATGAGAGGGTGCTTTAACGGACCGAATCCGGGAGGATCGGGGTGCAGAACTGACGTCAGGGGCTTGGCTATCGGAGGGGTCACCAACAGAACTGCCTTGTTGTTCCGAGGCAGGGAGTATGCGGAGAGAGCCGCAGATGGTCGGCGGGCCGTCATGTTCCCATCCGGCGTAAGATAACGAAGGTAATAAACCGGAGGAAATGGAACAACGATCATATCGGGCGAAATGGTCCGGATTAAGATGCCAGGAAGACAATGCCGAGGATGCGCCCGAAGGAATGGTTCTTGGGACCATTCTCAGCAGAACCGAAACAAGAACATCCCCCAATCCATCGAAAGACCTTCAAAAACGCCGTACATGGCCAGGGAGAAGGTCGTACGGAACGGAGGCGAGGGCGGATGTGCGAGCCAGTAAGCATCGACTCAAGATGGTCGCCATACATCGATAGTGACCTTGGAAGGATTTCACCTTGTATTCCTTGCCTTTTTGTGTGCAACCCATAGAAGCCACCATTGGATCGGCATCTGGGCGCTGTGGTTCACCAAGAGGTAGGTGGAGAGCAGCACGGAGAACGGCCGGAGTGATGATGATGGATTCACCGCGGACATAAGAGGTTATGGAATCGGTGGTGCAGCGAATCCGTTGGTAATACTCAATGATGTCGTCGATAAGAAGATCGACGGGATTGGAGATCAGGTTGAGTATATGCGAGGCTTCAAGGAGAGGGCGAAGCTGGAAAAACCAATCCGGAGGATTAGAGACAACATTCCAATCAACCAGGATGGCCAGGATTAACGCCAGGAAAGAGATATTCTGGGTGCCATTGCGATGAAATTTGAAGGACAAGAGGAAAGGTGAGGTCTTGGCGATGGAAGGCGCAACGAGAGGTTTAGGGATTTGAAATGAGCAATACTCGTCCTTGGCAGGAATGATCGGAACATATAAGACCGAGTCCGCTAATGTCGCCGGGTTTAGGAATTGGCGAGTGAAATAGGGACCCGCTTAACAGCCGATGTCATGAGTTTGGATATCGATGCGCCTCCGAATGAAACGATGTCGTGGAGACCGCATGACTAAGTAAGTGTAACAGTGGTTGCCATCCAAAGAAGTGTGTGTGCATCCCGAGATTTGCATTTAATGAATCATCATGATTCCTCCTCAAAAGCACGCGACATATAGGAAGACTTGGATTGTCGCAATTAAACTGTGTCGAGTCCGAGGGAATGAACCGACAATCATCCGTAGTAAATAATAGTCGAGGAAGAGTATCCGGATGAAAAGTAGACCGTGTCCGTAGTAGACGAGTTCGGTGAGAGAGTAAAGTAGATTCCTTTGCAATCAATAAGTCGAAGAGAAGAGAAGTACCATAACACTTCAAATCCAAGACTATGGACTAGATTTATCGATACGGTTGCAAAGAGAATCTGAACCTGTAGCTAAAGAAAAAATGAACCGAAAATACAAAAGCTTAACAGGCAAGGATTAGTACGGATTAAGGAAAATAATCGAGTGAAAAATGACATAATCCAAACTAATGAGAAGAAAAAAATTATTTACCCAAAAAATTAAAGAGAAAAAAACATAGGGAAAAAGAAAAAATTTTTCGAATCGAGGCATATGTCGGATAATCATACACAAGTTCATGCATAGGTCATCATAGCAAAACCGTCTTCTGTAACAACGTAGCTAAGATTAATTAGATAAAATATAATTTAGGAGTTTGGTGTTTGTTAAGAGAGGAAAAAAAGGGGAAAAAAAGAAAAAGAAAAGAAGGGAAGGGAGAGAGGAAAGGGAAGAGAAAGAGAAAGAAAAAAAAAAAAAAAAAAAATCTTAATTACCCCAACCAAGCGAGAGGACAAGAGGGGGAGGGGGGGGGGGGGGGGGAGGGGGGGGGGGGGGAGTAGGAGAGTTGTTTTTTTTTTTTTTTCCTTTTTTTTATTATTTATCCATGAAGAATAGAGGACAAACAAGAGGAAGAGGGGGGGGGGGGGGAGGGGGGGGGGGGGGGGGGGGTGGGGAATTTAATATAAATTTTTTTTCTCCGTGTTTTTTTTGACCCTCTCGGTTGACATTTCCGGTTTGTAGAATTCAAAGATCGTCTATCTTTTAGGAAACTATACTTCAGGTGACGATGCGATTGAGTGTTCATCCACCAGGCATTCCGAGCTAACCCATTTCATTTCTTCAACTATACATGTTAATAGAGTAATCTAAAAGAACATGCTATTGTCATGTGGTGTTTAGTGGAAATTAAGATCATGAAACCAGAAGGAGGTAAATCATATAAACTTTAATCATGGTAGCTTAAACAACTTGATCGGGAAACGCAAGGCATCCTCCCATAATGAAGTTGATATTAATATCGAAGCATGAAGTCGTTAATCGGTAAGTATGATTAGCATTAAAATCGGTATGTATCTTCCACTTTCAATAAAAGCACAATGCATGTTCCGATAGTAAGTATCCTGTTGGACAAATTAAAGGTGAAACTATGCGAAAAAGTCGAGCATACCTAAACGGAAGAGTAGCTCGAGAGAATCTTGCATCGGGTAAGGGCTTTGTAAAAATGTCGGCCGGTTGATCTTCGATAGCAATGTGTTCCAGGTGAGATGTGACTTTTAAGAACATGATCACGTATGAAGTGATATCGGACTTCAATATGCTTCGTCTTAGGATGCATGACAGGATTATTGCTGATAGCAATAGCGCTAGTGTTGTCGCAGTAGAGTGGAATAGATGACATGTTGAAACCGTAGTCAGTAAGTTGACTTTGCATCTAGAGTAGGCGTGCGCAGCAACTCCCAAAGCTATATATTCCAGCCGGGATGAGGTTGATACTGAATTCGCTTTTCTTGAACCATGAAATTAATCTATTTCCAAGAAACCGACATGTACCACTTGTGCTCTTCCCGTCGATGCGACATCCAGCAAGTCGGCATCAAAGTATCCGAATAAGGTGAAGTTGGACTCCTTTGGGTACCAGAGTCCCAAATTCATCGTTCCCTTGAGATACCTTAATATCCGTTTAACATGAAGCATATGTGACTCCTTGGGATTCGCCTGGTATCGTGTACAGATGCAAGTTGCAAACATAATGTCTAGGCAACTTGCTGTAAGATCTGACAAGGATCCGATCATCCCTCTGTAGTCAGTCACATTTCTTCGATATGCCGTCAACATCCGGATCTAACTTGGCACCGACAGCATGGGAGTTTTGACGGGAGATGAACCTTCCATACCAAACTTCTTAATAAGATCGCGAGTGTACTTAGCTTGATTAATGAAGATTCCTTCCTTTAATTGTTTAACTTCTATTCCAAGGAAGTAGGACAGTTCTCCCATCATGTTTATCACAAACTTGCCTGTCATCAACTTAGCAAACTCTTCACAAAGCTTCGGATTCGTTGATCCGAAAATGATATCATCCACGTATATTTGTACGATCAGAGTGTGTCCTTTCTCTTTTCGTAGAAATAGGGTGGTGTCGATCAGAGTGTGTCCATTCATAAACTTTGAATAATCGATGTTGTTGTCCATGACCTGCACATTAGAACTTGAAGAACCGACTTTTGACTAATCAAGGTTAGTTTCATCAAAGGTCACATGGATAGATTCTTCAACTTTTAAAAGTTTTCTATTGAAGACCCGATAAGCTTTGCTATGAAATGAGTACCCGACAAAGATCCCATCATCAAATTTTGGTTCAAATTTATTCCGGGGTTCTTTGCCGTTGTTCAGTATATAGCAAGTACACCCAAAGGCTCTGAAATGTGAAATTGATGGCTTTTGTCCTCTCCACATCTCATAGGGTGTTTTCATGGTAGATTTATTTATTAGAGTTCTGTTCCGAACATAGCAGGCGATGGACACGACTTACCCATGGACGAGAGGAAGCGTTGCCCCTGCTAACATAGATCTGCCAGCCTCTACTAAAGTGCGATTCTTGCGCTCAGCTACTCCATTTTGTTGTGGAGTTCTGGGAGCAGAGAAGTCATGCTGTATGCCCTGTTCAGAACAATATGATCTCATTTCTGAAAAGTCAAATTCGATACTATGATCACTCCTGATGCACTTTATGCTCAGTCCTTGTGAGTTGCTTATCCAGTTGAAGAGATCTACTAGATGCTCAAAAGTTTGATCCTTTGATTTCAGGAACATCACCCATGTGTATCTGGGTGAAATCATCGATAACCACTAGGGTATATCTCGCACCGGCTAGTGACGGAGCAGATATAGGACCACATAGGTCCATATGAAGAAGTTGTAGAGGAGCGATTATTGAATTAACGATTTGCTCTTAAAGCTATGTTTGGTCTGTTTGCCCAGTTGGCATTCTCGACGAGAGAGAGTCTCCTGGAGAACTTGAGTTTTGGTAGACCAATGACAAGATCAAGTGACGCTAATCTAGACAGAGACTTAAAGTTTAAATGTGCGCATTGCTTGTGCCATAGCCAACTATCTTCATCTGATGCTTTAGTGAGGAAGCATACAGGGTCAGAAGAATTATTTCTTAAGACCACCGAGTAAATGTCCCCATCTCTTGATCCGGATAACTTAACTTCTCCTGGATAAGTTTTCTCTTCTTGTACGGTGTTGGACAAAAAGGAAACAATAAATCCTTTGTCACATAAATTACCGACACTTAGCAAATTATGCTTTAAACCTTCGACTAGTGTAACTCTAGTGATTGATACACGGCCGTTAGTTAAGGTGACATACCCGACGGTCTTACCTTTCTTTGTTGTCGCCATATGAAACGAATGGACCTTGTTTATCATTAACTTCTACAAGTAGAGTCTGATCACTCGTCATATGTCTGGAGCATCCACTATCAAGGATCCACTTGCTTTTATTGATCTTTAACTTTAAGTGATCCGGCAATGCATTCCAGAGATGCTCTAAAAAGACAACGGTTTACACTTTTGGTGCCCAAACTTGTTTCGGGCGGTTAGAGAGAGCAGCATTATTGTCAACATTTACGGATTTGATTTTGCTAGGACTTTTAGCTCTCCAAGTTGACTTTAGCTTGTTAGTTTCAGCTACCTCTTTTATTTGGGTTTTCTTGGGAGAGATACTCCTTCGAGGTTTAGATTTTGTTTTGCTCGAAGAACCCTTTTTGTTTAACTGATCTTTATTGATATGAAATTGATTACAAAGCCAGTTATCAGATAGACTCCAACATTCATAGTGATAATGACCTATTTCCCTACAGATGGAACAAACACTATAATGTGAAGTACAAACAGGGGATATAGGTCTCTTAGTTTTTATAGACTTTCTACTCTGTTCCATGTGGCCTAATCCATTGCGTTTGGGTGACGCGCTCTTGGCCCTAGATGCATCAGCCTTAGCCTTGTCTTTCTTTTTGGGTGCTACAGTTTTGGCTTTAACTGAGCAGCCTTCCCTTCATCTTTAGTTACGGGTCTTTCTGCTTCGGGAAGTGCGATGTGACCTCGACTCCACGATCATAAACTATGGTGCCACCTGAAATGAAACCATCCAATAGTTTAGATGTACTAACAGGATATAAGTTGGTTAGTTTAGGAGTGAAATCCGAAGGACACTCAGTAGCTTGAGCTATGGAAGTTGATGATTCGGAACCTAGGCCAGGTTTGACTCGGATGTCGTCAGGATCAGTCCTAAAGGTAGTGGCTATTTCCCCGGATTTTAGCCACTTACGATTTATTTCCTTTTCCTGTTCTAGTTCATTTTTGAGTCTTTTTACTATAACTTTTAGGCCTGAGAGATTGGTATTTAACAAATGATTTTCAGCTCTTAGATCGTGATACCAAGCTTCTTTTCCTCTGAAGTCAGTGATGTCCTTTTCGAGTCTATTAATAGTAAATTCAAAACGTTTATTTTGACTTTCCATATCTTTGTACATTTGAGTAATTATTAGTCTCTCATTCTTTTCATGATCACATGCAGTAGTAAGAGATTCTAATTTACTTAGAAGCTCAGAGATAGAAGGTACCTCAGTATTTGCCATGAGGCAGACGTTCGGCTTGGTTGGCTCATCATCCGAGGATTCCTCCTCTTCTTCCGAGCCACTCATGTATTTTGTCATGAGCACCTTCCTCTTGTTCTTGCTGTTGTCTGAGGTGGAGCGGCGAGGAGTTACCTTGTCACTTTTGTCAGCCACTTTTGATTTGGACCTGCATTCCTTGGCCCAGTGACCGGTTTTCCCATAGTTGAAGCATTCCTGGGAACTGGACTCCGGTCGCTCCTTCCTTTGGAAAGATGATGACGAGCGTCTCCTGAACCCTTTTCTACTCTTCCGTAGGAATCGCTCAAAGGATTTGACAAGAAGAGCTATCTCCTCCTCCTCGTCAGAATCAGAATTCTCGGACACGTCCGTATCATCATTCCTCAGTATGTTTAGACATTCTGTAGCTTTGAGAGCTACCCCCTTTTCTTTCCGAGCTATTTTCTCATCCCGGTCAGAGTACTTAAACCTGACTTCGTGAGTCCGTAGCTCTCCATATAGATCTTCAAGGGGAACATACTGCCAGTTCTTGTCTGATTGCATCTAGAGTTGTTTGGAGTAGTAGCGATCCAGGCAAGGAGCGAAAGAACTTGTCATTGATCTGGGATTGAGAATAGTGCTCATTGAGAGTCTTCAGCTCAAGAATGAGCTTGCCGAATCTCCGATAGATGCTTTCGAGTGATTCGCCCGATTTATGATTGAAACTCTCAAAGTTCCGTACGAGAGTACAGATCACGTTCGCATCCGGGATTGACTCCCCTCATAGAGGATTGTCGGTTTGTCCCAAACGGCTTTTCTTTGTCGTGCAGCCCTGGACGTCCGTGAAAGCCTCGGAATCCAAAGACGATGTAACATAAGCCAAAGCTTTTTCACTGGCGCACTGCCAGGCTCTTTCATCGTTGGTAAGTTCAGCATCTGTCTTTGGCCTCCTAACTCCATGTTCTCCGATAGTCATCGGAATTGGAATCTCCTGATGAAGACATGGCCACATAAGATGATCATGGCATACCATAAACATCTTCATGCGAGCTTTCCACTGGGAGAAAAGCTCAGGTGTGAATTTGGGCGGTTTCGTCAGAGTAAAGCCAGAACTCTGTGGTTGAGAAGCGGCGGCAGCAACAGGTTGAGGTGGGTCGACATTTTCACTGCTGCTTCGATTCGGGATAGGCTCCTGTGCACCTCCGGAGTTAAGGCGAGTGTTGAATAACATACTGCTTTCTTCGGCTATTTCTGAGATTGAAAGAGTGGGATCTCTACTTAGAACAAATAGAACTTGCTCTGATACCACTTGATGGTCCCTTGGAGCCTAGAAGGGGGTGAATAGGCTTTTATCGAAACTCTTTTCTTTCTCTTAAGACACAAACACTTATCTAGTTAAGTGATAAAATCACTGCGGAAGATAACCAGATAGTGGAAGTATTTTGTTTTATTATCACAAGATAAATACAACAAAATAGAAGCAAGACTCTCTTACACTCTGTTTACAAATGAACTCACACACTAGCCAAATTCTATCTCCCAAAAACACTTGTGCATACACAGGGTTAATCTTTGCTTACAAATACACACGCACACTCACTTACACAAATGTACAAGTATGAATATTTATACAAAACATTCCTAAGAGACAACCTTGGAACTTGTAGTTCCGGAATGCGTTCAGCACTAACTATCCCTCGGTAATCTCTCTGCCTTGACTGCTGCGGTTTGTGGAGCTCAAGATCTTGGGTTTGAAGAGTATAAGTGCATTTGTGAGTTCCCAAATACAATTAAGGTTATGTCCACATATCCGGGTGATCCACGTGTAAGATTCTTCAGGTTCTCAACGAGTTTGTCTTACATCGGGACACCGCGAGCTGATAACTTTAAATGCGGTTGAGTTGAAGCATTATCTTCTTGGTCCGGTGTAATTTTCCTTACTCCGTAGCTAATGAAGCTCGGAACCTTACTCCGTGTCAGTGATTGCTTACTCCGTATCTATTTGGTACTGGAATCCTTAGTCCGTGCCAGCGCTTCCTTACTCCGCATGTAAGTTCCTTACTCCGTATGTAAATTCCTTACTCCGTATGTAAGTTCCTTACTCCAGGCGAGTCTTAAAGGGTCGGATGACTTATTCCGTATCAGTGCTTCCTTACTCCGCATATAAGTTTCTTACTCCGTATGTAAATTCCTTACTCCGTATGTAAGTTCCTTACTCCGGGCGAGTCTTAAAGGATTGAAGTCCTTACTCCGTACTAGCGCTTCCTTACTCCGTATAAGTAAGTTGTCCGGATTCCTTATTCCGCATCTAGTTTGTTTACTCCGTGCGAATAAAGGCTCGGATCCTTATTCCGCATCAATACTTCCTTACTCCGCATTAGTTTGACTAGGTCCATTTGAGGTACTTAAGAACATATTCCGCAATCCGTAGCTTTTAAGTTCTTAGTCTGCACGAATGTTCCTTATTCCGTATGTATTGATGACTTGGTTATTTACCAAGTGTTTGACGACACTCACTCTTGTCCGGATCAGGATTATGTATCCTGTCCTTAGCTTTGCTCTCACGAGTGCATCTCCGGATTAATAACACATCTTCTGCATCAATCAAATAAACACAAAAGATCTCAGATCAAATTACACAAGGCTTTATCAGCATTATCCAAATTCTGGGTTTGATCCAACAATCTCCCCCAATTATGGATATGCCCAAACCCTTTGTAATCTGATCTGGTAAGCAGTGCAAAAAGATGGTGCGATATAGTTGATAGGGCAAGCATATGCGCCGATGGCAGGCCTGTGTGGCGACTGTGGCCGGGCATATTGCGCTGTGCCGTGGCAAGCATATACGCCGATGGTAGGCAGGTGTGGCGACTGTGTCCGGGCATATAGCGTTGTGGTAGGGCTGAGTGCCCTGAGCTGGGATCCTGTTGAGGATCGTGGACAAGCTGTCCTGTGTGGGCAGGCTAGGTCCTGATGTTTGTTTGCAGGCTGAGTCCTGATGATTGTGCACACTACACAGTGCACGAGTACACAGAGCATGTAGTATAGACTTGTATGTCTGCATGAGGTGGAGTGTTGGGGTCACCTACTGAGCTTGTCGCTCACCCCTACTTGTTGTTTACCTTTTTCAGGTGTGACCCGAGACTAGTGGAGGACTTTCTTCCAGGAGGACGTGCCCACTACTCTGATGTATGATGCAGTTCTGTATTCTGTATTGTGTATTGTATTATATTTGTATCCCGGACATGGGTCCATGGACAGTTGTATTTGCATAATGTTTGTGATGTGATATTTGTATGACTGTTTGACTTATTGTATGCATGATGATGTATGGGAAAGTATAGGATTACCCTTGATGTATGACTGTACAGGGTTGCATATTTGAGACAGCACCCGCGGTGTAGTCTCTATTGGTGCTAGTCACCAACCCCTTGACCTTTCGGGTGCGGGCAAAGGGAAGTCATGTTCCTGGTTCTGGGTTTTCTTGGAATTCGGGGGCGTGACAAGTTGGTCATGGTCTAGTGGACCTAGGTTAGTGAGGGGTGGTTAATTGATTCCATGTGACTTGGAAAACTGTAGGGAGGGCGCGTGATCAACGCAGTTCTTACATGTGTTCTAGGTTATTTTGGTGTCAGTTAGATCATCCTAGGAGCATACATAGGGTGCATTTCTAGTGGTATGATTGTGTGCATATAGGGCACTAGATTGTCTTTGTTTGTGATATGATTACATTTGGTGCCAGGATGGCACATGGCCATGAGAGCCAGGACTGGATGTGGTGTACCCTATGGGGTGACATGATGCTATATGCATGGTTGTGGACCTACGGGTCATGTGGTGTACCCTGATGGGGGACACGATGCTATATGCATGGCATGGACCTACGGGTCATGTGGTGAGAACCTACGAGTCGAATGTGCCTTTGATGGCTGTTTGTGCTAGCAGTGCTAGTATTGATCGTTTGTTGTTTATTGTTGTGGCCAGTGTGATGGCACCACCAAGGAGGGTTGTCCGAGGCTAGGGTCCGGCAGAGGAGCCCACGATAGAGTCGGGGCACTAGGGGCAGTAGAGCCCGTAGCAGAGATCGTCAACTCCCGTTGTGGGACCTAATTTGGCTCAGGTGTTGATTCAGTTGCAGGAGGCCATGCAGGGTATGTAGGGCTCGATGAGGGATATGGCTAGAGAAGTGGATGAGCTGAAGAGGCAACAATAGCCTCAGCAGCCACCACAGCCTCAGCAGCACGAGGCGAGGGTGGTGCAGGATGTGCACTAGCAGGAGGTCGTGATAAAGCCAGCACGACGAGGAGTGGACTGGGTTACGCAGTTTTTGAAACACGCACCCAGGACTTTTGAGGATGGTTCGTGGCCAGAGGTAGCCAAGGACTGGATTAGGTGGACAGAGGATATCTTTGATATGATTGGGGTGCCAGATGAGGAGAGAGTGCGCGTGGCGACGCACTATCTGCTGGGTATCCCATGCAGGTGGTGGGAATCAACTAGGGCTGTCCATGGCAGTCAGATGAGTTGGAGAGAGTTTGTTGAGTGCTTCTTTGGGGAGTATTTTCCCAGCTCGGTACAGTATGCCCGACGGAGAGAGTATTATGAGCTTCAGCAGGGTGGCTAGACGGTGGGTGAGTATGTGCAAGCCTTCACAGATTTAGGGCGGTTTGCTCTTGAGGCTTGGGAAAAGGAAGCTCGTAAGACGCAGGATTTTATTCAGGGCTTGAGGCTATCTTTGAAAAGACAGCTAGAACCGATGCGATTGACCGATTCGGGAGGCAATCGACAAGGCGCTCATTATTGAGCGAGGTCAGGATCAGGCGAGAGCCCAGAGGCCGGGCGGTTCGGCAGGTTCGGGCAAGAAGAGACAGAGTGGGGAGAGCAGTGCCGCTCAGCCTGAGAGGAGGCAGGTGCAGAGGGTTTCCAGCCAGACAGTGGGACCCCGTGAGAGTTCAGCCAACAGGAGGCCAGGTACTTGTTGGAGTTGTGGTTTGACCGGGCATGTATCGTGAGACTGCCCAAGGAAAAAGATGACCTGTTTCCGATGCGGGAAAGTGGGGCATGGAGCTAGGGAATGTGTTACCCTTAGCTCAACCAGCAGTGTAGGCCCTCGTCCGAGAGAGCAGGGACAGAGGAGTGGGGCTCCGTCTCAGAGGTCAGTGCCGCTGGCACAGAGCATGCAGATGCGACCTACGGTGTAGCAGCCTCAGCAGGAGGCACCGGGTCATGTTGATCAGCGGGGCAAGGCCCCAATGGGCCAGGCTAGTGGCAGTGGGCCACGAGGGAGGACTTTTGCCCTCACCAGCAGAGAGGCAGAGGTTCCACCAGTGGACGAGGCATGAGCAGGACCTTCAGTGGTGAGAGGTACCATTATCATTTCTCATACTATCTGTTCAGTTTTGATTGATACTGGTGCTACCCATTCTTTTATTTCGTATGCTACGGTGGTTGGGTTAGAGTTGGACTAGGAGATAGTTAGTCAGTCTCTGGTGGTTGCTTCACCTTTGGGTGGACTTGTGATACTTGAGAGTATCTGTCACGCTTGTCAGGTAACATTTAGGGGTGTTAACCTGTTGTGTGATTTGTATATCAAGGAGTTAGATGATTTTGATGTTATCCTAGGTATGGACTGGTTGGTCTCCGTAGAGGCCAAGATTGATTGTTTTCGACGGCGTATGACGTTCCTCACGCCAGAGGGCACGTGGGGTGTCTTTGTGGGTGAGTGGACTGAGGAGGCATGCAAGTTGGGACCGTTGAGGCATGGGTGGGGTGATGTGACCCACCAGTTAGCCAGCTTGACGTTGGTTGACAGGAGGAGAGAGGGGAAGGCTGTTTTGCCACCCATTGTAGATCAGTTCCCGGATGTGTTTCCCGAGGACTTGATCAGTTTGCCACCCGTGAGGGAAGTAGAGTTTTCGATCGAGTTATTGCCAGGGACAACACCGATCAGGTTAGCGGCCTACAGGATGGCACCGACAGAGCTGAGAGAGCTCAAGAGACAGATAGATGATCTATTGGCATGAGGCTTTATCAGGCGGAGTAGCTCACCGTGGGGCGCTCCAGTGTTGTTCGCCAAGAAGGCGGATGGTTCACTTCGGCTGTGTATAGACTACCGGAAGCTGAACCAGGTGAGTGTGAAGAACAGGTATCCATTGCCGAGGATTGATGACCTGTTCGATCAGTTTCGAGGTGTGAGATGGTTTTCCAAGATAGACTTGAGATCTAGATACCATCAGTTGAGGGTTAGGGAGACAGATATCCTTAAGACCGCATTCAGTTGTCGCTATGGGCATTATGAGTGGCTTGTGATGCCGTTGGGGCTCACGAATGCTCCAACAGTGTTTATGGGATTGATGAACCAGGTGTTTGCTCCATATTTAGATATGTTCGTTGTGGTGTTCATCAACGATATTTTGGTCTATTCAGCGACCAAGAGGAAGCATGAGGAGCATTTGCAGGTTGTGTTGCAGACTTTGCGAGAGCATCGGTTGTACGCGAAGTTCACAAAATGTGACTTCTGGTTGCAACAGGTGCACTTCTTGGGGCATGTGGTATCTTCGGAGGGTATCACAGTGGATCCTGAGAAGATTGAGGCAGTCATGTCATGGAAGAGGCCCACGAATGTGTTTGAGATTCGTAGCTTCCTTGGTTTGGCAGGCTACTATCGGAGGTTCGTGGAGGATTTTTCCAGGTTGGCAGCTCCTACGACGAACCTGACTAGGAAGGGAGTTCCTTTCATTTGGTCTGATGCGTGTGAGAGTGCTTTCATGGAGCTGAAGGCACGATTGACCTCAGCACCTATCTTGATTCTTCCACAGGAGGGTGTGCCTTTCGAGGTGTATTGTGATGCTTCCAGGGTGGGACTTGGTTGTGTGTTGATGCAGACTCGGTAGGTGATTGCTTATGGATCTAGGCAGTTGAGACCACATGAGCAGAACTATCCCACGTATGATTTGGAGTTGGCTGCAGTGATCTTTGCACTTAAGAGCTGGCAGCATTATCTCCTTGGGGAAAAGTTTGTGGTGTATACGGACCACAAGAGCTTGCAGTATATCTTCTCTCATCGAGATCTGAACCTTAGGCAGAGGCGGTGGGTGGAGTACCTACAGCAGTTTCAGTTTGATATGATGTACACCCCTGGGAAGGGTAATGTGGTGGTAGATGCTCAGAGTAGGAAGAGCAGGGCTGTGGTGGCCCATTGTGTCATTAAGGAATAGGAGATGATGGGTCAGTTGGCAACGATGAGGTTGCAAATGGTGACCAGCGAGGGGCGAGGGACCCTTAGTGTTGTTGTAGCAGTCCCAGAGGTGCAACACAGGATCATAGAGGATCAGCTGGGGGACATTGATTGTGAGGTCATCCACGACAGGATCATGGCCAGGCATCTTCTTGGGGACTGAGGATGCAGAGCATGTGCTGCGATATAGGGGTAGACTAATAGTTCCCACTTCTCTTAAGGAGGAGGTTCTTCGGGAATTTCACCAGTCGAGGTTAGCTGTACATCCTGGTGGGACCAAGATTGTTGGACCTCGGCCAGGGCACTCATTATCACAATATTGTCCGCTTTGGCACTCGCGCGCCCACCCATGGGCCGTAGCCCGCACGGATTTGTTTCTAACGGGCCGCGACCCGTTAAAACGCGTTATGACAAGGTGCACATGAGCCTCCTCATTAGGACGACCTCAATGTTCGCCCTAACCGATGTGGGATTGATCTATGGGACGTTAGAACCCAACAGTCTCCCCCAATCCCACCATCGGTCTAGAGGACCCGGCTCTAATACCACTTGTTGGACCTCGGCCAGGGCACTCACTATCACAATATTGTCCGCTTTGGCACTCGCGCGCCCACCCATGGGCCGTAGCCCGCATGGATTTGTTTCTAACGGGCCACGACCCGTTAAAACGCGTTGTGACAAGGTGCACATGAGCCTCCTCATTAGGACGACCTCAATGTTCGCCCTAACCGATGTGGGATTGATCTATGGGAGAGTATCCGGATGACACTACTAATAGTGTCAGGAGTCCGGAGGAATGAGCCGACAATCATCCGGAGTAAATAATAGTCGAGGAAGAGTATCCGGATGAATAATAGACCTTGTCCGTAGTAAACAGAGTTCGGTGAGAGAGTAGAGTAGGCTTATGTGCACCTTGTCACAACGCGTTTTAACGGGTCGCGGCCCGTTAGAAACAAATCCGTGCGGGCTGCGGCCCATGGGTGGGCACGCGAGTGCCAAAGCGGACAATATTGTGATAGTGAGTGCCCTGGCCGAGGTCCAACAAGTGGTATCAGAGTCGGGTCCTCTAACGGGTCGCGGCCCGTTAGAACGCGTTGTGACAAGGTGCACATGAGCATCCTCATTAGGACGACCTCAATGTTCGCCCTAACCGATGTGGGATTGATCTATGGGACGTTAGAGACCCAACAAAGATGTACCATGCCGTGAGGAGGCAGTATTGGTGGCCAGGCCTGAAGAAGGCCGTTGCGGATTTTGTGAGGAGGTGTTTGACCGTCGAGTCAAGGGCAGAGCACCCGAGATCGGGGTGTGAGTTGCAGTCATTGCCAGTGCTAGAGTGGAAATGGGACCACGTGACCATGAATTTTGTCACTGGACTTCCTCATTCCAAGGGACACGATACTATATCGGTTATTGTGGACCGATTAACCAAATCGGCGCATTTTATCGTGATTCGGGAGACAGACCCAGTGAGGACTTTGGGACAGAGGTACCTTGATGTTATTGTGCGGTTGCATGGAGTCCCATTGTCTATTGTATCTGACCGGGATGCGAGGTTCACCTCTCGGTTTTGGAGACAGAGCGAGCTTTGGGTACTATGGTGAACCTCAGGTGCCTTTCATCCGCAGACGGATGGTCGGTAGTGGATGATTCGGACGCTCGAGGATATGTTGCGTGCCTGTGTCCTAGATTTTGGAGGTTGTTGGGAGACTCACCTTCCTTTGGTGGAGTTCTCTTACAACAACAACGTTATCGAGCCACGATTGGGATGGCTCCGTATGAGGTGTCTGTATGGGCAACCTTGTAGATCACCCTTGTGTTGGGCACAGACTGGAGAGACAGCGATTCTCGGTCCCGATATGGTTCGAGAAACCACAGAGATAGTACAGTTGATTAGACAGCGTATGCTGACAGCACAGAGTAGGCAGAAGTCCTACGCGGACCAGAGGCGTCGACTCTTACAGTTTGAGGTGGGGGACCGTGTATTTTTGCGGATTTCACCGCGTTGAGGGCATCGGAGGTTTGGACGTGGATCCAAACTTTCCTCTCGTTTTGTGGGGCCGTTTGAGATTGTTGCCACCGTGGGCGCAGTGGCTTATCGGTTAGCTTTGCCACCGGAGTTGGCACGAGTACATGATGTGTTTCATGTGTCTCAGTTGAGGCGTTATCACCCAGATCCTTCTCATGTGTTGGACTATCGCGAGATAGACTTGGCTGATGATGGTGCCGTTGTTGAGATGCCGGCACAGATTTTGGACAGGCGGGACCAGGTCTTGCGGGGCAAGACGATCCCACTAGTTCGGGTGTTATGGCGACACCGAGGCATGGAGGAGCAAACTTGGGAGAAAGAGAGCCAGATGCGGGTTCTTCATCCTGAGCTATTCGAGGACGATCAGTCCTGAGGTGGGGAGGATGTGAGGACCTTCCCTGAGGTATGAGTTATGTTTTATGCATTTGTTTTGCATATGTTACTTGAGATATTGTGTAGCTTGCTAATTGTTGGCATCCTTACATCTTGTGAGCCTTTTTGGCTTGTAGTGAGTTGCATTGCACCTGTGTGGTTGGTGATCATGTTGATGATCATATTTTGTGTCTTGTTGTTGTGCGGTGCTTGAGCTTGGATTTTCCTATGTCTTTTGGGCATGTGTTTTATTTTCGAGGACGAAAAGTCCTAAGGTGGGGAGGATGTAAAGATTCATATTTGGGTAGTTTTGAGAGATAGCCATTCTATGGGAATGCAACTATCTAGACGGTAGTGTGGTTGTCGATGTGAGCGTTTTGACTGTACTTGGGCCCGATTCCGAGTCGGGGCCCCATTTGACTTGATTGTTGACTTTTTGGGGTTTATTGGTTGACTTTGCGTTTGGATGGTCTTTTGGGTGTAATAATATCTGTTTAGTGTTGTGCTTGTCATTTCGAGCGTTTTGACAGTAATTGGGCTCAATTTGGAGTTCGTGACCTCGGGAGGTCAATTATTGCGTTCGGGAGATCAATTATTGCTGGGATGCCAATTATTGGTAGCAGTATAAATAATTAAGAAACTGCATTATCTCTTTAATTTTGCTTGGTGCGTGCGTGTTTGAGCAAGAGAGAGAAAGAGAGAAGGTGAAGAGCTTCACTTGGCGATTTTGGGGCGATTGGAGCTCGTGGATCGCAAATAATCTTCTAGGTAGGTGTCCTTGAACCTCTTATCTCGATTCTGTCTTGGAATATGCGTGAATTTATCATGAATTATGAATTTGAGCATGAACCCTAAGTTTTGGGGGAAACCCAATTTTAGGGTTAGATATGATGATTTAGCATAAAATCTGTGGTTAAGAACTGATTTATATCAGTTTGGGTACGTAATTTGGTACTCTGTTTAGTAAAACGCGTGTTTGTGAGTGCCTGGGGGGTTACTGGGTTGATTCCAGATGAAAATTTGGCCCAAAATGATGATAAACAGTAACTTGGGCGAACTGCAGTGTCGAAGTTCGTAGTCAGTAGCTTCGTTAGTCCGGATCAGTAGTCCGGAGCAGTTAGTCCGGATCAATAGTCCGGAGCAGTTAGTCCGGATCAGTAGTCTGGAGTAGTTAGTCCGGATCAGTAGTCCGGAGCAGTTAGTCCGGATCAGTAGTCCGGAGCAGTTAGTCCGGATCAGTAGTCCGGAGCAGTTAGTCCGGATCAGTAGTCCGAAGCAGTTAGTCCGGATCAGTAGTCCGAAGTAGTTAGTCCGGATCAGCAGCAGTGATTCGTAGCTTTGCTCCGCAGCAGTGTATCCACAGCATCCATTCCGCAACATCAATCCGTAGCAGTGATCTACAGCAGAGTTCCGCAGCAGTGCACTGCACTGGACATTTACATTGTAAACCATTAAAGTAATATACTCAAGTTACAATGTAAATAACGAAATACCCCCCATTTGGATTCAAAGAAAAATACTAGAAAAATTAATTCCCACTCTTTCAAAATGTGAAAATTGGGATTTAGTGTAAAATCTCGGAAAAACCCAAAAGTTCGTAATGGTGAATTTTTGGAAAGTGGGGTTAGACATCTCAGAAAAATCCCCAAAAATCAGATTATCTTATTTATGATATGGGAACCTAATGCCGGGACTTTTGATTTCAAGAAAATAGCTGCTATGGGTACTTCCTTCATAAATCAAGGATTGAAGATTTACTTGTGAAGACTGGCTACAGTTTTAAAGGAAATGTTGAGAATGACATGTCATACTCATGTTAGTATGTTGGTGTGAGGTATTGGGGCATGGACTTCGTGACTTGTTTGGGTTCTCACCGTGATGCACCGATGGTGCGATGTAGTTGACAAGGCAGGCATATGCGCCGATGGCAGGCCTGTGTGGCGACTGTGGCCGGGCATATTGCGTTGTGCCGTGGCAGGCATATGCGCCAATGGTAGGCCGGTGTGGCGACTGTGTCCGGGCATGTAGCGCTATGGTAGGGCTGAGTGCCCTGAGCTGGGATCCTGTTAAGGATCGTGGACAAGCTGTCCTGTGTGGGCAGGCTAGGTCCTGATGTTTGTTTGCAGGCTGAGTCCTGATGATTGTGCATACTACACAGTGCACGAGTACACAGAGCATGTAGTATAGACTTATATGTCTGCATGAGGTGGAGTGTTGGGGTCACCTACTGAGCTTGTCGCTCACCTCTACTTGTTGTTTACCTTTTTCAGGTGTGACCCGAGACTAGTGGAGGACTTTCTTCTAGGAGGACGTGCCCACTACTCTGATGTATGATACAGTACTATATTCTGTATTGTGTATTATATTATGTGTCACAGGGTCAGCCTTTATAGCAGCTTAACCCGTGCGGCACCTAGTTCCCACCCGTACGAAGGAACGCTAGGTCAGCCTAACTCATCGCATTTGGATCGGGACCCATCGATCCGTTGTAAAGCAATTGTGTAGGGAAGCGCTTAGCGGAAGATCGATTTAAACGAAGGCAACAAATGATTGTATTGATTGCTTGAAAGCTTTACAACATCACTCCCCTACATATAGATGTTAACACTTTTTTGGCTATGTCGCCAGGAGACATCATATATGATCGAAATCTAAAATCTCTACAACTTACTCTATAAGCTAAGTACAATACTTTACAAAGGGAAAATACCCCAAAATAGCCTAAGTATGCTAGGATAAGCCTCGGTCCGTGACATTCTCCCCCACACGATTTCGCAGCGTCCTCGTTGCGTCTTCGGCTTCCTCGAACTCGTCGAACTGCTGGATGTAGCGTTCGGTTTCTTCCTGGTACTCTTCAATCTCTTTGGAGATTTGCCCAGATCTTCTTCCTTCTCCCAGCTTGCCTCTTCAACCGGCCTGTTCTTCCATTGGACGTAGTACTCCACCCGGCTTGGATTTACGCCCCTTCTTGGCACGACTCTACGAGAGTGGATTTTCTCTATCTCTTTATCGTAGGTCTTGCCCGTTGATGCTGTTGGTGTCCGCACGACCCGTTGTCTGCTCATATCTTCCAAGTCTTCGTGGTAAGGCTTGAGCAAACTAACGTGGAACACTAGATGCCTTTGTAAGCTAGTCGGGAGGTCCAATTTGTATGAGACCTTCCCAACTCTCTTAAGTACTTTGAAAGGCCCCTCATATCGGCGCACCAAACCCTTATGCAATTGTTTGAGTGCTTTGGTTTGGCGCGGAAGGAGTTTGAGCATCACCATGTCTCCTTCCTGAAATTCCAAGGGCCTCCTTTGTTGATCCGCCCACTTCTTCATCTTCTTCGCTGCCTTGTGCAAGTATGCCCTGGCCAGATCCGTCTGTTCATGCCATCCTTTTGCAAACTTGAACGCCGCGGGGCTCTTTCCAGTGTACCCCCGAGTAATGGAAGTGGGCGTCAATGGTTGCTGCCCAGTTGCGAGTTTGAACGGGCTCTCGTTCGTGGACTCACTCTTCTGCAAGTTATATGAGAATTGGGCTATGTCCAGTAACTTGGCCCAATCTCTTTGATTGGCACTCACATAGTGCCTCAGTACAGCCCAGGTAAGCCATTGACATGTTCGGTTTGGCCGTCTGTTTGTGGGTGAAAACTTGTTGAAAAGTTTAAGTCTAAACCCATTATCCGGAACGGCTCGGTCCAAAACCGCCCGGTGAATCGTGAGTCCTGATCACTCACGATTGTCTTTGGAATGCCCCAGTACTTCACCACATACTTGAAGAATAGTCGGGCCGTGTCGTCTGCTGTGCAGTCCTTCGGAGCTGGAATGAAAACTCCATACTTAGAGAATCGGTCGACCACCACAATGATCGTACCGCATCCTTCGGATCTTGGGAGACAAACAATGAAGTCCATCGAAACACTTTCCCAAGGTCTTTCCGGAGTAGGCAAAGGTTCTAATAGTCCCGCCGACTGCCGATTCTCTATCTTGTCTTGTTGGCACACAAGACAAGTCTTCACGTACACTTGGACGTCCTCGTAAAGTTGAGGCTAGTAGTAGCTCCTTTCCACCAACGCCAAGGTACGATCGACTCCGGGATGGCCAGCCCACCGCGAGTCGTGACATTCTTTGAGGATGTCTCTCCTCAAACTTCCCCATTTAGGAACGTACACCCGTTCCCCTCGAGTATGGAGCAAGTCATCCCTTAGCCAAAATCGCCGTGTCTTCCCAGCTTTGACGCATTCCACCAAGGACTTGGCTAATGGATCGTGCTCCATTCCTTCCTTCAGTTTGTCCACCAGGGGGAATTGTGGTTGGTTAATGGCTGCAAGTTCCGCCTTCCGACTTAGTGCATTGGCCACCACATTATTTGTGCCCGGTTTGTACTCGAGCACAAAGTTGAATTCTGCTAGGAGTCCTTGCCACCGTGCTTGCTTCGGAGTTAAGTTCCTTTGAGTAAGAAAATAACTCATAGCAATGTTGTCCGTCTTCACCACGAACTTGGACCCTAGCACGTAATGCCTCCACACCCGAAGGCAATGCATAACAGCCGTCATCTCCTTTTCATGCACCGCGTACCTCCGTTCGGTGTTATTAAGTTTCCGGCTTTCATATGCTACAGGATGCCCCTCCTGCATTAGAACTCCACCGATGGCAAAGTCTGAAGCATCCGTGTGAACTTCATAAGGCTTTGTATGGTCCGGCAGTGCCATCACCGGTCCGTTTGTCACGGCCTACTTCAACTTCTCAAATGCCTCTCGGCAAGCATCATCCCATACCCAAGTCTTGTTCTTCTTTAGTAGTTCCGTCAAGGGTGCGACAATGTGGGAATAGCCGCGGATGAATCTTCTATAGTAGTTAACCAAGCCAAGGAAGGAGCGCATTTCAGGGACTTTCTTGGGCATCTCCCATTCCTTGATGGCTAACACTTTCTTGTTGTCCATCTTTAGTTTGCCGCCGCCAATGATGTGACCCAAGAAGGGCACCTCCTTCTTCGCAAAGTCACATTTCTCCTTCTTCACAAAGAGTTGGTTCTCCCTTAAGATTTGGAAAACCCGCCGTAGGTGTGCCTTGTGTTCCTCCAACGTTTTGCTATAGACGATAATGTCATCAAGGTACACCACGACGAATCTATCCAAGTATGGTTGGAAGATCCGGTTCATCAACGTACAGAATGTGGCAGGGGCGTTTGTGAGGCCAAAGGGCATCACCAAGAACTCGTAAGAGCCATATCTTGTGATGCACGCCGTCTTTGCCTCATCACCTTCGGCTATCCGCACTTGCCAATATCCCGACCGCAAGTCTAGCTTTGAGAACCATCTCGCAGCACCAAGTTGATCAAACAGGTCGGATATTAGTGGGATGGGGTAGCTGTTCTTCACTGTAATCTTGTTTAGCGCCCTATAGTCAATGCATAGCCGCATCGACCCGTCGTGCTTCTTTTGGAACAACACCGGTGCTCCAAATGGCGCTTTGGATGGCCGAATGAACCCGGCATCCAACAAGTCTTTCAATTGTCTCCGAAGTTCCTCCAACTCCGGTGGTGCCATCTGATAGGGCACCGCGGCAGTAGGCCTTGCACCGGCCTCTAGCTCAATCCTATGGTCCACCTCTCGCTTCGGCGGAAGTTGTTTGGGGAGTTCGGGTGGCATAACGTCCCCAAACTCTTCAAGGAACCATCTTCACTTCGATTGGGGGCTCCTCCCCAACACTTGGGCATCCTTCCTTCACCATAGCAATGAAGGTTGGCTCCTGTCGCCTAACTCCTTTAGACAGTTGGAGTGCCGAAAGAGACCTCGCCTTGAGTTCCTCCTCCCTCATTACTTTCACCATGCACGTCTTCCCCTCGTCCATGATGCATATTATGTTGGTGCTAGGAATTGGAATTGCCCGCACTTGGTCAACGAACTCCATCCCCAACACCATGGGATATTCGTCCATCGACACCATGGAGAGATTCACCTTGCCTCTCCACTCGCCAATACTTAGCTCGATGCCTCGAGCCACGCCATAGATTGGACTGGCACTGGAGTTCACCGCCTTCACCCAGCCCTTCTCTTCCTTGTAGACTATCCCCAGTCTACGAGCTTCTTCGACCTAGATGAAGTTGTTGGTCGCACCCGTGTCCACCAAAGCCTTAGTTTCAAGGTTGTTGGCCTTAGTGAGCACGTACATGCGGCCCTTCTGTCGTCCGAATGGTGGCACCACCACCTTCACCTTGATTGCATTGAGGAGTTGCAAGGAACCAAGTCGTGGATCCCTCGCATTCCTCTCTTCATCTTCGTTGATCATCGCGGAGAGCTTGGAGCGCTTTGGGCACTCGAACGCCTTGTGAGGGCCTTCACAAAGAAAATAGGAGATCCTTGGCTTCTCCCCGTCCTTGGAACCATTCGCGAAGTGTTTTGGGCGAAAGTCCTTAGACGGTTGGAAGGGTCTCCCTTTTTCTTCACTCCGGTTGTCCCCCCCACATTTCTCCTTGTGGAACCTGTTCGCCTTGGAAGTCGATGAAGAACTGGTGGTTTTCTCCGGCTTCTTGTATTCGATGAGTGATTCGGCCACCGCCATGGCCGACGCCAGGTCCTGCACATTTCTCCGCTGCAGCTCCAATTTCGCCCATTGTTGCAATCCGTCCATGAAGGAAAATAATGAATCCTTCGCGGACATGTCCGGGATCTCCAAGATGAGCTCTAAAAATTCGCGGACGTACTCCCGCACCGTGCCTTTGTAGGTAAGGCGCCAAAGTTTCGCCCGAGACTCGTCTTCTGCATTCTGGGGATAGAACTGGGCCTTGATCTCCCGCTTGAAATCCGCCCAATTGTCAATAATACATAGGCCGCACTCCTTGTCGGCATATCGTCGCCTCCACCACACCATAGCCGAATCGACTAAGTATAGTGGAGCGGTCTTCACCTTCTTTGCCTCGTTGACAATGTTCAAGGCATCGAAGTACTGCTCCATAGTCCAGAGGAAGTTGTCTAACTCCCTCGCATTTCTTGACCCAGCATAGGTCTTAGGTTTCGGCACGTCAATTTTGGAGCTGGAATGGCTGCCAACGCCACCTTGGGTGACCGCCATCTTGCAGAGAGACTAATCCGCCTTGATCCCTTTGATTTCCTCCTGCATCGCCAGGATTTGGGACGTGAGAGTGTCCTTCAGGCCGTCGAACCGAGAGTTCATGTCATCCATGACGGAGTTGAGAAGTCCTTGCATCCTCCCAAAGCTTTCCTCACCCTCTGAGTCCAGCTTTTCGATGCTTTCAGTGTGCTCCTCGACCACCTCCATCTGTTCGGCTAACGCCAACTCCAATTTGGCAAGCCGACTCTCCAGCGGACATGTTTCCCTCGAAACGGACTTTTCTCTCCTCCGTTCCTTAGCGTGGTGCTCCTTGTCGCGGCCTTCGTGGTCGCCACCACTAATGACAACAGATCCTCCGTTTGTCATTTTTACACCGTCTCGAAGTTTTGATTGTTCCATCGAACTTTAGCACCAAACTGTGCTCTGATACCACTTATCACGGGGTCAGCCTTTATAGCAGCTTAACCCGTGCGGCACCTAGTTCCCACCCGTACGAAGGAACGCTAGGTCAGCCTAACTCGTCGCATTTGGATCGGGACCCATTGATCCGTTGTAAAGCAATTGTGTAGGGAAGCGCTTAGCGGAAGATCGATTTAAACGAAGGCAACAAATGATTGTATTGATTGCTTGAAAGCTTTACAACATCACTCCCCTACATATAGATGTTAACACTTTTTTGGCTATGTCGCCAGGAGACATCATATATGATCGAAATCTAAAATCTCTACAACTTACTCTATAAGCTAAGTACAACACTTTACAAAGGGAAAATACCCCAAAATAGCCTAAGTATGCTAGGATAAGCCTTGGTCCGTGACATATGTTTGTATCCCGGACATGGGTCCGTGGACAGTTGTATTTGCATACTGTTTGTGATGTGATGTCTGTATGACTGTTTGACTTATTGTATGCATGATGATGTATGAGAAAGTATAGGATTACCCTTGATGTATAACTGTACAGGGTTGCATATTTGAGACAGCACCCTGTGTAGTCTCTATTGGTGCTAGTCACCAACCCCTTGACCTTTCGGGTGCGGGCAAGGGGAAGTCATGTTCCTAGTTCTAGGTTTTCTTGGAATTCGGGGTCGTGACACTCTGCCTCTTGGGGCAACCTATTTATAGGGATTAGAGAGGAGACAGCCTGCGCCTCGGCATTAATTGGATGCCTTACAGTCCCCATAAGTTAATTGCGGTGTTTCAATGAATTAATGACTTCAAAAATATGATTCTTGGTTCCCAGGTATTAATTAGAAGCAATTTACAATAATTCACGGTTCCCATGCTCTTAAAAAAGGAGTCCCAATGCCTGAAAATAAATAAATCACTTAAGATTATTTAATCTCCCGTTGTATCTGGACGCCTCAGTGGGTAAGGGCTGGATGAACCTCCAAGTATATTGGCGCCATTGGAATTTAATAATTGTGTAATCTCCAGGGTCAACTGTGATGTCCCAAGGGAAAAAAAGCATTTAATTATAGAGGCCTCCCATCCCTATGCTTGAAAATGGAATCCTAAGGTACTACTCGTAATTAATGCGCCTGGAAAAGAATTTTTGGAGTCTCGATGCGTTGGAGCCGCTTCTAGGCTGATAAGGGAGTTGTCTTCGGAGTTTCCAGCCGAAGGTCCGAAGCCTAGTGGGTCGAAGATTGCAGGGTCGAAGGTCGAAGGTCGCTTCAAAGGTTGCAGGGTCGAAGATCTAAGGTTTCTGTGAGGTCTTTGAGACAGAGCTTCGAGGTTGAGGCTGCGAGTCTTCGAGGCTGTGACTGCGAGGCTGCGACTACGACTACGAGTCTACGAGGCTGCGCTTTGAGGTTGCGACTGTGAGGCTACGAGGCTGCGACTGTGAGGCTACGAGGCTGCGCTTCGAGGTTACGACTGCGCGTCTACAAGGCAAAGCTTTGAGGCCGTGACCTGCAGGTCTTCGAAATTGCCTAAATTGACTCTGGGAGAATTTCGTAGTCATATTTTCGGGAAGTTTGACCAAAGGCGTTGATCGTCTTTCGCAAGCTTGACTTTTCATGCCCAAAACTATTTTGGTCATAACTTCCTCATTTCAAGTTGGATTTGGACACGGTCGAGTGCGTTAGTCTCCAAACTTCGTCCTCCATCCTTTGGTGCTAGCCTTGAGGAATTTTGAGGTCTCTCGGAAATTGCTCTCATTCTTGGGCTTCTCTACTGAGTTCGGTTGCGATCTGGCTCGGTCAAAATGGGGTTCAACAAGTATGGTAAAACACACCCCAAAACAACCACTAATTAGAGGTCATTTTGACCTCTAATAGCCGCTGCAACTCCCAATTTTTGGCGTCTCACGCCCCAAAATCACCAAAAACATAATGTATAAACACCCTTTAATAGGTTCTAGGTACATTACCATAGCTCAAAATGCATTAAAATTAAGTAATTCCACAATCAACATATATATGGGTCATTCCACCCATATACATTGCAAAGCACGAAAATCCTCACATCTTATGAGTTTAATCACTACTAAATGCTAAACTACAAATGAAGAAAGGTTTAGAGTATGAATCCCTACCTCAATTATGGTTGATTTAAGTCCGAATAATCCAATTTCCATTTGCCCCTTGCTTTCTCTCTCCTCTTCTCCTCTTTTTCTCTCTCTAGAAAGTAAGAATGGATTTAATTTGGGAATTAGGGTTCTTCCCTGCCCTTTTATACTTTCTTGCCACTCTCCGAATTTCTTACTCGAGGAAATCGAGTATTGACTTTTCCTACACACTGACCAATGTGATGTGTGGTTTACTGCAGTGCATAAGTTAAGTATAAAGGAAGGTATATGACGACCTCTGAGTATCGATCCCACGGGTTAAAACCATATTAGACAATAAGCACTAGGATTGGAAAATTCTAAGTATGTTTGGAAAATATTTAATTGAAGGGTAATGATGGAAAATAAATCAACAACATGCAATCATAATTAAATAATATAAAAAATGGTCACGAAACTAGCAGTGTGAAAACAATTAAGTTGAATGTCTAAGGATGAAGCCAATGAAGTTGAATGTCCCTATGCCTTAACAACACATTATCTTTCTCTTAATTCATGCAAAAGACTAATCTTGCCCTAGAGTTTAATATCCTTTTCCCATGATAAATACCTCCAAGGTTTAATTTGGTAAAGTTAAATGGGTTTGTTCACTCCTCACTCTTTCTTACTATAGTTTTATTTATAGTTTGGCCTAGTTAAGATTGAATCAATTCTCTCCATTGACCTTTGTAAGAGAAAGGCATTAAGCATGCAAATAAAACAAGTCTAATGTTATGAATATTAAGAAAGATATTTTACACTTTAAATCATGGAATAGGTAAATTCAATCCAAAGGCTTCTCCCCTAGAATAGAGATTTAGCCTAGCATGGTTGTAATAAAAACATCCATCACAAGCATAAGCTCCATAAGAAAGATTAAAAGCATCAAAATTAATTAACTTTAATTACAACAACCTTTCTTACATTCATTCCATATCAATCTTTGTCAGATGATGCAGAAAATCTAAAAAGAAAATGTAACAATCTACTGGCACTATCCAGAGTCGTCCCCATAAAATGAGAAAGACTAGGTGCTTAAATACTAGGGTTTCACAAAATTTAAGCACGAATCAACCACTTTTGGCCCACATTGACCACTTAACTGCGCGTGTTGACCATGTCGACCAAAAACTTTGCGTCGACTGGAGCTTACATCGATTAGAAATCTTTACTGGTTGCACATGTTGATCACGTTGACCAAAAATGCCTCATGTTGACCATGCAATGTCAATCAAAACAAATGAGGATTGGTCGATAACACCACATTGACCTCATGTTGATCTAGGTCGACCATTTCATTGTCATATCAATCATGGCATCGATATTTTATTCTCAAAATGTAGTCGATGTGAGCACATCGACCATGACATTGACCAGAATTTCTACTACGTCGACCATATCGATCAATTTCTGCAAAAAAGATAGAGAAAAACACTACAAAAACTCCAAAACTTGGTTAGGGTTAAAAGGGAACCAAAGTTCCCAAAACACATGCAAAATAGATTGTTAAAAAGGGTAACAAGAGTATGAAATGCATGCAAAACTAATATAGGATGTGATCCTATTAGCTACTCCACACTTGAATGTTTTCTCGTCCTCGAGCAAAACAAAACCGACCCAATGATATGATTTCTTTTATGGAAATCACCTCTATCAATGTACTAGTATACAAATAACATGACTCAAGCATTTAAACCCAAGGATATGACCCAAGTTCTAATATGATTACTGTGTGTGTCTTAGTGCATTGTCATGACCCGAAATCCCGGAAGAATTGGAACTAAGAGTGTGACTTCCCCATACCCGCACCCGAAAGGTCAAGGGGTTAGTGACTAGCACCTATATGAACTACATAGCGGGTGCTATCCGATAAATACCTGTACAATCATACGTTTGGGGTATTCCTATACATTCCCACATGCTATAAAGTTAAGGAAAATAATTTATTAATAACAGAGTCATGCTATAAATCTAATACAACTTTCACGGACCCTCGTTCGGATATTCAAATAATAAAACCATTTATCTTACAAAATCTTTAAACCAAGTTATGACAAAATGTGAGATAAATAACCATTAGCTTTAGACCAGCCTCTAGCAAATGAGTTGATACTTGAAACTTGTCAACAAAGTAGGAGTGAGCACGAATGCCCAGTAGGTGATCTCCATCTCCTCACCATCCTATAATAGGAATTCTTAAGTTTACATGATCGGTTTATGCTTGTGCTAGTGTAGTGTAATATGCTATCACAGAAAACTTACATTTAAATCACAAAATAAGACATTACACGTCACGTTTTAGTCATTAAAGGTTCGCACCAAATAATCCAACCATCCATGGGATTCCCACAACAAACTCCAAGGATCCCAGTCACTACTAGACAACCATATGTGGGACCCATGGTGTCCCTAACCAGAACCTGTCACATATGGGACCTGAGTTAACTAGCCACATAGGGGACCTGCGGTCTCTTGCCAGCCCTATGTGGGATCCGCGGTTAACCCAACTAATTCCACCGCCAATCTCTTACATAAAATCAATAAACAGAGTTTTCCAATAATTAATATTTAATACAACAGTCTTATAAAATATTTAAATCACCAAACTAGCAATCACGTATCATGAACAATATATATATATATATATATATGGTCAAATTAATATTAATAAATCACAAATAATATTTTTAAAGTCAATAAATAATATCATGCCCAAACAGTATCTACATAAATAAACTAACCATATCATCAAGTTTTCTTTTGTTTGACCTTACTATGGTATTAATTAATATATTTTTCCACTAAAGTAAATTTAAATTTTATTTCTATATCTTGATAATTAGATGCAGTAATTTAGGACGTAAATATATATATATATATATATATATATATATTATAACATATATAATATCGAAACACTTATAGATACATCGAACATGCATATATATATATATATATATATATATATACATTATAAAGTAATAAATGTCAAACCATATATATATTTATTTTCTTTGGACATGCACAGATGCGAGCTTCACAAATCTTCAAAGCAAGATGGCAATTCACGACAAACCTCCTAAGGACACCTTTTCAATTAATGAAAATTACAGCTTGTCTCTCATCCTTGGCCGCATTACCCTACGTAAATTTAGCTTAGAAGATAGAGAGGGTGTGGACTTTGAGACTAGAACAAATAATATTTTACCTGTTTGTGAACTTACTAATATACATATATATATATATATTCTAATCAACACATCACATGCATGTGAGGATTCGGTTCCTAAGAAAACCAGAAAACTTAACATATAATAATATCGACCCAGGCCAACCCAGGCATCACATGTGTTGGCTACCTGCACACTAACCTAGGCCAGATCTGGCCTTGGAAGAAAATGCACCGGAGAAGCCTGCTGAAGAGGACAGTCTGGCACCAACCTATTCTGACTGTGCGCCCCTATCCCAACCCATCGCACGGCCTCAACGAACACCTCCGAAGCCGACATAAAAGACCCACGAGCAAGACCACGAGACTACGGGTGTCGAGCATCAACAAAAAAAATTCAATACATAATAGCCTGCTTCCTCCCTTCATAAGGTGTTCGTTGGTACGGGGTACCACGCTTCCGAATGGAGAAAGGTAAGAGCCTGACTATTAGCTTCTACCCATAGTCACGCTTTGATTTCATTTCGGAAAAGGTAAGTCTGCCGAAATATAGAAACGAGAAATACCCATAACGTGCTAATTATGTTTTTTTTCTAATAATAATACAAATGTTAGCCTGTACATATTGGCCAACAGCCTTTTCCAATCGATAGTAGTACCCATTGGCCAACTCAAAATAATACAAACGGGAGAAGAGGAATATCGATTAATACCCGAATGGGTACTTTCAACGGAATACTGATATTTCCATAGTCACGCTTAGATTCGACACAAGATTTCTAGCGGTGCATTCATGCAATAAAATAATGAAGAACCAAGAATTACCTACCTGGATTAAGCCATCAAGGATTGAACATTTGGAATGTAACTCTCTCTCTCCCTTCTTCTTTCTAGGAGGCTGCGCACGCACACAAAGGAACATAGGGTTTCTGCCTAAATTTCTCCTCTATTTATACTTTCTTTTAATATTAACTAATAACACTAGTAATAATAATAATATTAATAATAATTATATGATTAGTAATAATAATTATAAAATAATAATATTGACATTATCCTTAATAATTTTTTATTAATAGTAATAATAATAATAATAATAATAACCTTAATAATTCTAACAATAATAACAATAATAATAGACTCAAAATACTAAAATGTCCCCGCGAGACCTCAAACTCTAAACTAAGCCCACTTACAGCCAAAACGCTCACGTCGACAATGTCACGCCCCCGAATTCCAAGAAAACCCAGAACCAGGAACATGACTTCCCCTTGCCCGCACCCGAAAGGTCAAGGGGTTGGTGACTAGCACCAATAGAGACTACACTGCGGGTGCTGTCTCAAATATGCAACCCTGTACAGTTATACATCAAGGGTAATCCTGTACTTCCCATACATCATCATGCATACAATAAGTCAAACAGTCATACAGATATCATATCACAAACAGTATAAAAATACAACTGTCCACGGACCCATGTCCGGGATACAAACATAATACAATACACAATACAGAATACAGTACTGTATCATACATCAGAGTAGTGAGCACGTCCTCCTGGAAGAAAGTCCTCCACTAGTCTCGGGTCACACCTGAAAAAAGTAAACAACAAGTAGGGGTGAGCGACAAGCTCAGTAGGTGACCCCAACACTCCACCTCATGCAGACATACAAGTCTATACTACATGCTCTGTGTACTTGTGCACAATCATCAGGACTCAGCCTGCAAACAAACATCAGGACCTAGCCTGCCCACACATGACAGCTTATCCACGATCCTCAACAGGATCCCAGCTCAGGGCACTCAGCCCTACCACAGCGCTATATGCCCGGACACAGTCGCCACACCGGCTTGCCATCGGCGCATATGCCTGCCACGGCACAGCGCAATATATGCCCGGCCACAGTCGCAACACAAGCCTGCCATCGGCGCATATGCCTGCCCCGTCAACCACATCGCACCATCGGTGCATCACGGTGAGAACCCAAACAAGTCACGAAGTCCATGCCCCAATACCTCACACCAACATACTAACATGAGTATGGCATGTCATTCTCAACATTTCCTTTAAAACTGTAGCCAGTCTTCACAAGTAAATCCTCAATCCTTGATTTATGAAGGAAGTACCCATAGCAGCTATTTTCTTGAAATCAAAAGTCCCGGCATTAGGTTCCCATATCATAAATAAGATAATCTGATTTTTGGGGATTTTTCTGAGATGTCTAACCCCACTTTCCAAAAATTCACCACTATGAACTTTTAGGTTTTTCCGAGATTTTACACTAAATCCCAATTTTCACATTTTGAAAGAGTGGAATTAATTTTTCTAGTATTTTTATTTGAATCCAAATGGGGGGTATTTCGTTATTTACATTGTAACTTAAGTGTGGAGAGGCTTATGTAAATGTGGAGAGGCATAATGGTTTACAATGTAAATGTCCAGGTGCAGTGCACTGCTGCGGAACACTGCTGCGGAATGGATGCTACGGAAACACTACTGCGGAGCGATGCTACGGATCACTGCTGCTGATCTGGACTACTGATCCGGACTAACGAAGCTGCTGATTCCATAGCCGCTGACTCCACAGCGGCTGACTACGAAGTTGCTGACCACGAAGCTGCTGACTACGAACTTCGACCTTACAGTTCACCCAGGGTACTGTTCATCATCGTTTTTGGCCTGGTTTTCGTCTGGAATCAACCCAGCAACCCCCAGGCACTCACAAACACGCGTTTTACTAAACAGAGTACCAAATTACGTACCCAAACTGATATAAATCAGTTCTTAACCATAGATTTTATGCTAAATCATCATATCTAACCCTAAAATTGGGTTTCCCCCAAAACTTAGGGTTCATGTTCAAATTCATAATTCATGATAAATTCACGCATATTCCAAGACAGAATCAAGATAAGAGGTTCAAGGACACCTACCTTGAAAGATTATTTGTGATCCACGAGCTCCAATTGCCCCAAAATCGCCAAAAGGAGTTCTTCACTTTCTCTCTCTCTCTCTCTCTCTCTCTCTCTCTCTCTCTCTCTCTCTCTCAAACACGCACGCACCAAGCAAAAATAAAGGGATAATGCAGTTTCTTAATTATTTATACTGCTGCCAATAATTGGCCTCCCAACAATAATTGACCCGAACGCAATAATTGACCTCCCGAGGTCACAAACTCCAAATTGAGCCCAATTACTGTCAAAACGCTCGAAATGACGAGCACAACACTAAACAGATATTATTACACCCAAAAGACCACCCAAACGCAAAGTCAACCAATAAACCACGAAAAGTCAACAATCGGGTCAAACGGGGCCCCAACTCGGAATCGGGCCCAAGTACAGTCAAAATGCTCACATCGACGACTACACTACCATCTAAATAGTTGCATTCCCATAGAATGGCTATCTCTCAAAACTACCTAAATACGAGTCTTTACAGACAATCACATCGCCTTTTAAATATTATCATCCTCAATAATAAATCAACTTACAATATCACTCAAATACGAGTTCTTACATGCATCTAGACCTCCATTTTCCTCCTATGTTAGCCACTTCCCACACAAATTAACGGTTTTAATGCATTCCCAATGGCTTCATGCAAGCAATTAAGTAGACAGAAAATACAATTAGCATATCGGCAGTTTCAAACCCCAACCTTCATACCATTATTCATACCACTGCACTTAGCAAAACAACAAAAAATGAAAACAGAGAACTAATCAAATTTAAATGAAACATGATGGCCAATAACTTTCTTTTCTTTTTCCTACTTTTTCTTTTTTCTTTCAAAAAGTAATAATTATTTTCGAGTAAAAACATTAAAAATTTAAAACAACATAAAGTTATTTTCAATTTAAAGGGTCCATGTCATCACCGGATTCTATCCGAGAGGAAAACCGCTTTCAGGATACGGTTCCCCCCAACCTTCATCCGAATGATGATGAAAAATTAGAGTCGCCATCAATCATTTTTGGGGTATGATTGGTCACCATAAAGAAAAATAATCTATGCCACTAAGGATGGGCTTGAGAGCTTGTTACATATGGGAAAGGATTAGCACTCCCACAATGCCCTTTCGGTACCTATCTTAAGAGTTTGGAGGTTTCTAATTTGTTTTACATGCTATCTTGAATTTGAATAATCTAAAAGTGATATTGAATTTTCTTACGGCCTAAAAATCTACTCTTTATTTTTCTAAGTTGTTTGTTGAAGTAAAATTAAATTTAATTTACCTTAGGTCTCTAAAGGGAGACTTTAATAAAAAGTCTAAAAGAAATCCGAAAGTGAATTAATCATATGTTAATGCTTTAAATAAAATACAATGATGATGATGATTCTAAGGATAAATAATAATAATAATAATAAAATTAATGGAGTTTATGAAAAGCAAAAAAGAAAAAATCCAAAGTGTTAGAAAACAAGTATTTGAAAAAGTTTTTTTGTTTTTGTTTTTGTTTTGTTTTGTTTTTTTTGTTAAAACATTTTGACTATTATTTTGAAATTTTTTTTAACTAAAAAAAGCTTTTGTATTATTATTATTTATTTATTTTATCTAAGTCATCTAAAAGTCTAAAAGATAACCAAAGTTAAATTAATTCTAAGTCCTAAACTAAATGCCTATAGATGCCACAAGTAAGAAGAAATGGTAAAAGAAAATATTAACCGTGAAAAAGCCAAAGTACTTAAAAAGCTCAAGTGATTAAAAATATTTTTGTTTGAAAGCCCAAAATTTTTAAAAAGCTCAAATGTTTGAAAATATTATGTTGTGTTTTCGTTTTTATAGAAAATGCCCCTTTATTTTTTTAACACGCATTTTTATTTTATTGCTTTTTTTTGGAAATAATGAAATTAAAATTAAATAAACACATAAGTGTAGTGTGTGATGGTGTCATCCATAAAGTGAAAAAAACCCACTCCCTTTTTTTTTCCTTTTTTCTTTTTTCTTTCTTTTTCCTTTTTTTTAATACTTGGTTTGCAACTTACAAATTACACATGACCTTAATCTACATCTACACATCCATAGGCCATCTAAGACCCGATGCCTAAGGCCAAAGGGTAATATTAAAATAAAGTAAAAAAAAAAAAAAATAAAATAAAATAAAAAGAAATGAAACAGCAAACGGGCGCGGAAAAGGACATGACAAATCAGCGCCAACTAACATCTTGGTATGTTGCCTCTATTTGGTATGCCATTTACATGGGTAAATAACAACATGGCCAACATGACGTAGACCCCAGCACAAGCTCGTTCAACCAAATCCCCAAACAGGTCCAAACACAAACAAACACAACGAAAAGCATCAAACAGAAGCTGCAAATGAAATAACCTAGCAAACCGGGCTAGTAAATCAAAGACACCAAGAAACAACCAAGAAAACAATATGTTTGATTAAACGCGTGCAGAAACCATCAGCCAGCCAGTCCAAAGGGTACGAAATTAAACAGCACTAAGATCACTTTGTAAGCACACCAATGAACAAACAAAAAAATCAATTTGAGACTGAAAATCAACAACGGACAGAACGAGCAAACATATATCAAAAAGCCCAAGGCCACTTTGCAAGCGCACCAGTGAACCCATATAGAAGGAGAGGATGAAGTAAACCCAAAACCAGGAGGAGTTTCTGTTTGAAAACCAAAAACGCTTTCTCATGAATCCAACTAGGAAAAGAAATCAGACAAAAACATTTTGAATAAACACAAATCACACGCTTTTGTTCAATGTAAATCAGAATATACATACGGAATATACATATGGAATATATATATACACATCTCGATTATGTTCTTAAACCATATGAACATATATATGAAAGTGGAAGCAATTAGACAGAAACGATATAAATACCTCCAGCCATTGCCTTTAGTATTTGATTAGAGATTGTACTCTAGTCAATTGAATTGGTCGTTTGAAATTTCAATTGACTACCTTCACAATTTCAGCAATCTGCATTCTGGAACCTTTGGTCATTTGAATTGGTCATTTGAAATTTGAATTGACCATTTCAATTGACCACGCCTAATTTCTTCATATCAACATTCTGGACATTCTGGACATTCTGGTCATTCAAATTGGTTGTCTCAAATTTGAAATGACCACCTCCAATCTCTGTAGAATGATTGACTTTGCTTTTTTCCAATGGCTTTGATTGATTCAATGAAATCAAATGCCTTTCCTTCTTGTTGATTCTATAATTCCAATAGCTAGTTTCCAAACCTTTCTCTCAATATTAGATGGTGTAATTTCTCTAGAGAGCAGGCTTGGTGAACCCACGTATTAGACACACATTAACACAATATTCTACAAAGCATTTTCTCCAACCATCATGGAGAATATACAAAACGTAGCAATAACCGTGTGGGAGTTACAAGTCAAGGGGAAATGAATTGCTAGCCTTTATTTCATATATTAATTGTCAAAATAAATTAGCATGGTAGTTACCACACTATGACAATCCCATGAAACGTCCAAAATAAATGGAGCACATTAAGTTTGAATAAATAATATTGACTGAATTATTATTTTATGTCAACATTCTCCCACTTGATCCATTTATGATTGAGAAACAATATACGGATCATGGCGACGAAAACTCTTAAAACGAGAATTAATCTTCCATGCACCACGATATATCGAAAACTCAATACACCACACACACTTAACTTAATGAGCAAACCTCATGTTTTACTCTAGGTTCAAACAAAATGATATTTCTCAACTTAATTCATAAATTGCGCATAATTCCAAAATGAGAAAATATCCAATATAATAAAGGTTTAACATGAATGTACTACATAATGGGTCCAAGTCCCATCTTTACCACATGATCCTTGAAACTCTTAATTTGCATGCCTTTAGTCAAGGGATCAGCTATCATCAAATCAGTGCTAATGTGTTCAATGATCACTTTTCTTTCTTGAACACGTTCTCTCACGACAAGATACTTTATGTCGATATGCTTATTTCGACTTCCACTTCTATTATTCTTTGTCATGAAAACAGCAGCTGAATTATCACAGTACATTCTTATCGGCCGATTAATAGAGTTAACAACTCTAAGCCCGGATATGAAACCTTTCAACCAAACACCATGTGAGGTAGCCTCAAAACAAGAAATAAACTCTGCAACCATAGTAGAACTGGCTGTCAAGGTTTGCTTTGCACTCCGCCAAGATACGGCACCATCAGCTAGCATGAACACATATCCTGATGTGGATTTAAGTGAATTATTGCAGCCACCGTAGTTAGAGTTTGAATAGCCTACCACTTCAAGATTGTCAGTCCGTCTATACATAAGCATGTAATCCTTAGTTCCCTTAAGGTACCTCATCACTTTCTTTGCAGCCTTCCAGTGATCGATCCCTGGATTACTATGATATCGTCCCAATACTCCAACTGCATATGCAATATCAGGTCTAGTACAAACCTGAGCATACATAATGCTACCAACTGCTGAAGCATATGGAACATTTTTCATCTGTTCCCGTTCAATGTCATTCCTGGGGCATTGATTCAAACTGAATCGGTCACCCTTCACAATTGGTGCTACATTTGGTGAACAATCTTCCATTCTGAATCTTTCAAGCACTTTGTTGATATAGACCTCTTGAGACAATCCTAAAATGCCTCGAGATCTATCTCTATGGATCTTAATACCAATGACATAAGATGCCTCTCCCATATCTTTCATATCAAAGTTACTTGAAAGGAATTGTTTCACTTCACGTAGCAACCCTTTATCATTGGTTGCAAGTAAAATATCATCCACATACAACACAAGAAAACAAACTCTACTCCCACTAACCTTAAGATATATGCATTCATCCATGATATTCTCTTCAAAACCGAATGAAGTAATTATTTCATGGAACTTCTTATACCATTGGCGGGAGGCTTGTTTTAATCCGTATAAGGATTTATTTAACTTACAAACCAAATGTTCACCATCCTTAGAGGAAAAACCTTCCAGGTTGTTTCATTATAAACCTCTTCCTCTAAATCACCATTGAGGAATGCAGTTTTCACATCCATTTGATGCAGCTCGAAATCAAAATGAGCTACCAATGCCATAATCACACGAAGAGAATCTTTCTTTGAGACAGGAGAAAAAGTCTCCGTATAGTCAATTCCTTCTCTTTGAGTGAACCCTTTAGCAACGAGTCTTGCCTTATATCTCTCGATGTTACCAAGTGAGTCTCTTTTTGTCTTGAAAACCCACTTACATCTAATGGTTTTTATACCATCAGGCAACTCGACGAGATCCCAAACTCGATTAGACGCCATAGAATCCATCTCATCTTTCATAGCATTCATCCATAAGTTTGAATCCGTAGAACTTATGGCTTGTGAAAACGACAGAGGGTCATTATCAACTTCAATAATACAATCCGATTCTTGCAAGTACACTACGTAGTCATCAGAAATAGCTGATCTCCTTTCACGAGTAGATCTCCTTAATGGAACTTGTTCACTCTCATAAGGAACTGGTTCCTCGTTCAACATGATCTATCGGATTTTGATCAACAGATTGTAGAATTTCTATATTTGATTGTCTAACACTTGGTTAAACTTGAGGAGTGTGAACAACAATCAACCTATTACTTGATTCAGAGGGTGGAACCGCACAGTGGTCATTTTTTGGAACAATATCCTGAAATCGATCACTCCCACTGATCAAATCATTCTCAAGAAATTTAGTATTTCTTGATTCCACAATTTTAGTGCTATGAGACGGACAATAGAATCTATAACCTTTAGACTTTTCAGCATATCCAATGAAATACCCACTAATAGTCCTTGGGTCAAGCTTCTTCTCTTGTGGGTTGTATATTCTTACTTCCGACGGACATCCCCAAACGCGTATATGTTGCAAACTCGGTTTCCAGCCTTTGAATAACTCAAAAGGTGTTTTAGAAACAACCTTGGAAGGAACTCTGTTTAATATATACGCTGCCGTCTTAAGAGCATCAATCCACAAAAATAATGGAAGTTTAACATTACTTCTCATGCTACGCACCATGTCAATTAATGTCCGATTTCTTCTTTCCGCTACACCATTTTGGTATGGGGAACCAGGCATAGTATATTGGGCAACAATCCCATGCTCTTGAAGAAATTTAGCAAATGGACCAGGCGCTTGTCCGTTCTCAGTGTACCTACCATAGTACTCTCCACCTCGATCTGATCTCACGATCTTAATGTGCTTACCACTTTGATTCTCTACTTCAGCCTTAAACAATTTAAAGACATCTAAAGCTTCATCCTTTGAATGAAGTAAGTAGAGATACATATATCGCGAATAATCATCTATGAAGGTGATAAAGTATTTCGGATCACTAGCATTCATGTTCGGACAACAAATGTCCGTGTGTATGATTTCTAATAAGTCAGAACTCCTTTTGGCACCTATTTTGTGTTTATTAGTTTGCTTTCCTTTAATGCAACTAACACAAGTATCAAAGTCATTAAAGTTTAGAATATCAAGGACACCTTCCTTTACCAATCTTTTAATTCTCTCAATAGAGATGTGTCCCAATCTCCGGTGCCATAACAAGGAGGAACCCTCATTCATAATACATCTTTTTAAACCAACACTAACATGCATAGAATTATAGTAATTGGTATCACTTTGCAAGCCAAGCTTAAATAAATTATCAGACAATGTACCATAACCAATAATTTTAGAATTTTTGATAATACTGAAACCAGAGTCTGCAAAATTAAAGGAAAATCCAAAAGGTAAAAGTCCAGATACAGAAATCAAATTCCTTGCAAAATTAGGAACATAAAATGTTCTATCCAAACGCAAAGTGAAACCAGTACTTAAAACCAAATTGCATGTCCCAATGGCTTCCACATGTGAAGCTATCTTGTTGCCTGAATAGATAAATCTTTCACTGTCCACTGGCTTCCTTAGGTTTGTCATACCCTGTAAAGTTTTCGTAACATGGATTGTAGTTCCAGTATCAATCCACCATGTATCATGATTAATACTAACCATATTAGATTCATAACAAACAAATGCTAGAAAATTACCTTTCTTCTCAAGCCAAGCCTTGAACTTAATGCAGTCCTTCTTCATGTGTCCCTTCTTTTTACAAAAGTAACACTTTGACTTTTTCTTTATGACTTGGTTTACATGAATCTTTCTCTTTTCCTTTTCCTTAATGTGATCCTTTTTCTTCTTTGAAAAAGAAGTTGTAGTAAGGTTCACCTTTTCGCCTTCTTCCATTAACAATCTACCCTCCTCTTGAGCGCACATGGTCATAAGTTCATTAATTGACCATTTGTCCTTATGTGTGTTATAAGATATCTTAAAAGGGGCATATTGTTGAGGTAGAGTGCACAAAAATGAAATGAACTAGGAAAGATTCTGACATGGTAACTTCTAAAGTCTGAAGTTGAGCCGCTATATCCCTCATGCGCATGATATAATCACGCACTCCTTTAACCTCAGTGTGCCTCATGGATGAGAACTTCATAATCAAGGTGCTGGCGAGAGCCTTATCGAGAGGATGCAACCGCTCATCGATGGCTTGAAGAAGATCCTTGACTTTCCTGTCTTGAATGACGGAACCTCGAATGCTAGCACTAATATGAGTCTTTATGAACATAATCGAGAGACGATTAGATCGCTCCCACTTTTCATAAAGATCAACCGCATCTGGAGAACTATTCTCCGTTATGCTAGGCGGTTCGTCTTTCCGAATAGCATAATCAATATCCATCCACCCTAAATGCAGTAACACTCTCTCCTTCCACACCTTGTAGTTATCATATCTTAATTCAGGAATTTCACATTTAACATCAGAAATATTTCCAGGTAAAAGTACTACAAACAAATAAATATGCTTATTAACAAAGTTTAAAAATTTAACTTTATTCACAATTTACCAATGTAAATTATGCTGATATGAATCTAGTGACATAAAACTTGCCTGTGGGCTAAAGTGTATTCAAATTAGATTCATAATATTACTTTATAGTGAAGCCATCAAATCAATATTTCTCAATCCCTGTGGGTAAATTAAGAAACACAATCTAATACCACACCCTAATTAACCATACAAATATAATAAAATTTCCTGTGGGCATATCTTATTATATTACATATGATTAATTACAACTAATGTCTAGTATCCACATGTGATTTCAATATTAAATTTCCAAGAGTTAGAGATGCTGTGGCTATTCCCTAACTAATAAAAAATTTAAATCACTTGACATTTCACTTTATTATATACCGATCTTTATGTATATAGAACTTATATATTCATTCCAAAATATAAGAATCATATAAGTCAAATTATAACATTTACTGGCATAACCGAATGAAAACTAGCTCCTCTCCTTGGATAAAAACAATAAGACGTGAGTCCACCAAAAATCAATATAATCAAATTGAATTGAAATGTTATCAATTAATAAAACCGAATGATAACTAATTTCCAAGCAAGGCAGAGATTATAACGTTGCTCTGATACCAAATGTGGAGAAAATAAATCATCTCCAATGTAAATCAGAATATACATATGGAATATATATATATACACATCTCGATTATGTTCTAAAACCATATGAATATATATATGAAAGCAGAAGCAATAAGACAGAAACGATATAAATACCTCCAGCCATTACCTTTAGTATTTGATTAGAGATTGTACTCTAGTCAATTGAATTGGTCGTTTGAAATTTCAATTGACTACCTTCACAATTTCAGCAATCTGCATTCTGGAACCTTTGGTCATTTGAATTGGTCATTTGAAATTTGAATTGACCATTTCAATTGACCACGCCTAATTTCTTCATATCAACATTCTGGACATTCTGGTCATTCAAATTGGTTGTCTCAAATTTGAAATGACCACCTCCAATCTCTGTAGAATGATTGACTTTGCTTTTTCCAGTGGCTTTGATTGATTCAATGAAATCAAATGCCTTTCCTTCTTGTTGATTTTATAATTCCAATAGCTAGTTTCCAAACCTTTCTCTCAATATTAGATGGTGTAATTTCTCTAGAGAGCAGGCTTGGTGAACCCACGTATTAGACACACATTAACACAATATTCTACAAAGCATTTTCTCCAACCATCATGGAGAATATACAAAACGTAGCAATAACCGTGTGGGAGTTACAAGTCAAGGGGAAATGAATTGCCAGCCTTTATTTCATATATTAATTGTCAAAATAAATTAGCATGGCAGTTACCACACTATGACAATCCCATGAAACGTCCAAAATAAATGGACCACATTAAGTTTGAATAAATAATATTGACTGAATTATTATTTTATGCCAACATAAACAGAAAAATCAATTTGAGACTGAAAATCAACAACGAACAGAACGAGCAAACATATATCAAAAAGCCCAAGGCCACTTTGCAAGCGCACCAGTGAACCCATATAGAAGGAGAGGATGAAGTAAACCCAAAACCAGGAGGAGTTTCTGTTTGAAAACCAAAAACGCTTTCTCATGAATCCAACTAGGAAAAGAAATCAGACAAAAACATTTTGAATAAACACAAATCACACGCTTTGAAAATCATGAATCAACACAAATCCTACGTCTTGATAAAACTAGGCCACACGTTTTGACGTTTTGTGTTGTTTTTTTGTGTGAAAACTAGGTTGTACGTTCTAATATAAACAGAGTAAAGCACAAACAAACCAGGCCAAAACGTTCGATCGACATGCCTGTTCAAAGGCACAACAACACTAAAATGAACAAATCCAAAAGGAGTTCAAACAAGTAGACAAGCATTAAAACCTCAAATCCAACAAAAAGAAAGTGGAACCGGATGGGCTTTGTCTTCAACCTCCAGTCGGATGCGTCCCTTCGAAATCCTCCAGTTGAACGCTTTGGATTCTGCAGCAACGAAGTGACGAGTCGCGTGGGTGGATGGTCTGGCAGTGGCGGAGACGGCCTGGTGTGATAGCGCCTTGGAGGAGTTGGGACGACAGTCAACGGCTGGATAGGGGCGCGATTTAGGCTAGGGGGAGGTTCCGCCGGATTTGAGGGAGAAATGGGCAACGGTTAGGCTCTGACGACGGACTGTGTGTACTGGCCATGTGTACCGACCGTAGAGGAAGAGGGTCATTTTCGGATCAGGAGAGGAGGAAGAAAAAAGGTGTGGTTTTGTTTTTTGAATTTTCGTTGGAGAGGGAGCCCTTGCAGTAGATCGGCCATGGGGATTACATAGAGGATGGAGTTTAGGGTTTGAAGCTCGATTTGGAGTGGCGAGAATTTAGTTTGGAGATGGGTTCGTGTAAGAACCCGGTCTGGCTTGGGTTTGGTTTGGCCGAGAGGGATAAAAGGAGGAATGGGGCGAGGCGTGGAGGAGGATGGCCGGAGAAGAGGGAGAAAGGAGGTAGGCTCATGATGGGCTAGCGTGGCTATCCGGCGTGGAAGTGAGGAAGACGACGCGAGGGAGGGAGAGAGAGAGGAAGATGACACGAAGAGACAAGGCTATGCTGTTTTTTTGTTTTTTTTTTGGTTTTTTTTTCTTTTTCCTTTCTTATTTTCTTATTTGATTTTTATTTTATTTTATTCTTAAGCGAGGAAATGACACATGGACAGGGGTAGGCGAGAAAAAGAAAGAGATGGTGGTTAGGGTTTCTGAGTTTTTTAATGGGGTATTCTTAAGCCTGTACCATGCATTCCGAAACTGTTTTATCACTAGAAAACATATATATATATATATATATATATTAAAATACTCCGGGAGCTAAAATGTGTAGTATATATATATGTATTAAAATTCTCAGAATGACGAGTAGAATAGGAAAATGAGGTTTGTGACCTGATCCAGATTTCCGTTTTGAAGGTCAATTATTGTTTGAGCGCCGTTAGCGGTCCGAACGCTGTTTTGACTATAACTTTTTTGTTTGATCTCAGAAGCGAGTGCGGTCGAAGGCGTTGATCCTCAAATTGATTTTCTATCGCCTTGGACGGACTCTTTGGCATTTGAAGGCCTTTCTGAATACATCCTTAAAATCGGACATTTGCAGCTCAACGGTCATGACTCCGTCGTCCTAGAAAATTCTACGGAAAGTGGAGGTAGCATAGAAGAAAATTAAACTTGACAAAATATGTTCAATCCGGACAAAATGGGATCCAACAGTCCCTAAAATATAAATATTTTTTTTACTTTTTGCATTTGAAAATAATTATTACATTTTAAAAATAAAAACACAAAATATCCAACGAAACATAATCAATATTTTCCAAAGAAAAAAAAAACCATTGTGGAATGAGCAAAGATTGCCACCGAAAAAGGAAGTGCATTTTGCACAGGAAGAAGTGGAGGGACCATTGCAATCACAAAATCATGATAAAGTAGAATAAAAACTTAATTTTAATTATTTTTAAAATAAATTTTGTACAAAAAAATTATAAAATATATTAATTTGAATATTATAACAATGGAAACCAAATAAGTTTTAAAATTTAATTAGTATTCAAATTTAGCCATTCAATTTTAAAAATTCAATATCGTCCTTGGAAATTAAATTCCAGATTTTAAAGATTTAAGTTAAAGAAACATTGGTCAAATCCAAATATAAACTACTAAGATTTTTTTTTATATTTCCCATAAAATTATAAAGATATATATAAAGATATTTGGGTTGATTTTTTTATAGCTAGTTATTGGCCTTAAAGTTTTAGACCAAACAACTATTGCATAAATTTGATACCAAGATAAAGTCAAAATCGACCAATCACAAGCTATATGTAAAGGACAATGTTTACCTCCAAACCGGGTTGGAAAATTTTCCTCTAACCCAGTACGTGTCATTAATGGGACAAGACACCTGTCCGCCACGTTCGCACATTCTTTTTTCTTGTTTCTTTTTTTTTCTTCTCCCCTACCACTCTCGTGCTGGGACTGCCGGAACATGTCAGACTTCTCCCCGACGTTAAACTGTTTCACTTGGAAATGTTGCTGTCAACAGTGCGGATACGACGGTGCAAGAGGAGCAACGAGCATGCCTGAAATGGCAATAGGAGAAGGCTACAAGAGTTGTCGTTCGCTGGGGTGAGTTTAAGCGGTCGTTATTTTTTATAAACTATAATTTTATTCAGGTGGTGAAAAAAACAAATAAATCTCTATAATGTTTACCTCTTGCAAAAAAAAAACTATCGTTGTTAACCTGGCAATTGGGTTCACGGTAGCAACTTTCATTGATACAAATTGTCAATTTTGACAAAAGATGAGAGCACCCAGTTCATATCAGTTATCACATATATGTTTTAAGGAAAACCGCTACGATGTTTACCTCTACTTGTCACTGAAGAGATTGGACATAATTGATGATTTATTCTAGCAATACAACCTTTACTGTGATTTTGCCACGGTGTGCTTGAACGTGGATGAGCAGTTGTAAAATTTGTGTTCAAATTTACGGGAATTAGTTGTAGTACCTAATTTAGAAAGCCTTTTGTTTTTAGCCATACCAGCCTTCCTCTTTTTGCGGCTCTGTTTTCCAACGCCCCCTCAAACTTAGTTTCTCCCAAAGCCATCAACTCTCCGCCTCTACATGATCCCCCAACCTCGGCCTCCTGGTTTCCAATCCCAAATCGGCTTTCACTGAACTCAACATGAGTTCACCGGATCACTGTTGCTGATCAGGCTCCCGAAAAAATTGAACTCACCCCCAGCGAACATCGATGGCTCTTTAGCTGCTTCTGTTGCCATTTTAGGCGACATTTCCAAGTGAAACAGTTCAGTTTAATGTAATGTTTCGACAAAGTCCGAAAGCGAGAGTGGTGGGGAAGAAGAGAAAAAAGAAAGAGAAAGAAAAAAATTGTGCGCTGATGCGAGACTGCTGTAGCGTTCACTATTATATTTATGAATTATACTCTATGACAATCTTTTGCCGTAGTTGGATCCGTGGCGCAATGGTAGCGCGTCTGACTCCAGATCAGAAGGTTGCGTGTTCGATTCACGTCGGGTTCATATTTTATTTAACTAAATATTTTTTGGTTCCTGCTGCTTATCCGAGTGAGCTTCAACTGTATTTCTAAAACCCTAGCCTGCAACCATTTCCACCATGCTTCCTCCCCTTTAGCCTCCCTCTCTCCCTCTACACTACATTTCCATGATGGCTCTGTTCCTCTCGCGGTTGCGTCAAAACACAACTCTCCGTCGATCCCTCCGCCACTTCGCATCGAACCAGAACCCCAACTCCATCCTAAACCCCAATTCCACCACCCCCCTCACCAGCGAGGAGAAGACCAGAGCAGCCATCTCCCTCATCAAGTTGGAGAAGAACCCAGAACGCATCATCACCATCTGCCGCGCCGCAGCCCTCACCCCGGAGGTCCACCTCGACCGCGTCGCCTTCTCCGTCGCCATCTACCGCCTCCGCGATCTCCACTACTTCTCCGGCGTCCGCTCCTTCCTCGAGGAGCTCAAGTCCCGCTATGACCTCAAGACCGAGCGCTACATGTGCCACGCCATGATCCTCTACGCCCAGGCCGACATGTTGAACGATGCCATTCGCACTTTCAAGGAAATGGACGACCTGGGCGTTCCTCGTTCCGTCGAATCCCTCAACGCCTTGCTCTTTTCGTGCGTCATTGCCAAGCAATACAGCGAGGTTCGTCGAGTTTTCACTGTTTTCCCTGGAAGTTATGGACTTTTGCCTAATTTGGATACTTACAATACTGTGATCAAGGCCTATTGTGAGTCTGGTGAGTCAAGTTCTGTATATTCGGTTTTGCATGAGATGGGGAGTAAGGGGATTAAGCCTAATGCCACTTCCTACGCTCACGCCCTTGCTGGGTTTTATAAGGAAGAGAAGTTTGAGGATGTTGAGAAAATCCTGGAGATGATGAAAAACCAAGGGTTGAAGACTGGTAGAGTTAGTACTTATAACGTCAGGATTCTGAGTTTGTGTAAACTTAGAAGATCTTCAGATGCCAAGGCTTTGTTGGATTCAATGATTTCGAGAGGGACAAAGCCGAATACTGTCACTTATGGGCACCTGATTCATGGGTTTGGCAGGGAAGGAAATTTGGAGGAAGCAAAGAGGATGTTTAATGAAATGAGGAAGAAAGGGTGCAAGCCGGATAGCTTCTGCTATTTTTCCCTTGTTCACTCCCTCTGTGAAGGTGGTGATTTTGAAACTGCATTGGAGATTTCTAAGGATTGCATGGCCAAGGGCTGGTTTCCAAAGTTTACGATCATGAAGTCTCTTGTCGATGGGCTTGTGAGGATTTCAAAGGTTGAGGAGGCGCGGGAAATTGTTTCCAAAGTCCGAAATAAATTCTCAGAAAACGCAGATATTTGGAAGGAAATTGAAGGAAGCTTGCCTCAGTAACTTGGACACCATCGAATGCCATGAGAAGAGAACTAGCCTGGGTAAAAAATGAGTGCGCATTTATTTAAGAACATTCCTTGTACCATTTCACATGTTTTGGTTGAAACTTCTTTTGTAGTGGAATTATGTTGATTAATTAATTGTCTTTCAGGGTTCACACTTCTGTTCTTATAAATTATAACAAGCTCACGGAGAATGACTCTCCTGGAGATGATACCTTGTTGATTCTAAAATTATGTTACTTAAGTTACTGAACCCGGCCGGAAGAATAATAGTAGGATTGTGATTTTATCTGCAATAAAATTAGATATGGTTATTAGTATTGCTATTAATTTTCTCCTGCTTATCTTGCTGATCTTGCCATTCAACTGGGACAATTCTAAAAAAAACTCAGCATGGGAGTTCATATTCCACTCTTCCTCTTAATTGTTAAACCCGGGAGGCATGAACTATGTGGAACACCGAACTCTTGGTAACATCTCTGAAAGTTTACCCAGCTATGAGGTATCTGATTACTTTGATGCATTATCGATCAGTGCTTGTTGAGTGTTCGTCCTCTTTGTACACAGTCAATTGCAATGGTTTTATTGTCTTAACGATTCTTTAACAGCTTTGCTTTCTTCGCTATTGTTTCTGCTGTCAAGCTGCTGCAGGCTTGTGACCCAATCTTTGCTTCATCTCTATATTTTTTTATTAGCAATATTTCTCTAGAACATACTGACTACAAATGCCACTTATTCAATCATTATCGTGTTTGGGACCAGCCTAGGATCAGTTATCCCTTCCCGTATTCCTTTTCATTGCTTTGTAGGCTGCACCAATAATTAACTACTGAAATAGATTGGAATTAATTTCATTTTCATTGACATGTTTGGTAAAAAAAATGTAAGAGAATGATCCCGTGAGAATGAGATTATCCCAATTAAAATAAAGTTCATTCATTTGGTTCCCTTAATGTTGAATTATTTCCTTACATAAGGAAATCAAATTAACAACCCTATCCTTTGGGATTGACTGAGTTATTGTTGGATTCTTCCGTCTTCAACGTGTATCAACTCATATTGGGTGAACCCTCCACCACCAAGAGAGAGAGAGAGAGAGAGAGAGAGAAAGCTGATAGCCTCTTTTTCAACTCATATTGGGTGTATCAACTCATATTGGGTGTATCAACTCTTTTTCAACAATGGCGATCCCCGTGAGGCTTCACTTGCTGATAGCCTCCACCGTACGAGAGAAAGCTGGCTGAGTTGATTCTCTGTACTACTCTCACTTCCTGCACCAGGACTCTAAGTCGCCGCTGTTTGGGTCTCCAAGTTCAGGCTCATTCAATATGGGTACGAGAAGAACTTAGTGCGCTTGTCAATTTTAACGCCAAGCACAATATGCTTCTGGATGCACGAAAGGTGTTTGATGAAATAACGCAGGACGACCAGGTGTCATGGAGTGCGCTAATATCTGGACTGTCCCAAAATGGACGTGGAAGGGAAGCTATTTTGTTGTTCAGAGAGATGCTCGATACCCAGATCAAACCCAACTGTTTCACCTATGTTGGTGTGATCAGCGAGTGCGTTGGGTTAGAATGCAGCGGTTGACCAACAGTTACATTGTGAGCTCTTTAATTGATAGCCTATGCCTAGCAGTGATTCGGTAAGGGAGAATGGTGCACTCTCTTGCCATCAAAGTGGGCTCAGATGGGACTCTGTTCGTAGCCACCGCTTTGGTTGACATGTACTCAAAAGTGTGGTAGTATTATTGAGGCTCATGTTTTTTTCAAACCACTGCTGCGGACTTCACTGATCAGTGGATTGATTAGGGGTAGTGATTACATTTTATTTGTGTTTATTTGTGCATACTTGGATTAATTTGATTATTTTAATTGTATTCTAGTTTTTTTTAATATTTTGAGTTTTAAGTTATTTTTGGTGTTAAAATATAGTTTTAAGGAATTTAGGGTGTATTTTGTGTGTTGGATTGACGTGCTTTCGGTATTAGTTTCTTGTGTATTGTGTTTGTGTAGTCTTTTGTGTGTTTTGGTTTGTTTTGTAGCTATTTATTTTGAAAAAATAGAACTAAGGAACTCAAAGCAAGATAAAGCAAGGTAGTTAGACATAAAGATTGAGGTTCTTGAGTCAAATGAAGTTTAAAGAAGCAAATACTTTCAACCAAAATAGCTCCCAAAGAATTCAAGGAGTAAGAAAGAGATAGCTCCAGCTTGCATGTATCCATTTTGACATGCGCACTTGACATGTGCAGAGGATAGATGGAAGGAAATTCAATTGCAAACAACTTTTGTAAATGCACGTGTCACAAAAAGTCATGCACATGTTCACATTAACACATTTATTAACACGTGCAGAAGTATAATGGAAGGAAAAACAATTTCAAACAAATTTTGTAAATGCATGTGTCACAAAAAGTCATGCACGTGTCCACCATTGACACATTCACTGGCACGTGTAAAAACACGTGCATTTTTATTCTGCCTCAGTATGACATTGTTTAGTCTAAGGGCAAACTTGTACTTTTCTTAAGTAAAGTTAGAAAGGAGATTACACTAGTAATTGTTGCATTAAGTTAACTTAGCAGCCTAAGCCCAGGCGGCTATATATATGACGGTTGAAAAATCCTAGAAGGCAGATTTACTATGGGAGATCATACAAAGCTAGCTGGGAATTGAAAGTTGATTAAAGGGGGCAGATCTAGAGAGAAGATTTAGATAGCTTTATTTGTTGTTTTACAAATACATTATTTCATATTTTTTAGTTTATTTTTCCTTAAGATTTTTGTTATTTTAATTTTGTTTTAGGTTTAATAATTTTTTGATTACTTATTTCAATTCTTTGCAAGTTTAAGAATTATTATAATTCATTATTTCATTTTTTTTCTCTTATCACATTCAGTTTTATTTATTATAAGTTATATTATTTAATTTAAGTTTTTATATTATGAGAGTTTATATTTGAGTTTAATCAGTTTTATTCGCATTTATCAATTGATTGTTTCATTTATTTTAATTTTTAATCTAGCTTCTTTAATTCTTATTTCAACTTACTATTTGTTTTAAATTAATTTTGTAGAGACCTGTGTTTGGATTGATTTATGAGATAGTCTTTATTTGGTAATAAAAAATGTCATTTTGGTATCATACTCGGCGATACAAGCGTTTTGGCTATAGTTAAGTCCAATTTGGAGTTCGGGACCCTAGAAGGCTAGTTGTGTAATTTTGGATGTTTATTAATTAAAGAATTAGCAGAAAATATAAATAGGGGAGAAAGAGAGAGAGACTCCTAGCGAGCGTCATTTGTGTTTCACGTTGAAGTGAAAGAGAGAGCTAGAGAGAGCTTAGTTGGGTTTTGGGGTTGATTCATCAGTGAATCTTTACTAAGTAGGTATTTCTAATTTCTTATTTTGATTTTGTTCTTGAATATGTGTGATTTGAGTATAATCTGTGAATTTTAGCATGAACCCTAGTTTTTGGGGAAAATCCAATTTTGGGTTAGATCTGGCGATTTAAGTAGGTAAAAATATGGTTAAGGTATAATATATAGTTGTAAATATGTATTTCTGTGATTTGGGTGTTCTATAAACTGGTATTTCATGAGGGTTTGGAAGTCAACCATGAAAACTTGTACCTAGATCTAGAATAGTAATATATATATATATATATATATATGTATGTATGTATATATATATATATAGTGGTTACTGTGTGATTTAAAGGCATTTAGGATGTGTTATGTGGTGCAAATTGTAGTTTATTGAATAAAAAGTGAATTTGTGAGCATCTCTAAGGGTTATTGGGTTGATTACAAACAAAGAACAGGCTAAAACGACGATGACAATACCCTTGGTGTGTTGAGATTCAAAGAGTCGAAGTGTTGGCAAGTTCGAGGTTCGAAGGTTCAAAGATTAAAAGGTCCTATATAGGGCTGGCTTGGAGCTGAGGTCCCCTATATGGCTAACTGACAGCGAAAAGTTACACAAGTGACTGCTTTTATGCTATGTTCCCACTGTGTCGGGTAGGCTATAAGAGCCTTGTTCTGTGCTGATTAGCTGAGTTATAAAGTCTGTATGACTTGATTGTGTGGACCTTGTGTGGTTATGCTTTCATTTATATTGCATAGTACTATGTTGTGTGTGTTTATGCTTCCATTGGTATTGCATAGGACATTCTGTACATTATTGTGTGGTTATGCATTCATTAGCACATATATACACGGGTAGTATATTGTAGGTCACTTACTGAGCCTTATGCTCACCCTATCTTGTTGTCTTGACTTTCAGGTTCAGGTAAGAGGTAACCTTCGGGTTTGCAATCGAGCAGATCGAGTAAACCAGCCCTTATTGATATATGAGACTATGTCTATTTTGACTGTTTTGTATGATTGTTGTATTTTCTTTTTGGACATAGGTCCGTGGCTATTGTACTGTTTTGCATGATATGTATGTTATACTATGATGATATTTTATTTAATATTTCATTTGGTTGCATGGTTTTGGGAATGGGCGGGAGTACCCCTGTTGTATGATTATACAGGTGCATTTGGGCAACACTCGCGGTGTGCCCCTTTTGGTGTTAGTCATCAATCCATTACCCTCGGGTGCGAGTAGGGGGTAGTCACGTGCCCGGTTTCGGGTCTCCCGGAGTTGGATGCGTGACAAATGTTTACAACAAATCAAATTGTAGAACAATTTCAAATCAAAAATCCTGATTTCATGAATCTAGTCTGTGGCTAGTAATTTCACATCCATTATATATGCCACAAAGTTATTTTATTTCTTTTAACAAGATTGAATTTAAGCTTTCTCTTAAGAAACAATTTAAGATTGTGTTCTTAATTATTACTCAATATTTTGAGTCAGTCAAGTTTTTGGCACCATTACCAGGGAAAGAAATTTAGATTTAAGCTTGTAATTTTCCTTTAATTTTGTTTTATGTATTATATATGTTGGAAGCACTCACCATGGACAAGAAAGATGCGAAGTTCATGGCAACATTTTTTAAAAATTCATCAGCTTCATATTTAAGAAACCAATGGAGGCCACTCAAAGGGCAACCATATTTTTCAAAATATACACAACAACTACCAAGTTATGCATAGAGTCCAAAATCACTCAATTCTTGGAATCAAATTGAATATGGTTCTCCTGCACCAAATTCCTATTCTATGGAGCTTTAACATTATGAATATAATAGAGGATATGAAGCGTAAATTTTTTTATCAGCAAGAGCCTCAATTTTATGGTGAAAGTGCATCACAAGTTTATTTAGGGAGTTATTAACAGAATGTTCATTATGTACCAAATTGTTCTCATCAAAATCTCAGTCAACAACAAGTATCTTTATTATGGTATGGAGAATATCATCACCAGCAACAATCGAAAGGCAAACCTTTATCTACTTATATACAAGAGGCACAAAGAAGAGAGCAATAAGAAATACAAGATAAAACACTATGGGAGATGGAGGAAATCAAAGTAGAGTTGCACGACCCTAGCAGTTCAAATGGAGAATCGCAAAGACATTTTCGAGCAACAACATGTATAATAGGCAACCCAATTATCCTATGAAAACAACCAACCCACTTCATTCTTTGATGATAGTAGCTCTAGTGAGGATGAAGCTGAAGAAGAGGAGATGCAAGGACTTATAAGGAAAAATGTTGAGATTTCGAGGGAGGCGGAGAAACTAGGGCAGCAAGCATCTCTATCGGGGAATGAAGGATGGTTAGCCCCACAACAACAAAAAATTGTTCCTTGTCTCAATGACAATGTGAACTGAAGTTTATTGGAGTTGTAGGAACAAGAATGACATAGAGCTATAGGAGCTTAAGGAGCAAGTGAATCAGCTCCAAACCACCTTCTACATGCAGAAAAATCAAGAAATAAAATGGACATCCTTAGAAGAAAATCAGTCCACTCTATTCCTTGATAATAACTCTAATGAGGATGAAATTGATCTAGATAAGGGCCATGTACTGCAAGATGATAAGGTTTCTATTGAAAGATACAATCGAGATGCTACCTTGACTTGTAATGACACAACGAAAGAGGAAGAGATGGAAATTATGGGGCCAGCATCTAGACTTCTAAAAGAACCATGATGCTAAGTGAGAATTCAGAACTACAACAACTGCCAGCAGATACTACATGCACTTTCTTTTTCTCTGATGATGAGAGCATTCTTGAGGAATCTAAACCTTTGCTTGAAGGGGAAATTGACATCATCATTGTAGATGGTTTTGATTTGTTAAAGGAAGATGACCCACTTCAAAACGAGAAGATTGCCCCTTTAGAGGCCTTAAATGAAGAAAAGAAGCTACACTAGCTCAAGGAGCCAGAAAATGTTGTCCATGAGGGTACTCCAATAGAAGATGAGGTGAGAGTGTTTGATGTGGAAGGCAAGGACATCGAGTATGATCACGTGGAATTTGTCATGCCTATCCATAAGAAGATGACTACTGAGGACACCTATTTTATGGGGGTGGCCTCATGTGTGCACTTGGCCATTGAGTTTAAATGGCTACTATATTCTATTGCTTAATTGGATGTGATCAAAGAGATAGCCCAAGTGTAAACTACACGGATGAAAGCCTACCGTTCAATGGTTGAACTTCCTTAAGAAGTCATGTTCAGTTCATGACATTAAAGAAGTGCTCCCGATATGCAACTTGGTAATAATTTCTTCCCTTTTGCTTTTATTTTCTATGAGTTTATTTTGTTTGTTTTTATTTATTTGATGTGTGTAAGAATAGGTCTCTAGAGCCTGATCTCATCTATCTTGAAGCCAATCATAAGAAAAGGGAAACCATGAACATAACTATAACTTTAATTTGATTATTTCCTTTAACCCTATCACTCCCTTTTTTGACTTCGAGGAAATAGCATTGTTTGTTTTCATCTTTGGTTATTTGTGTGTTTATTTTTTTATTTCTTTTGCATAATTTTATTCTTTTGTTTAGAGAAATTTTATGTGCAATTTTTCATGACATTTTGTGATCTCAACAAATTATAGAACTTGCTTGAAAATCTTTTGAGGTGAAATTTTAGGAAATTTACACCATCTAAGATATGATATAGGCCATCTTTGAATTGTTTGTGTCATTTTAAGCCTATTCTTGTATTTATAACCCTAGTTACTCTTTTGAGATTTATATGTTTAGCTTTTATTTCTTCGTTACCCATTATAACCTACCTATAATCTAGCCTAAATTGTTATCTCTTTTTCTAACCTTATTTAAAGAGGACTTAATTTTAAACATAAGCTTTTCAATTATGCTTGTTGGAAGGATGGGAATTGGGAAAAATTGTGAAGAAACTATTTTGGAGTTAAGGCAGCATTTGATGGATGTTATATTTTGCAAAAGGGTTTTATTTAATTTTTATTTTGAACATTTGAAAAAAATCAAAAAAGAAGAAAAGGAAAAAAAAAAAAAAAAGTGATTTGCTGTTCTTGGTTAAATTTGTTATATTTGTGAGAGATACAAGGTGACATGTAAACATTCTTAGAGAAGTAATATGAAATCAACACAAAGTGGGGTTTAGGGTTATTTTATTTTTGTTGCACTTAGTTAAGTTATATTTAATTTTGAAGTTATCTTGTTTTGTATTTAACTCATCTTGTTCTTTCATAGCCTTTACCCAAGCCTATTACAACCTTTTAAAGTCCTATTGATCCAAATAGGGCCGGCCCCAATGCTATGCAAGTGGGGCCTGGGCCTTGGGCCCCCTAACACTTAAGGCCCCTTTTTTAAGTATTAACTTATATATTATATCTAATATAAGCACACAGCCGACACACATGCTTAACCTAATCTTTTAACGCAACGTTGCAATGACACACTCCACGTTCTCCTTGCGACGCGCCATTGCCTCCACCTACTACCTCTGCCGCTGCTGTCCCGCGCTACGCCGGCGTGTCTCTTCCGCCACTAGACCTGGATCGCTGTGCTGTGCGCGCCATTACTGCCGGCCCGCCGTTGTGACGCCCCGCTGCCGCCGGCCGCTGCTCTACCGCGCCTTTGCCGCCGGGCTCCGCGCCGATCTGCTGCGCCTCGTCCATTGGGCGCCAATCCGCTGCTCTGTTGTCTCCAGCGTCGGCCGCTGCTCTGCTACGCTGGCCCTAGGGAGTCCCAATAGTTTAATAAGGGCCCCAAATTTAATTATCGCCTTAGGCCCTGTGAATCTCGGGGCCGGCCCTGGATCCAAAGTGGTGTGTTTTTCCTCATTAGTGGAGAAAGATTGGAAAAGTGTGCGTATGGGATTTGGAATTAAGTTCACAAGATCACATTATTATTTATGAATATTGTGTATAACATGATCATGACGTTAATGCTATGGAATGTGGTAAGAAGTATGTTTAAGAGTTCATGACAATAGTAAACTTAGCATTTTGAGACTATTTGAGCCTAGGTGAATTTTAATTATTTTATGTGTTAAATGTTATTTATAATTTGTAAAACGTATTTGCAAGTCTATAATTAAGATGTTCCTATTTTGCATTTTTGCTTTTGTTTTATTTCTTTTTGTCTTTAATTACTTCCCTTTCTAGGGACTAGCAATAAGCTAGTTAGGGGTTGTAATTTGGGGTAATAATTGTATTTATTTGTGCTTAATAATTGCATTTTATTTGCATTTATCAATTTCTTGTTTCATTTGTTTTAATTCTTAATTTAGCTTTTTTATTCATTCTTTCAATTTATAATTTATTTTAAATTAATTTTTATAGCGAATCAAACTGTAGAACAGTTTCAAATTAAAAATCCTGATTTCATGAATCTAGGTTGTGGCTAGTAATTTCGCATCCATTGCACATACCACAAAGTTATTTTTTTTTCTTTTAACAAGATTGCATTTAAACTTTCCCTTGAGAGATGATCTACGATTGTATTTTTAATTATTACTCGATATAATCCTACACCTAGGATAACATTAGAACTGCTTAGGCGTTGTTTGGTCGCTGTGTTTTTTTTCGCGTTTTCTGCTTTCAGAAACAGAAAACACGGGTCGCAATTTGTTTGGCTGTTGTTTTGGTTTTTAATTTTCAAAAATAAAATGGTTTTGAGTATAGGAAATAGAGAACACCAATTTGGTGTTTTCAGTTTATCAAAAACGATTTTTAAGCATGTCCGCCCATCCGCCGCCCTCTGCAACGCCGCCATTTGCAACGCACCTCCCCCCGTTCCGATCTACAATGACCGGCGACCCTCGGCTCGGCTCCCCCACGCGTGCGACCCCTGGTTCGGCCCCCCTGCGTGCACGACCCCCAACTCACCCCCTCCCCCCTGTGCGCGCGACCCCCGGCTCGCCCATTTTGACAGAAAACACCCACCAAACAAAAAAATACTTTTAATTTTACAGAAAACACATCATATTCAATATTTTCAAATACCAGTTTTTAAAAACAGAGAACAAAAACACACACCAAACATGCCCACCTTGGGAAAGGATTGGATGCCAAATAACAATTTGAACAATGTGTTGTGAACTTTGTTTTGTCAAATTTTTTTTAAAAATGTGATAACAGTAGAAAAAAAAGATAATAAAATTATTTTATTTTTTAAATTTTAAAGAATGAAAATAATATTTTATTATTTTTAATCTTCTATATTTAAAAATTATTACCATATTTAAAAAAAAAAAAAAACAAAGCAATACCAAAGCTACCACTGTTTATTAGGAATCGCATTCGCTTGCGAGGCTTGGGTTTAAAAATCAAAAAATCAATGCACAAAATATTTATGATTTGATTGAAGTAATTTTTATTTTTATTGTGAAAGTAAATGCTTTTTAATAAATTTTAAAAATGAACAAATTATTTTTATAATTACATTAATTTATTATTTTATACATCAACACATAAAAAATAAAAAAATTCATTCCAACAAATCACTCTTGTTTTCTTAGAACATTAACAACAGTTTTCCAATCATCTTTCTTAATTTTATAAATTTAAACTATTTTTTATTTATCATATAAATATACACCACTTCCTAAATCACTCTTTGTATCATTAAAATAATATTTTTTTATTTTTTATTTAATAATATTTTTTTATGATTTAATATGAAAAAGATAACTATTATAAAAAATATGAAAACTATATATATAATTTAATAATTATAAAAAATAAATAATATTTTCAAATAATTATAAAACATTGTAAAAACTCTAAAAAATTAAATATAAAACAATTAAATAATTTTATAGCTTTTTTTATTTTTTTTCCCTAAATATAGAAAAAGCCCTTCTTTTGGGATCTTTCTCTAGTTGAATTATCTTTCTCTAGCTGTTTATAATTTTGGGATCTTTGTTTACAATGAAATGTATAATTATATTTTAGTAAGAAAAAAACATATTAATTATTAATATATATACATTCGAAAATTATAATTATGAGAATTATATATATAATTTAATAATTAAAAAAAATAAATAATATTTTCAAATAATTATAAAACATTGTAAAAACTCTAAAAAATTAAATATAAAACAATTAAATAATTTTATAGCTTTTTTTATTTTTTTTCCTGAATATAGAAAAAGTCCTTTTGGGATCTTTCTCTAGTTGAATTATCTTTCTCTAGCTGTTTATAATTTTGGGATCTTTGTTTACAATGAAATGTATAATTATATTTTAGTAAGAAAAAAACATATTAATTATTAATATATACATTCGAAGACGATATAATTTTCTTTGTGAATGCAAAGTCTCTGCGCTCCTCCCCCAAACCAATTTCATTGTTCCGTCCTGATTTGTGGCCTGACGCCTGAACAGTACTACAGCAGGCCCAGGCCCTGGGTGACCAGGAGGGAGAGGCGAGAGGAGGAATGAGAATATGGTTTTGCATCTTCTTCTTATCTCTTCAGTGGGTAAAAATTTTCTATAATCACAACCGCCAAGTCTCATAGGGTCCTATTTCTAGTGTGCAACCTAGCAATTCTTTGTCATGGAGATAGATCTCTTCCATGACTGTTGCTTGATATATGCTGCTGAGGAAACGATTGTTGTTGAAGCCACAAGCCAGCTACATAAAGTTGGATATGGTCAATATATTTACTTACAAAATGTTGGAAAACAGAAAACTATTTTAGTTAAAGACACCTCAAGTATGTAATATATGATTGGCTTTCCTCAGTTCCCCACTCAGGTTGAAGAAGAGCACCAGCAACAAGGGCGAGTTGCAGTACAGTATTCACCTGTCAAATGGCGGTAATATTTGAGTATGGCACCAAAATCATATTCCAAAGAACTAAAAGCTAGTGAGCATGTTACCATACTAAAGCATCGGTGCCATACTCAAATATTACCACCGTTTGACCAATAGCTTGAGTATGGTAACATGCTCATATTAGATGTGGCTTTGAAAACTTCTGTGCAGTAAGTTATAGAGTTCATAACAAAAGAGAAGGGGCGGTGTATTGACAATCAAGCATCGGTTCCAATATTACTGTATTGAGACCTTACAACCGCATCTAAATGTTCATTACTGACATTTAAATAATCAAGTCAAAGAAAAATGAAGTTTACCTTGCTAATGAAGAGAGGCTCAACCTTTCGGGTACTATTTTCATCAATGTTAAAGTAATCAGACCAACTTTTCCACTGACAGAATCAGAAACACTAAAATCAAGACCACAAGTCCCAAACAGAAAGCTGCAATCAGAATAATATTATACAAGAAAATCTGAGTTTGAGTCAGGCACCAACCTGCCAACCTAAGCTGCTGCCTCTTGTATAAAAACCACCAGCAATGAGGCAAGCATCTCGCAGAACAACAATCCCAACAAGTCCAGCTTTGAAAGCCAAATGTAAAAAGATTTGATTGCACATACAAATTGTGATAGTGAACAAAAATTTAATACCAAGATTACTTACGGTGCAAAAGATTAGCATGTACCATTGCCAAAGCAACACTTCCAATTAGAATCTGCACCAAAAGAGGAAAAAGGATACATGGAATGCCCACAAACAAGGTTCCATGAGCCAAAGACAACCCGTTAACTTAAGGGAACTGGTCAATGGCACTAAACCTAAGAGGATAATACGAGGGAAATAACTTTTTTTTACCTTGTCAGCGAGAGGATCAAGGTACGAACCAATAACAGAATTAATTCTCATTTTCCTAGCCATGTATCCATCCAGCTACAAGATGGAAGATGTGAGGAAAAAAAATGAAAAAAGTACTTCACACATCATTTTTGGACTTGAGAACTGGCTCGCTTCTATAACAGGAAAAAAATTATGCATCATGCATACCCAGTCAGTTGCTCCAGAGATAGCCAAACCCACACATGAAGAAAGATACCATTGATTTGTGATCATCCTGACAGGATTGGAGAATGATCCACATTCAATCAAATAAGATGACACATCATCACAAAGATAGGACATTTGGGCAATTACGAATGCTATTTGTGAAGAACATGAGATGGTTACATTCACTGGAATGAGTAACAGTAACCAAAAATATACACAAATCCCGAACCATAAAAACTATCTTGAAACTTGCACTTCGAGCTACTATCCATAAAGCAGTAAAGCACTAAACAACAAATGCTGCTACCGTGTTTCACCATTGTGGGTTTCAACAATTACAATCTCTTCATACATAAAGAATATCATAGCATAAAAACTTTAGTCAGCTGCCTCTAATAACTACTGGAAAACATTATTCATAATAATGTTTCGGTTCTCCGAAGAAACAACTAAAAGTTAATTTTTTCTACGAGAAAAATGATGGGTTCAGAAGAGTATTCAATCTATGTCTAAACACAGATTAGATATGCTATCGAAGTTCAGATCTTTTGATGTATATGATATGGAATTATGGAATAACAACTTGAATTAGACCAAACACGGTACCACATCTAATTTTTCCAATTTTAAAGCACCACCGTGACTTGAGAGTTCAATTTCAACCATAAAATGTTCAATCTAATTGTGCTAAAATAATTTTTAAATTGGTTTTCCATGAAACATACTACAAAAAGTTAACCCAAAACCTGAAGGAAAGCAGCAAAAACTTGGTTGCACTGAAGGAATGATTAAATCACTTTGACTGTAACACCCAAAACCCTCCCCACATAAAATATAATTATATTAATAAATAAAATAAGAACATAGAACAAGAAAATCAATGTACCAGGCAATCAGCGGACCCGAAAGTGCTCGTGCCATGGATATCGAATTGGGCAAATTAAAGAAATTGGAGGCGAACCCTCCACCTTTAGAAACAACACTGGCATTATCAACGCAGCCATCTCCGTCATTGAAGTCCCCACGTTCGACCACGACCCGCGGCGGAGGCGAGCACGGGGACGGCGCGAGGCCGAGTGTCGCGGGAAAGCGGGCGAGGGTGAGGGCCTCGACGTTGCGGAGGAGGAGAGGGGTGGCGGCCTGGGAAAGCTTCCACGGCGGAGACGACAGGAAGAGAGGGCCGGTGACAACCCAGTGGGAGAATGGAGGGACGAGGGACTTGGTGGAGCGGTAGGGGGAGAAGAAGAGGAAGGCAGGGGGTAAGGAGATGGAGGGAGAAGAGGCGGCGGACGCGGAGGCGGGAAGGAAGGAGGAGGAGGAGGAGGGCGACAGGAAGGCTTGGCGACATCTGCTGCTAGGGTTTCGGATTAGGGTTTTTAGGGAACTGAAAATCGCCATCGAAGAAGACGGTGACGGCTCCGATTTTTCTGTTTTATTATATTTATTTGAGGAATGATATTTATTTGAACATTTTAGTCAAAGTTTAAATTTAATTAAAAATAACTAAAATTTTTAAAAAAACTTTTGTAGTAGGCCCAGGAAATTTAACAATATTAATTTGACTGGTCATATTTAAAGTAATAGTAACAAGCTAAAATGGTTAGCTAAAACTATATTTAATTTATTACAATATCATTTTAACTAATGACACTCTAATAATATATCATTTATTTTTTTGTTTAACTATTATTTTTTCCAATATACTCTTATCTTATATCCTCTCAAATCACTAATTCAACCATTTGTTATTATTTGCACCACTGCATCAACTCAAATCCCTAATTTGGATCATGCAAAGGTGACACAGGGACGTAGGGGGAGGGCAGCGCGAGGGGAGGGAGGGGGAAGGAAGGTGGCAGTGTGGGCGATGGGGAAAGGGAGGAAGAGGGCGGCGATGCGACTGGGGAGATGTGGGGAGGGCGGCATGGGCGATGGGGGGAGGGGCGATGCAGGTAAGGGGGTGACTAGCGACAAATGGAGGGGTGATGCGGGGAGGGGCAATGCAGGGAGGGAGGGGTGGTTGGCGATGAGGGGAGTTAGGAGGAGGGTGGCACCCGAGGAGGGAGGAGGAAGGCTATAGCGGGCGCCGGGAGAAGTGAGGGAGAGGGCGGCAACAGGGGAAAGGGTGATGCGGGGAGAGAGGGGGAGGGTGGCAAAGGTGGGAAGATGGGGAGGCCAGGCATGGAGAGATGAGGACGCCATGAGGAATTTTTAGGTGCATAAAAAAATGGCTGATGTGGCATAATAGCTAAAAGCTATAATTTAAGGTAAATTTACCTAAAGTTATTGCTATAGCTAGTCATATAGCTCACCTATTGGAGCAACATTTCATCTATATTTACCTATATATAGCTAATGAAATAGCTCTGCTATTGGAGATGTTCTTAGCCAGCCAAAAGCATTAGCTATTTTTTTCTTTTCTTTTTTCTTTTCATCATCGGTAACTCTCTCACGCTAGCCCAATCATAACTCTCTCACACTAATGTGTCCTTGCTCGTTCCTTTCGGTCACGCCCCAGATTTCCAACTCGAGGAAACCGGTTCATGACTTCCCTTTACCCACGCGGTGGATAAGGGGGTAGGATACAAGGTTCCACACAGGATGTCATAACTTCCACATTAGATAATCACCAAGGCAATTTAGTTAGCTTTATTAGATTTGAAACACAACTAACATTCACAAACCAAATATGCCTTTATTACAATTAAATTTCCCCTTACAATATGTCCCCACTAGGGTTACAAAGGTCTCACAAAAATAACAACACAAAATAATATTAAACAAAGCAATAAAGCAGAACTGTCTTCCACCTTAGTGTTCCCACCTAACGCCTGTAGGTTCCTGAAAAGTAAACAAAATACAACGGGAGGGGTGAGCAACCACAACTCAGTAGGGATCATATATCTCCAACCCATACCATGCTCTTAACATCTACATGTTGACGTGCACGAGTGCAGTGTCGTGGCAATACTATACAGACAGGCCATAATCAACATTTATACACAAACAAGTCACATCAACAGGTACAACCATTGCCACAGCCACACAGGCTCCATAACCAACCACGGGCTTCCACAGCCATTGGGCTCCATAACCAGCCTCGAAGGCTCCAGCCACACAGGCTCCAATCTCAGCCGCACAAGCATACAATCAAACATATAACATACATCAGCCACACAGGCATATAATCAAACACATAGCATGCATCTTAGCCACACAGGCATATAATCAAACACATAGCATGTATCTTAGCCACACAAGCATATAATCAAACACATAACATGCATCTCAGCCACACAAGCATATAATCAAACACATAGCATACATCTGGATCAACAATCATTATATCAAGTATATTCCCCCCCCCCAACCCCTAGGTTTCCCACGTGATCCTACAGCGGAATGAAGCCTAACGAACCATAGACATCCAACGGCCTCTAAGGCCCACTACCCCGCAACAAACCCCGAGAGTTCTCATACCCCTGATTCAACATTAGAATTAAACGAAACATGCCATTGAAGGCCAACATCCATATAGGAGATCACACCTATATGGATTTACACACACACACACACACACACACACACACACACACATATATATATATATATATATTTATAACAACAATGACAATACTCTACAAATCATCCACCACAGGGCCTAACCCCGGAATGGGTACCGAAAGAGACAAAACCCCTACCTCAGAAGGATCCTTCACGCTCTTGCTTCCACGCCAAACCCCGTCCAACCACGAGAACCACCACGGCAGCCACGATCAGGAGCTCTCTCTCCCAATCTCTCTCTCTCTCTCTCTCTCTCTCTCTCTCTCTCTCTCTCTCTCTCTCTCTCTCTCTCTCTCTCTCTCTCTCTTTCTGTGTGTGTGTGACGGTTGCGGCGGATGAACCCTAAAACCCCAACACAAGAGGTCTCCACCTCCTTATATAGACACCACAACATCAAAACGACGTAGTTTTGATTAAGCACTCCATCATCAAAATGACGTAGTTTTTATTAAAACATGTTACAACCTTCCCGCATCCACACATGACAAAATACCCATAATTCAAACATAGCCCTTTGGGAAAAGATTATTAAAATAACAAAACCAAGGTGATGGTGGAAAAACATGGCTGCACGCCATATTGCATGTGATATCCCTATATCACGTGCAACTTCAAATGATGTGAAATTCTGCCCCAAGCTTCCTTGAATCATGTAGAAGACAGGCATGCAATAATCTCCTTGCACGTGATAATGCACATGACAATGCCATTGTCACGTGCAACCTCTAAAAGCTCCCTCTTGAGCTCAAATCTTGCCTCTTGCTTGCTCATCATAGTACTAGGTGTTTTAGACAATGTGTGTGGGAAGAAAACTCCCTAAAACCCAATAATTGCCACCCCAAAAGGCAAAACTGTGACTAACTCCTCACATTCCAAAACATGGGTTATTACACTTTCCTCCCCGTTTGTCCCCAGCCTGTCCCTACTATCCAAGTCTCTAGCCCTTCCCCGCCATCCAGGTCCGTCCTCGTCCCCACCGTCCAAGGCCCTATCCTTGGAGTTGTAAGACCACTAGTAGTGGACTAGCTAAAAATTTCAATAAATTTATCTACATATAGTAATATTAGCCACAAATTGTACTCAAGATTTGTATTTTGGTTATAAACATTGTTGAAATTATAAACTTCGAGAAAGTGGTTAGCCAAATTTAATTAAATTTGGCTAGTTAGTACTTCGAAGTTTGGAATTTAATAAAGTTTGTAGCCAAAATACATATCTCGAGTAAATTTTTTGATTAGCATTATTCTATATAAATAAATTTATTGAAATTTTTAGCTAGTCTACTACTAGTGCTCTAAGAAGATACTAGCTAAATTTTATAAAAGATAAGTATTTGATTAAATTATAATTAAAGTCTGTTGAGGCTACTATAAATGCATTAAACACATTCACTTGTATAAAATTATCATATTATTTATTCGTGAAATGAATAAGAAGTCATTTAATAATAATGATAATAATAATAATAAAAGGATTAACACACCCACTATTAATCTCTATAAACCCTAATTTATACTATCTCTTTTCATCATCACAAACAAACTTTAATATTCCATTGTCTTTCACCAACACCAAGATTTTGAAAAACCTTAATTCCTAAATAATGGAGAGAGATTCAATGCTAGAAGAAGATAATGCAACTACAATTCTATCATATATTGAGGCAAATATTGATGGAGAGGTAAGAGGTCATATTTGAATCTTCCCCCATCTCCTCCCCCCCCCCCCCCCCTAAAAAAAAGTCATTGGGACCCATATTCTTTTTTACAGTTCAATCTTTTTTGTTTTTTCGAAAAATAGTTAATGAACAATACTAATAAGTTTGAGCATCCAATGTTGAACAATTATAATATGTTCGATTAGCCATTAACAGACATAACTAATAAGCTCGAGTAAATCTATTTGAACAAGTAACTTCGAGATAAGGGACTTCGAATTGAGGGGCTTCGAGAGGAGAGAATTCAAGTTGTGGGACTTAGACTTTGAGAAATAGAACTTCAGCTCAAAGTAAAGTTCATCAAACAAAATTAAACTTTAACTAAAGTTCTATTTCTCGAACTGAATTAAACTTGAACTGAAATTCTATTTCCTGAACCGAAGTTCTATTTCTCTTGAACCAAAGTTTTATTTCTCGGTCTAAAGTTGTATTTCTCGAATTGAAGTTCTATTTCTCTCAAAGCAGACTTATATTTCTCAAACTAAGTTGTATTTCTTGAACTGAAGTTGTATTTGTTTCACACCGAAGTTTTATTTCTCTCGAACTAACGTTCATCTAAACGAATTAAACTCGAACCAAAATTATATTTCTCTTAAAATGGTTATTACTTCTTCATTTAAGCATTTTGACATATAAACTCATCTCAAAATCCTTCATGTTACGAAGTAAAACTCTTTTTCGAATCGAAGTCTCATATCTACGTTAATCCTAATCTCCTACGCAAAACAACCACGCCAAGTGGCATCTCAATGGGTATCCATTGCCCAATCCTTATACGAATAATCATTCATTGGTTTGACTTATAGGTTCTCTTTTATGCACATATGTACATCGTATCAGATTGCAAATCGGTCGGTGTTTTCTACAACACCCAATATGTAAGGACCCGTGTTTTGAGTTAGTCGCAGTCTTGCCTTCTGAATGGGAACTTTCTAGATTTTGACCTAGTAGATGGGCTCAGATGAATTGGCGTGCAAACCAAAAGATTCTTAGAATGATATCTTCTATCTACCACAGAAGTTTCAGGCCAAAAAGACGTGTACGCGAATTGGACCCATTTGGCGTGCAAGGTTTTTATTGCATGGATGTCTTTTACATGATACAAGGAGGCTTGGGGTAAAGTTTGAGTGCATTTGGAGCTGCACGCCAATTGGGGAATTGGCGTTCAAATTGGCGTGCAGACATATTTTTGCATGGTTACCTTGGTTTTGTCATTCTAATGATTTTTCCCCAAAGGACCATGTTGAAATTATGAGTATTTTGCCCTGTATGGAAGCGGGAAGGTGGTAGCTTGTGTGATCAAAACTGCGTCGTTTTGATCCTGGGTTTCGCTAAATCAAAACTATGTCGTTTTGATGTGTGGTGTCTATATAATGGTGTTAAGGCTTAGGTTTAGGGTTTAGGGTTTTCTATTGCTGTTGCAGCTGCCGCGGAGAGAGAGAGAGAGAGAGAGAGAGAGAGAGAGAGAGAGAGGGAACCTTCGGATCTTGGCCGTAGAGGTTCACGTGGGTGGTCGGTGTATCGTAGAGGCTAGAGCAGAGGACGTTTGCAAGGTAGGGACCCCGTTCTTCCCAGTCTTTCTCTGTCCTAGGGTATCTATCCTATACATGCTTATATATATATATATATATATATAAATCCATATAGGTGTGATCTCCTATATGGATGTTGGCCTTCAATGGCACATTGGTTGATTTGAGGTTTGGGAGTGGGCTGGAAATCGTTGGGTTGTCCATGCCCACTAAGTGTTTGATAAAATGTTTGTGTGGCTATGCTCACTACGTGTTTGATAATATTCCTGTGTGGCTGTTGTATGTTGCGTATTTGGCTTTGAGCCTATGAGGCTGGTATATGTTGTTTGTAACCGACTATGTCGGCCGTGTGAACCTTGTTTGTGATATACTCTGTTGAGCAAAGACCGCTTCGTTTTGTATTAAGTTGAGATGTGTTACTAAGCCGTACTTTTGTAACTGATTATATTGTTGTTTGAGATTGATCACCCAAATGTGATGGGATTGAGCTGAGTTATGGGCCAGGCATGATAACTGGACCCCTTGAGATTTGGCCAGGACTGCGGTCCTGAGTCTCGGTCACGACGGTGGGCTAAGTCTACACACATTCCTGAGGGTAGGTATGGCGCCCAAGGAGGTGGTTGACCATACCTGACTCGGGTGGAAAATGTTGCATTGGTGTCCATGCAACATTCGCCTGGATATGGTATGTCATGTCGCCGTGGTGGCGGGGTGTCCTCTGCCCTCCAGTGTGGGCTCAAGTAAAAGGTGTGTTACTGGGAGATGTTTGCTACTTTAGCTTTAGGCACGACACGAGCACAAGCATACACTTGTCATGCATACTGTAGAGTGGGACGGGTTTGGGGAGACTGGATTCCTACTGAGCTATGGTTTGCTCACCCCTCCCATAAACTGTTCTTTTGCAGGGTTTAGCAGGCGGTAGGTGAAAAGGCTATGGTGATAGGCCACTGAGGCTGAAGACTATGTTGGTTTTCATTGTTTTGTTATGGATTTCTATTTTATGTTTGGGATTAATTGTAAATAGTATATTCTGGTTTAAATGGGAACTTTTCCCCATTGAGTTGTATTGAACTTTGAGCCCTTTTAAATGTAATGAACTAGGTTGTGGTTGTTATTTAATTATTGTTTGTGTACATGGTTTGGGAGCAGGAGCATGCCCCATGGCATGTTAGCCTGGTTGTACAGGTTTGGGACAGCACCCGTGTCATAAGTCCTTTTAGGTGTTTGCACTAACCCCTTGACCCTTCGGGTGCGGGCATGGGCAGTCACTACCCATTTCCAAGTGAAAGGAAATTGGGGTGTGACAAAATACTTCATTGTCACGCTAGAGGAAGACGCCGTCACCGCCATCAAAACTAGCTTGTACTTGGTCTATGGACCTTTTTTCGAGGACCACACACGGGATGCCATAAACAAAGGAGCTTTAAGCAAAGCCGTCATTGACTATGCCCTAGGTAACACGCTCATAGAAAGATGGCACTGGTTGCAGTGGGAAGACAGATTAAATGAGGAAGACAACACTGAACACGTGGAAGAAAGGATAAGTGAATATGTTGATAAAAAAGGATCAGGTGGGTATGTTAATCAAAAAGGGTCTTAGTCTAATTTTATTACAATATTCAATTATTATTTTCAAATCATTTTTCAAGGTGTGTGTGTTTATTACTTTTGAGGGTACATTTATCCCTCCCATATTTATTTTCCTTGAATTAGGCTTTTAAATGAGCCCGAGGACGGTGACGATCACATGAGCAAATGGTCGGAGACTGTTACTATCATCTTTTTTCCTCATATCATTTCTCTTATTATTATTGGAGGGAGGGAGAGTAGCGTTTTCCGCTAGGCATGGGTTCGGTGCAACTAATCCGTTTACTCGCACCGTGCTGACTTTTGATATTTTGATACTCTATTAATATTTGTTTTAAACATCAACCATTAGATACTTAGATGAAATGTTTATGTATTGATAAATAAGTCTTTAAAATTTTTCAGCAATTCAATGGTTGGTTTCTGCACAAATTCAACTGAAAAAAATAATTAGTAAATAAATAAATAAATATAGTTTATTTATTTATCTATTAGTTACTTTCTTCTAGTTGAATTTGTTCAAAAGTCAACCGTTGGGTCATGAAATTATATAGACATATTTATCAATATATAAATATTTAATTTAACGATTAATTTTTAAAACAAATATATCAATAGAGTATCGAAATATCAAAAGTTTGCACAGTGTGACTAAAACAATTAGCCTTACCGAATTCTTACTCCTTCTGCAGCATCATGGCGCTGATGTGGTTGTATTTATATTTTTACAACAAAAATAAAAATAAACTATTTTGGCACAATTAATTATTAAAATTTAAAATCATCCAAATAAATTCATTTTAAAAAAAACCCTATACCTATAGTATCTTTTGCAATTAATTCAACTAATATTTTAATCATTCATATACACTATAGCATTATTTTTTTTCCTCAAATTTAATGTTGCCCATTAACAACCACAACATGATATTTAATGCTTTCAAATTAGATATAATTTCAACTGTCTTATCATTAAATGATTATTTTTGAATTTTAAAAATAAAATTTCTTGTCATATCATCACGTCTTATACAATAACTAATTTACCTTTTTTTCCTACACAAATATTAACCTACATTTTAACAATTGCAAATCAAAATTTATTAAATTTATTTATATATTTTATTTCAATTACAGTCATATTTAATTATTAAATTGAAATATTTGATGATTTTAAATTTGTAGATATTTGATTCTAGGGTTTTCTTTCCTCATGTCATCTTTTATTTAAGCCCATAAAATTTGAGAATTATCGATTGGTATATATAGATTAGTTTTGCCTTACCTTGGGCTCATTAGGAGAACGATTCTAGTTCTCAATTAATTTATGTAGGAATAAACAAAACTTTTCTTCATAGTCTAGTCTTCAACTGGCGGCATACACCCCCCAACTGCACTTCTAAACTTTGAGGCACTCTATATAAAACTCCTATACCAAGTGTTGGACTCCATTTTGTCCGGATTGGACATACACATTTATTGTTCACTTTAAACTTTGTTTTGATTTGTTAATCACTTTGTATAGATAAATAAAGAGATGTGACCGCCGATCTGAGAGGGGGATTTCAATGACTTCTTTAAAAAGGTTTTCAAATTCCTAAGAGCTGATCCCAAGTGATAGAAAATCAAATTTGAAGATCAATGCTTTTAACTGCGCTCAATTCCGAGGTCAAACGAGGAAGTTATGGTCAAAACCGTATTTGGACCGCTAACGGTAATCAACTAGCGGCCAATATTCAAAATGATACTCCGGTTCAGGTCATGAACCTCATTTTCTTAATCCTCTCATCATTCTGAGAATTTTGACGTATATATTGCATTTTTTTTAACATAGCTCAATTTCAAAAAATTTTAAAAAAATCAAAAAAACCTTTTTTCGGTAACAAAGCGGTTAAGGACGCGCAATACAGTCTTGGCACAAAAACAGAGACCATTTTAAAATAAAAATGACACGGGGTCGCTGTTGTGATGCCCCGAGTCCAAAAATTATTTTTTCACATTTTATTGAAAACCAAGTTGTCTTGACAATCTCAAAAACCCAAAACATCAGCTAATAATTACAAATTTAAGCAATAAGCATTTTTTCCCTTTTTTATTTTTTCTTTCCTGCCTGCCTTTGGCCACATGTCAGTGTATCACTGGTTTATAATAAAAACAAAACAAAACAAAACAAAACAAAATAAAATAAAAAGCAAAACAAAAAAATAACAACCACTCAAAATACCTCTCCTTTATCCCTATCACTTAATCGTGTCGTCCATTTCTTCCTCTCTCTTCTTTTTCAATGTCGTCTTCCCCGGCAACGCACGACTGCTGGCGCACCAGCCAGAGGACCACGGCATCTCTAGCCGACCTCCTTCTCTCTCTCTCTCTCTCTCCCCTTGGACTTAGTCCACTCGAGCCAAACCACCATGGCCCAAGCTTACCCAACCATCTCAACCATGGTCTAGCCGTTCATGGCCGGCCACCTCACCCATCACAACCATGGTCAAGCCAGCCGAATCACGTCGCCAACTCAAGCCAAACCCTAATTCTTCTTCCTCTATTTAAACCCAAGTCAAGCACACTCACAGGGGGGCTCTCACGATTGAAAAAACCTATTCACCAGGCTATAATCCCTCAGTCGCTTATCTTCCTCCCATGGAGAGTCCCCTTGGCCGGACATCATATCGCCAATCAGTCACATAGAAAGGCACAACCCCCTCTTGATTCTTATCCCCTTTCGAAATCCCAACTAAAACCCATCTCTCTGAAGCTCGTCATCTTCCTTGATTCTAATCTCCCATCGGCCCCCAGTAGTGATGCAACAGAGCAGCCATCTCTTGCTGCACTCACATTGCCACCTTGACACCTGGAATCGTCATGCCCCATGATGGTCCACTGAGTGCCGACCCACAGCACTACCTCACCCACCAGTCAACGCAAACGGTTCCAACAGTGGCATGCCTCAGTCCCTCAACAGCGACTAACGGAGTCACTACTTCTATTTTCGTTCTGGGTTCATGCGTATAAACTAAACAACCCCAAGTCGTTCTTTCATGTTTTTATTTTCGTTTTGGGTTCATGCGTATAGACTAAACAACCCCAAGTCACCAAAAATAGAAGATCAAAGGGTTATATATTTGTTTCGTTTCCTAATTGAGCTCAGTTTTGTTTTATTTGTCAGTTAATTGAGTTTATTTATTTTTCTTCATGGCCTCATTTTTCTTTCTACTTTGATGCAGTTTGGATTTATTAGTTCTGTGCCATCTTCTTGTTCATCTATTCTGGTTTTGTTGGCCCTATTCATGGAGCCTTGGTTTATGTCGCGATTTAGAGTGCTCTTTTGTTCTTTGCGTCATCATGGTTTTCACCTCGTAATCATCCATTTCATTTTGTCCTTGGTTTTTATCTCTAGTTTATTAGATCAATGACTGGTTGTGCAACTTCTTATTTTTGTCTATTTTTCATGAGATTGGTTTAGTGACAGTTTTGTGACTGGTCTAGATTTTGTTTCCTAATGTGATAGTGATTAATTTTCACTCGTTTAATCTATCTCTATCTCTGATTATTTTTAGTTTTCTAACACTAGTTGATTTTTTGGCATTTTGGCCTAGCGTGCTGTTCCTATTGACCATTATTTTGCAGGTTTTTTTTAATTATGTACTATAAGTTGTAACAAGGTCAAAGACCTTTCTCCCCTGTAATTTGTAAACAATGAAGAATAGTGGAAATGAGTGAAATGAAAAAAAAATTAAAAGAAAAAAAAGAGTGAAAAGGAGAGAGTTTTTTTTATTTCATGGATGTCACCCATCACACACAACACTTTAAGTTATGTTTGCTTAGATTTTATATTTTTTTAAAACAAAATGCACATACATTCAAAAATTCAAATTCTTTTAGAAAATAAAATAAAAATAAAAATAAGCTTTTGCACATAAAAATCCAAAATGCCTTTATCAAAATAAAAAAAATGTTTTCTTATTAAAATCAAAATAAAAATTTGTTCTCACCCAATTTAAAAAAAAATAAAAAAACTTGTTTTCTTTGAATTTTGCAAATAAATATTTTAAGTACTCCATCAAATTTTAATTGAGGACTTAATTAGTCTTTTAAGATTATCCTTTCTTGTAAATACTTCAATTTTTAAGATTTTCCCTTAGACTTTTTAGGTAATCTGATTTAATTCAATTTTAACAAATTATTTAGAAAGAGTAGAACCTCTAAGCCTTTAGGAAAACAAAATAAATTTAGTTTTAAACGAGTGAAAATCAAAACAAGCAAATAAAACAAATTAGAAACCTCCAAACTCCTAAGATAGGTACCGAAAGGGTGTTATGGTGGTGCTAATCCTTCCTCGTGCGTAACAAACTCCCGAACCTAGCTCCGGTGAAGTAGATCATTTTTTAGGTGACCAATTATACCCCAAAAATAGTTGGTGGCAACTTTGTTTCTTGTTCATCACCATTCAGGTGAAGGGTGGGAGAACTAGATCCCCAAAAGCGGGTTTCCCCCCGGACAAAATCCAGTGATGACACTAAGTGCCTGAAGTTTTTTGCTGCACACCAGCTATGTATTTCACAATGCTCCACACACATGTAGTACATCCTCAAACACGAAGCATGACATCTTAACCTACACAATCATCGCAACATCCTCATTATGACTCTTGGCATCACTTTATTGCAGACTGCAACATCTTCACCATGATATATTCTGCTAGCCAAATGTCAACAACAGATATGAGGCTTCCAAGATCATCTAGCGCCACGGTTAGAAGTATCGTCCGAGACTGCCACAGATCGCCCGAATCGTCACGGTATCGGAGGGTCCCGATACGAGATCCAGCCCCGATACCAAAATATCGCGCATTCGCTCTGTCTCGTTGATCTCGGCCAAGATATCGGGCGAGAAGAAACGATTCGACCGAGACTCGCTGCATCACGGACAAACATTCGTCCAAAATTGAAGCAGGTACATACCTTTCTTCCTCCACTCCTTTTTTTCGCCGATATTCTTTAAATCCTTCACGCCGACGTCCATCGATGCCATCCTCCCATCTTCTCTTCTTCCTCTGTCTTCTCCAACGGGAAATATTGCGGCCAATCGCCGGATTCTGGAGGTGGACGAAGATCTTCTTCGACGGGATCTTCTTCCTCACCATTGGCGCTGCCGACTGCTGGATTATGGAGGATCGCACGCTACCGTTGCGTCCTTTTCGGTTCTTCCTCGACGGGAACGCAGTCAACGCACGCTGCGAGATGCGTTTTAAGTTTTAACATGTATTTATTTATTTAAATTAACTGATTTTGTTTTAAACTAATATAGCAATATAGTTTAAAATTTGATAAAATTTTATTCCTTAAATTAAAAATAAAATATGTAATAGTCAAATTAAAAATATTTAATACCCAAAATAAATTTAAGAATATTTAACATATTGTAAATTAAATTAAAAATATTTAATATCAATTGCTATAAATTTAAATATATTTATTATGATATAAATTTAATACGGTATAAATTAAATTAAAAATATTTAATACGATATAAATTTAATACTGACTGCTAAAAATAAAATATAATGTAAAATTTATTTTCATATTATTTTAATACAATATAAATTAATTATAAATGTGTAAATTAAGTTAATTTATAATGATCATATGTGTTTTTTTTAATAAAATTATAAGTAATTGATTTATTAAATTAAATAATAGATACTTTCAGAGGACATATATATATATATATATATATAATTAGACATTTTAATAGTTGTGTTATTTAATCAAGTTATTAATATCTAGCGTCTTTTTTTATATTTGAAGTCATAACATGCAATTCAAATCATCTATTTTACTTGTTTAAGGATTCTAATGTAATGATTTAATTTTTTCTGATTTTTCTAAAAAATTTATTTTTTTATTTGAATATTATTTCACGCTTAAAGTTATATCTCGCCCGAGATGTAATGAGTTGTCCGCGACCGCGACGTCCGCGACCGCAACTTCGAACCATGTCTAGTACATTCCTTGTTACTCCCTTGCCAAACTTTATACCACCCCTTGGGATAATGGTCAAGGATATTAATCAACCAACAAGTTTATGATATGAAAAAGGGTCCCTGTCAAGTGCATACTTTCTATGTGAGAGTTCAATAGTCATGATTTCACCATATTATTGCATCAATTCCATTATTATAGCATAGGTGTACATGGTCTACTTTCATAACATATCCATTATTGAATTCAATTTTGTTCTTAGCACTTAACGCCATGATCATAGCACAACTTCAGGTGCTTTGTCTTCGGCCAAAGGCTTAGATAAAAGAATCACACGAGGTTGATCTGAGTAATGTAGATAAAACAAATTATTAACATCTTCATATTTAATTGCTTATGGCATAAATGAGTAGGGAATTCCTTCTTTCTCCCTTTTGTCTTCCATGAAAAAGCTGTCAAGTTTTGTGTTTAGGTAAAGTCTCAAGGTCACCAAGTCTTATGCTATGATCCTATGACAAGAAATTAAAAACTGAATAATTCCATTCATCTTCCTTAAAGGATTCATATAACTTTATACCATAAGTCTAAGAGCATCTCTAACCCATTAGTTATAGCAAAAACTATAGTAAAATATAACTAAATTTATTCTCCAATGATTTAGGTAAACCATTAACAAAAACAAAAACAAAAGCTAAATATAACTTTTGTTTTGCCTCTCTCTCTCTCTCTCTCTCTCTCTCTCTCTCTCTCTCTCTCTCTCTCTCTCTCTCTCTCTCTCTCTCTCTCTCTCTCTCTCTCTCTCTCTCTCTCTCTCATGCGTCGGCCGGCCCCCTCCTCGCGTCACCCTCCCTCCCCAGCGACAAATCGGCCATTACCTCCTCCCTCCTCCCCGAGCGCCGCCCCCCTCCCTAGCGGAAAATTCATGGTATTTTTCCATAAATTTCATTAGGAATTTGGAATTTGGGAATATATAGGGAGGGATAGATTGTAAAAAATAATTATTAAGTAAAAAAATAGATGATATACTATTAAAGTGTCATTAGTTAAAACATTACTATAGCAAACGAAATATAACTTTAGCTAATCAATTTAACTTGCTAGCATTAGAAATGCTCTAAGATAATAGATCCTGTGTTAAAATCTACAATTAAGTTGTTATTTTATTTATGTATTATAAGCATAGTTAATATAATCACTATGTTAACTATGTACAATCCTATAATTAATAAAGATTGGGGAAATCCAAATCCATATATTTGATTTTGCTTTCCTTAACCGATACAACAATATTTTAGTATTAACCGGCCCATAACATTAACAAATAAGTGTGATAAATGTGCAGGCTGTCACTGAATCACAGAAAAGTTGTGATCCAATCACAGTCCGCCATTTCAACTGCGATTGTGCGCATACAAATCATTTTTGATGCAACAATACAAGCCTTTCTCGTGGTAATATTTGTGTATGGGTACTTTTAAATGGGAGGAAATATTAACCTTCCTTTCTCGATTGACTTTTTTTTTTCCCTTTTACGTGGATGGGTTCATTGTATAAAAGCTTAAACATTAATTATGTGACAGACGAAAAAGAAAAGAATATTTGTTACTAAAAGTTATTTTTAAAAAATACTGCATACTTAATATTTATATATTAAAGTTAATATTAAATTATTATGTTAATTCAAAATTTTTTTAAAGTATATATATATTGATAGAAAAATAGCTATTTAAATTTATATTTTAAATAATAAAATTAAATAATTCACTGTTTAAAGCATTCTAATTTTTATTTACTACTTGCTATCAAAGTTTTCAATCGCTAGAAAAAGAGCCATGATAAGTACTTGTATTGGCGTCAAATAAAGTTAAGGGAAAAAAAACTATTTAGCATAGATAAGATTTAAGAATGAAAAATTAATTAGATTAGGCAAGTAATTTTTGGGGGGATGAATGCACGGCGCTTATATTTTTAACTTCTTTTATAGAAAAGGGAAATAATTGAAATAAATATATTTAATATTAATTAATTTTTAATTATATATCCTTTTTTGTTCCTAGCATTTACTTTAATAATAAATAGTAGTTATTATTGTTGTTGTTATTAATTTAATAATGATTACTGTTTTAGCGTTTGGGCAGTGAACAGGAATATATATATATATATATATATATATATATATATATATATATATATATATATATATATGAGCCAAATAAGAGAAAGATAGGTTAATATTTCGTTTTGTTTTAAAAGTACCAATCCACATAATTACAATTTGTTTTTCGTTTCATTTAATTTAGTAGTCTCGGCGTCAGTGCTGTCATCAACACGAGTTCCCCAAATTCGTACGATGTGTTCAGAAATGATTGATTAATATGAATTTGCGTACGATGATCCGTTGCGAAAAAATGTTGGAAAATTTTCCCAGAAATAATAATAATTAAGAATTTGATTTGTTAACAACACGAAATTTAAGGAATTATTGATGTGGCGTCAAAATAAACTGTAAGCCAAATTCACGAGGAAGCTACACATTATATATATATATATATATATATATATATATATATATATAAAATATGTAATTATAGATCGATATACAGGTCACTTCCATATACTTGCCATCCAATCTTCACCCAAAGCCATCACTGAGATCATATATAGAACAGTGGAAACAACTTGGAAGATAGCCACATGATGCTGTGGCCTGGTTTTGAGGTTTCAGGGTTTACCACTTTTCAGGGTCCTGTAACTGAGCCCAGGGGCGAGTCCATTCAGCCTGTGGCTTCTTGACACCTCAACAGCAGAGCACATATTGGGCAGCAGGAACCAGCTCCCTCTCCGCTTCTTCCTTGTTGGGGTGCTGGAACCGATGATGTCCACAACACCCGTCTGAGGTTTCCTGGAGGTCCCACCGCGCTCTAATTCAAGTTTGCTGAAATACTCGATTTCCTTCATCACAAGGGATCCCACAGTCCCCCTGGTGCCTATCTTCACCGGGGCAGCTCCAGCCATTTCCATTTTCTCTGGGAAATTGTCAGGGCTGGTACCACCAGCTTTATGTAACATCTGCGGTGTTAGTTTTTTTGATTGGGGAGAACCGGCGAGAGAAACTAAATAAAAAGAAGGGTGTGTTGGGTGGAGAGAAGGGGTGTTGCTTTGAGGCTGGGCCATCTCAGATGCTTTCTTGTCTTTATAGTTATGATTTCATCAGTTCAAAGTGGACAGCAAGAGAGAGGAGGAGAATCCGAATTTGATCAACCTTTTAAGGTAGGGTGGAGAGGAGAGAGGGGAGAGAGGAGAGAGAAGAGAGGAGAGCCATCATGGACCTGTGCTTGCAATCAAAAGGCTTATAGAAGTCTACCTCCTACCCTTTTTGACCGCTAGGCTAATGAGGGATTATGGAATCATTAGGTGAGTATTAGCACCCGGCCGACTGAGCTGGCTTAATCTGACGTCTCGTGTTTGATTGAGTCCGTGCGTGAGATCTTTGTCGTCCTTTATGGTTCCAACTCAGATAAGATCCCAATTAATTGGCTCTAATGGAGTTAGAATAAGAATTGGTTTTAAAAACTCTTGCGACAAGGGGTTGAATAAAGGAGTGCTCTCTGATTTTTATGTATTCATGTTAAAATAAATGTATAATATAATAAACTTTTTAAAAAAGCATTAACTCATATGCCAGATTTATATGCCATGAATTCATCATGGGTCGTATACTCGTATGGCTTGTCGTTGCGATATATTTACATTTGAAGAATAAATGGCGTGATGCTATGCTTTATATATATCGCATGAGGGGTTTGTTTTCTTTATTTTGAGTAATGGTAAGCATACTGGCATTTTTATCCAAAATATCGAAAAAGACAATGTAGATGCTACAGTGTCAGTTTCAGTATTTTCCATAGAAAGTGATTATTTTCCATAGAGAGTTAGAGATAGTGATTATTTTTGCTCCTCAAACTTTTTGTTTTTAATGTGTTTTATTTTTCGATAATTTTTGTCCAATTTGCCTTACGGGTCATAAAACGAAAATTTTAAATAATAAAAAAAACGGGTCATAAATATGAGGAATGAGACTTAGGGCGGCAACCTTCTATATGAAATCATCTTCATACTCCGCACTTTACATGATCACAAAGAGGACCAGCCGACCGGGTCAGCCCTATCATTAACTGCACGTACTTATGCTCTTTGGTCTCATGCACCAGTATTAATGCTTGATTGTCTTAAGACAAGCGTACAAAAAGAGTAGTATTTACTTTAGAGTAGTATTAGATATAATCAGTGTTGCCGTATCTTTACGTATTTGGCTGACATGTAATAAGTTACCTCAATATTTTTTTTCATGACTCGACGCACTTCTGGATCATCGCTCGAGTCTCTTGCTCAAAGCAAGCTCGAGCCTCTGCTCGATGCGAGACTCGAGCAAATATGCTCAAGCCATGCTCAAGACAAGGCTCCAGCAGGCCTCGAAAATAAGCTCGAACATATATGCTGGAGCCTTTGCTCGAGACTAGGCTCGAGCATGCCTTGAGCAGAGGCTCGAGTAGATATGCTTGAACCTTAAGCTCGAGCAAGCGTCAAGCAAGCGTCGAGCAGGAGCTCGAGCAAGCATCGATCATCTCTCTCATACTTAAATCTACGGGTTTCTAGCTTCCGTCGACTATAATTTTCGGCGAAAACTTCAAACGGCTATGACTTTGCGTACAATGATCTGATTTAGGCCCATTTTTTTTATTTGTAGGTATCGACGAGAGCTATGCCTCAAAAATACCCATAGGAGATTTTTCGCTCTCGGATTTCCAAAGAAAGCCCTCTATCGCTTCCAAAATCTGATTTTATACTAGATTCCTACCTCTTTCCGTCCAGATCCAAGGCTTGAGGCTCCCCCCTCCCTCTCCTGCTCTCTTTTTCTCTATCTCATATTTGGTGCGCTGCGCGTTAAGTTTTAAGTATTTTGCTGACATGATAATTGTCACATCAGCCGGATACGCAAAAGGGACGCAACGACCGTTACAAATAGCATTTTTCTTTACTTTATCCATAACTTTTCTCAATTGTTATTTTAAAATACAATACATGAAAAAAAACACTACAACAACAACAACAAATTTCATATTTATTTTAATTTATTGATAAATTTTATCTAATATTTATTCAATCGATCAGATCAAATTTGTCAAATATCTTATCTTTTTTATATAAAAAAAACTGTGAAATATGAAACATTTGTTTTTTTAATTATTTTGACTCCCTTTAATATTATTTTAAATAATCATGTTTTACTTATACTTTTGCAATTCTAAGAAAAAATTAATTGATTTAAATTATAGTCTACCATTATATACATAGGAAATGCTAAAGAGAAAGAAAAAAGGAGTGAAATGAGTGCAAGTATGATCACATAGTTTATATTATACTTTTATTTAATTGTGATGAAGTATTCTAACAGGTATTGCAAAGAATGCACGGTTAAATGAAAGTGTGATTTGGACTATTCAATCATGATCAATAATTATGATCGCAATTGTACTCATTGCACATTTTTCCCATTAGTATCATTCTATATATAATATAAATTGACAGTTGCCATTGGTAGTGTAGAGCATGTTTGATGGTGTTTTTGGTTTTTTGTTTTCAAAAACTTTGGGGGGGGGGGGGTCGCGTTGCAGAGGGTGAAAGGTCGCGTCGAGTCGGCAACGGGGCATCGCAGAGGCGCAAATGTGCGTAGGGGGGATGCGCATCCCGCATCTCGGCATCGCTGCAAGCTGCGCATGGCGAGGGGGGGGGGGTGAGGGGGGTGTTGTCGTCACTGCCGGATGCACAGAGGCAAGGGTTTTGAGCATGGATTAAAAACATAAAACACAAAAAATGTGTTTTTATTTTTCTATACTAAAAACACTTTTTGAAACCCAAAAACAAAATCTATCACCAAACAAAAACCATAGTTTTTTTCTATACTTAAATACAGAAAATAGCTTTTGAAAACACTGACCAATACATATTATATGGTAATATAATATATATTATTAGATTTATATTATAAGGTATGCATGGGTTCTATGGTAATATATATTATTAGATTTAGGCTTTTTTATAAATTTAATCATGCACAATTTAAATTAAAAATACAATAATAATGCACATTTGAAAAGTAATTATTTTAGAATAAAATAAAAAAAATCATATAAGCTATTTTTAAAAATACAATTTCATGGAAAAATAGGACAATTAGTTAAACTATATATAAAAAACATATAAATTACATGTATATATAGCAATTTTCATTCCTTTTTGACTCATAAAATATACTTAGTCCGAAACTTTGCTCTTAATCTTGACTCATAAATAGATTTAAGGCAATTAAATAAATTATTTTTATAAATATATAAATCGAGGACAAAATAGACCAAATACAAGTTTTCTCTAACTCATAGAATAGAGAGAGAAATAATCATATATTTTTTTGTAAAATTTAAAATATCTAACTAAAATTATATTTTATTATTACAATATATGTAATTTGGCATCGGATCATTAGCCTCAAATATTATTGTTATGTATATATATTTCAAATATATAAAGTTATGCTAATTTTATTTCAAAATTGATGATAATAATACCCATATATATAATTATTTTTAAAAACAAAAACCTAAACACGTGTTAATTTAACTGATTTTTAAAAAAAAATAGATTAACAAAAAAGAATACTAATAATCAAGCTTGATATCCATGCTGCCATGCACTTAAAATACTGCTCTTAATACTAATATTCTTTTGTTAATAGTTTTGTGTAAAGTATTATATAAGTTTATAGAAAAGAAAAATAGCGTCTTATATATATATGCAGTGAGAGTAGAATCATGCCCTGGGCAATCACCCGTCACCTCCTGTCCGCGAGTTTTGAATTTTTTTTATATAAAGTTTGAAGAGAGCATGGCAAGGGGAAGCATGCGTACGGCGTACCTGCACAGCGCCCCCTGTTCCATCATGCTTCTGCACGGCGGCACTTCATGAGGGGGTCCATATAACTGACTCGCAGTTTTGGATTCTTTCTTCCCTTTATAATAATAGTCTTTTTTTTTTTTAGGGGTGGGACGGGATTGAACAGTCAAATTTTGTTTCGATTAAGCAGACCGGTTAGGATTAACTAAGAGTATTAAAACTAATTTCTCAACTTTGCTCGTAACATTTAAATTACTTTTATTTTTCTATATAATATTCATCATAAACTTTTACTTTAGTTACTTCTTATATTATTAAAATAATATTATATATTATATTATTTATTTAATAATAAATTTTTTATAATTTAATATAAAAAAAAATAAATTTTATGACAAAATATAATAAATTATATATATATAATTTAATAATTATATAAATTAAACATAATTTTTATAATTTTATGTTGTAAGATTACTTTTATAACTTTATTTTTTAAAATAAAAAAAAATAAAATTTTATAAAAAAAACTGCTAGTAGTACTCTAATTGAAGAATCCTTCGAAAGAAACTGTTATTTTCAATTATAACTTTTAACCAAAACCGGAAAAGAAAAAAAAAACAAAAGCCCTTTAGAGAGCAAGCCAAAGCATTTCGCTATATTTAGAGAGCAATCAAAGCAAACAGCCCTTGCTGCATCACAAATTGACAACAATAATCAATGAGAATATTGCGAGTCGGCCCTTAGATGATCAAGAGACAGAAAAACGCACGCTTCGATGGAGTACATATTACCTATATTATACATGTATTCCGTGTTGTCCATAAAAATGGAAACTATTTGAGCAAATGCTCATCGAGTGTTCATTACAATGTTACATAACAAATTATCAACTGATTTGTAAGAAGCCTCAAAATTTGGTGTTCCCTCCTATTTCTCTCAACTACTCTACTAGCACAAACATTTTCTTATGCTCCTATATTTTTGTGTTTTAATGTTACAGGCTACAACATTGACGCTAAAAGAAAAGACTACAGTGTACCCGGTAGGCGGCACGAGTACCTTAGACTGCGATGCGAGGCAAGAGCAAGGCGCAAAGCAACATCTACTTTGGCACCTTCACGGAACAGGGAATCATACAACTGGCAGACAAACTGTGATAATTCCTCCTCATCGTCATCCCAAAAACCCATAGAACGCTCTGCAATTTTCTCATGTTCACTATCTTCCCAATCACTCACTGGACTACTCGGTTCTGATTCTTCATCCTCCGCTTCTTCCTCCCCAATCTCAAATTTCCCATTCTCAAGAACATTCATCTCTCCTGATGCATTGAAACCTCCCAGCTGCGTTTCAGGAGGTTCAGCTGTTGGGGCTATCACAGCTTTGGCACCAGAGTCTAGGAATGCCTTCATTAAGGATGGGGTAGGTCCGTACATGCCTGTGCAGATAATTATCCTATCCCTCCAAGCTCCAATCTAGGGTTCCACAAAAACAGCATTAACAGAACACAAGAAATATGAGTCACAATTCCCATAAAATGCAACAGACCTACCCTATATTCTTATCTTCTTTTTCTTCAATGGAGATATATTGAGAGGAATGACAATGACCAAGGAATTGCACAACAAATATTGGCAACCAAAACAATCTACAGCTCTAACCAATATACACCTTTTTCCTTCACTGATTTGTTATATAGTAAAATTTGGTAAATTTTAAATTTTCCTTCTGATGTCATGTTCTTGTAATTCCGCCAATATTAATTTGGTCAGTAGGCAACCATACCACATTAGTATGCTCAGGTTCATTTAATTTTCCGAAAGAAATGAAAATGAAGTCATTTCTAGGTCAAAATATTGAGGACTACTGGTCACATTTTACAGAATTGGGAACAACCATTTGGAAATTGAATAGCCCTATTCATCCAAGGAGTAGGGATCCAATGGAGCCATCTTCAAAATATGTATATATATAACGAATGTTGTCAACGTATATAGATGAATTATGACCTAGCATAAAAGATGGATGATTAAAGGATCCAAAAGCATACCATCCAACGAACATCATCAGGAGTCAAGTGTAAAGAAGGGACTGTCCTACGAAACATGTATGCCCCAACTTCTTGATCATCTTCCATGACCTTCATCAAAACATTGAAATGAGAAACAACTTTCTTCAACTCCAGGCAACCCAAACAAAAAATAAAATAAAATAAAACGGCAAGAAGCATACTTGTGTTTGGCGTCCTATATACCGGTGGACTATACCTCCAACTTGGAAGTAAGATCGATATGAAACCAAATCAGCAATAGTTGAAATGTTGATTATAGTAGATGAATCCTTTCGGTGTTGACCTTTTATCACTGAAAGTAAATTCAGTTTAACACTCTGTAGAAACTGATCTGCAAGTTCTCCAGGTTCAGCAACCACAAAGACATCATTCTGCCAACTGTGCAATGGATTTTCACGATGTTAAGAGTGACTTTGAAAATCAAAGTATATACAAACCTAATATATTGTGAAACTTAGATGAAAAACTTGACCTTATTATTGAACCCATTGAATCATTTTGAAGAGACAGATGTATGACACCAACTTGAGGCGAATTCTGCAACTTTTCATGCAATAACCGGACAGGTAAAGAGAGCTGCCTGGGTCCCGAAGGAGACCTTGGGGGTGAAGTCACAGCCTTCCCATCCAAGCTTAAAGGTGGAACTAAATCAATTCGTCCAACCCTATGAGGACCAAGATCGGGGCTGTAAAGATGAGGACTGGATGGAAAACTTCCAGTGAAAAGAGGTGAGGTAAATGGTGTTGGAAATGATGTTGCTGGTGTTGCCCTCAAGGAACCTGCTAAGCCATTAAACATTGTATATCGTATACCATTACGGGCACAAAACGTCTCCAGCATTCGAGCATGTTGAACAATTCTTCCAGAATCAGGACTGTGAGAAGCTTCAACAAGAACTACATTACGCCTCCAACCTAAAGAAGGGCTACTTTCATGTTGTGCTGCAGGACAGCAGAAAATATATAATATTCAACAACATAAGTAATTAAAGCTGGCCAATGATGTATTTCCAAATGTATAAAAAAAATCAATTAAAGCGATGCAGTAAACTCCTTAGAATTCACCAAACATACCAGGATTGGAAGCCTTTTCCACTGAATTATGCAGAAAATTTGAATTGTCTGATCCCTTCTCTTCATGTTGGTAGGCAAAAACTAGCCTTTCACATGCATTTTTAAAGGCCTGAGAGTTGGTTTGGATGTAATCCTCGGTTGCAGCTTCCAACTTCTGCCACACAGCTGGGTCAGTCTCATCCAGCTCCATATCACAACGTTCATCAACTGTTAGCGCAAATCAAGAGAGAATATTTAATCAGAACTCCAGACAAATCACTTCCGATTATTCATCTATTGCAAATAAGGGTTACATGTTTCAAAAGTTAGGAAAACACAAATCAAATTGATCAAAATTACCTGGATTGAAACGGAAATAGTGTATTTCAGGAAGCATAGGAAGAAGTGCACTCAAAGCTTCCTCCACTCGATCAACAGAGCAAGCACTTTCAATCAACACTTGCCCAGTATCCAGATAACGCCAACCACCTTTTCTGGCCTAATACATCAGCAGAAATTGTCTAACTGGAAACAAAGCAATAACTAATGCTAATTTTAATTTAAAATACCAAGTTAGTGAAGACAGAAGTTGGGCTGTACACTAATGCATCATTATGTTTTGAACATCTCAAGAACCATCTCATTCCTAAAGACTAGTTTTTTTTTTTACATTTTTATTGCAAGATTAATGTTTGATGAGAAAATCCAATCTGTATAAAGATTTGTATTCATGGTATGTTTCAAGAGAAAAAGGTAACTCCACCATTATGAATACACACACAGAGAAAGAGGTATTTAGGACAACCGTGAAGTATTCAACAGCATAGAAGCATTTAGGACAACCGTGAAGTCATCATCTCTCCAAGAGAGAAAATGTAGAGCAATTACCTTTGCTGGGACAGAACCACAACCAATCGAAATCAAAGAATCAATTTTTGTATCTGGCCACAGAAGTTGTGCTTCTCTTATGGCAAATATAGTAGGATTGTTTGCCACAATAGCACCATCCTGCCAACGGTGTATTTCTGCCAGGAAAAAAATAAAATATGTGGAAAATAGAAACTAGTTGTTTTTGAACGAGGAAGAAATGCTACAAGAATGAAAACATGAACAAAAGAAATCAAGTTCAACAAAAACAGAAAATATTACCATCAGAGAAATCATCAAGATAATATGGAGCAGCAGATGACGCTCTTATTGCTTGCCACAACTGATGCTTGCAGCTTCCAATAAAAGCACTGCGTTTATAGCCAACCTGAGCACCACTAGGGGTTGCACCAACTGCACTACCACTTAAGGTCAAACCATCTGAAGTTGCAAGAGGTATCTCTGGAGTTCCAGCAGGATACTATATATAAAAAGAAACAGAAGAAAAATTAGTTGAATCATCTGTAGCGTCAAAATGAAACCCACATCCTATTCCTAAATTTTCAAAAAGTAAAGTAATTTGGCCTTGAACCTGATAGTTACGGAATACAAAAGGCTGAGGTGGCATCATATTGACGAGAGTAGAAACAACAAAAACTTTGGGAATGTTTCTAACAGCTGACTCTATCAACAAGTCCCCGTCCTCACTAGCACACAACTCCCTTAGCAGCCTCTCAAATTCATCTGCACTGTGCTGCAAGACCACAGATCATGTTTTTGGTCAGGAAAAAGATATAATCTTGCTGACAGGAACAAATTTCACGAGCCTATGCAGTCAAACAACCCTTCTCTCAATCTTAACCGCTTATAACACATTGAGTAGTTTCTCTTTCTGGGAAGGATGTTTGAGACAAAAATAAACAGTCACTTACTTTTGGGCCCCAGGCACAGTTATTCAAAATAAAAATAAAAAAGACAAACCTTGTGCACATAGCTCCCATGAGTGGTGGAGTACGGGAAGGGTTCGGACCACAGGGGCAAATATGGATGCCTCCTTCCTCCAGGGACAGTTATAACAGATTAAAAATCAATACTCTGACATCCTCAAAGAGAGCCAGGGTCATTGGTGAAACACCATTAGATTTTCCATATTAAATGGACACGTTTAATATGAAATAGGGTCAATAAACCCATGGTGACTTTTTTCCTTCGGGTTCCATGCAGCAGAACCCCCAAACTTATGGAATTAAGGCTCTTTATATTTCAGCTTGAATTAAATACAAAGATGGCAAAGAAAAGAAACACTAAAAAAGCAAGTATGAATACCTTAGATCCATGCACAATTACTCTAAAACTCTGTGATGAACTTTTGTAAAGCTGATCCAACTTTTCCCTCCATGTCGCTGCTTCATTGTCCTTCGGAACAGGTTCAGCAAAGACAAATTTTCCTAAGAAAACATTTTTCAAAATTAAATGAAACGACCAAGATATAAGTAATCAAAAATATATGAATGAACAATGCATGAATTCATCTCCTGAACTGACCAAGTTTTTTGTATATTTCTTCACATTGATCCAAGGTCATTAGTTTGATTCCAAGAGCAACAGCAAGCATACCACCCGTTGAAGTGCCACATATAAGGTCAAACATCTCATGTATCCGTTTTCCAGTCCCTTTCTCAATTGCTTTTAGAATTTTTACAGTTGCCAGACCTTTCATGCCACCCCCATCCATTGAAAGAATGCGTAGTCCTTGCTTCGCAACCTGCCTTCCTCTTATTGCACGCCTTAAATTTTCATTCTCCCCTAAAAAGACCACAAAAGGGGTACACCATATCAGAATCTTAAAATGCATCAAATTAGGGGGCAGTACATCCCACAAACAGACCTAGAATTGCCAAAGCACGAGCTGCAGCTTTACACACACGTGACTCTGAAGCAACTGTTAGTCGCAAAAGGAGTTCTTGCAAACTCTCTGAGGTAACTAGAATTCGCCGATTTTCCAAGCAGAAAGCCAAATTCCCAACTATGAATAATGCCAAACGTTGAACCTAATTAAATGAGGGTTGGTTAGGAAGAAATTTACCACTGAATGGCCATGCAATAAAGCTGAATAAATGCATTAGTCCAAAAAACAGTGATACATACCTCTGGGTCCCTATGAGCACATAAAGATTTCAAAGACTTCAGCATATCTTTGGTTAACATCTTTTGAGCAACAGAATCAGATGCAAAGGCCAAATTAACAACAACCTGCAACACAGAAACTACTTCTGGTGCAACAGATCTTAGCACAGTTTCAATGGGTTGCATTATGTCACATTTTATCAACTGCATTGCTACAGATACATCCGCGGCAAGGGATGAAAGAGCAGAACATGCTTGTTCAACCTTCCAAAAGAAAGGTATTCAATCAGCATTAAGAAATCACAGACAAAAATAATTCAAAATGTTGTATGTAAGGATGTACAAACATACCACATGATGATCATCGCTGCTAATCATGCTTATTAACTGCCTAAGTGCATTTTCATCTTTACCAACAGCTACACGGTTCCCTTGGTCTTGCACCATTTTAGCTAGCGCAGATGCTAGTAATGGATGATGACAAGAAGAAAAACGGAAAATAAGGGAGAAAAAAGCACTTAATTTGTGTCTGGCTGCAACAAAATAGGAACTGTTCTCCACCTGCAATCAAACAAGAAAAAAAATTAACACCATTAATTGACATGCTTGCTTGGACCGCACATTAAAGGCTTCATTGCTTCATCACCCAATATGATTCCTACCTCTATTTGCACACTCACTGATCTTAAATTTTCATCTGCCACGATCTTTATATTTGCGAGGGACAAGTGGCGAAGTTTGTGCAGTGGCAAAATCTCAGGCAGAAATTCAAGGGGATTACCAAATAGCCTAAGAACCCGTAACTCAGCCATAGCCCTGTCATTGAACTGAAGAGAAACATTAGGCTATGAGAAAAATACTTACAAAAGGCTTCAACATAACAACATGTTGAAGGAAAAGGACAGAATGATCAAATACATTGATTGCTGATGAAATGACCTGAAGTCAAGTAGAGGCCGTACTAGTTTATTGTGCTCTAGTGACAATTCTACCAGCCCAAAGCACTGCCTAAGTTCAACTGCTTCCATGTACCAGAATTTACAAAGAACACGAATTTCAAGGCATTGGTGTCAAATAATTCCAGAACTGGTAGTCTGCTTCATATGTACTCTTCTATTCAATACTGCCTACAAAGTAATATGAAGCTACTACTCATTAACTGAAATAGTATCAAATTTCCCATGCTTACCAGGCACTGAAACCAGCATATTGTTGTTAACTCTGAGAACTTTCAAGCCTTTCAGCTCTCCAAGTTCAGGTGGCAATAGCGATAGCTTGTTATTGTCAAGGTATAGCTTCTCAAGAAGCGGCAATCGAGTCAACTCTGTGGGAAACACCTGTCAATATGCATATAATTAACATACATACATCATCTTAGCAAATTATATGTAAGATGTAAATTACATAAAGCAAATAATCCATATTATATTTTTCTTCAAATGGTACTATGAGATATTATTGAATAGACTGCAAATTCTTTGAAGCCACGCAACAAAACAATCTAAAAGAACTTGGAAAATATATCTAGAGAATAAATTCATTTTCTAAAGACATAAATTTGACTATAGTGAAAATTGCGATAACTTAAAATAGGTATCCAAGAGTCCGCACCTTTATCATTAAAAAAAAACATAAAACAACGAAATAATTCGCATTTAGTACAAAACCCAGTTGGAATTATTCAACATTTCCAAAATTCTCAGCTCAAATCAGCACAGGACATCAAATTCATCTTCCATTACAAAATGCGTCCAGCATGAGTGTGTGTGAGAGTGAGAGAGACAGAGAAAGAGATAGAGAGAACTGACAGACAAACTACAATTGCAGAGGCTGACAGCAGTGACGCTCTTCCAGTGGTCGACGACGACAGAGCCCGACGTGGTAAGGCTCGATCTCATCAACCTGGTGAGAACCCCAACTCCGTCGCTCTGCTGATTTGACCCGGTCGTCTTGGACATGATGACGGCCCTCAACGGCTCCCTCCGCTTCACGACCCTCATGGCCACGCCCACATTCCCTCCCTCCTCGTCCGCCGTCATGTCTAGAATCACCGTGTCCTGCGGCGCCGGCAGCGTCACCATGACCTGTGATTGCAGCCTCAGCACCGCCTGCTCTTCGTCATCCCCCGCCGACCACCCCAGCTCGATCCGAAACCCTAGAACGTGGTCCGACATCGAAAATGAAGACGCCAACGATGTCGACGCCGACGGAGACGAAACAGCAGTTTGATCATCGTCGACAGCATCGTCGGTACCATAATTTAAGGTTAGGTGGAAGATCTCGGAAGGCCTCTTCCAGCCTAATGTCCAGGACATGATCGAACGATTCCTAGAGTTTTACCGGACCTATCCGATGTTCCGATGATCCGATCTGAGAATCGACAAGCCCTAATCATCCAATTTTTAAGGCATTTTATGTAAGATTGATTGGCTGATTGATTTAAGTGACATTTACATTAAAATTAATATATGAACAGACGAATTTCACAAATAAATGTCAGGTTAAGGTTAGGGTTTTGTGGTGGGTGGTGGGTGGTGGGTGGTGGGTGGTGGTGACTCCCCTCTCTCCCCCGGAGGAGGAAGAAGAAGAAATGAAGAGTTGAATTGAGGGGAAAAATGAGGGCCTGTTTGGTCACGGTTCTCGTTTTCCAGTTAAAAGAGTTTAAAAATTAAATAAAAATTATTTTTTATTAAACTAAGAACGCATTATTATTTGGGTTGTTTTTCGTTTTGAATTTTTGTGTGTGGGGGGGGGGGGGGGGGGGGTTTTGGTTTTTTGGGGGTTTGGGGGGGGGGGGGGGGGGGGGGGGGGGGGGGGGGGGGTTTTTTTTTTTTTTTTTTTTTTTTTTTTTTTTTTTTTTTTTTTTTTTTGGGGGGGGGGGGGTTTGGTTTTTTTGTTGGTGGGGGGGGGGGGGGGGGGGTTGGGGGGGGGGGGGGGGGGGGGGGGGGGGGGGTTTTGTGGGGGGGGGGGGGGGGGGGGGGGGGGGGTTGGGGGGGGGGGGGGGTGGGGGGGGTTGTTTGGGGGGGGGGGGGGGGGGGGGGGGGGGGGGGGGGGGGGGGGGGGGGGGGGGGGGGGGGGGGGGGGGGGGGGGGTTTTTGGGGGGGGGGGGTGGGGGGGGGGGGGGGGGGGGGGTTTTTTTTTTTTTTTTTTTAAATTTTTTTAAAATTTTAAAAAATAATTTTTTTTTTTTTTTTTTTTTTTTTTTTTTTTTTTTTTTTTTTTTTAAAAAAAAAAAAAAAAAAAAAAAAAAAAAAAAAAAAAATTTTTTTTTTTTTTTTAAAAAAAAAAAAAAAAAAAAAAAAATTTATTTAAAAATTTTTTATTTTTTGTGTGTGGACTCTTCAATTCCTTCGATTAGGCCGACAGTGTAAAACGATGCCGCATTGTCATTGAAGAATGAAGTGTCCCTCGCTCAAAATAAATAATAAAAACATATTTTGTTAAATAAAAATAATAAAATAATTTTTATGAATGGTGCCTTTTACCGCAGGTGTTTTCGGACTTTTTCATCGGTTTTTAAATTTTATTTTTTTAAATGTATTTTTACTTTTTATTTACATAATTATTCGAATTAATTATATTTATTTTTTTAAAAGTTATTTTTAAATAATATCCTCTTTTAAAACACATTTCTTCTTATACATAACAAATATAATTTATTTTTAAATCTTTAAATTTAAATTATAATTCCAATAAAAATTCAAATTATAAAACCAAACTATAAAATCGAAAGTTCATATCAAATACTACCTTTAGTTTTTAGTTTTAGTTTCATGATTTGTTTTTTTATTAAGGTTGAAACTTGAAAATTTAGAGTTGTAAATATATATATATATATATGTTTGATAAGTTTTTTGATTTCTTATTTAAAAAAAAACTTATACAATTTTTCATATTTTTAAAAAAACCCTCTCTCTTCATTCTCCTACCACCGGTTCCCTATTGCGGCCAATGTTGACCACTACTATAATTCATTGCTACTGATGACCAACTTGACTAGTCTACATCTGTAGAGTCTGAGGACTTTGCAAGTCCTACATCCGTTGGAGAGGAGAACGAAGCATGCCTATTAAGAGGGCGTAGAGACCTCTCCTTGCATAAGGCCTTTTTTGGGGTGCCTGTGTGGCACTACTAAGAACAAAACCGAGGATTAGGCTTAGGCCTTAAACCGGACAATATCGTGTTACGGGGGACTTGGGCTGTTACATATGGTATCAGAGATAGGGACCGGGTCAATGTGCCATAGTCCCACGGGGACATAGGCCTCCTAAGGGGAGTGGATTGTAGAGTCTGAGGACTTGCAAGTCCCACATCGGCTAGGGAGGAAAACGAAGCGTGCCTCTGAAGAGGGCGTGAAGACCTCTTCTGGCATGAGGCCTTTTGGGGTGCCTATGTGGCACTATTAAGAACAAAATCGGGGATTGGGCTTGAGCCTTGAACCGGACAATATCGTGCTACAAGGGACTTGGGCTGTTACACCATCCTCACTAGGTTAAATCTGAATCGGTGAAGTTGTTAAGCTTGATGTAGATCTGATCGAGGATTGGAGTAGAGCTTGACCTTCTTAGGGGTTGAGGTCGATGGCCTTGGAGTAAGGTCAGCAGCAAACTCGAAGTTGTCGTCAATGATGGCTTCCTTGGCTCTTACTTCCAAATTGTGCCCCATTGATGCTATGCTTTGGGGGAATTGGAGCAACAAATGGAGGTAAAGGAGAGGGACGCAACAAAGGCCATCAAAGTGGCTATGGCTGAGGAGGCCGACGGCGAAAATGGCATAGCCCCAAGCAAATCTAATATAAAAGAACATAACCAAGTTGAACAACTGATAAGTTAAAGGTGTGTGTGCGTGTGCGTGTGCGTGTGTGAAGTCCTAACTCCGATTTTAAAAAGGGCTAAATATTTGTTTTCAAAAACATCTAAAGACCCACCACCGATTCAAGTTCTAATTTGAATAGACATTTGAGTCTCATTTACCAAATACATACCAAACAATGAACACAATTTTTTGTTTTCTAAAAACTGAAATTCACCAAAAACACCTTGTACCAAACAATGTTTTAATGCAAAATATTATTTTTGAATCACTAAAACATTTTTTACCAAAACAAAATTAGCTAAAGAATTTACTTTTAAAAAATTAGCTATCTACTTTTTAAAGCATCTTCAACTGTATTCTTATATGGCTCTTTAACTTATACTAGAGAGCAAAATACACATTGTAGCTATTCCAATCATCTCTTCAGATGACTCCCCAAATTATATAACTCCCCAAATTATATAACTCCCTAAATGACTCGTCATATGTAACGAGCGTTTAGCTCTTGCTATTAATATTTTAATAATTTATGGTTTTAAAAATATAGTTGTTATTATATATGAATGATTGTAGATTATAACTGTTATATAATTTTTATTGTCATGTATTTAAATCACACTATTTCACATTATTGTTCTACATTATTTTACATTATTGTTCCATAATGGAAAAACAAGAAGAAGAATACAAATAGAAAAAAAGCGCAGATGTTCCATAATGAGGGAAAAAAGAATACAATTAGGAAAAAACCAAAACCAAGCATGAAAAAATACATGACGTTAATTTAATATAAAAGTATATGTTGCATAACGGTCATATTTTCAGCTAAAATAGGAATATAAAAACAATTAACTAAAATAACTTTTAACTAATATATTGAGAAATTTTTATGAGCATAGTTAAAGATGCTCTAAGATTAAAATAGGTAATATAAAAATAATTGTCAAATTTTTAAAAATAATAAAATATTTTATACTTAGCTAAAATAGAGAGTATAATTGGAATAAGTAATATAAAAATGGAAAATATATATGAAGCATGGTTGAAGATTCTCCTACAACACCAAATAATAACCTTAATAAAAAGTTTATTACTCTATTGAAACATTAATTTTAGAGTTTGTATGTTTTAAATTATTAGTTTACCATGACATATAGTGGTTGAGAATGAAGTTAGGCAACCCCGAAACACCTCATACTTTACCAACCTCTTTCTGAACCTTTTTTCTCCTTCGTTGTTGTTGCCCGAAAGTGGCTCGAGTTTAAGTATTCAACTTAGTTGAGCTCGCTCCTCCTCCATCTCTAATTGATCTTACTTGATTGATTCGTCATTTATCATCATCTCTGGTTAACGCTACCTCCTTAGCCATCAAACATTTTCTAAATCTTATAAATCTATGATATCGACAAGTCTTGGATCTATCTGCCTCCCCCCTAACACCATAGTGGCAGTTAAAGCGAAGTTGTCAATAGTTTTGTGTGAGATGGAGAATGAATCAAACAAAAAAAGAAATTGAAAAAAATAAAAATATTTAATCAGTCATGTTGACTGGTTAAACTTAACTAGTTAAATGGCTATTAGCTAAGAGCATTCGGGCTAATTAAATTTGGTCAGTCATGTTGACCGATTGAGAAATACATTTTAGAGCTTTTTAAGACAAGATTTTTAGGTAGAACATTCATTTTCTATTAAAATTTGTTGGTACTTTAGAAAAAGTTTTATTATAAAACAATAAATTAAAAAGTTATTGTAATAACAATTCTTGAGTTAATACAAATTTGTTTTAGCTCCTTATTACTTGTTTTCTGAATTTTTTTAAAACATCACTACAAATACTTTTAAAAGAATTGTAGGTGTTGGTCTTATTCTACCAAAAAATTCTAAATTTGGTTTATTCACCTATTTTAGCCCATGTATTACGACTAACAATAAGGTTTGTTGTACCTTTCATCAATGAAGCCGATGATTTTGTTGTTTCCCCCAACAACATAAGAACTTATCTTGTTAAGATAAAAAAAATCAGGTTACTTTTAATTGAATTGTCATTGACTTTTTGCACACAAAGACAAATTAATAGTGAAATCCTCTAACTTTAACTCCTAAAACCTTTTATAGAGTTTGCTACATTTTAGAGTTCCAATGAATATGACTCCTCTATCAGGATTGTTTCTCTATTTAACAAAAGACTGATTTAAAGTACTCTAGCCTTTAAAATCCTTTGAGTGCTCAATTGAGTTTTGAAAACCTTATGATGACAAGAGTCCTTTGATTTTAACTTCAAAAAACTTTCGATCTCAATGTGCTTTGATAAAACCATTATAATTTTAAAGTGTTATGGCGAAAGTCTTATAACTTTTAACTTCAAAAGACTTCCAAGTTAAAGTTAGAGAAATTTAGAATTTGAAACGCCCATCAAAATACTTTCAAGTCAGATGATTTTGAACCAAAATAGTTTTAAAGTCCATCAGAACATACTGTGATTAGAATGTTTTATTAAAGAACTTTAAAATTAAAAAGGTTAAAATCAAAAGGGTTTTGAAATCTGTTAGCATGAACTAAAATCAAGATGTTTTCAAAGCTAAAATCAGAATGTAATATGTACATGAAACTTCTAAAACATGTTTTTAGTATGAGTATAGAACGGATCTAGATCCATGGGCTAGGTTTGCAGGTTTGCGGGCTTTGAGTAGATCATGCCAATTAATCCTAAGTTTGTTTAAAACATAGGCCTAAACGGACTAACCCATTTAGGCCCGTCTTGTGCGGACGTTGGCCAGCCCGTAAGCTTTTTTTTTTTCTATTTTTTTTTTAAATATTTTAAAATTTTAATGTATATATTATATTATGAAACTTTAATTAAGTAATCATATTTCATATTTTATGCAAATAATATAATTTTTTAAATATATGAAGAGACTTACTGACATATATTTGATTACGTATAATATATAAAGTTAATTTATATTATATATGTGAATATCAAAATATTGACATACTCGTTACTCGGTATATAAGCAATTGTAAAATAAAATTAAAACTAAATTGAATTAATAAAATATTGTAATATATTAAAAAAAAGTCTCGACTCTTACATGCTCTTATTCAATTGTAAATTGATTGTTTTAAATATATATATATATATATATATATATATATATATATATATATATATGGTAATGCTAAAGGAAAAATGAGTGCAACAGCCTTAAAGAGTGCAAAACCATACTTAACCATTGGATCTGATTTAATATTATCTGAAAGCTGTAATTAAAACACTCTCTTCCAAAATTAACTCTTCACATCTCATGTAAACCAAATTTGGACCTTCTTCCCTCCCATCAGCCCTCTCTCTCCCAACATCGCACCACCTTTTTCGACTACCTCAACTCGAAGAAAACGAACTAGGTGGATTGTGCGTGCTAGGATGAAGCTGAATTGAAGATGAACCAAGAGGATTGCACACACGAGGATGAAACCAGATTGACGATCATTGTGGGCAGTGGGTGTACAGTCATGCTTAATTTAAATGTCAATTTCTTACTAGAGGAGACTTCACTTTGCAAAATATCACACAAGAGTTGTCGACTTTTTTTAATATATTGTGTTTGAGTATTTAAGTCATACATTTTAGTTCGGGTATAAAACGGTCTGGTCCAGTCCGGTCCATTATAGAGTGAGCCTAAATAGGCCAATCCGTTTAAGCCCATAGTTTAAACGGACTAAGAATTTATTGGTTCGGTCTGATCTGCGGATGGATCGGATCGGTCCATTTTTTTCAACAAACAATTAATTTTAATTAAATTGGAAACAAGAAAAACAAGCATTAATTATTTAATTTTCAATTTCTCAACTACCATAAACCAATAAACATTAAGAATAAGAGAAACTCTATATGATACACTTAAACTTCTACTACAAAATAAATTCTCTCAAACAATCAAATATCTATTGAAAAACAAAAAATGTGAAACAGGTAGCAAGACAGCAGGTTGGACTACTTCAAAACAAATTCATTCAAACTGTCAAACATCTACTAAAAAAAGTAGGTTGGGCATTAGGCAGCTTGCATTAAGCAACAGGACAACATGTAACAGGCAACAAGTAGCACTGTAGCAGCAAGCAGGGTAGCAAAAACGTGGCTTGCACCATTTAAGATTACACATGATGCAAAATTATGTAAAGATTACACATAATGTACAGTTAATAAAATTTTAGAAACACAATGTAGCTTTTGACAATGACAGTGTCAAATTCCATAAAGATTACACATGATGCAAAATCCTAGAACCAAAGAAGCAAAATTCAAGCATTATTGTACATAATATAAAATCCAGATAACTCAAGATTGTACAAAACAAGCAACAAAACATTTGCAAGAGGATAAATGTCTAATTAATAAAGAATTCATACAATACATACCTATGTCAAAGGGAATCGACAATAACTTCATCTTCTTCCATATTAACATTATTTGAACATTTGATAGATTCATTATTCTCATCAATTTGATCATCTCCCCAACTTACAAAGTTACAATTTACAAATAGTAGTTGAATAAAATTTCAATAGACTTTATATTTAAGAAAAAACAACTTTTTCAATGCAAAAATATTACTACTATGGGTGAAACCATAAAGCTAACTACATGTGCAAATGATGGCTTGAACATTTTTATGAATTAAACGACTCTTGTACTTGTTCAACACACGTTCTCCAATAATAAAAGTTAATTCAGAAGCAACGGTAATTATAGGTATGCTTAACATGTCAGACGCCATATTAGTAGCTAAGATGAGAAATTTAATACTGTGATCCTTTCACCATTTCAAGATATTCAAGTCTTTATTAGAATCATAATCAAACTTTGGCATATCCAAATATTGTTCCAATGAGACTTGGAACTTGAATGAACATCATCCTTATCTTCTGCCAAATTCATTCACATCTGCTTATATATTTAATGCAAAGAAAGAATCAAGAAAGAATTAATAAACAAAAAAATCAATAAAGCTAAGAAATAAATAATTTAGAGTTTATTTACATACATTTGAAATAGAACCCGTAGGAATTGATGACGAAGAAGCTTTAATTTGTTGTTGATGATGTGAAGATGTAATAATATTATTTTTTGTATATTTTTCATAAAGCATGAAAAGCTTATTTTTCACCACATTTAACCTCTCTTAAGCAACATGAGGATGAATTCTTCAATAACGACGCAACATTGTCAATTTTACTCGTGGATCAATAATCACTACCATTGCAAGTAGAACATTGTACTCACTCCAATACCTGTCAAATTTGTTCTTCATATGAGAAGCCATTACCCTTAATACCTCATCTTGTCCATTCAAATGATCCAAAAGAAGTAACTCAATTTGTCAAATTTGACTAAAATATAAGTTGATAATTGGATAATTAGAACCGGATATCAACTTTGTTATCTCATAAAATGACATTAAAAATTGACATATCTTCTCTCCTCTTATCCACTCCTCACTTGATGAGCAATACTTATAATTACTATCATTTAAAGCAAATATGGCAAATGGCTGCTTGTATTTTAAAGTATTTTGAAGCATTAAATAAGTAAAGTTTCATTGAATGGACATATCTAAGATCAAATAAGCACATGTACCAATATCATACCTTTGCATACATTCTTCAAAATTTCTCATTCTAGCATCTGATTCCTTCACATATTTAATGTTTTCTTTAATTTTTTATTATAGGTGAAAATTACTTTCAATCAAAGTAACATATGAACAAAAAAAAAAAACTTAAAGACCTATATATGATTAAACCCTAATAAGTGAATGCAAAGGTGAATCATGAGACAATTAGGATTTTCACTATTGCATTAGATGAATAATCATACGCCATTGTAAAAATACTAATAGTAATTGAAATTTCTTGTAATTGCTTTTAAAATTACTAAAGAGGAGAAACAAACTAGACTTTAAATATTAATATCATGTATGGTACAACAAAATCTGAATTAGATTTTTTTTTAAATTTTGAAAATGCAGTTCTTATAATAATTTAATATAGTTAATATATAAGTATAATTTTGAAAACACATAAGTCATCTAATTATCTTAAAAAAACTATTTATAACTCTAATTTTTACGAAAGTTTTTTTTTTTACTTTTCATATATTTTATTACCTAGAATCATTTTATTTTATTTCTGATTTTTGTGAAATTTGATTTTAAAAAAATTACTATTTTAAAAATACATTTTATCTTCTGTCAAATAAAATTCATTTTTAAAATTTTAAAATTAACATTATCTGCAATAAAAAATTAAAATCATAAAAATTATATAAAAATAAGAAATACGTATCAAACGATTCCAAAAGAAATAATATGAATCCATCACAAACATGTATCCTTGCTTAACAACTGCCGTGAACTACCTTTACATTATTGGTCATTCATTCAAAAAATGGAGCGCAGCAACGTCACTTTTCTCAAGATTAGTCGATATAACCCTGGATGAACTTATCGGAATTCCCTTGACGGACACAAAAGTTCTGGAGCAACTTATTCATTTATTCTTATGAAAGAAAGAATAGCGAATGATGTTGCTTGTCAATTCATTTATTATTATGTTCAAAATTTACTAATGTATTACACTTAGGGCAAATCATCATGAATATATAAAAATACTTCCTTCTACCCTGAATTGGACATCTCAATTCAACCATGAATTGAAATTTCTGAAAGCAACATCCATTGGAAACATATTTCAGTACATCAAGGCTTGCATACACATGGCCTCACTATTGAGCTATCTCAGTAACAAAGCGCCGTAGATGACCCAAACACAGTTCCTCGTAGGGATACCAGGGGTCATTTATTCAGGAAACCTATGGGCACGATTAAAGGATACCCTCACATGAAGACTAGCATCTACAGTCAACAATCTGGCTCATATCAACCAATTATTAGGGAGACGACACAACTATCCTTTGGTTGCAAATATGTAGTCATGGATTGAACCCAATTGCAGCTGAATCAAAAATCTCATTCAGTTCAGTCTTCACCCCATCATCAGCAAATATGAAATCAACCGCGCTCCTTGCAAGCAGAAACATGTCACTCTTTCCAAGGCCTTCACAATTGAGGAATGAATAAATAGAACACAAATTCTCAACAGCAAACTGAGGAGCAAATTTATTAGTTGCAATCACATTACACAAAGGCAGCAGCATAATTCAAAGACATACCAAATGCAGAAACGGCGAGGACATATTCACCACAAAGGCTTGTAGAAAATACCCCCATATCATCCGTGCATAATACAAGTGGGTGTTTTGAATTATACAAATCAGCTGCATCACAAAGTACATTAGTTAAAAAAAAAAACAAGAAACATTTATCTATGCCAAAACTGAACTGATCTTTTATAAAACAAAACCAATCAGAGGCACAAGCAGCAAAACCAACCAAAATGATGAACATCTAATGAAGCAACAGTAGCAGTCAAAATGTTGGATGTTAAACAGATCTCAACCTGCAATCAAAATCATTCAAATGAAAATTTCAGCAGGCTATGTAAACAGCAGCAATCAAAAGAATTAACAGTCAGAACTAACGATATTTTAAGTATCATATTTTGTGGGGTACAACTAACTTCAAAATCTACATATAGGGTGAGGATCTCCACATTAGGGCAAGTGAAAGATGTTTCTTTTATTTTCCCACATTGCTAACAGATAGGAAAGGACACAACTAGAGATGCCTTTTAAGAAAGAGAGAAAACCCAGGTAGATTAAATGATCATTACTCCCTATACGCGTTTGAATTGAGGGGGTGGTACACGGGAAAGAAGGTAATGATTATCCTATATTTTATGGGGAGTTGCATAAAACTGTATCAAACAACTTGACCTTTTACTTTTTTCTTTTTAAATTGGAAGCTTAAGGGTGGTCGAGTCGAGATGGGGAGTTGCATGATACTATATAAAACAGCTTAGCCTTCTTTTTCTTTTTCTTTTTAAATTGGAAGCTTATAAAGGATGGTCTAGATATCCAACCGGTATTTTTGATTCCTTCAACATCTCCCATTCGTCTTCTTGAAGGCAACAAGCATGGCCAATCCTCTCAGGATGAAAATCCAGCATTTCCTGAATTTCATCGTGATTTGGAACCTACATGCGCTAAGTTTAAATGAAGTAGTTAGGGCAATTACTGTCCAAGTACATTTAGAAAAGAAATTGAAAAAAAGAACAAGAAAAAGGTCCCTCCAAACCCACCTCTCCACAATGAAGAGTAATAGCTAGACCATGCTTCCTGGCAATTTTTAAAGCAGGCAGATATGTTATCCTGCCACAAATTTAAAGCCTTTACATCAAACAAGAATCCCCTGGAAAGATATATACAGACACACACACATACACATATGGATGACATGAAACACTTAAATGAGACAAAATATGTATTTACCAATCCCCTACATTCGGATTCCCAGAAAGATCGATCCCAACTACCCCTAATTCCTTCATTTCCAGAGCAAGTTCTACCTGTTATAAAGGAGGAGAAGGCAATCAAAATTCAAAGGGCTTATTGAATAGTACAGTTTCAAAATTCTAATAGACTGCACTCATCCAGCATACAGTTTCAATTGCAGCTGCAGTTGTCTCCCGGCGGTCAATGCTGAGAAGAAGCCTAACATAGATCTTCCCCCTTGCAGCTCCACTGCAAGTATTGCTCACATTAGGAGGATTCATATTCACAGTACTTCCTGTCTCCAATTTAGTGGGAGCAAAAGCAACATCTACTGCAGTAACAGTCCTTAAACCCTTGACCACTGCTTCCATGTAAGAACGCTTGGTCATTCCTATCGAATCATTCTTCTAAAAAAACCACACAAAAAAAAAAAAAAACATAAAAACCATGAAAACAAAAAAGAACAACAAAAATTTTAAAAAAAAATTAAAACGAGCTCCAATCATTGGATAAAGAACAGCGTCAATTTACTTATGGTAAAGCCCCCCAGTCATGAAAATAGCATAAATTTGGTATAATTAAGTAACTCCACGTGCTTACCTTCGGGGTTGTTCTTAGCTCTATATAGACTACATTTTCTGCAGCAAAATCTTCTATCACCTGTTCCCATAAATATTAAGAACGCATTATCTTGGGAAAATTTTACAGTACATTTTTTAAGGGTCAATTAGGCAAAGTTGACCAAACATACTTCTTTAGTAATTCTCGTGACAGTTGTGTGATCGGCAGTAAGATTATGAATCAGATCAAACATCTTAAACACTTCTTTCATGGCTGTGTCATCTGAGAGGGAGGCGGAAAATAGCCAAAAAAAAAAAAAACAAAACAAAACAAACAAAACACAAAACAAAAGGAGAGAGAGGGTTTTGCATCATTTACATCTCAAGCAAACGTCAGCATTTCGAAGTAAATAATTTAAACTACTGGATGTGGACCCAAAACAATCAAAATTAATGTTTTCAAGATTACCAGCAAAATCTATAGTGTCATTCTCGCCGCCGGTTGCTCTGGCTAGTTCCCTGAGAACATGAAAAACAAAATAGACCCCGAACTTAAAACTTGAACACAAACCGTATTTTAAACCCAGAAAATTTTAATAATTAATACCCACTTTCTAAATATGGGCACAGTTTATAAACCCAGAAGTAATTAACCAAATGGGACCATCCAAAGGGAAGACCAAAAAAAAAAGTAGTGCGTAAAACTGAAAGTGTGAAGAAAGATTAACATATGTATATGAACATGAACAGATTGCCTAACAATTTAATACCCACTTTCTGAATCAAAAAAGGCAGATAATTGCACGAACTATAGAACTATAAACTATAAATTTGAAACTTTGAAAGAAAGAAAAAGAAGAAGAAAACCATTTTGTAAATTAGAATGTGGGAAGTGTGTACACTAGTGTAGATTTTCTTATGGATCCATTGAGGTGAGCGTGAAGCTCCACTTTGGGCATAGAAGACACCCAGGAATCTATTTCTATACTCTGCTGTCCTTCGCCTCCCTCCATGTCTCGTCCGGGGCCTCCATCTTCTCTAGCTAGCTGGCTATATATATATATGAGAGAGAGAGAAGGATTGATCCTAACATATATGAATGGGTGATATATTATTTTAGTGTTTTTTTTCCCCAACAGAAGCGATTCGCGATTTTGGCACCGTGGGCCCGCGTTACCCAACAAATAAAACAATAAAATACAAAGCCTCCCCCCCCGCCGGCTAATTAATTATCGACCCGTCAACATCAACATTTTTTCTCCAGAATCGAGGTGGGGGACCACCCCTGAGCACCCCCACACATCCCCTCCACAGAAATTCTGAAATCTTCCGAACATAATAATAGAGAGAGACGCTGAGACGGGGATGGTGCCGGCAATCAATGTGTCCGGTTTGTTTGGGAGGAAATGGAAAACAGTTTTACTTTGCTTAAATAAATACATAATTTATTTGCAGTTGCATCTGATATTAATAATAATACAAGTAATAAACGACTCACAACTACTGTATTGTGGTGGGATCGCCTTCGCATGGGGTTTGGTGGTGGCGCAAGCAATTTTAAATTTGTATTTTTAATGTCATGGCTGGCAAGTGATCGTGGATACTGGATAGTAGTAGTAGTGGCGGTGGACCAGTAGGGTCGACTGACGTGGAAAACAATCCACGACGCCCAAGGACTTTGACGTGGTCGGAGCGGTGTGTGTTTTGGACGTATCGATAATCCAACAGGACACCCATATGGGTATTGGGTAGGGGCTGGCCGGCTGGGGTTGTATTGTAGTTGGCAATTGTATTGTTGCCAACAAGGCAACAACAAGGCGATGAGGACCGCCTCGACTCCACAGTCCACAGCACTGGTGTTCCCAACAAAATGAGGATTGCGCCCGCAACTGATTTGTTCTATCTACACCAAAATGCATGGAACATTGGAACGTACGTAACTCCACTAGCATTCTATTCTCTTCTCTTCCAATTCCATTCTAAGTTCCAACCAATGCGTGCCTGATAGACCCCAGGACTTAATTTGAGTGGCTTTGCCATCCTTTGGCGGTATTTAGTGATTATCTCGTCTCGTTGCACAAACTATATAATTTTCATTTAATCAGAGACCCCCAAAATTCCTCTATCGGTGTTTGACGCAGAAATATTTCTACAACACTCGATCTAACCATGTCGTTTTGTAATTCATCTAAGATTTATTAATTATTGATAACACATTATTTATAATTTTGAATCTTATTTGAAAGGAAAGAATATATATACATACCCAATTCATTATTACATCCACCTTTCACTTTTTATATAAAAAAAAAAAGAATCTTAAGTACAAGCTTATTAATTTCCAATCATGATCTCTTGCAATAAGCCATAGTAAGCTATTTATAACCTCAATGAGGATAATTAAAAAACTAACAATTAAATAGAAACTCTAAATTTAAATTTAATTAGTCTAGTAAATAATAGAAAAGCAATATTGACACTGGAATTTCCAGGTGTACTTGTTGGACTTGACCAAGTCAGCTTTAGTTTAATTTGTTAAGCTTGGTTTTAAGTTTTTTTTGAATTGAACTGCAATTTGCGTCTTCTTCTTTCATATTTCTTCCTCTTTTTTTACCTTGTTGCTGTACGGAAATCTAGTGTTGATTTCAACATGGTATCAGAGCTGGTAAGGTATTTTATGATGTAAAATAAGAGGGAAGGCGGTCATGGGGGGGTTGGGGGGGGGGGGGAGAAGAATGTAGGGCTCATCCAAAAGGGGACCCAGGGGGGGGAACCCGGGAGGCTGGAAATAAATAGCTTGTGCAACAGTCAAAAGGTGTTGATGATTTCTTTCAACTACAACGTTTCTGGATATTCAACACACGAAAATTGATGGAGCACTCATTTGTTCTTAAAGAAATTAGTAAAGGAGAGCTCTGATGCATTGTCAGAACATAATACTTTAATGTTCAGGCCAAATTGAGTGGAAACCATACTAAAAAAACTATGAATGAGCTGTCCCACATTAGATTTGTTCTTCATCAAGTAGACCCATGTAAACCTTGTATTGTCATCAACTAGGGTAAGAAAAAATCTGTAACCATTATATGAGAGAATCTGGTATGGTCCCCAAACATCACATAAAAGTTTATGTGATGATTCACATAAACTTAAGAAAGGGTCGTGATTCTTCTTTCATAGCACTTGTTGTGTATGTTGATGATATCATTATTACTGGGCCCTCTTCGGAATCTATTAAAGCTGTCAAATATTTTTTACACAGTCAATTTAAGCTTAAGGATCTTGGTACTTTGAAATACTCCCTGGGAATTGAGCTTCTTCAATCTCTAGAAAGTATTGTGTTATCCCAACGTCATTATACACTGCAATTGCTAGCAGACACTGGTTATTTGGATAGTAAGCCTGTTGCACTTCCAATGGACCCTTCCACATGGGTATCTATCTCTAAAGGAGATCTATTAGCTGATATTACTCACTATCGATGGCTGGTTGGACGACTGCTATACCTCACATTATCTTGGCTGGACATCACATACGCAATCCATCGGCTTACATAATTCCTGTCCCAACCCAGAGTTCCACATCTCAAGGCCGTTCATCACTTACTTTGTTATCTCAAGTGGAGTCCGAGACAGGGTTTACTGTTTTCTTCATCTTCTTCAACCCAGCTTTGTGCCTTTGTCGATGTAGACTGGGCTTCATGTACTGATTCCCGCAAATCCACTACTGGGTTTTGTATTTTTCTAGACAGCTCTTTGGTGTCTTGGAAGACAAAGAAGCAGATGACTATTTGTTGCTTATCAGTAGAGGCTGAATACTGTGCCCTAGCACCTATAGCAAGTGAACTGGTTTGGTTGCAACAATTGCTTGCTGATTTCCAAATGCCTATTTTGCCTGCTCTCATATATTATGATAATTAGGTAGCTATTCACATAGCCTCCAACCCCATCTTCCATGAGCACACTAAGCACATTAAAGTGGACTGCCACTTTGTGCGTGAACGGGTTGTCTCTCGTGCATTCAAACTTCTTTCTATACGGTTATGCAATTAGTTGGATGATCTCTTCACCAAGGCTCTTCCGCTTGCCTCCTTTTTTGCTTTACTATCCAAGATGGCTATACACGATGTGTACAACACCTCTTGAGGGGGAGTATTGACATTCTCATTTACAAGCTGGAATTTCCAACTGTACTCATTGGACTTGACCAAGTCAGCTAGGGGCGAAGCTATGTATTAGTGAGGGTGTGCAGCAGCATACCCTGCCCTGCCCCATCCCTTTAAATAATAATAAATAAAAAATTAAATTAAATATTAAAAAAATAAGATTTATTAATTATTTGGTTAGTTAAATATTATGAGGGTGTTCAAATTTAAATTATTGATTTCCTTTGTCAGTTAGCGTTAGACAATCAATTCTAAATTTTTAATTAGTATTGGATAATCTCACCTCCGGGCGATAATTATCTCTCTGTTCAAACAATTTGTATTTGACTTTTAAAACAATTGGTTTGGCTTCCTTAGTTTTTTTTCAATTCTAGTTGTTGCTTTTGTATTGTTTTTTATAATTAATTATTTAATAGCATGCTATCAATAAATTCCATTGAAACTTTAATTATTAGGGTTTTAATTTAGAGAATTTTAAAATACAGGAATATCTAGTGTTTGATGTTTGTGATAATTAATATATTTGTTTAATTATATTTCCACATATTATCAGTTTGTCACTTGTAGCCTAATACAATGTTATATTCAATATTCGCAATAAATATTGAACACCTTGAAAAAAATTCCAAAGTCACCCCTGAAGTCAACTTTAGTTTAATTTGTTAAGTTTGGTTTTAAGTTTGTTTTGAATTGAACCGTTTCAAGGCCATGTATATATATCAAGGGCATTATGTAAATGAATAAGAGATTTTTATTCTCCTGCAATTTGCATCTTCTTTTTTCATATTTGTTCCTCTGTTTTTACCTTGCTGCTGATACGATGATCCAACGTTGATTTCAACAAGCAATCTAGGAATATTTAATTAAACAAATTTAAGGAAAAAAAAGAAATTAAGTAAGAAAGAAATTAATTAACGATAAATAAAAGAAAAATCTATTCAGTTTCCCTATCCTTCACATGTCATGCCCTTTTCGCTATAGTCTCTGCACTAGAGTGGATCATATGATTGATCATACTTGCAAGGGTGATAACATAACTTTAGCTTCTAATCACACTCTTTATTTGATCATACCATTAATGAACCAAAACTTGCCAAACCTTAAACCTTCCTCAACCCTTCTTTTAAATGTGATATCAAAAAGTTGATTATGGTTGCAGTAGCATGTCACCTACTGCATATTTTAAAAAGAAAGCAACTCTAACTTGTAGGCCACCTTACCTAACCACTCCAATACCTTGAAAGGCTTATAGTACCACTGCAACAACTTTATATTGAACTTCTTCTTCAAAGATCTTTGCTGGTATGGTTGGATTTTGCAGTATACATAATCTCTAGGCTCAAATGTCACATCTCGCTAGCCAAGATCATAATATTTCTTCATACACCCTTGTGCTTTCTACAACTCTTTCTTTACCTTGGTTAAAACTTATCTAGCCACTAACTCCTTATTGACTTCTTTGTTGCGAGTTATCTGCCTCGTATAAGAGCTTATTATCATAGGTAGTCACCCATACATCACTTCGAAAGGACACTTGCTGATGGAAGCTTGATGCGATGTGTTGTACCAGTACTTCGCTTATAAGATGAACTCCTTCCATCTTTTTTTGTTTTTTATAACAATAACATCTAAGATATTGTTCAAGAGTTTGATTCACCACCTCTGTTTGGTCATTAATTTGAGGATGATAAAGGGAACTTGCCTTTAACTTAATACCTTGCAAAGAAAACAAGTCATGCAAAAAAAAAAACTCAAATAATTTGCTATAATTAGTCACAATACTTTACAAAATCCCATGTAACTAACACTACTAGACAACCCATTTACAAAAACGTCTTAGCCACACTAACTAACAATGATGAATGGATATTTGAGTAAAATTAAGTGGGCACCCTTGCAACCCCTTGACCACAACCAAAATTGATTCATAACCAACACTACTAGATAACCCATTTACGAAATCCATAGTCAATTCCTCCCAAATCTTATATAGAATTAGTAATGGCAGCAACATCATTATAAGACACCTCTAGTCATATTTCACCCTATGACAAAAGTCACACTTAGCCACTAATTTCTTCACTTTGTTCTTGTGACCTTCCCAATAGAAGAAGTATTTTAGTCGAACATAAGTGCACAACCACCCTGAATATCCTCTTATTTTGTTCTTCACTTCGTTCTCTATGGTACTTGTATTAATTTGTGTGGCCTCTTTAATGAAATCTTACATACACCATTTAGCTCAACTAAGTACTAAAAATCAGGCCTCTTCGCTTGCATACACTGTCCACATCATTGGACTACCCTCTCTCCTGGATAAGACATCAACTACATTATTTTCCCTTCTAGGTCGATCAAAAATGTTATATTCAAATCCTAGAAGCTTAACAAAAAATTTATACTACTTTGGAGTCACAATTTTTTGGTTTAACAAATACCAAAGCTTATTGATTAGTAACAATGTTAAATTTCCTATCCAGTAGATATGGCCTCCATACTTTGAATGCGTGCACCACTACTAACAGCTCTATAAAATAAGTACTCCAAGACTTCTTCATTACACCCAAGACCTTAAAAATGAATGCCAAAGGCCTCTTTTCTTACACCAAGGTTGCTCTAATTCCTCTTTTACTCACATTTATATAAACTTTCGAATAACTTTTTAAAATTTGGTAAATCCAATACTGGGGTTTGGGTCATGACCCTCTTCAAGTTCTTGAAAGCTTCCCATGCTTCTTTTGTTAACTTAGAGTCATTCTTTTTCAACATAACAATCAAGGGTTTTGCAATTAGCCCATACTTTTTCATAAACCTCCAGTAATAACTAGTTATCGTAAGAAATCCTTGCAAAGTTGACATATCCTTCGACAATGCCAGTCCACCATCACTTTGATCTTCTTTGGATTAACCTTTACTCCAACCCTTGAAATTATGTGACCAAGATATTGAAGTTTTTCCTCTATAAAGTCATATTTAGGCATCTTAATAAGAAAATGATGTTACTTTAACATCCATAATGCATTTTCAAAGTGCTCTAGATAGTAGATACTCCTCCGTTGATTTAGAATAAATCATTTTGTTATCAAAGAACACTACCACAAACTTCCATGGGTAGGGATGAAAATTGAGTTCATGGATACTTGGAATGTTAAATGCGCATTGCAAAATCCAAACAACATAACCCAATAGTCATAGAGCCTTGAATATGTCCAGAAAGATGTTTTGTGCACATCCTTCTCCTTTGTACTAATTTGGTGGAATCTCACCCACAAATCAATCTTTGTGAACACACATGTGCCATGGAACTCATCTCACACTCATTAACGGTAAAAATAAAAAATCAAATCTTCACACTCGCCTCATTTAGGGCTTGATAGTTGGTACAAAATATCAAAGTCCCATTTTTTCCTTACCTATAACATTAGAGAGGAAAATGGACTTTGACTTGGATGAATCAATCCACTTTTCAACATCTCCTTGACTTGTCTCCCGATCTCATCCTTTTGGAAGTAGGCGTACCAATAAGGTTGTACATTGCTTGGTTTCATCTTATCTTTCAAAGTGATGTAGTGGTTCCTGTGTCAAGAGTGTGGTAAGCTAGATAGGAACTGTAGAACTTGCCAATGTCTTGCCAATACCATTCAAACTATATCGGGAAGTCATTGCAATTCTTTTGAAAGCTCAATAGTACTTTTATTCTCCTCGAGATAGTCGTTCTTAGTCACTACGACAAAGCATTGGAAACCACCTTTATAAAGCCTCTACAACATTTGAGCCTTAAATTATTTAATCTCCATAGAAGACAAGGCTGTAAATGTTCTTTTTTTAATAGATGACATTGGTCTTCATAATTATGGTCGGGTGAAGATCCTTTCACCCGACTAAGTCCTTTTTTCACCTGTTTTGGCACAGTAAACGTCTAAAGTCATTTGAACTGACTTGGTGACGTTAGAATTTCGTTTGGAGAGAAGAAAAGAAAATTTTCCACCAAGTTATACTGTTCTAACGATGCATCCACTACTAGTAGTTACCAATCCCTTTCCATAGTACTAAGTAAAACAGAATGCTGGGGTGCCTCCCAGAAGCGTTTGTTTAGGGTCCTAGCTAGACCTCAGTGGGTGGTATCATTGTTGAGCTATATCGAGGTAAGTCACAGTTCTCTCTTATGATTGCTCCCGAACATAGGCCTTTAATCTGTGCCTATTAACAAGAAATGATGTGTCAGTGCCCTTTTATATTTGAACAACACCATTTTTCAATACTTCTTGGACATAATATGGGCCGGACCACTTGGACTTAAGCTTCCCTTGGAATAATCTTAGTTTGGAATTGTATAAGAGTACCATCTGACCAACCTCAAAATTCTTCGGGATAAGGTGCTTGTCATGCAGTGTTTAGTCTTTTCCTTATATAACTTAGCATTCTTATAGGCCGTGTGTCTGAATTCTTCAAGCTGATTCAACTGTAGTAGTCTTGTTTCACTGGTCTTGGTGGCATCCATATTAAGGAACCCGGTGGCCCAGTAAGCCTTATGTTCTAGTTCCACTAGAAGGTGATAGGCTTTGCCATAAACAAGCTGAAAAGGAGATGTCCCAAGTGGTGTCTTGAATGCTGTCCGGTATGTCTAAAGAGCATCATATAGCTTAGCAGCCCATTCTTTTCGGGAAGAATTCACAGTGTGTTGTAGAATTTTTTTAATCTCCCTGTTGGACACCTCTGTTTGCCCATTGGTCTGAGAATAATAGGAGGTAGTGATCCTGTGGGGAACTCCATATTTCTATAATAATTTGTCCAAATGCTAGTTACAAAAATGAGAACCACAATCATTGATGAGAGCCCTTGGTACCCCAAACCTCGTAAAAATTTGTTTCTTCAGAAATGTCTGGACAACTTTGGAATCGTTCACTGGAGTAGCAATTGCTTCAGCCCATTTGGAAATGTAGTCCACAGCTAGTAAAATATATAAATTTTTGAAAGAAGATGGGAATGGTCCCATAAAAAGTGGCCTAAGGTGAGTAAGAACGAGGTGTGAAAAATTCCAATTTTGATTGGTGTGGCATGTAATGTGGTCGATAAAGATGTAGGTCACATAATTTAATTAGGATGGACATGAAAAATCGATGTGGACATGATTTACAAAGGAAATACTAATATCTGTCTCCAATTAGAATAGTAAGATAATTAAAATGGTGCTAAAGCAGAGACTAGTTAGTGGAATAGTGATACAATTAGAGCCACAATAAATTAGTAACCTTTAGTCACTTTGATCACCTTTGTGATTGATTTAGAGGTAAAGATTAAAGAGGCACAAGAGGTTTATGTGGTTGATGTGTGAGCTTTGGTGGTAGAAGATGTTTTCACAGTCACAAAATATCGGTAAGATATATTACTTACATAAAACCCCAAATGTGAATATTATGAAAGTTAAGGGACCAATAGAATATGTTAAGAACTTATTAGTAAATTGAATGAGCTCGCTTTCAATGGGGTTGCTTTTACATTATCAACCTGCTATGGATTTAATTTTACCAGACAAAACACCTATATTGTAACAGCCCAAGTCTCCCGTAGCACGATATTATCCGGTTCAGGACTTAAGCCTAATCCCAGTTTTGTTCTTGGCAGTGTCACACAAGCACCTCAAAAGGCTTCGTGCTACGAGAAGTCTCCACACCCTCTTAAGAGGCATGCTTCATTCTCTTCCTCAGCCGGTGTGGGACTTGTAAAGTCTTCAGACTCTACAATCCATCCCCCTTAGGAGGTCCACGTCCCCGGGGGACTATGACACACCGACACGATCCCCAACTCTGATACCATCTGTAATAATCTAAGTCCCCCATAGCACGATATTGTCTGATTCAGGGCTCAAGTCTGATCCCCGATTTTGTTCTTGGCAATGCCACACAGGCACCCCAAAAGGCGTCGTGCCAGAAGAGGTCTCCACGCCCTCTTAAGAGGCACACTTTGTTCTCCTCCCTAGCCGATGTGGGACTTATAAGTCCTCAAACTCTATGTGTGATTTTTATGTAAGTAACAAGCATCATTGTTGGATATCAAGATTTTTGAATTTTTAATCCCAATGAGATATAATTATTATAGTGGTCAGATGATTTAGAAGTGTTTATACGTTATAGTAATTAACTATTTGGTGGCATTGCCATTTCTTAATGATGTTTTGCAAACCATGCAGAATGCCATTTAGGTCAAAGATGGAGAATTTCTTGCATGCATTTATGAAAAGTCAAGACTTCGTTTTGCACATGTGGGGACTGTAGTTGCATTCTCTTGTGCTCTTGGGCTTTTTGTTGATGGATATGGACTAAACCAAATATGAAGGGAAGAATCGTTGTAACTACCTCCAAAGCCTCCATAGAAAAAAAAGTTGCAAACTTTGTTTAGTATCGTCTTTTGCTAGAAACAACATGTTGGTTATGTACATATGTACAACCAATACTTCAAGTAGTATGTTAAGGTAAAGGTAAAAGTACATCTAGAGGAGAAAAATATGAAGTATAAGGCTAATGTAGATGTTAAAAGGCACGAAAAAGCACATTTCTCTAGGAGATCAAGTCATAGTGTTTCTATGGAATAAAAAACTTGTAGTCCTACAACAGTTTGAAACATAGGAAGCACATTTCATACAATATGATGAAGAAAATTATCAACGCACATGCAATTAACTTGCTCGATACTATAAACATCTCACATACATTCGACGTGGTTAATCTTTATGAGTACTACAATGATGTACTGCTTTATCCTAACAATAACTCGAGTTCATGTTCTTCACTGGTAGAGGAGATTAATGTGGGATGATTGGCCATACAATATGAAGAATAGATAGACTAAAAGCTTTTCAAATAAGGCACGTAAAAGAAGACCTAAGTTTCTTTCTTTTATTTAATTATATTTGTTTTATTTAATTAATTTTTCTTTATTTTTACTTGGAGGCCAAATAAGTCTTTACATGCTCTAAGGTTTCAAGAGTCTATAAAAACTCTTTTGTAAAGTTTTACCATATAATACATTACTTTCTAGATTTTTAAATGCAACCTGCATTTTTTCTCTCACAGCAACTTCATGGTTGTGACTTCTTCTTCTTCTTTCGTTCTACATCACAAATAAATAAATAAATGTTGAAAAGATTAAAGAGGAGCCTTAGGTGAAACTATCATGCTCCGAAGTAAGGGAGCCACAAATGACACCAACAAGGTGAATAGTGAGGACCCAAAGTCATGATCTAAAATTTCATAAGGGGAGTGCTATATATGTTAGTTGTTAATAGTAGAATCTAGCTAGTCCATGGTAGTGGTAGCACAATGCTTATTTAAGGAGTGGTTAAGTATGGTGATAAAGATGGTGAATAACTTAATAGAAAGGTGTATTCATAAAAAAATGCATCAAGTATGATTAAACCATGGCCACCACCCATCCAAGAATAGGCCTTAACCTTTCATATAGTTTGTTGGGTTAGTGGGTATTCAAGTCACACTAGTTGAAGTGTATAAGGGGTGTTTGGTAACTATTTTTATTTTTATGTTTTGGTTTCATGATTTGAATTTTGGAATTCAAGTTTGAACTGTAAATTTTGAAAACAAATTATATTTGATAAAAAAATAATTTATTTTAAAAATAGTATGTTTTCCTAAAATTGAATCCCATAAAATTAGAAAAAATAGAATATAGTGAGCCCAAGCAATAAAGTATACGAAAGAGTGATTTTTTAATTAAATTGGGTCAAAAAAATAACTTGGATTTGGAAATAGAAATCAATTGAAATAAATTTAGATTTTGGAAAGTAATAATGATAACCTTTATGCCATATTTGGTACGCAAGAAAGAAAAGAAAAGAAATCAAATTTCACTTCTTTCTCACGTTTATTATGTAAATAGGAAGAAAATCATCATTCATGTTGATAATATTATATTCGGCATAATTGATTTCCTATACACTAGATTTACATAGGTTCCATGAGGTAACCTTTTTATCTTTTTTGCCACTTTTTTCATGTTCAACGCCATCGTTCACATCCAAAATACACATCCGAATCCTATTACACCATTGACCCATCCCTTGCTATCGATCAACTTTGACAGCGTAGGTGGAACAAAGTTGAGTGACATATGTTCAAGGAACGTTCAGGAATTGCATAGCAGTGTAAGGGATTTTGAGATGGATTACCATCCATAATCACAGCCAAACAAAAGTCAGAGTAATACCATTGCAGGGTTGTGAACCTCCTAAAACATTGACCGCACCATGTGTTGGAGTGGACGCTTGGATCTAGCAAAACCTCACAAAAAAAATAGAGGAAGCATAGGCACAAGCGCCAACAACCTCAATGCAAGAAGCTTTATGCGTTAGACGAGCTGTTTGAGCCATTGAGGAGCACCCAACAACATCTGGGACGCCAAGGAAGGCGAATCGGTGACACGTGGAAGCACACCGACCCACCCACTATAAATAATAGAGAAACAAAACAATATAGGAAAACCATAAAACAAGAGATGATCCTTTTGTGGTGTCCAACGACATACCATTTTCTGTTTGACATTTTTATATAATCACCGATTAAAAAGGAAAGTACAGATTCAATACTCTTAATTGATATCACAATCTTAACTAATAAAAAAAAAGGAAATCGATTACCAAAAATAAAAAGATTTTCTCTTATCATTATTACGATAGAAACATAAATGAAGAATACTGGAATGGAAATAGCAGAAACAAAAAATAAATAACTGGAACAGGAAATAAACAACCGGTATGCGAGGATGACAACTAGCTTAATCCAACATTCGCCCATGTAAGCTAGTTGGGTTGTTTATTGACATGGACGTGCATGCCTATCCTCTTCCGCAGAGCTAAGAGTTTTAAACGTCCAGTGGTTTAGTTAGAAAATTAGCTAGTTGATCGTGAGTCCCAATGTGTTCCACTGTGATCGTTCCTTTGTCGACACAGCTCCTGATATAATGAAAATGTGTGTCAATATGTTTACTTTGATCATGATACACTGGATTCTTGCATAATAATATATCTTATTTGTTGTCAATATACAACTTGATGTAGCGTGGCTGGTGATTTATAAGATCACCAAGAAGTGAACCCAACCATACCCCTTGACATGCTGCAGTGGCTATTGTAATGTATTCGGCCTCGCAGGAAGACAGTGCAACCACCTGTTGCTTGTTTGATTGTTAGCTGATCAAGCTGGTACCCAAGAAAAATGCCACTTCATACTCTTTCTATCATCAACATCAGTAGCCAAATTACTATTGCTATAACCCACTAAAGATGCATCAATATTTCTATTCTTTTCATACCAACACCCCATATGAACATTTCTATTAACATAGCTCAATATGTGTTTAACGGCTGCAAAGTGTTCTCCTTTTAGGAGCCTCCATGAATCGGTTGACTATACCCACTGAAAAGGCTAAATCTGGGCACGTGTTGATAAGATAACGTAGGCTCCCCAAAATACTTCTAAACTGAGTTGGATCTATAGGACTAGCCTCGCTATATTTACTCAATTTCAGCCGTCCCTCCATAGGTGTTTAAGTAGGGTTACAGTCTTTCATTCCTACTTCCTATAGTATTCGTTTTACAAAAGATGTTTGACAAATAGATATGCCACAGATTAATTGATCCACTTCAATGCCAAGATAATAATGTAGTAATCTGAGGTCACTCATCTTGAAACCATTTTCTATCTATTGTTTGAAAACCATAATTGTTGTTGGACAATTTCCAGTGATAATTAATTCATTTACATAAACTACAACTATTAACTGAACACTTCTCCTGTTCTTCTTGTATACGACATTCTCAAAAAGGCTCTTGTCAAAACTGAGTGAGGTTAAAGTGCTGTCCAGCTTGATATTCCAAGCTCTCAGTGCTTGCTTCAGGCCGTATAATGCTTTATGAAGTTTAAGTACTTTATGTTCGCTTCCTTGCTCTTCAAATCCTAGTGGTTGTTTAACATAAACATCTTCCTCTAAAATGCCATTCAAAAATGCTGATTTTACATCCATGTGATGTAACCACCACTCCTCTTGTGCAGCTAACGCAACCAATAACCGTATGGTTTCAATCCTTACTACTGGTGCAAACATTTCCTCATAATGTATTCCATATTTTTGTATATACCTGTTTGCCACCAACCGTGCCTTGTGCTTAATTAAATCACCATTGGAGACTTTCTTGAGCTTAAAAACCCATTTCAGCCCAATCACTTGTTGTCCAATGGGTGGATTCGCAAGACTCCAAGTTTGATTACTTTGAATAGCCTCCATTTTTTCCTCTATATTACGTCTCCAGTTTGCATCCTGCATGGCTTCTTAGAAAGTGGATGGCTCTTCCATGCTCAGTAGACAGAAACTTGAGAACTCAAAGTATAAAGGTTTTGTTGCATCATACAACTCCTGTATATTGCACATACAAACAGGAGTGTGTGGTGATGGACTTGTATCAGTAGTTGTTTCACGTGTGGGCATTGTGTGGGGTGGGTTCATTTGAGGAGTCATCTCATTTCCTTCATGTCTATCTACATCAGAATTTTGGTGTGCTAGAGTTTGGGAAAGTTGTTCATGGGGAGTATCTCCAAGTCCCCTGACTACTAAACTTGATTGTTGGCTATTAGCTACATGAAAAATGTCTTGAATGGAACCTTCCTTTGCCTGATGTGACTGTCCCCAATCCCACGATTTCTCCTCTTCAAACACAACATCTCGTAAGATAACTACCCTTCCATAGGCTAGATTATACATTCGATATGCTTTCATGTTGCTTTCATAACCTAGAAATACCATGGGTGTATTTTGTGTTGCCATTTTACTCACTTGCCTGTGTACAGATCTTACATGTACTTTGCAGCTAAAAGTTTGCATATACTCGTACAGTAGGTTTTCGGTTATGCCAAGCTTCATATGGCATCTTTCCTTCAATGCTTTTGGTGGGAGCACGATTTAAAATATAAATTGTTGTTGTTACTGCTTCTCCCCAAAATCTTGCTGACACATTCATACTCTTCAACTCGCTACGTGTCATTCCTGTGACAGTTTGATTTTTTCGCTTGACAACTCCATTCTGCTAAGGAGAGTAAGGGGATGTGAGAAATCTTTTGATTCCTAATTGCTTGAAATAGTTCATAAAATCATGAGAGGTGAATTCTCCACCCTGATCGGTACACAAAGCTTTCAACTTCATTCTGGTTTCCACTTCAGCAGCCATTTGTACTTTTTGAAATTTGTGGAATGCTTGGTCCTTGCTTTCCAATAAAGAAATCCATATATAGAGGCTAAAATCATCTATCAACAGAAGGAAGTACTTGCTTTCGGCAGGGGTTGGTGGTGTGATAGGTCCGCACAGATCACCATGCATAAATTCTAGTATGTGGCTTGCTCTGAACGTGGTTTCATGTGGGAAATGGGTACGTTTTTACTTTCCTGCTAAACAGCCTTCACACAATTAATCTATTTGTGCAATTGATTTATTTATGCTAAACATAAAGATCTTGGAAGTTTAAATGCATGTATCGTGCATGCCACCTCCAAGTGGAATTTGTAAGATAAGTAAGCAATAAAATATTTTGTGTAGAATTCAGATTTAAAGTGTACAATCTATTTTATCCCCTTTCAACCTAGATCAACTATTGCCCATGGGAATCAAACACCTATAGAGACCCTCCTCCAATACTGATTTGGCAACCAAATTCCTCAAGCTGCCCCAAACTAATGATGTTACTCATGAGGTTTGGTATATAGTACATGTTGGAAAGTGTTTTTTTCCACTAGAATATGCCTTCAACATCATAGACCCACGGCCTCTTATCGCCACTTTTGAACCATCACCAAATTTAACAGTTCCACTAAAAGACGTGTCTAAATGTATGAGATATCCTTTACAACCAGTCATATGATTGCTGGCCCCTGAATCAAGATATCAAATGCTACTTTGGTTTTGATCTCTTGTATATGAAGTATACATATCTGCTTTGTGCAACTCCTCATTTCTTTTTCTTGTCCAAGTCGGATTGCTCTCGATTATTAAGAGGGTTAGCTCATCTTCCTCTTTTTCCACAATGAGTGCTTGTTCTTTCTTTGGCTTATGACACTTAGATGCAAAGTGTCCATATTCAGAATAATTAAAACATTGCACTTTAAATTTGTCAAATTTTTGATAGGGTTTTTTTTCACATAACCTTGCCTGTAATGAGGCCTTTCATTGTCCTTTCTTTCAGTGATGGATAAAGCTTCCCATTGTGCTCGAGTGAGAAGTACCTATTTCTCTTCATCTCTATTATTTCTATGATTTTTATAATTATCTTCATATATGCGCAATCATGTAAAAATTTATCTGCAATAACATTGAATAATTTTTCAACAACAATGCTTTCCTCCATCTTATTGCCAAGCGACTGAATTTCTACCACTATACTGATAAGTTTCTGTGAGAACTTTACTATGCTAGATGAATCTTCCATTCTCAATCGATCAAACTGACGTTTTAACGCTTGTGCTCTTGCTTTCGTGACACGTTCTTCTTCAATACTCATTTGTTGAATAGCATTCCAAGCTTCTTTTGCGTCTTCTTTTAAGTTATTCCAATCATGATTGCATCTGGCACAGCTTGAGATGTAGAGGCTAGAGCTCCATGCTCTTTGTCCTCCTCCAAATTTGCATCACCTTCAATGGCTTCCATACACCAAGTGCTCGAAGCATGATCTTCATTTTCATAGACCTCTCGTTCAACATTGTGTACTGGATTGGGACACCCGTGCCGATACCGGGGCACCTATATTCTTGAGAGTAATAAGGCGAATTTATTAGAGTATTGGGCCGCAAAAATAGAAAACTTGTGCACCCAACAACTTTTGAGCTGTGAAATCTCCAGTGGCTTTTGAATTATTGTTTGCGAGGGTGTAAGATAGTTGAGAAGAAAAGTTAGTGCCCAGTTTATAAAATGTACCAGTGGCTCAGAGGAATATTCCCAAAGCAGGCAGGGAACAGAAGCACGAGACATAAGAGCTAAGCCTGTCCTGACAATGTGCTGGCATTTGCATTCAGCGGTGCCATTATGAAAAGAAGCATATAGACCCGATACTCATTGATGAACATATTGAATACGATGGCTTCGTGCCGTGCATCAATGGAGTGGCAAAACTCTGGTGCGCTATCACATTGAATTTTCTTAAGTTTGCATTGCAATTAAGTCTCTGCAAATTTGTAAAAAAACCCTTCAAACTGTTCAATAATCAAGAGTGGTAAAAGGATAATACCAAGTGAATATTAACAAAATAGATATAATGTTTATTTACTAAAACTGAATGATACGGGATGGTCCCCTAAAATCAAAGCAAGCAAGTTCACGTGGGAATTTAGCTCTATAATGGGATGCGGAGTGGGGTGGCTTTTACTCTTGCTAGCAACACAGGTCGTATATTGGGAACGAGATAACTTAGGAAAAAATTTCCTTGTGGATTGAAGCAGGTGAATTATTTGATCAGAGAAGGCATGGATGACCCAAGCATTGATACCAGAAGTTAAGAAAATGAAGGAAAGCTTACGGGAACATGTCAATGTCATAGGTAGAGACGACATGATACAGATTGTTCTCAAGGTGACCTTGGAGGAAAACCTGACTGGTATGAGCACTGACACAAAGCAATGAATATGGTAGGGCAAAATACGACATAATTGTTATCGTGTAAATATTTATAAACAGGCAATGGATTTTTTTTTTTTTTTTTGTAATACGAGAAACACAACTACGACATCTAAGAGTCAATTTTGGACTCATTGTAGGCACGAATGTACTTGTAAGAGTGATAGGAAGGGACACTCTTATCACCTGCAGTCAATTATTGATTCTCGGTGTATAAAGTGATATAAGAGAGGCCAGGATGTTCAGTGATATGTAGTAGGTAGCTCAAAAAATTGGGACACCGAGATTGACTATGCATCGTATTCGTAGAAAGCAGAGTGAGGCATAATAAGCTGTTTCCACTTGGGACTGAATAATGCGCCTGAGGTAGTGTTGGTGGAATAAACTGGGGATTAAACCTTTGCTTGCAATTGTTTGCTCTGTGGGCTTGTCAATGGCATATCTAGCAGGACAGACCTGAATTTTGTCACTTGCTACCTCCACCACATGATCAGTGGTTGGTTGCCTTTGTTAGTGTCATATTGAATGTGCTGGCATTTGATGAGCTGAATTTTGAGGTGCCCCCTTTGGACGGTTGAGAAGTGAATCTTGATTGATGAGATATGAAAACAGCAAGCAAAGGATATCAGAGGACATTTTGCTGATTTCCAGTCTGTCTTTATGTTACAAGCCATGAAGAGCATCACGTGAGAGTGCTCGCGATTGAGATGTGACAGAAATGGTTGTCTTGAATCGGCAAATTCTGGTCCAGGACCACAAAAGATGTGTACGGGTTAAAATTGAAATCATGATTTTTAAAAAATATATGTTTTTTTAAATCATACCTTAAAATAATAATAATAATAATAATAATAATAATAATAATAATAATAATAATAATAATAATATAGTTGACCCAAGCAATAAAAAAAGGTGATAGAGAAAAAAATGAGTATCATAAAAAATTAAATTTTAATTTTAAAACAGTAAACAATAAACAATTGAAAGTTATTTTAAAAAATAGTACACTTTATTCAAACTGAAATTTGAATCATGATTTAAAAGTTCATCAAATATGTTTTTTCTCTAATGAGACCCACATTTTAATTTTTTTTGAATATGAAAATAAATCTAGTTACCAATCACCGCATTAGCTAATCGCTATTACTCGCATACTTTTTTACCAAATATAACATCCTATGATGCTAATGGGATATTGGAGATTGAAGCATATATATTTTTTACGTTTAAAACTAACTAATATAATTGAATGAGAAGTGATAGTAGAGAGAATTTTTAATATAATGTAATATTTTATTAATGTAATCTAGTTTAAATTGTATTTTATAATTATTTGTGTAGTGAGTAATGAGTAACAAATAGATTAATATTATGATATTTAATTATATAATATTAAATAATTTTAATATATTATATGTAATCAAATATATATCATCTTTTCATATATTTTTTAAAATTTTATTATTTGCATAAAATATTATATTTGATTACTCAATTAAAGTTTTAAAATATAATATATGTATTAAAATTTTAAGATATACATACATACATACATATATATATATATATATATATGCATTTGCAAGGGCCTTAGTTTGCATGGGATGGGCTTAAACGTGCTAAAATTTTAAATGGATTTGGGTTTAATTGGTCTAATTTACTCCGGGTAGCCCTTAAACGTGATCTCATTTTACGTCTCTAGTTAGATATATAGCCCCAAATACGAGCTCCATGTACTCGGGACCATTTATATATATATATATATTTTAAATTAAGAGTACTAACACTGGCTTTCCAACCAGTTTTCTTAAATTTATAATTTTAAATTATTTTTTGCTTCCTTATACAAATATACATCACAATATATTTCCTAAATCAAATTTTCTATTATTAAAATAATATTTTATATTACTTATTTTATTTAATAATAATTTTTTATAATTTAATATGAAATAAAAGTTAATGTTATGAGAAATGTAAAAGGAAGAGTTGAACAAAAATTTTTAGATATAATTTAATAATTATAGAGAGCGAATAGTGATTCTCAATACATTGGAAAATATTATATAAATCTCATAGAAAAAGTCAAATATAAAATATCTCTTATGGGAATGATTTTATGACTTTTTAATTCTTTTTTTTAAATATAAAAAAATAAAATTTTATAAAAAATCTAATAACGACTCAAGCTATGTGCACCCCATACCGTGTTTAGAATTTTTCGAAGGACAGAACTTGCCTCCAACCTGGGTTGGAGGCAATTTCTCCAACCTATCGATGGCACGTGTTAAATTTAATTCTACCTTAATTTTATTACAAATTTTCTCTTCTATTTTATTTACTCTAATTTAATTCTACCATAATTTATTGGCCGTTATTTCATGTTCAAAAAGTTCATCCTCCTCACCCCGGAGGCCATGGCGCTCCACTGGAGGAGTGCGCAGTCTACGCCGATAGAAGCCCCAAAATCTGGGACGGGTTGAGGAGGGTGATGCTAATGAGCAAGGAGAAGTGACTCCCCGTGAAGGTAGTTCAGGGACTCGGGTGGGTCTTCGGCTTGCCTGCAGATTTTCTCCCAAATTTGGATGTGGGTTTTCGGGTTGTGTGGATGGAGGATGGGATGAAGGGGTTGGCTATTGTTGATGATGATGACAACGAACACTGCTCTGGAGGAGATCGTAGGGTTCTGTCTTCATTTCAGAGAGGAAGTCGTAATTGTAATGCTCTTGAATTCCCTCTTTTCCCGTCCCCAGGATTGAAGCTGAAGAGGGAGTTTGCGAATTGGTTGCGAATTCAGAAGCTTCCATACATTTTCCCATATGAGGATTTCCCGAGCAGCGATGTGGCGGAAGAGGCTCCTAATTCTAAAAAAGTATCTGGATCTGCCTTAGAAATTTCAGAGTGTTCCAGCAACATTCTCATATGTTCTACTTGTCCCTGAGGAATAGCACCTGTACCGTGATTCTCAAGGAGGCTTTCAATCTCAAAACCAGTGGGGGTGGGTCGGGCATAGTCTGCCGCCGTGGACAGGAGCATCTGCATTTGGGGGTTCGGAAGGGCGGCGGTTGGAAGACTCGAACGTCAGAGATGATGATAACTATGAAAAATATAATAAAATTAGAGTAAAATTAAATTTAACACATGACAGTTTTAACCCAAGTTGAAGGCAAGTTCTATCCTTTTCCTTTTCCGAAACATATTAGGTGAATGCCCGTGGGTAAGCATAGACATGGGCATGATGGGTTACACGGGCAACAAAAATTGGGCAATTTTAACCATACGCAAGCTGCTCGCGCCCTTCACTTGTTGCCTTTGCTAGGTTTACATTTTAGTGTTATGTTTCATTGAAATGTTTTTAAAATTTTGAGTATTTTATTTTGAAGTAAAATTTTATACACGCCGTTTTCCAACTCTTTTGACACGATAAACGTGAGAATGTAAATGTGATGATTTAGGTTGGATACATCAATCCTAAAATTGGATTCAAATTGATAGATTTTTAATAATATGTGTATTCATTGAGTTTTGAGTATTTTTGACCTTTTATTTTTCAAATTAATTAATAAAAATTTAAATGCATTCAGAAAACAATAATATTATCATTTCTAAAAAAATATTCAAAGTAATATTTTATAAAATAAAATAAAGTATTCACAATATTATAATAAGACTCAAACGTTTCAGTCAAGTATTAATGTTTTCAATATCAAAATCCAACAAAGTTATCGTTTCATAAAAGAATATAAATATGTTATAACTTACAACTTATAAAATAGTAGTTTTAGTGTTTTATTAAAGTAATTATTAACATAATACAATTAAATTGGAAGCTAGTCAACTTTGAAGTTTTAGTTAGATTATCGTTGGGTTCGACTATGGTACCCTTAGACTCAAATTCAGTACCAAGCTTGTTAAATTTTTAGATTAAATTTGGGTAAAATTGAATTGGATAGGTCACATATTACGTTTGGAAAAAGGGATGGATATATTTATATGATATTAAATTTGTATTTTACGGAAAATTAATTTAAATTAATTTTAATTATTCATATTATAAATTTAAAAAGTTTATTTACATGTATATTATAGTAATTCGTACAATAATATTCTCTTTATCATTAGATTAATATGAATAGGATTTTTTTAAGAAAAATAATATAAATCTAATGGCATTGACGGTATTTCTACACGATTTACCTACATAATATATCCGTATATAGCATTACTTGTATAAATTAATTATGAGAAAACTTTAAAGGAGAAAAGAAGAGTATTGAGTGTTTTTATACAAGAAGTGAATAATTCTATGCCTACGTAATAGCAACTTTCCCAACAAATATCCTCACTTAACGGGATTTGATCTAGACAATAATTTAGATAAAGGCATTATGGCAATTATAGATAATCAAGAGCTAATTAAGGAATGATTAGTTAGGATTTTGATTCTTAACACTCCCCCCTCAAGTTGAAATGGATGTTAATCATTTCTAACTTGTTGGAGAAATTTGAAAATTGTAGTACACCCAATATATGGTATGTGTTAACTATCCTAGCTTTAACTTTTTTTCGAACAAGGTAACAATCAATCTCTAAGTGCTTTATCTATTTATGGAAAACAGGATTGGAAGTAATATAGTAGCAACTTGATTATCACAAAATAACTTTACTAGTTGTGGATACTTTATTCCAAGATCAAGTAAAATGTTTTGGAGTCAAGTGATATCGTAACTATGGGTGTAAAATGGACCAAGATCTGCGAGCCAGACTGGCGGGTTTGTGGCCCCGAAGCGAATTGGGCCAACCAAACCTAAGCCCGTTTAGCCTTGCCTCATGCAAACGCAGGCTAGACTCTGGTTTTTTCTTCTCATGTTTACCTTAAATGTCTTAAATTTTTAATGCATATATTATATTATAAAATTTTAATTGAGTAATCGAATTTCCTATTTTATGCAAACAATACAGTTTTTAAAAATATATGAAGAGACTTGCTAATATATATTTGATTACGTATAATATATTAAAGTTATTTTCTATCATATAGGTAAATATCAAAATATTGACTTACTCATCACTCTGTATATGAGGAATTATAAAATAAAATTTAAACTAGTATTAGTTCAGTCCAATTGTATTGGTTGATTTTCAACTTTATATATATATATATATATATATATATATAAATTAGCGGACTCGTGCAAGCCGAATAAGACTAAGCTTCTTCCAGCCCGTTTAAAATGCAGGCCTAAATGGGTTGGTCCATTTAGGCCTACTGCATAACAGACCGAACCGATCTAGGTTGGGCAAGCCCGTTTTACATCCTTACTTACAACAAGTAACTGCCTTCAAATGATATTCTGCCTTTGCACTTGAATGAGAGTAGGAGTGTAAAATGGACCGCCAGTCCTGGACTAGTCGGTGGCCCATGCAAATCGGAGCGAAATGGACTAGAAATATTTTTCTAGTCTGGTCCGTGCAAACCAAATTCATGCGGATGTGGACCGGTCTGCGGACCGATTTTTTTAATTATTTTTTTGAACTATTACATATCCTACCTAGTATATTAATACATAGAGTCTAAATATATTAATTTTAAAATTAATATTTAGAAATATAAACTATTAAATATAACTTTAAAATTAAAATTTTAAAACATATTTAACAAAATTAACTTATAATAATTTTTAAAATAAATAAATAAATATAGATCGGTCCGCGGACCGGTCCACGTCCGCATGTGGATCAGACCGGACTAGAAAAATTCTGATCCATTAAAAGTGCGGGCCTAAATAGGCTAGCCCATTTAGGCCTACTCCGTCACAGACTGGACCGGTCCGTTTTACACCCTAAACAAGAGACAATTGCTTGCTTTTTGGTTTTTCTTTTAAAAAATGAGAGAGCACCCAATAAAAATGTAATAACATGTGGTTGACTTTCTAGTGTCTCAACTTTCATCACCGGATTTCATTCGAGGGAAAATCCACTTTCAGGGTTGCGGTTTTTCCAACTTTCACCTGAATGGTGATGAAAAAAAAATAGAGTTGCTACCAACTGTTTTTAGGGTGCATTTGGTTAGCTAAGAGTTAGATCTGGAAGTAGGTTATGTATGAAGAAGGATTAACACTCTCATAATACTCTTTTGGTACCTATCTTAAGAGTGAGAAGGTTTCTAACTAGCTTTATTCACTTATTTTAGTTTCACTTATTTAAAACCTAAGTTTATTTGATTTTCTAAAGGACCTAAGATTTCTATTCATTTTATTGTTATAAGTCATTTGTTAAGATTGAAATTAAATCCAATTTTCCTAAAAGATCTAAAATAAACTTGAAAGAGTTATCTCAAAAGAAATCCTAAGGGATGAATCCAAGTGATGAAAAATTAATTTTTATTTGAGAAAAAGAAAAAAAAAGTATTTTTTGTTTGAGTTTTACTAAAAAAAGATTTTTTGTTCCTATTTTAAAAGATGAAGAAAAGCCTTTTTTTGGAGAAGGAACTTGGCTTTTTAAACAAAGGAAAACATTTTTTTATTTTTTTATTTGTTTAAAGATGTTGTAAAGATTTTTTTATTTATATCTTTGCAAAAAACTATTTTATGAAAAAAATATTTTTTAGCAAATCCCAAGAAAGCATAAATAAAAGTGTTTGTGTGTGAAAGTGAAATCCAAGAATAAATAAATCTCCCTCTCCTTGTCTTTTTTTTTTTACTCTTTTTTTTTTGCCCTTTCCATTATTTTTGGTTGTTTACAAATTACAAGAGAAGAGGTCTTAGGACCTCATTACAAATGCAAAGGAAATAAGCAAAAATAAAAGGAAAAAAACAGCAATAAATGAGGGAAAAAAAAACAAAGGTCAACAGTGTTCCTACAAAGTAAAGGTTAGAAGAAATGACTAAAACAAGCCTAACAAGACTGACAGTATGACCAAGATTCAGAGACAGGGATTTAAAAATTCAAACCAAAATTTATATGAACTATTAACCAAAAACCACACAACAGGGTCTGAAAACTATGATTAAACTTTGACAGCACAACAACAAAATGCACTACAAGCGGATCAAATTAGAACCGAATAGATAACCTTTAGGAATAACAGAGAGCATGTAACTGTCCAAGCCACCCGTAGCTCGATATTGTTTCGCTTTGGGTCACTGCCCGCATAGCTTTTGTTTTTAGTAGTGCCCACTGGCACCCCAAAACGCGTCATACTAGAGAGGTATCCACGCCCTCCTTATGAGGCACGCTTCATTCTCCCCTCAGTCCGATGTGAGACTTATGAAATCCATGGACTTTACAATCCACCCCCCTAGGAGGCCCACGTCCCCGTGAGACTATGACATATCGACTCGGGTCCCCATCTCTGATACCAACTTGTCACGCCTTCGAATTCCAAGGAGCTCGGAAACAGGAACATGACTTCCCTTTACCCGCACTCAAATGGTCAAGGGGTTGGTGATAAGCACCAATAGAGACTACACTGCAGGTGCTGTCTCAATTATGCAAATCTATACAGTCATACGACAGAGGTAATCCTACTTTCCCAAAATCATCATGAATACAATATGTCAAACAGTCATACAAATCACATCACAAATAGAGTGCAAATACAACTGTCCACGGACTCATGCCTGGGATATCACACAAAAGGAATACAAAATATAGAATACATAATACAAATATATTACTGTATCATACATCAGAGTAGTGGGCACATCCTCCTAAAAGAAAGTCCTTCATTAGTCTCATGTCACACCTGAAAAAGATAACAACAAAGTAGGGGTGAGCTATAAGCTTAGTAGTGACCCCATAACTCCTCATCACTCTACTATGCAAAACAGATAATCTATACTACATGCTCAGTGTACTTGTGCGTCGTGACGTGGGCACAATCATTAGGACTCAGCCTACAAACAAACACCAGGACCCAATCTATCCACACAGGACAACTTGTCCACGATTGTCAATAGGATCCCAACTCAGGGAACTCAACCCTAACACCAAGAGCTTAACAGCTCAACTCAGGCCATAACCTGTCATTACGAGCTCACCAACTCAATGCATGCCCCAGCCTGTTACGTCAACCACATAGTATAACCAATGCATCACAGTGAGAATAGAAAAATGAGTCACGGAGCCCAAGCCCAAATCCTCAAATCAACACACCAACATAGTATGACATTAGGGTTCACAACACTCCCTATATAATCAAGGCCAATCTCCACAAATCTATCATCATGTCTTGACCAAAAGAGAGGATTTTCGTAAAAAGTATTTTCTTGACATAAGAAGTCCTAGCAATGGTTCCTCATACTGTAACAGCCCAAGTCCCCCGTAGCATGATATTGTCCAGTTCAGGGACCAAGCCCAATCACCGATTTTGTTCTTGGCAGTGCCACACAGGCACCCCAAAAGGCCTCGTGCCAGGAGTGGTCTCTACGCCCTCGTAAGAGGCATGCTTCGTTCTCCTTTCTAGCCAATGTGGGACTTACAAAGTCCTCAGACTCCACAATCCACCCCCTTTAGGAGGCCCACGTCCCCTGGGACTATGGCACACCGACCCGGTCCCTAGCTTTGATACCATCTGTAACAGCCCAAGTCCCCCGTAGCACACGATATTGTCCGATTCAGGGCCCAAGCCCAATCACCGATTTTGTTCTTCGTAGTGCCACACAGGCACCCTAAAAGGCCTTGTGCCAGGAGAAGTCTCCATGCTCTCTTAAGAGGCACGCTTCGTTCTCCTCTCCAGCCAATGTCAGACTTGCAAAGTCCTCAGACTCCACACATACCATAACTAAGATAATATGATTTTTGGGGATTTTTCTAAGAGGTCTAACCCCACTTCGCAAATAGTCACCTCAGACCAGAATTTGGATTTTTCTGAAATTCAGTGTTAATTCTATTTTTTTCACATTTTGATGGAGTGAGAATTTAATTTTTTAGTATTTTTCTTTGAATCTAAAAGGAGGGTATTTCGTTATTTACATTGTAACTTAAGTAATATTTAAAATATGGAGAGACATAAAGGTTTACAATGTAAATAGTCTTGTTGTACTTCAAAACTGCTACCCGAACCTATAGAACTATTGACCCGAAGACTTAAAGCTCTCACTTGAAGGTTTGACCCAAAGTTTGACTCGAAGGTTGGGCCTTCAACCTACCGACTTAAACCTGTTGACACTTTGACCCTTCGAACCTTCGACCCTTCGAACCTTCGACCATTATAGTTCGCCAATGATACTATTTATCGTTGTTTTAGCTTGTTCTTCACTTGGAATCAACCTAGTGACCCCCAGACGCTCACAAACACACTTTTTACTCAATAAACTATAAGATATACCTCGAAACACATCCTAAATGCATCTAAATCGTATGTTAACAACACATATATTTATAGATTATCTTCATCTAAAACTAAATCCAGATTTTCATGGTTAACTTCTCAACTCTCATGCAATGCACAGTTATAAAACCCCCAAATCATAGAAACACATGCCCACAACTATATATAACAAATCTTAACCATAGATCTTATGCTAAACCACTAGATTCAACCTAGAATTTAATTTTTTTTCCCAAAACCTAGAGTTCATGCTAGAGTTCATAAAACATGGCAATTTCATGCATATCAAGAACAGAAAATCGAAATAAGACGTGTAAGAAAACCTACATTGAGTGATTTTTTGAGCTCCACGAACCTAAATCGTTAAGGCTGCAAGCTTTCAATCTCCCTCTCTCTCCCTCAAATGCGCCAATGTATAGCGTAAAGTGGAAGCTCTCTTTATGTTCTTCCTATTTATATTTACTGCTAATTCTTTAATTAATAAACACCAAAATTACACAACTAGCCTTTGAGGGCCCTGAACACCAAATTGGACTCAACTACATCCAAAATACTCGTATCGCTAGGCATAATACCAAAATGATATCTTTGTTACCATATAAATACTATCTCATAAATGAACCCAAATACAAGTTTTTACAAAGCACAAGAATTTTCATAACCAATATTTCAGTGATAAATTGCAAGGATTGTAGTACCTTCTTTTAATTCTACACAAAAAGAAAAATCAAAGCTAAGCATGTTGTAGAAAAACATGTATTAACAAAGAAAAAGAAAACGAGAAATAAGCAGAGAATAATGAGATGAAGCGTGCAGGAAAAGGACCTGGATCAACACTCTTCCTCCCCCAACCGAAAACGTAAAACAGTCTTAGCAAAAACATACAAAGAAGTGACTAAAAAATGAATAAAAACTAGTTATTAAACTAGGTTATACATGCTCCCTAAGATAACATTAAACACACCAAAAACCAATTAGTAGTGAGGGAATACAGGTGAAGCCAGCAAGCAGTGATGACACTCACTAAAAAAACAAATATATATAGCACACCGAGCAAAACGGAACAAATCCGATGATGCACACACCAAATGATAACTCCTTTCTTCAAGTCCATGAACTAGGTGTTCTTTGGGCTCCTTAAAGGATAACGAGTTACCAAGGTCCTTGGTAGATGGTAGGTTCACCCGCATTTACCGATAGACTCACGACAGAATTGAAGAGGTTGTGTGTAGTGGACGCTTTCCCTTTTCCCCTTTTGTTCAATTTGGGCAGAAAGTATGGAGGAGACAAGTCATAGAGGAAGAGGTGTACATGGATTTGAAGAGAAGGGGATAGGAGATAAGTGAACTAGAGAAGAGGACAATGGTCGGCGACGGCTGGGAAAACAAACATGGCGGCCAGAGAGGCGATTTCTGGCCGGGGGGGGGGGGACCCATATAGGGATTTAAAGAGAAGGTTAAGAATTTGTAGGTTGTTTAAACTAGTTTTTTTATTTTTGATTTTGAGAGAGCCCTCTTCCAATTGGTTTAATGTTGGTTTAAATAAAAAAGGGTTAGAGTTTTGGTTTAAATTGAGGGCAGCAAGGACACAATTTGGAGATGGGTTTGGCATGGTTGACAGGGTGTAGGGAGGTATGGGGAGGCACAGCCGGTCGTGCAGTGGTAGGAGGGGAACTGGTTTCGGCAAGACAGGGGAAAGAGGAGAAGGAAAAAGGGGAAGGAATCCATACCACTGTGGGAGGATCCATGTGCCTATATCACTGCATCTCTATGCTTGGGGAAGAGGAAGGTCTTCTACGTGTGTTATTGCCTACATGAAAAAGATGAGACACGATGGAGAGATAGAGAGAAGAGTTGACCAATTTCTTTTTGTTCTTTTTTAAATTTTGCTTTTATTTTTTTGTTTTTGTTTTGCTTTGTTTTGTTTTGCTTTTGTTTTTTTTCTAGCCAACCAGAGACTAACACGCGGATTGGACACAAGTTAAAAAGAGAGGGAAGTGATGGCTAAGGTTTTTGATTTTTCGCTTGGGTAGTTTTTAACTGCTAGCTTTAGGTTTCTAGAATCGGAAAGACGACTCAAGCTTTAAAAAAAGTTATAAGAAAATTATTTTTGAACTCGGGGTGTCACGACAAGCAACCCAGCATTTTTTTATTTGAAAATGGTCTTGTTTTTGCGTTGAACCTGTACTATATGTCCCTATGCCGTTTTATTGCAGAAAGATATATATGTTTTGATTTTTTTTTTTGAAAAAAAGGCTCCAAGAGAGAACATATGCAATATATATATATATATATATCAAAATTCTCAAAACTATGAGTAGAGTGAGAAAATGAGATTTGTGACTCGATCCAAAATGTGATTTTGAATGTTGGCTATCAATTAACCATCGTTTGCAGTCCGAACACCATTTTGGTCATAACTTTTTCATTTGACTTTGGATTTGAACATGGTCGAAGGCGTTGATTCTCAAATTTGATTTTCTATCAAGAGAAACTTGCTTTTTGAAATTTTAAAACCTTTTTGAAGAAGTCATTGAAGTTGCACCCTTCAAATTGACAGTCACATATCTTTATTTATTTATATAAAGTGAGTGACAAATAAAAAAAAGTTTTAAGCGAAAAATGAATGTGTGTCTAACTCAAACAAAATGGGATTTAACATCAACAATGAGTGCAATCAACATCACAAAAGCATTTAGTTGCAATAAACTTGTGGATGGGAAAAGCATGCCTTATTCTAGTGTATTTTTAATGTAGCATAGAACTTGTTATGCCACTTCTAAGTGTCCAACCTAAGGCTTATCCATAAATTGACTAAGAATATGTATGACATAGACCAAGTCTAGACTTGTAATAGTTAAACAAATTAGTTGCCCAATAATTCTTCGATAAGAAGAGGGGTTTTCAATGCAATTGTCCTCTTCCTTACTTGAAGATAAATTATGCCCCATTAGAGAATTACTAGGTGTCACTCCCAAATACTTCATGTCTTTTAATATTTCATGTGAAAATTTTCTTTGTGAAATGACAATTCATATTTTGGATTGAGATATTTCAATGCCCAAAAAGTATTTTAAGTTTGAAATTGGTTAAATGTTAAGAACTTGGTCCAAGATGATATATTGTTATTATCCTATATGTTTTATTGTTTTGATATATTACACTTCATTATTTCGATCTGATATATTTCATTGATTTGATTAGATGAAGAATACTACCTAATCAAGTGAAAGGAACTTATACTAATTCGATGAGAGATATATAATTTTATAAAAGGAAGTATCAGATCAACATGCATTAGATCAACACCTACTAGATAAATGAGTACTACATCAACTTACACTGAATCTTAAGTGTTGATATGTGCCTATCAAGACATTAGATCAAGAGACCAAGGATATCAAATTAAAAATTGTGACTCTAACTTGGTCAATAACTAGTTAACATTATTGGATCAAGGAATTACTAAACTAATAATCTGTGGCTAAAAGATATATAAGAGCCAATGCAAGAGCCTCAAATAAACCATTCTCGGATTTAATGAAGAATCAACAAGTGCACATCTGTAAGAGTTAAGCTATGTGTAACGTTTCCTATTATTAAGCTAACATGAAGGAAGAAGGATGAAAACATATTCTATTACCATATTTGAAAATGAAATAGATTACAATCAAGAAAAGCAAGAGTTTCTAAATTTTAAAAGAATTGTATTTCTATATAAATAATATAAAATATTGCATATAATATATATAGAATATATATAATGCTTGCTACTCTATTGAGTTTAAGAACATAAGAGGTTTCTGAGTTTCTTAATGTTAATTTATGTTGTTTTCGCAAGTTTTATTGATCCTTATGAATCTTCAACCTTCGAATTTGTAACCTTTGAATCTTTGAGTTTCTGAACCTTCGAGTTTTTAGTTTAAAGCCAACAACCACTGAAGCTCCAAGTCATTGAACCTATGAATCTTCAGTTTAGACCCACCGACTACTGAAAATTCAAGTCTACCGATCTTCTACCTTTGACTCATCGGATCTTTGACCCTTCGAGTCCACGACTCTTTGACCCTTGCAAATCTTCGAGTCAAGGAGGATGTTGGATCTAACATGGAATTTGTAATATGTGAATAAAACCTTATAGAATTCGAATTAAGATTGTCACTTGTATATTCTAACTTGTTACAAAAGATAGGCTCTATCGTTAAATCTCAAATCACAATAAAGAGATACAGAAATATGTTTGCATAATCAAATGCGAGAATTTTCCAATCGAGTAACTAAGGACAAGATACATAGTCCTAATCCGGATCATCATGAGTGACGACCAAAGTCTTGGTAAATAACCGAGAAATCAGATAGTATTCTAAAGATTTGGTATAAGACAAAGACTTGGTTTAACCAATGAATCATTCGATATAATTAAAGTCTCTCATTTGGACGTTTCACTAATTCAACTTAAACTAAAGAAGAAAATCTTAAAGACCCTGTATAAAGACAAAAGACTCGGTATAAACTGAAGTCTCGGTATAAGCCTAAGTTCTGCATCTAACACTTATCAAGTCTCGGCTTAAGCAAAAGAAGTCTTTGTATAAGCAATCAAGACTTAGATGAATATCTTAAAAACTCAATATAAGGACAAAAGACTCGGTATAAGCCTAAGTCTCATATCTGATATTCATCTAGTCCTGATTTAAGCAACAAAAAACTCGAATGAATATCTTAAAGACTCGGTATAAGAAAAAAAGCTCGGTATAACCCTAAGTCTCGTATTTGATATTTATCAAGTCCCAGTCTAAGAAAATCAAGTCTCAGTATAAGCATCCGAGTCTCGGATTGAGTAATCCAAGTCTCGGTATAAGCATCCAAGCCTTGGGTTAGGCAAGCTACTTATTCGACGTCCATCAATGTTTCGGATCTATCACAAAGATTCAGTATAAGACCAAAAGGCTCAAAATAAGCCTTTAAGGCCCAATATAAGGAAAGAAGTCTCGGTTTAAGCTCACATGCTCTGATTAACTTCAAAAAGCGTGTAAATGACTCACAATGTCCCGATGTAAGCAAAGAAGCATTCATCGAGTACCTCAATGATAGTTTACATGAAGATAACAAGGATTGGTTGACAAGGTCTTTATTGTATGTTGGAATCACACAAAGCAGACCTAATGCGCTATATATTTCCAACATCCTTGAGTCAAGCAATGCATCGTTCTAATAAAAGACATTCTATGTGCAGTCTAATGATCAATAAGAAGTCTCATTTAATTGAAGCTCTTTGATCTAAGTCAGACTCAGTAAGTTCCAAGAAGGCAAACACAACAAGTTCTAAGAAGATGCTAAATGAGACTATTTGTATATATTGAGATAGTTTATACTTATAAATGTTTGCTTACAATTTCTAACATGTGTTAGAGTGTGAATTTGTAATCGATATAGAATAGCTTCAAAGTGCTACCGTAAATAGGGAAGACATTCTTCAGTAGAATAAGTGTGTGTAAACAATTTACTTTGCTTTTTGTATTGTTGTAACTATCTTTTGATAATAAAATATCATACTTCACTAGTCTGATTGTCTTCCACAAAGATCTTATCTTTATAATCTGGACTAGCTGTCTTGCAAAGCTCAAAAAAACATAAAGAGTCCTATTCACCCCTCTTCTAGGCTCTCAGGGACCAATAGAAGATACTTAGGTAGATAATATAAACTGACACAACAAATAATCAAACTCCCTCTACGGGCTCACTCTACGAAGTTGTTTAATCAAGTACAGGTACACACTCTATCTTATTGCCTTGTTTGCCAAATATGAGCTATTGACAACAATGACAACCCAAATACTCTATGAGAATAAAAATTCTTTTCTTTTATCAATTAATGTAGAGACTCGTATTTAAGTTAGGCTAAAAGTTGGATGTTGATAATATCTGGATGATGATATGAGTGACAATGTGAGTATTTTGATTATAATTGCGCCTAGTTTAGAGTTTGAGGCTCATAGGGTAAATAATAATAATAAGAAAAAAAGGATAAAAGAAGATAAGCAAAGCTTTATACGTGAGTACAGCTTGAGGGAGGTGAGCAAAAACATAAGAGATAAAGAGAAAGAAGGCTTGGTGTTCTTGCATAATTCTGTCGACTCCCACTCAAACCATGTAAAGACTCGTATTTGGGTAGTCTTGAGAGAGTCATTCTATGGGAATGTAACTATCAGGACGGTAGTGTAGCCGTCAATGTGAGCATTTTGACTGTACTCGGGCCCGATTCCGAGTCGGGCCCCCGTTTGACCCGATTGTTGACTTTTTGGGGTCTATTGGTTGACTTTGCGTTTGAGCGGTCATTTGGGTGTACTAATATCTGTGTAGTATTGTGCTCGTCATTTCGAGCATTTTGACTGTAGTTTGACTCAATTTGGAGTTCGGGACCTTGGAGGTTAATTATTGACCGGGTCAATGGTTGACTAGGTCGGTTACTGGAAAAAATATAAATAGGGGAAAGAGAGCTTCCATGTTACGTTTTAGCATTTCGCATCTCGTTGGAGAGCTTAGAGAGAGAAAGAGAGAAGGAAGCTTGGAGGCCTTGGCGATTTGGGGCGTTTTGAGCTCGTTCAAGCATCAAGAATCATTCCAGGTAGGTGTTTCACCGATTCTTCACCCTTTTCTTGCTTTTTTTTGGATTAACATGTAAGAATTTGATGAAATCATGCAAATTCGTGTTGAACCCTAGAATTTGGGGAAAAACCAATTTTGGATTGAAACTTGTATTTAAAATGCGTTCGAGGGGTAAGACGTGATTTAAAACCTAATATATAGTATTAGGTATGAGTTTTATGAGATTCGAAAGGTCTGGAGGTTTCGGTTGAATCCAGCGAGAAACAGTGAAAAACGATGATGAACAAGAATCGTCGTGAACTGGGTAGAAAACGCTGATGAGATCGACTGGAAATTGGAAATTTCGAATGTGCTTTCGAAGGTTCGAAGGTAGGTTCGATGTAGTGTAATTTCGAGTGTCGAATGTGAAATTTTCGAGTATCGTTTCGAAGGTTCGAAGGGAGTTTCGAAGGCAGTTCATGGGTACTTCGAAGGTAGTTCGAGTGTAGGTTCGAGAGTCGAAGGCAGTCCGAAAAGAGATTCGAAAATACAGATTCGAAATACAAGAAAGCGATTCGAAAATGTAGTTTCACCGCGATTCGAAATACGGTTTGATTGGACCTATTTACAAAGTAACCTATACCCATATTAAGTTACTATGTAAATAACGAAATACCCCCCATTTGGATTCAAAGAAAAATACTAGAAAAATTAATTCCCACTATTTCAAAATGTGAAAATTGGGTTTTAGTGTAAAATCTCGGAAAAACCTAAAAGTTCGTAGTGGTGAATTTTTGGAAAGTAGGGTTAGACATCTCGGAAAAATCCCCAAAAAATCAGATTATCTTATTTATGCTATGGGAACCCAATGCCGGGACTTTTGATTTCAAGAAAATAGCGATGGGTACTTCCTTCATAAATCAAGGATTAAAGACTTACTTGTGAATACGGCTACGTTCTAAAGGAATATTGAAAATGACATGCCATACTAATGTTAGTATGTTGGTGTGAGGTATTGGGGCATGGACTCCGTGACTTGTTTGGGTTCTCACCGTGATGCACCGATGGTGCTATGTGGTTAACGTGGCAGGCATATGCACCGATGGCAGGCCTGTGTGGCGACGTGGCCGGGCATATTGCGCGTGGACGGGCTAAGGCCCGAGTTGAGCCGTTGAGCTCGTGGAGCTAGGGGCGAGTGCCCTGAGCTGGGATCCCATGGAGGATCGTGGACAAGTTGTCCTGATGTTTGTTGCGGCGAGTCTTGATGAATGTGCACACTACACGGTGCACGAGTACACTAAGCATATAGTATAGACTTATATGTGTTGCATGATGTGGAGTGTTAGGGTCACCTACCGAGCTTGTCGCTCACCCCTACTTGTTGTTTACCCTTTTCAGGTGTGACCCGAGACTAGTGGAGGACTTTCTTCCAGGAGGACGCCCCTACTCGATGTATGATACGTTATATTCGTATTGTTTTATGTGATATCCCGGACATGGGTCCGTGGACGATTGTATTTGCATCCGTATGATGTGATGTCTGTATGATTGTTTGATTCTTTGTATGCATGATGATATATGGGAAAGTACGGGATTACCCTTGATGTATGACGTACAGGGGTTGCATATTTGAGACAGACACCGCGGTGTAATCTCTTTTGGTGCTAGTCACCAACCCCTTGACCTTTCGGGTGCGGGCAAGGGGAAGTCATGTACCCGGTTCCGGGTTCCCTGGAATTCGGGGACGTGACAAACCAGGTAGGTGATTCAAACATCTTTACCTCTATTATATTTCTATCTTTGCCTAGAAGTAGGATTGAGCATGCATTTGATAAATAAGTAGCAACCCTAGGTGTTAAAAATTGGGGATATTGGGAACAATCATAAAGTTTTGATTGTTTGGGTTAATTAGTTGCCTGATATTGGTAAAAGGAGCTAGAAGATCATCACATGGGTATATTTGTACTTGAAGATGAATTTAGACTATTGTTTTTAACTGGAATGCATTGTATGACAAAAACAAGATGAACACTATCAGTTAATAAATTATAGCATACTGCTCAACGTTTGCTCAAGGCTCAAGTGTCAGGCTAGCCTTGTGGCAAACATTGAGTAGTGGTATTGAGTATGGGGAATTTGGCATTGAATATTGAGTTGAGTGTCAAGTAATGCCAAACATTGAGCAGGTGGTATTTGGTATAGGGTTAAGCGTTGAGTTGAACATTGAGCATCGAGCATTGAACGTTGAGAAAGTCTCGAGTAGTTAGGCAATTTTGCTATTGACCCTACGGTCTCATTGTTGATGTGAGAACTTTTAATCTAGATCAACAACTTAGAAGTTTCATTTAACTATAGTAGCTATAGTAATTTCACTACAGTTAAAAGAAAATTGAATATGAGCCATTAGATATAAATCTAATGGTTCAAATTAAAAAAATTATTAATTTTAGCAAATTTGCTAGCTCACAACAGATTTACTTTATGTTGTCACGCTAAAATGATATTGTTAAAATTGGGCTTCAAATCACGATTTAATGTCAACTAGTAAATCAAAATTTTGATGTCAACATTAAATCTCAAGTTTAAAACCAAAACTTTGAGTTAAACCTTTGATTGAGAGTTGTATTATTCTACAAATTCATACACACTTAAGAGCACAAAACGAAGAAAGTTATAAAGCCACAAGTTAATTTCTAACCTAAAAACCATAAGTTAATACTTAGTCATAAAACTTAAGTTTAATGTCAAGTTTTAAAATCAAAAGTTAGAGTCGAGTCTTAAATTGAAAGTTTCATTATTTTGAAGGGTCAAACATTTTAAACTAAAGGTTCGAACCAAGGGAAAAGCCCACAAGTGTAATGCCTCATCTTTAAAACTTTAAGTTTAAGAGCAGCTCCAACCAGTGTGCCATAGCACCAAATATAGTGTTAAAGTAAGAAATTTAGGCTCCAACGAAGCGCTATCGCGATGCGCTATCTCACTAAAGTTTAATGCAATATACAGTACCACATCATATTTGATGTAGTTGATGTTGCTGTGTTATCATCATCCACAAGCATTAGACCACCGTGCAAATTCCAATCGAACACCCAACGGATCCAATAACAGGAAATGCCAATTGGCCTCCCAAAGGGGCCTTGGATATATGACCGTTGCCACTACGACCGGCATGGGGAGGGAAAAGTTGTTACGATCGGGCCATCCTAGCCCAAACGAGATGGAGTCGAATCAAAAATCCGCGATTGACGGGTCGTCGGTACTTGCCACCGCCCCGACGCCCCACCAACATTTCACCACCCCCATTGGTGATGTCCCACAAACGCTTCATTTGGCTCATGTAGATCTTCTTGGGTTGGAATTCCCATCTGATGCTATCCCAATTGAGGAGGTTGTAGCCGCTAGAGCTCATGTCATGAAAGTTGCTCCACCCAACAGTGATGGTTGTGTATGAGGTGTTGGGCACAAGGGAGACGGTTCTACCGTCTTGATAGCATCCGATTCGACTCGCCGACAATGATATCACAGAAAATAATTAATAAAAAAAATAAGAATATTCTTTAGAATATATTTTATAGAGTATGATTTAATGTAATTGGTTGAAAATGAAAAAAATAGTGTGAAAATTATTAAAATATAAAAATTATAATAAAATAGAGTCATGGGTTTGGAGATCGGCTAATGCCAACATTAAACTGAATGTTTGGACTAAGTCTAAAGTTTAATCATTAAATAGATAGTTAATTAGATGCCAGCTTATTAGTAGCCTTGTTTGGGCTACAGTTGATCCGCCATTGACACCGGATGGGTCCATTTTGGGACCAGTTCTTAGAAAACGGCAAAACATTATCTAAAACAACATCGTCACGTTGGAAGTGTCCCACACCCTCTTATATTTATAAGTAGTATGTATCAGTATCACTAATTAATTTTCATAATAAATATATAACTATATACATTCAAATTTTGAATGAGTAAAATAAAAGGGGAACCTATTGGACCTCTTAAACCATAAATATATGATATACCCATCGGTACGGCGAGCAATGCTTATGCTATACCTGGTTTTTATCTAACCTGTGGCTCGTGGGTATCAATGGTAACCAGTGTCGCTGCTGATTTGATATTAGATAGTAAGTAGGGGTGCGTGGGGGGGGGGGGTACCTATTACCATCCCCAGGCGGGAAAAAAATTTAAAACCGTATTCCGCCCCATGTGTAGGCGGGGCGGGGTACCCCATCCTATGGCGGGTAGAGCGGGGGGGGTTTCGGCGCGCACCCCGCTATCGACTTTTATTGATTTCTCTCTTAAGACAATCTTGCCTTTTAAAGGCTCCACGAAGCAGTTGATAGAAGTAATTCGGATCCTATCGGAGGCAGAATCAATCTATTACCTCATCCCGTCCTCACTTAGGCACTAGATTAAATTTTAAGATTGTATGTCATTCCATATATAGGCATGATAGGATATACCGTTCTTTAATGTGTCTATGAATGAGGTTCGATTTACCCACATCTTGTTATCACTTTTTATTAGATCTGTCCATATTAATAATTTTAGCTTAAATCAAATTTCTACATCATTTTTAACCAAAAAATTATTAAAAATAACTTAATTTTACAATAATAAATATCATTCAAAAATATCAAAAATCACAAATAATAGTTAAATAATAATTAAATAATAATATTTAAAATATTATAAAATTATAAATAAATATTATTAAAATTAGGCGGGGCGGGGTATCCTGCTACCTATTACCGCTCCCCGTCCCCGCCTGGGGTGGGGTGTCAAGTTTAAAAACCGCACCCCGCTCTTGCTTGGGCGGGGTAATCCGTCCCGCATAGCGGGGGCGGAGCGGATATCGGGCGGGGTAGCGGGGGCGGGTATCCATTGCCCACCCCTAATAGTAAGACACTACTTAAATGCAAACTTTTAATTATAAAAGCAAATGGTTTAAATTTAAGAATTTTAATAATATTATTGATATAGTGTAATGTATAAAATAGTGTACAAACAATGCTATAATCATATAATATAGTTTATTAATTGATTAAAATTTGTTAATGGTGTTATATAACTATATTTTTATTAGTTTTATTGAATTAAATTGAATTTAGCTTCTGTTGTTTAGTTTTGTATTAAATCGAGATCATTAAATTAAATAAGTTATCAAAATAAAAAAATAATTCTGTTATAATTATATAACGTAGTTTATTAATTTATTGATTAAAATTTGTTAATAATATTTTATAATTATATTTTAATTACTTTTATTAAATTGAATTAAATTAAACTTTTGTTATTAAAATTTGTATTACATTTATGAATAAACCTATGCCAAGCTTTATGGTACTACTAACTATATATAATTAAGTTAGTACGGATATTTTAGATGAAAAAAAACCCAATAAGTTATCCTTCTAGATTTCACACTTCAACCCCTGATCGGGCAGAAAGTAGCCCATGCGTGATAGCCTACCATGGCCATCCTAGCAAACACTCCAGCCTATTAATTAGATACTGTTTGAATAACAGATACGCTCAGAGATACTACGTACCGAGTTTACTTTTGATGAGGGCGATGTTAGTCCCACGACATCATTGTTGATTTCCGGAGTACAACCACGCTCACTGCAAATTGCACAGATATGGTCTATAGTGGATGTATCAATGTATGGGGGAGCTGTCGATAGCTGGATTTGGTGTCCATCTACTTGTAACAGGGTAGCTATGCAGGCTTTAGCTGTAAATGTTTGATTGTAAGCTGTTGCGTACACATCTGCTTTGGTTTCTTCTGAGCATCCGTCGCTATCGTTCCCTCTCCTTTCCCACCCATTTGCCCTTCTCGCCCCATGCTTCTTTTTTTTTTTTTTTTTCCGTATCTCGACCCCAGCCCCTCACACGATTTTGCCCACGACCCCCCTTTCTCTTTTGCTGTTTAATTTGTCTGTGTCGACTGATAAGGAATCAGAGTGGTCGATTGTAGGATTATATTAGTTGGACAGCATCCATCAAAGGGGTTTGTCAGATCAGAGCAATGCGGGACATCATCATATCATCTAACCAGACACATCACTTCGAGAACAACACCCCACGCGATTAGACAAGGGAAGGACAAACGCAAATGCAAACTCGACATAATCGTGCTTTTGTGGGCTTAGTTTCGCCTTGACCGAAACCATGGAAACAAACCAGCTATCATCACCGATTCGTGCACTCTCTCCATAATATATTACATAGCAATTTTTCCCCGAATCGACGCCCTCTTCCTCAAATCAAAAAATAAGCCTTCACCCAAAAAATCACACAGGCAGACACCCAATATATATATATATATATATATATATATATATATATATATATATATATATATATATATATATATAATATATATATATATATATGTATATATATATATTATATATATTATATGTATATAATATATATTAAATTTACAATTGATATGGTAATTTCATTTGTAACTAATTAATGGTGGCGAAGACTACGATTCCAAAGTATCTACTTTGGTCTCTATAAAATGAACCTAGTCTAGATTTTGAATAATAAAAGAAATGAACCAAGAACAAGGGAAACCATAATCCGAAAGTTTGGGATGGGATAGATAGCAAACAAAAAGAGCAAACTGTGAGAAAATAATTGGTGGGATATAAAAGTTTGTCAAAGGGTAGCGCGTTGAAGAATGAGGTGACTTGGGGGCATCAATAGTCGCATAAATGGGATGGGCGATGGCGTGGAACGAGATCAATTAGTGGTGTTTAGGAACAAAAGCATCGGTACGAGCTACCGTAGTGTGTGGATAACATTTGGTAAAGTAGAATTAATGTATTGAGAAGAAAGGTTGGAAGGAAGAGAATCCATGTGGGGTCATGAGCCCAAAAGTTAATGTGTTAGCATGGGGTGAAGGTGTTGCAGTCGTATCATAATTCATAATTTATAAGGGAGTCCAGAAAAAGAAAAAAGAAAAAAAAGAGAGAGAGAATCAGCAAGTGATAGGAAGAAGTCAGAAGAATAAAGGAATCCATCTTCACAAAAGTGAATGTGCATTGAGAGATATATTAGATTGGCAAAAATAGTTTTATACTATTTTCTATATTTAAATATGAAAACTAATATGTACCGAGTTGTTTATCAAGTGTTTTTTATTGTGACTTAAAAAAACAGTCACTATAAAATTGATACTCAATCTCCTTTAAAATGAAAATATCATAATGATTATTAGTTAAAATTGATTAGGTAAAATTTAATTTAATTTATTATAGTAATATTTTAACTGCTTATATTTTAATATTACACTGTCTATTTTTTTATTTGACTATAATTTTTCTAATTTATCATTACTTTTGAAGATGTTTCATACTTGGTATGAAGAGAAGATTGAAGTTTTGGATGAGTATGTGAGAATATGATATGGCAACATTAACTAAAACTATAATTATGTCAAATTTGACTTAATTTTTTTGATGAAGTTAAATATAATTTATGTTATAATTATATCATTAAAAAATATATAACTTAATTTAAATTTAACTTTACCTTTTGCTTTAATTAAAGTTACCGAAGATGTCATGTTTTGAGTTTAAGATAAAGTAAATAAATATTATATTTCTGTGTCATTAAAGTTGTTTGATAGTACAAATAATGAAAGATAGGATTATATTATTTTTTAAAGTGGAGAGTGTGAAAAACAAATATTAAACTACACATAATTCTTACCCACCAACAATGTTACAATATTAATTAGTTATTATGAAATTCCATAATTTATAATAATAATGTAAAGATTTTACTATTATATTCTATGTATTCCACCAAATTCAAACCTACCATTGAAATAATATTGTATCTTGAGTTTAACTGTCTTTCCTGCTTTCACAATAGTCATACATGACGTATTCAGAAATAAATATCAATTTAACTATTTAACAACAAACAACTACCACACAAGAGTCCACCTTAAATATACATAAAGCTGCATATTTTTCTCTTCTGTATATGTACGTACGTACAAAATACCAATGTTTTCTTAATTATTATATATATAGAAATTATATAATTATAAGAAACATGCTTTTAGTAAATAAATTATACTTTTGCTAAATTATTTAAACATATATAGAATTAATGGTGTCAAATACTTAAGATCAAATCATCTACTTGAGTCTCTATAAAATGAACCTAGTCTAAATTTTGTATAAATGAATCAAGAACGAGGGAAACCATAATCCAAAGGTTTGTGATAGGACTAGATAGCAAACAAAAACAGCAAACTGTGAGAGAATAATTGGTGGGAGATAGTTTGCAAAAGGGTAACACGTTGAAGAATGAGGTGACTCGGGGGCATCGATAGTCACATAAATGGGATGGGGTGGAACGAGAACAAGTAGTGGTGTACAGGAACAAAAAGCATGGGCAAGAGCAATTGTAGTGTGTGGATAATATTTGGTAAAAGTAGAAGTAATGTATTGAGAAGAAAGGTGGGAATGAAGAGAATCCATGTGGGGCCATGAGCCTAAAACTTAATGTGTCAGCATGGGTGAAGGTGTTACAGTAGTATCATAATCCATAGGAGTCAAAAAAAAAAAAAAAATACGTGATAGGAAAAAGAAATTTTGAATAAAGGAATCCATCTCCACAAAAGTGAATGTGCATTGAGAGAGATATATGTTATATTGTGGAATCATTAACTCTATAACCCTTCGTAAGAGATTCTTCAATATGATACGTGAATCAACCATTGTTTAAGATGCAAATTAGTATAATAATTTATTGCAAAATCTTTTCTTGTCAATAATAATATGATAAAGAAGATTAATTAAAAATAGAATTTTTAATAGTACAGAGATATGCTAGCTCTATTAACTCCAGCTATTTTTGTTATATTTGATTAAATCGCTCGTATATCATGTGTCCTTTCATCCTTGTATTACTTTTTGATGTTCGGTATGATCTGTCAATCAAATCCTTTGAGACCTTCTAATTGGTGCTACTTAAAGTGTCTAAAATGTGATTTTAGGGATTCTTGTAATTATTAGGTTGCAACAAATTTACTTGAGTTGGATCTTGTAGGGGAATTAGTTGTTTAACAAAAAAGTTTAAATTAGGGTTAAGAACTTTGTGATTATTAAAGAAACTAAAATTAAGAGTTATACAAAGCCCCCACCCAAATACCTTTATATAAAAAAAAAGAAAAAAGTATGAATAATAATAATAATAATCTGTCACAAAAACAAAAAAATATATAATGAAAAATAAAATAGATAAATGTTAATGATACACGACGAATAATAATTTATCCCACAACAACTTAATTTGATGTTTTAATGGTTTGTTTTCTCTTTTAATTTTTTTAAAATTTATAAAATATACATGTATTAATTAAAAAGGATTAGCATTTGAATTTATATATATTATTATATAAGATATATATATTGTGAAATCATTATAAGTACATAAAAATCATTGATAAATAATTAAGTTGCGTAAATCATTATAAGTACATAAAAATACTTCCTTCTACACCGTATTGAACTACTCAATCAAAACATATGAATTGAAATCAAAGAAAGCACTTTTCATTAGATACATCTTTTAGTACATTCTGAAGGGTTGAGGGCTTCTTCAATAATAAAGCATAGTAGATGATCCCAAAGACGGTAGTTTAATACAAAGATATAAAGAGGGTCCACTAATTATTTGGCAAACCTATGGGATGTACGATACCCTCACATGACAATTAACATCTGGGAGCAACAATATATATATATATATATATATCAACCAACTATGAAGGAGAGACGACGGCCCCATATATATATCTTGTGGCTGCAAATTATAGGAAGTTACAGGTTCAACCTGCTTGCAGCAGAATCAAAAATCTCCTTCACTTGATTCTTCACCTCATCTTCAGCAAATATGAGGTCAATCGCGCTCCTCGCAAGCAGAAACGTGTCACTCTTTCCAAGGCCTTCACAGTTTTGAGCAATCAATATTGAGTCGCATTACGAACTAAATAATGTTTGCAACCACGTACGCACGTTCTTTTAATTACAAACCAACATAAGACATACCAAATGCAGAAATGGCGAGGACGTATTCACCAGAAAGGCTGGTAGAAATCACCCCCGTGTCATCCGTGCACAAGACCAGTGGATGTTTTGCATCATACAGAGCAGCTGCATCACCGCATGAGTTTATGAAAGACAAATATAGAACTTGCCGTTTTCATCTATATGCCAACATACTTTTTTTCTTTTGTTTTTTGTCTTTCTTTTCCCTACTCGTATAGTACAAAAGTAGACAGATCTCTAATAAAACAAAAACCAATCTCTCTGGAAAAATTAAAGCAGCAAAACCAACCAAAATGATGAACATCTATGGAAGGAACTATAGCAGCCGCGATGTTAGATGTTAAACAAATCTCAACCTGCAATTAATCAAAATCAATTAAATTAGAATATCACCAGGCTATATATAGAGCCAGCAAATGAAGACTTATGATATAATATCATCTGTCGCAAGAAATGATAGAAAATCCGGGTAGCTAGACTTTAAAATCTACATATAGGGTGACGATCTCCACTTTAGGACAGGTGAACGAGGTTTCTTTTTCTTTCTCACGTCGCATCGCTGTATAATATTTATATGAAATATTTAATATATATATATATATATATATATATATATATATATATATATATATATAAAGAAGGAAAAAGCCAAGTAGATTAAATGGTCATTTCCTCTTTATATGTGCTTTATAGGAAGGGTTACAAATTAAATATATATTATGAGGAAGTGCGCGACACTAAGTATTTTATGGCCACCTGCACTTAATTTAAAAGAAAAAGATAAGAGAAACGGAAAGATAGAAAGGCTAACCGGTATTTTTGATGCCTTCAAAATTCTCCATTCTTCCCCTTGAAGACAGCAAGCATGGCCAATCCTCTCAGGAAGAAAGCCCAGCATTGCCTTAATTTCCTCGTGATTAGGCACCTACCAGCAAAGATTGTTATTATTATTATTTCAAAACCGCACAATGTTATACAACAAAACTAACCTCTCCACAATGAAGAGTGATAGGTAGACCTTGTTCCCTGGCAAATTGTAAAGCAGGTAGATATGTTCTCCTGCAAAATGTTTAATTAAAATCTTTATATAAAACAAGAATCCCATGGAAAGAATCATATATAATATGAAACACTTAAATGAGACACTATATATATATGTGTGTGTGTGTGTGTGTGTGTGTGTGTGTGTATGTATATACCAATCCCCTTCAATCGGATTCCCAGAGAGATCGATACCGACCACACCTAAGTCCTTCATATCCAGAGCAAGTTTGACCTGTCATCAACAGGAGAGGAAGGCAATTGAACGGCATATGCCTTGAATAGTATTCCATATTTGAATAGATTGCTCTCTTTCTAACATACAGTTTCCATTGCATCGGCAGTTGTCTCACGGCGGTCGATGCTGAGAAGAAGTCTAACATAGATCCTCCTCCTCCATGCACTACCTCTGCGCACATCACAGTCTTTAAGAGGATTCAAATTCATGGGACTTCCCGTCTCCAAACTAGAGGGTGCAAAGGCGACGTCAACTGCACTAACAGCCTTTAAGCCCTTGACCACGGCTTCCATATAAGAACGCTTAGTCATTCCTATGGAAGCTTTTTTCTAAAGAACGGAGAAAACAGATCAAAAGTTTGTTCAATCATTCGCTAAAGCATAAAGTGCGTGTACTTATGTCAAAGCTTCAATCATGCAAAAAAAACAAGCAAAAAAGTCTATGTACTTAATTATTTGTACCTTTGGAGTTGTTCTTAGCTCTATATAGACTACATTTTCAGCAGCGAAGTCTTCTATGACCTGTTCCAATAAATATCAAGTACACGTTCTGGTTGGAAAATTTTCCAGCACATTTTCCTTTTGTCAATTGAGGAAATTAAGTTAATCATACTTCTTTAGTAATTCTAGTGACGGTTGTGTGATCAGTAGTAAGAAAATGGATGAGATCAAACATCTTAAACGCTTCTTGCATGGATCGGTCACCTGAGGAGGGAGAAAATAAAAGAACAGAAAAAGAGAGGGTGTAAACATCATTTACATCTCAAGTCAGCGTCACATTTCGAAGCAAATTATTAACACATGTGGACCCAAAAAATCAAAACTAATGCCAGGGATGAAAATTGATGTACTTTTGAAGATTACGTGCTCCACTTCACCAAAATCTATAGCCCCCTTTTCGCTGGAAGCTCTGGCTAGTTCTCTGCAACCAAGAAAAAAAAAAGGCCCCGAACTTGAACACTAACTGTATAAACATCGACAGAATTCCAAACATTTTAATACCTACTTTCTAAATCAAAAGAAAATAATAATTGAGCTGCTTATAAAATCACATATAAATCGTGCAGATAAGATTATCCAAAGGAGATGGGGGGAGGGAATGTGTGTAAAATTGAAAATTTGTGAAGACTTCATCCACAGGCCATATAAACAACATGAAGAGATTGCCAAAAACTTTAATACCCACCTTCGGAATCAAAAGCCGCTAATTGCAGATCGATACTATAAAACTATAACTCACATGTTTAATTTTTACGAAGAAGAGAAATAAACATTGTGTATATTTGAATGGGAGAAGAGTTTACAGTAGTGTGGAGTTTCTGATGGATCCGTTGAGGTGAGCATGAAGCTCCACTTTCGGCATAGAAGACACCCAAGAAATCATCTCTATATACTATGTTGTTTGCTTCCCTCCAAGTCTCTGCTCCTTCTTCTCGTGGGTGTGTGTGTGTATATATATACATATATATATATATATATAACACAATTCTAACACATGTATATGTATGAGATTGGTCGTCCTTCAATTAATTAATAAAATATTAGCACGCCCCACCGATTTTTGGAATGAAAAGACTTCAGTTATCATCACGTAGCAACACATGTGATCGGGGGGTTGGGGCCCAAAATTTTATATTCAAATTCTACGCATTTTTTGTGCTATAACCATACTGAAACACCCTAAATAAAATAGCATGGTAAATATTGGGCTCGTGTTTGGGGGTGGTGGTGGTGGTGGATTTCGAAAGGAGATCTATCGGGTAATAAATAAATAAATAAATATAGTAGACTTCGTTGCTAACAGCTAAGTATATACTAGCAGGATTGAGTTTCACGTTTAATGGCCCCTCTCTATTACACATCGGCCACACTGCCCACCCACCCACCCACCCCCACCCATTCATCTGGGTGACATGGCAGATCAATGAGTCTAAATGGTTTCATGAGTGTTTTCTATTAGAATACTGTATCATATTATCTGTATGAGCATGTTTTTTTCCATTTAATTTTTTAAAAAAAATTATAAAATTATTTCATAATATAAGTTATATATTTAATTTCTTTCAGTATTTTTTAATGTATCAAAAATTATTATTCATTTTATATCATTATTAAATTATTAATTATTAATTATTCTATCTTTTCTTTACTTTTTTGCAATTTTTATTTTTTACATATTAAATTTTAAAAAATTATTATTAAATTAAAATATAAAATATAAAATATTATTTTAATAATATAAAAATTAATTAAAAAATATTATAATATAAATTTATATGAGAAAGTAAAACGTAATTAAATCACGAAAAATTATTGGAAAGTAACGGTTAAGGCCATTAACTTAACTATATTCATAAGTCAAGTGACATGTTGCATTAAAATTTTCTAACAATACCCATCTTGAACATCTTTTGGGCAAAAACATTCCATCATCCAATTTAAAGACTCTTGAATGTCCCTTTCTTTATCTAGATGACTTTTATTAAATTGTCTTTACATTTATAGATGGTTTTTAATTAAATTATATAGCATTTCCCATTAAATGTTGGCAAAAATAGATGTGATGTGATCTTTAATTTAAAGGTGCTATAAAATATTCTTTAGTATATTGTTGCATCATTGAGTCTTAATATTATTAAGTTTTGAAATCTCAAATTTAAGGCATGTGTCACGCCCTCAAATTCTAAGGAATTTGACTTTTTCTTGTCTGCACCCAAAGGGTCAAGGACCTGTTGACAAGCACTAATAAAGGCTACATCGTGGGTGTTATCTCAATCATGCAAATTTGTACAGTTATACATCAAGGGTAAACCTATACTTTAACATACATCATCATGCATATAATATGTCAAAAAGTTACAAACATCACATCATAATAAATAGTAACATATAACTGCCCACGAACTCATGTCCAGGATAAACCAAATAGTCAATACATATCAATACTAAAACATACATCAGAGTAGTGGCCACGTCTTCCTAGAAGAAAGATCTTCACTGGTCTAAGGTTACACCTGAAAAGGGGTAAACAATAAAGTAGGAATAAGCTATTAGCTCAGTAGGTGACCTTATAACTCTATGTCACCTTACTATGGAAAATAGATAAGTTTACTATATGTCCAGTGCACTCGTGCTGTATAGTGTGCACAACCATAAAGACTCAGCCTACATATGTTATAAAGACGCAGCCTACATACAATATAAGGACGCAGCCTGTCCACATCAGGACAACTTGTCCATGATCCTCAATAGAATTCTAGCTAAGGGCACTCAGCCCTAATACCACGAGCTCAGCAACTCAACTTGTCACACCCAATAGGGTACATCCAGTTAGGGGCCTTAGCCACCTATATCATTTAAACATATCTCATGGACCCCAAGGTCCCACAATCATACCACATCGCACATAGAGAATAAGATATATGTTATACATCTCAACTAGATAGGTAATAAGTTCCTAATATAACCTAACTAGGCACTCATAGTGTCAAACTGGCATCTCATTGGGTCTCCATTTCCAACATCCATAACACTCTCTATAATGTCAAACTTAGCATCATAACACTAGTAAAATAACTCATTAACACTAGGGTAACAACCCCCTGAAGTTCCCCAAAGTGCCTGGAATGAAACAGAGGTGAAACAATGAAAACGACACTAATCTGCCTTGTTTAGCCGCGGCTGGCCTGTAATGACCCATGTTTGGGGATTTGAGAAGTTAGTCATTTATGTATTTGGGCAAGGACACTTGACCAGATGGTTAGCGGGAGTCTAAGGGCATAGCGCTTTGACGGAGGTCTCGTTGCCTGGTCAGTGAGCAGGGGTCAAGGGGACAGCACCCCTTGCGGGGATTCTGGGCCAGTGCTCCTGAAGCCAAATTATTTTGGAGAAGCTAAGTTGAATTGTTGCTTGAAATCTTGGTCAATGTGGGATACTTTAGTCAACATGGTTGACCTGGCGTGGTAATTGGTCAATGCTGACCAAGAGATATTCCAGAGAGTGTGGTTAATGCGAGGTGATGTGGTCAACATGGTCGACCTGGCAAAGTTTCTTCTGTTGAGGACCTTGATTAGGATCCAACAACAATCTAAATATGGATAATAGAATTTACCCAAACCCTAGCCCAAGCGATTCAAGTATTAAACTGGAAAAACCAAAATAAGAATAAACCTCCAATATGAGCGTTTATAATTGATAAAAGCCTAATTTAATAATTTATTACGTTCAAATACAAAACTTATTCATAGGCAAGCTAGTAACTAGGAATTGAAACCTAATACAATTAGGAAACTAAAATAAAAAAAATACCAAAATACCCTAATACAAATTAAATAAAAGAAAGTAATGAAAAGGAAAGACTTTTAATAGATAAAGGAAAGTAAATATAAGAAGAGACTTAACGATAGAAGGACTATTCACCCGACTAGGTTGGGTAAAGCTCATTTTGCATATTTAGAATCTACAAGCTTCAGGGAAAATGACTTTCTTTTGGTCGAGTGAGTTCTGATGTCACTAAATGATGGTCGGGTGAAGGTTGGGTGAATACCCGACCAAAGCTCAAATTTCGGAAATAGAATCCTTATTTTTGCAGCTCACTTATTCTTTTCTGGACCAAAGTAATTTGAGTAAAAGACAAGCATCAAACACTCAAATCAAATGGGAATTAATCGAAAAATTCAAATTCAAAAAGGGTGCTTTGAATAAGGACTAAAGTCTTTTGGGATTTAAAAGAGTGTTTAATCTCTTTTTCAAATTCAAAAGTAAGGGAGTTACATGAGATTTAAGAGGAGCTATTTACTTGAAAAATTATGGAGGATTTATACAAGATTTAAATTCAAAAATTCAAAATCAGGCTGGGAAGGCTATAAAATGATATCAAGTCCTCCATCGTAAATCATCCAATTTTCTACCATTCTATTTCTACAACTCCACCATCATCTAGAGTAGAGAAAGTAAGATTGAATAAGGTTTTGGGTATCACTTGGAGCTTGAAGAAAATCTTCTTGGAAAAAAAGATCAACCTTAAAATTTCTTGGTCAAAAAATGCAAGCAATCATTTTGGTATTCTTATTCTATGTATTGTAATTCTATTGTCTTCAATCAAATTATGGAAGCTTAATGTAGAGACCCGTACCTGTGTGGTTAGAGTTAGGCCCGAATAAGAATTTGAAATATTTCTTTGACGATGTGGCCTTAGGGCGAGCGTTTGAGTTATTATTAATATTATTTTAATATCTGAAATTTATTAGTATGCATTATTATTAATTATTATAATTACTTTAATATTTTGCGTTATTCCTATAATTTTGAGTGGTATGGTTGAGAATTTGTTATTATTATTTATTATGGTGAACTATTATTATTTATTATAATTATTGTTATTAATCGAATTATTATTATTATTATTATTACTACTACTATTATTATTATTGTAAATAAATTAATACATATAAGTATAAATAGAGGGAACCTAGGGTAAAACCCTAGGTTCGTTGTGCGTGCGAAACCTGGTGAGAGAGAAGCAGAAGGGTTCGAAGCAAACTGTTCAATCAACCTTTCCAAACCAAATCCAGGTAGTTGATTCTTGATTTTCAGTCATTATACATGAATACGATCGTTGGATTTGTGCGTGTAAACATTTATGTGTATAATTATATATGTATCTATGTAAAACAAAAAGGGATTGATTTACGGTTCGTGCGTACGTCGCCGGCGTGAAGAGGGTTGGACGGAGGGTGGCGTCGACACCACCTGAAGCATCTCCTTGCGCCGTGCGGAGGTAAAGGAAAGAGGAAGCGGCCGACGTCGTGTCGTGTGGCGGCGGAAGGCGTCGTTCCGTGCGGCGGCCAGGCAACTGTGGAGCGTCTTCCCTGGCATCGTGTGGAGGAGAAGGAAGGAGAGGGTGATGGCGGCATCTCCACCGTCCAGCAGGCCGGTCGCGCGTCGCATCGGCCGCGTGTAGCAGATCGGCCGCGCGTCGTGCGGGTTTGGGGAGAGGGACGCGGCGACGTGCCGCCTCTGCGTGTGCGCGCCCGTCGTTTGAGGAGAGAGGAGGGGCGGCTTCAGTGCCGCCCCTTGCATCCCAGCCAGCCCTAACGGGCTGGCGAGTTGGGCCAGCCCTTCTTGGGCCGGTTCTCTCCCCTCCCCTTTAAACCAAAAGCCTAATATATATAATGTGTGTGTGTATATATATATATATAATAAATATCTATATATATGTAATAAATAGATGGATAAAAAAAATAATTGGAATATAAGGTAATGAAAATAATAAAAGGGAATATTACCCTAGCTTGAAATTGTAGACCTAAGCTATGAATATTAATTGGGTTTTGTTATTATTCGTTGGTGTCGTAATTAGCAATTGTACCCTGTTAGTGTGGGTTTGATGATTTCAATACTCTGATTGTTGTGTACTTGATATTGAATTTAACTTTGTTCTGCTCGTTGGTTAACGTACGTGAACTGGTGAAAATTTTGGTGGTGGGTTTTGTTGGGATAACCGCAGGTCCCACATAGGGCTGGCAAGAGGCCACAGGTCCCTTATGTGGCTGGTTGTCGATAGGAACGTCATGGGTCCCACATATGGCTAATTGGGGAAGATTAGACCCCCATGAGGTTGGTCGTGGAAATTCCACGGATGGTTGGGTTATTTTGTATAAGTTGAGATGACCTAATTGTGACGTGTAGGTTACTCGTTGAGGTTATATGTAATGTGAGTTGTTTTATTCCATTATTCTGATATGTGCTTGTCGTAATAGAGTAGGACACTACACTGGCACAAGCGTGCACTGTTCATATAGACTTGAGTTTTCATGTGTTAAGGTGTTGAAGATGGGGATCACCTACTGAGCACTCGTATTCACCCTACTTTATTTCTATTTTTCCTACAGGTTGTAGGAAGTAGCTTTTGGAGCCACAGCGGAGCGGGTCGGGACATCTTCGTGTAGTATTTCCCTTATAGACAGTCTATTTTCTACTATTCATATGTTTTCCGGACAAGGGTCCGTGATAGTTGTATTAACTTGGATAGCTGGACCTTGTTAATTAATGTTTTTGGGTGTTAATTGAATTCAGTAATACTGACTGCACTGATATAAATATTGGTTGTCTGCATGTTGTATTTGGATCATTGGTAAGTACAATGCTACCCCCGTTGTGGTATCGTACATAGTTGAATCAGTTACCAACCCCTTGACCCTGGAGTGGGCGTGGGGAAGTCGCGTTCCTAGTTCTGTGGATTTCAGAATTTAGGGGCGTGACACTTAAAAACCTTTGATTGGAGTTAGGATGGAGTTTGATGTAATGAATTAAATTGTAATATTTTAGTTTAATCTTTTTCACCTTGTGAGTGTTTATTGAATATCTTAGGATAAAATATAAAATGAACTTGATCACTTCATTTTATCATATTAAGTATTTATGTGAAGGATTGGGAAATGAAGCATAAGTACTAGAGAAATTAAGATACTCAAACTAGGGGTTACATAATTTGCGAAAGCCAATGTAAAACCTAGGATACCAAGTTAAGAGTGGGTGTGATGATAGCTCTAAACCAAAAAACCTAAATCTTAAAGGGTCACCCGTCCCCCATGCTAGGGTGGACACAAAATTATTACACATGGAAAAGGCTAATTCATGCATTAGAGGTATGGTATTAAACATGATCACAATGAAAGAATTAGATTGAATTCAAAAGTGAGTGGTGTGAGACTTATACTTGAGTGAGGCTGCTTTGTTTCCATTGTGAGGATTCCATGGATTTTCTTGATTATGCTTTTAACTTGTTAAACTTGGTTGTTCCTTATTATTGGTTAGGATTGTATATAATTGCTGGACTAAGTATAAGAAGATAATACAAAATGTTTTGGGTTACACTCTGATCATGCATTACACTCTCATATGGTACATGTGTTTTATTTTTATCATTATCTCACTTGTGTTTTTCCTTTTCTTATTTTTCACCTTTGTTTGATTGAATGTTTATTTTTATTCTTGCTCAGAACGAGCAAGGTTTAAGTGTGAAGAAGATGATCAGGGGGATTTCTACCACCTTTTTAGGGCTACTTTGAGTACATTTTCATACATTTTTGCTTCATTTATTGCCCAATTAAGCTACATTATTATATTTTCATGCCCTAACCCAAAACAATGAATTTCTTGGAGTTTTGTGGTATTTTTGTTATGTTTTGTCAGGAATCCAAATCAATGAAGAATTCACCAAATTATCATAAAGAAGCTGGAATCCCAAAGACCTAATTAAAGACCACAACGAGCGAATTTAAAGTTGAACGAGTGAAGGACTCTATACCCGACCAAGTCGGGTGAAGCCGATTTTTGCATATTTGGAGTCTTAAAGCCTTATTGAAGAAAACATGCTTCTGTCGGGTGAAATCCGAGGTGGTTGGGTGAAGGTCAGGTGAGGCTTTCTTCACCCGATGAAGCCTAACTTTTGACATTAGAATCGTCATTTTGGCAGCTCACTTGGTTCTTTCTGGATGAAAATTATTTGGACAATGAATAAGCATCAACTCTTAAGTCAAAGAGGCAATTAAAAGAAGAAATTCAAATTCAAATGAGTACTTTGCATTGGGACAGGAGCCTTTTCAGATTTAAATGAGTGATAAGTGATGAAAATTTAATCTCTTTTTTAAATTAAAAAAAGAGTTACAAGAGATTAAATAAGAGATATTTAGTTGGAGGAATTATGGAGGAATAATAGAGAATTCAAATTTAAAAATTCAAATCCGAGCTTGGGAGGCTATAAAAGGGCATCAAATCATCCATTGGAAAGCATCCGGTTTTCTACCATCTTATATCTACCATACCACCATCATCTAGAGTAGAGAAAGGGGGAATTGAAGAAGGTTTGGGTATCTATTCGAGCTTGAAGGCATTCCATTTGGAAAAGAAGATCAACCTTGGAAATTTTTGGTCAAAAATAGCCAAGCAGTTTAACCTTTTTCATATTGTGAGTGTTTATTGAATATCTTGAGTTTAAAACATAATATGGATTTGGCCACTTTATTTTATCATCATAGGTATTTATGTAAAGGCTTGAAAAATGAAACATAATTATTGAAAAAATTAAAATAATCAAACTAAGAGTTACATAATTTGCAAAAGCTAGTATAAAACCTAGGATACCAAGTTAAGAGTGGGTGCGGTGCTAGCTCTAGACTAAATAACTCAAAACTTAAAGGGTCACCCGTCTCCCATGTTAAGGTGTACACAGAATTATGGTACTTGGAAAAGACTAATTCATGCATTAGAGGTTGAGTATTAAATAATAATAACAAGGAAAGAATTAGATTGAACTAAGGCATAATCTTTGGAAAAAAAACAAATGAAATTCTAACTCCAATCACCTTAATAAATTGGATTTCCCTCTACTTTTAGAAAGTGTTTTCCATCTCTCACATTTCCTAAAACAATTTGTTTAAATTTAGTTCTTTGTTTATAATATTTCAATCAAAATCACCTTTTAAATCTAGTTTAAATTTTTTAAATTTTTTATCCTTCCCTTAGGTTCGACAACCGGACTTAAAATTCACTTTATTATTTATCACGATTCCTACACTTGTTATTCATTGATCAATGCCCCAAGGTCAGCACTGAATGATAGAGACTGAAATTTAGAGAGCAACACATTTGAGCGTACTCAATTCTCAAAAGAAATGAAGAAGTTATGGCCGTTTGAAGTTAGTTGTGTACGAGTGTAGATTTGACAACTAATATATAATACCTTGTTTTGTCAATAACTTTCTCAATACTTATCAAAATCAAACAAGGCCAACTGCGTTGGTTAGATAACATCTGTATTTATCGTTTCCAACTAATTTGAGGTTATTTTGAGTTGTGTGCAATTAGTTATGATTTTTTGAAGTTAATAATTAAGTTTGGGTGGCACAATTGTTGCATAGTACCTTGTTTTGCCAATAACTTTCTCAATACTTTTGGAATCAAACAAGGCCAATTGTGTTGGTTAGATAACATGTTTATCTATCATTTCCAACTAATTTGACGTTATTCCAAGTTGTATGCAATTAGTTATGAATTTTTGAAACTGATGGGTAGCATATCTACTTTGTCATTTACCTCTGTGTGGTTTTTTATACTTTTCTCCTAAATGGATGATTCTTTTTGAGTGATTTCAAATTGAGAAGATAGATAATAGAATTTTGAGAAAAACATAGCCAATTTGACCCTAATACACGCTCTATGGAAAAAGTAATAAATTTTTGAAGTTGCTATAGAAATATATTTCATTTTTCACAATTTTGGTTCTTCATATGCATGTTTATCCCATATTGACTATTTTGTTTCTCCTTGGTCTAGTATATATACAAAGTTATCTTCTTTACACGGCAAATGGGAACAATAGAGGCCTAGAGAAGCCCAAGTAGAGTCACCAGTTGGTGACTAAGCCTAAAATTGGATTTTTTAAGATATTTGCAATCCGATATGATGAAATCTGAAACTTAGAAATCTAAAAGAATCACTTAGGTTCTTCTTTAATTTCTTCATATTTAGTGTTACTTTATTTTCTCAAATGTTTTGAAGTGAAATAGTTTTTCTTTTAACGTTCATTTCTTTTTCCTTCAAAAATAAAAAAAAGATAAAAAAAACACTCACCTTTCTAGAAAAATTAAAACAACGGCCTGGATAACTGTGGAATTAAGCCTTAAATGCTTACATCCTAGCTGCCTAGCCCAACATTAATTGTGACAATATTTTTATGATTTAATTAAAATTATTTATATTTTCTTTAAAAAAAATCCTTTTATTTCTTTTACTAAAAAAGAGGTATATTACCACATGGGCCTAAATCTCATATTCTTTTTCTAAAATTAGAATGTTCCCTTTTATTTACTTTAAAATCTTTTTTTTTATTGTTTTAAGGCCTAGATCCTAAAATCTCCCTTTTCGTTAAAATTAAAAATATAAAAAATAACTTCCTTTTAAATAATGCAAGAAAACACTCTTAAGTCAAGACCAGGTACTAATTATGGGCGTTGTGGGGGTGCAAGATTTTTTATTCCTTCCTTACACGTAACCGACTCCTGAACCTAATTCTCTGGAACCATAGACCTTTCTTTTTATAGGTGTCCAATCGTACCTCTAAACTGTTTAGTGGTGACTCTATATTTTATTTTCTTTTATGGTTTGTGTGAACCTTATGCATGAATAACTCCATGATCAATTGAATGAACTAACATAGAGTCCTTCACAAAGCCAGTACCAGTATGGTCAAAAACGGGTTATGACAAACACGATTTATCTAACACCCAAAAATTGTCACATTCACTTTTTTTACATGTGTTAGTTATTGGTTTTCATTATTTTTCAAAAAAAAAAAAAAGTTTCCTTTAAAACAAAAGCTAAAAAAGCTCAAAAAAATCCTATTTGGTTTTCAAAACACAACATAAAAAAAATTCTCTAAAATAAAATAAAAGGACATTATTCACATCTTAGGATCCCTTCCCTTAAGTTAATTGACTTTACTTTTCAACCTCAATAAAAGGTTTAAAAATAAAAGTAAAAGACTAAAACCATTAGAATTCCCTTTAGGGGGTTATAGTAAAATGAATTGAATTCCAACTTTGACAAAACATTTAGAAAAATAAAAAGAGGAGAACCTTAGGCCTTTAGGAAATATTACCTTAGATCATTCAAATTTAAGTAAACATTAAAACAAATAGAAACCTCTCTTCCGACGTTAAGTACCAAAAAAGCACTACAGGAGTGTTAATTCTTCCCTAGACGTAACCAACTCCCAAATTCTTCTCTGATAACGTAGATCATATCTTAACTACTCGAGATAGATAAGGTATCTAACTGTACCCGAAAACAGTTGGTAGTAACTTTAGTTTTCTTACCATTCCTCTCATATGTTTTCACGATCTAGCAAGCAAAATTAAGTTGACAATCACTATTTCATCTTGACATTCACCATAAGAATGAATAGTACCCTTGATTCTTTGTTGTACATAGCTATACTTTCGAGATATATTTTTAAAATGTGTATCACATCGTTGATAGATATGTATCATGTTGATAACTTGTCATATCTTTTTTAGTCTTTGGTTGTTTGTATAAAAATTAGTTTTCATTGCACAATCAAAATCAAGAGAAATATATGAATTTTCTTATCTATTATCAAGTATTTTCAAAATAATTGTTAAAATTTTGAAAACAATGCAACTATTGGCAAATGAGTTTTTATAATAAAAAAGATGTGCTGAAATGTTAAAAAAAAAAAAAAACCAAATTGGCCCATATCTTCCATTGGCTTTTTATCATGTAATTGATAACTATTCAAAGACCGTTTAAAAATAAAATTGCATTTGAAATTACCCCTCTTTTTTAAAAAAAAATGATACTGCTATATAAACTAATAAGTAGAAAAGCCACAAAGCATAATTAATTATTTTAATTTAACATTTCAAATACTAAATTGGACAATATTGTAAACTTCTTGTGCAAATAAAATAATAATATGTTCTATAACACGTTTATATCATTTTGAAAATATTGAATGTCTTGTGCATAGTCATAATTTCATATGGAAGTATAGTGAATTATGAAAATTTAATGACTGTTTTTATTCGTCGTTTAAAACCAAGCTTTCGATCCATCGACGTCCATATTTTTCGGGATATTTAATCTTGGGGGACCACCTATTGAATTTCCGTTATTGTCCTAACATATGGACAAGGCCAATGTTTGCCATGTGTCCGGTTTCCATATAGAATTCATTGAATTTTGTAGCTATATTCCCAATTATCTTGGCTGCCAAGTGATTGTGAATGCTAGTGTGTCTTGATAATCCAAGGGTCCCCATAGCCATAGGGGTAGGGGTCGCCGTTGGCAATTGGACGTAGGTTGCATACAAAATGAGGACAGCAACATGGGTTGCTTGCATGTTGCAGCTATTACGATTGAAATTGGGTGTCTCAAACAAAGCGAGTGTTAGACATAATTAATTAATTGTCTAACAAAGTTGTCAACATTTATAATTAATTGTTAAGATTATGCGATCATCGTACCACTACCACAAAATTCTCATTAAAATTTTATAAGAAAAAAAAAGGGGAGCCATAGATGTCCGTTTTCTATGCCAAAACATGAAACAAATAGAAAACATGCATTACATTTTCTATTTCTGTTGTGCTATGTTATTTTTATTCACATGTGAAATTATATACATAAATGGTAAGAACGTCATTCATGTTATTTTTATTTTAGCCTTGTTTATTCTTTCGTCCACTCTCTTGCCACCTCTCATCTCTGACCATTTTCTTAAATTTATATCTCATCTACCCTGTTATGCCCTCACTATAGTTTCCTGAGACTATGTTACTTTTTGAGTTTGTTCATCTACTTATCTAACTAAGCGTGGAGATGACAATGAGTAGCATGGAAGCAAATTTTTTATCTAGCTGATGCATCTGCCACTTACAATCCCAACATAGGTTCATCCCACAAAAACAATAGCTCCAACAGCGAGCGCAAGACTAATTTCAAACCTAGTGCTAGATCTGGCAAATTCAAGTTTAAGTATAGATCTTAAAAACAAAAGACAAAAAATAAGAATAGAAACAAAAAAAAAAAACTAAATCTAGATCTGAAAAACAAGAAACGAAAAACATTAAAAAAAACGTAAATAAAAAACACTTATTTTCTATTTCTCAAGCTTTTGGCAACGGCGAAATAGGCAAAGATCTGCACACGTTTTCTATTCGTTTAGAAAACGGATAACACCAGTTTTCTTTTTAGTTTTTTATAATAATACACTCATAACCAATTGGTTTTGAGATAGAATACACCTAATTTTACCATAGTATCAAAATAAATTGGGAGACATTTACTGTCACTTAGTATGAATCAAGTTTTTGACTTAAAAAAATAAATAAACACTTGAGAGTCCGTGTTTGTTGTAAAAATTATTCCACATAACCCAAATGAGTGGCCTATCAAATAATTTTTTTGCACTTGCTTAATTTAATTAAATAGACATAAAATAAATTGTTATTTTAATTTGAAAAATAAAATATGGATAAAAATTAAGTTTTGTAAAATTACAATTTAATTTTAAAATTAAATTTTATAAAATAATTTTTATTTAAAATTTTTATATAGTTTTGAGAGCTAAACTCATAGTTTGTTTTGTTTCGTTTTGAAAAGGAAACAATATAAACTTTTGAAACTTAAGGCATAATTTTAAGAAAATAAAAAATTCAATCAAAACATGCAAAATCATGATTTTTAATAATTTTGGAACACGTTGGCTTATAATTAAAATATGATTGATGATTTGTTGTATGTTGATATCCTTCATATCATTTTATATTATTTATTTTTAGTGCAAGCATAGGCTATCATTTTTCTCCCTTTTCGCGTAGGCTCTTGCTTTCTGGGACATCCAAAATACACATCAACTTTACGATTATAGTGGAAATTTATTCGGAAAATGTATGCCTCTATCGGATCAAAGTTTACTTATTTGATCCCAGTAAGATATATATTGATCAATGATCAATAATTCTTTTAAAAAAAATGTCACGACACTTTTTAATAACTCAACCTAAACTCTCTTATTATTCCCAATTCTTGCGGGCTCTCCATCTTGTTGTTATTGTCTTAATTATTATTGTAACCTTCGGGAGGTAATAAATAAGTTGCTGGCTTATTACATATATCAATACATTATTAATATATTATTTCAGACTTTTCTTGAATTTTTCTCTATTTTATCAAAATTTATTAGCTTAAAGTAGTGAGTTTTTCTTAATTGATTGATCAACATGTTAGGGAATGATAGAGATCGTATATATAGTTGTGTTGAGTGATGAAGATGGTTGTTTATAATTTTCTTTTATTTTATTTATCATTAATTACGTTATTAGTTAAAGCTTTCAATGTTAGAGTTTTAATTAGTTATCAATTCTTTTTATTAATTAGAATTTTCAACTGATGACTATTAATTCTTAAAGAGAAGTCTGAGGTTCGAAACTCATACTCCCTAACAATCTATCCATTAATTTGGAATATAGGCCAGGGAGATTGATGCAACAACATGGTTGTATAGAAGGCCCTGTACAAGAAAGGGCGCCATAAGTCCTAGAGTTGAAATTGACTTATTGTTGGATACAAAGTTGTCCGAGATTGCCTCTTGTGATGGTAATGTTAATCTCATCCCACGCTCACTGCAAATTGCACCACGAATGGTCCACGCTGCCACAACTGGGGATAGCTAGTTGTACATGATGTACTCGGGCAAGTCTTCAACCACTGCAAATTATTGATATATATATGTTCAATTTGCTTGGAGTTTTGTTTTTATTTTTTGTTTTTTTTAAAAGTATGAGCCTATCTCTCTCCCAGTATCTTTAATTAACAGGGTGCCCTCTTCCAATTGTTGTCTTCTTATTAAATTACTCAAATATCATTCTTATATAGGGCTGTATAGAATAAAGTCAAATAGTAATGTATTCAAGCTCGATTTGATATTATTACTTAACAAACTGAATCGAACATAAATAATAAATTACTGTATTTATGTTCATTTGTTAGTGTTTGTGAACAGTTTATTAATATTTACAAATAATTCATGAACCTTAATTCATAAACACTATTATAAATACACTAACATATTTATTCATGAATATTACATTTTTATTTTATTTAAAAACCCAAAATATTTGTTCGTTTAATTATTCATGAAATAAACCACTTAATTATTCAAAATTTATAAAAAAAAATAATTTGTTCATTCATTTATTTGCGAGTTTAAGAGGTTATATGAACTAAAATACTAATTATTTTAAATTTCTAAATAAATATATTCGTTCGTTTGTTTTTGAATTCAATAACTTGTTTATTTGTTTAACTGTTCATAAATATTTATTTGTAAATAGCTAGTCGTGAATATATGTTTATGAATATAATTATTGATGTTTTTAAATATTATTTATGAATACATGTTTGTGAACATCCGTTATTTTCTTCTCTCCCGTTCTGCGGGACAGGTTACCTCGCCCAGGAATAAGATGCAGATTTTAAAGTTGACAAAAAAAACCCGGTGATAATGGCAAAATAATAATGATTCAAATGTTATGATAATGATGCATTTAAGGTGCGTAAAATTTGAACAGGTTTAATCGTTCATATATATATATATATATGTCGTTGTTTTCTTTTATCAGTAGCAAGCAAAATGATATATAGAATGACGTAATTAATATTGAAGGTGTTTTGTGGGGGGGACATGGGGCGGGGTTGGTTCAGTGAGTTGCTGTTAATTCGTCGTGGCCGTGTCGACCCGGTGAGGGGACAAGGTTGGTAGACACATTAAAATATTGTAATATTGTAATATTATAGTTTGTTAGCATCCGTATCAACCACTACACAGTCTATATCGGATCAAGCACTGCGCGGGACACCATCATAGTACGCGCATCATTTCAGTTTCAGAGAACAATGAACAACACTCCACGTGATTAGACTTGGGGTCTCGGACACACAACACAATTCCACATTACCGGGATTTTGCGGGCTTGATTTTACGCACCGAAATGATTAGTTTTAATACGACAATTCTCCCCTATAGAATGAATTATGGGGTCATTATCAATCAATCACCAAATCAATCCATGCCATGCAATTTTTTTTATAATAATTTTTTTTAAAAAAAATGTAGAAAGCCTACTACTACTTACTTACTAGCTAGTAGTGGCTCAAGCCTATTCATATTCTATTTTTTTTTAAACAATTCCATGCCACTAAGAGCCTATTTGCCACTTGACCCGTTCGCCTTCAAGTGGGAGATAAGATAGGCACGCCAATCGTATTGAATTCGGAGACGGAGAGCATATTATTTTTCTATTTAAAATCTTGAATCAATTTTCAATAGATTAAACAGAATTTAAATTTTTTTGCAAAGGATATATTAATTAGCCACCCCTAAGTGTATAGGTATATAGTTAAGGAAAATTTTAATTACTCAAATGTAAAATTAGTATAAATACTTAAAATATACCAAGTAAAAATATAAATTAATAAAATATTAAATGAAATGATTATTCATTTAAACTGTTAGGACTACCTTAAACAGAAAATGTTTATTATTTCATATCTGATGAAAATAGATAGTATAAGAAACACTGGGAAGGAGTAACTTCTACAAAATATATACATGTTATTTTAGTTGGCCAATAGATATTACGACTACATGTTTGTTTCCAACATTGCACCAGCATATATATATACTCCTTATTTTTTTAAAATTACATCGTGGCTTGAATATATTAGAGTATTACTACAATTGTTTTTTCAAATTTAATTATTTAAAATAATTAAAAATAATTTTTTATTTTAACAACTTAATTAAACATACTTTTAAGTCTCTCTATTTTAATTATTTATCAAATAAAATATTACTTTTAAAATATTTATTTATTTATTCTTTTAAATGAAAAGTAAATAGAAAAAGTGAAAAAAATAAATGTGATGAGAAATAATATAATTTTTTAATAAATAAAGATTTAATAGTTTTGTGTTAAATTTAAAGAGTTATTATTTATTTTACTAAAATTTCAGTTATAATAAAAAATTTTAAAATTAGTTTTTAAGTATTTGTGTTAAATAACACTTTAAATTAATTAAATATATATAGTTGATGCTATGGTTCATTGCTCCAAGGGTAAGACGCATTGTCGGGCGCAAGGATTATGATACCAAATCTTCACGTGTTAACAAAGCACTTATTGAAGGAAAGATTTATATTTCCACTCTTTCAAACTTCTCCACAATCCATTGCCATGAATCAACGAAGATCGAATCAAATCTGAATTGATCAGAAAGCATCAAAATGGGTAAGGAGAAAAAATCGAATGCGAATCAAACCGAAGATCTCAAGTTCAATCAATCAATGAAGCAATAGAAAGCAATATTGGCAAACAATTAGTGGCGTATCCAAATCTGCGCGCACGTGATGTGCAATGGAGAAGCAAGGTGTGCAGTGACTGTGAGAGGAAGATATGGGTGGACGCCTGGTCTAAATGTGAGGACGACCCAACACCAAATCCTGGGACGTGACATTCAGGGTCGCATTTTGACTGTTCGGAGACTGGACGTGTCGATGGCGACAAAAGGGACGACAGCGACGTGCGTAGTAGTGTCGTAGATGCCGCTTTAGATACGGATTAATGGAGGCCGTGGTTGGGATGGAGGACAAGCGATGGAGAGAGTCCTGAGCTTGTTTTAAACGATGGCGGTGCGGTGGAGAATCGCGAGATATGTACCATTTTGTCATGTGTAGGCCGGCGTGCTTATTATTTAATTCGTGGTTGCCTTGCTTATCATTTAATTTAGTTATTTTATGGGTTGTATTAAAACTTCTCAAATAAAAATGGTGACAGTACGGAGTACGCATAAAACTTCTTATTTAGTTTAGTTATCTGCGTCGTGGGTTGTGCCGTGAGTTGTGGGCTAAGTTTGTTTACGGTTGTATGGGTTGGGTTGTGGTGGGAGTTGATTTCTAGAAGTATTTAAAGCCATCGTGTTAATGAGAAAAGGCAGGGAAAAATATAGTTGCGTTGTGCCTTGATTTGATTCCAGGACATTGAAGTTGCAAGAGGAATTAATAGTTGGAAGGGATTTGCACATTTACTTTAGACAAGGTTCGGATCCTCGCCTTATGAAGAACCCATGAAAGCTCTTATTCAATGAAAGCAAACTTCAACGGTGGAAGATTACAAAGCCAACTTGAGGCTCTTTGATTTGTGCTAAATTTATTATTATTTTTTCAGGGGATGTAAAATGGATCATCAGTCTGTGGTTCATGCGGATAGGAACTGACTGGACCAGAATTTTTTTGATCCATTTCAATTGAGAGCCTAAACGGATGAGTCCGTGCGAATCAAATTCGTGCGAACGCAGACTGGTTTGTGGATCGGTTTTGTTTTTGTTAAATAATTTTGTTTAAATTATTAACTATCTTACTTAGTATATTAGTACATAGAGCTTAAACCTATTAATTTTAAAAATAAAGTTTAAAAATATAAACTTTTAAATATGATTTTAAAATTAAAATTTTAAAAAATATTTACAAAGTAAACTTAAAATATTGTTTAAAATAAATAAATAAATATGGACCAGTTTGTGAACTGGTCCGCATCCGCATGCTGACTAGACCAGACTAATAAATTTTCTATCAATTAAAAGTATGGGCCTAAACGGGCTAGTCCATTTAGACCCACTCTGTCATGGACCGAACCGGTTCGTTTTATACTCCTAATTTTTTCTAGTTATTTCGGATTGTTTCGTTAGGCCAAACACTTAATTTACTATTAATTTATGAGTTTATTTATGTTTTTATGATTCTAACAATACTTATTCATGTATCTTAATTCAACTTACAACAAGAAAAATAAGTTTTAACGATATTTTTAAAGTGTCATTAAATGTCGAAGACAATACTTTTAAAAATATCATCTATCGACTTGTCATTGTTGTTATAGTCTTGAAGGAAAACAATAATACTTTTGATAGTATCATCAAATTATATCAACAATCATACTTTTAATGAAACTTAAAAAATATCGTTATATACACTTTAACAACACATAAGTATCGATAATATTAAAATAAAACTTAATAAAGCTTAATAATTAATAAAAATACATATCTTCAAACAAAAACGTAATACATTCAAATTCTTCAACTTAACGTATTAAATATGTATGTACAATTAATAATATTGAAACCTATAACAATCGAAATCATAATTAAACTACTTCACAACAGGGAGCTAGAGGAGGATAAATAAAATCAATTCAACTATTATCTACTTCACTTGATCAACCATGGAACATGTACTAAAGTATCCACAACAAGCACTGGGGAATGCAAGAAAGTGCAGCTCCCAAGAAAAACAATCAGAACACATCATCCAACCCACCATCACCGTGCCATTATTTTAAAGGCGTGAAAAAATAAGGGAAGTGATGACTTTTCTACAACAAAAAGGGTAATGAAGGTGATAAAGTAATCCTTGATAGTAAGAGGAAGGCATTGAGTCATTAGAACCAAAACCAATATCAAATCCAGTGTACTAAACATCACTCAACATTCTCAAAAATAGGAAGCAAGAATTTATGAAGGGCAAGACAAATTTGCTATGAACTTGAAGTGTTAAAAAAAGACATTGCAGCAATTAACCAAAGTTTTATAGAGGGCCTCAAAATCATACACTACAAATCAAAAATAAAAGAAAACATGAAATACCTCGATCTGCTTGTACTTTTCTTTACTCAATTGTAGATCTTGTAAGGCGGATGGTTTATACCTTGAATAGCATTATAGGATTGAACTCTGTGACAAGTGGAAAACATAAGCCATTGCTTAAAGAGTTGAACTCGTGAGTACAACAGCTGTCAAAAAAATTCACATATAATTCGACCCATGCATATAGTCTCTCCAGTTATGTGTTCATAAACTTGATTGACAATATAGCTTCCAGTGAATGAAATAACTAAAAATGTAAAAAATTATATTAAATGTTAGATTGATATAAAACCTAATAGAAGATAATACAAGAAAAACAAAATGTATTGGTCTCCACAATTTCACCATCCCCTCCAAGCGTATTCATATAGAGCATTGCCCTATCATGAACCTGTAAACAAATTAGATCACGTACCTTCCTAACACAAACCAACGAGAAAGTGCAGACATGCAAAATATTAATGAAAGCTATTATTGAGGTAAATGTAACTATATATAGTTTGTTTATTTGGCATACCACTAAAGTATATTGTGTTTATATATATGGAAATGATATATGATTAAAACCAAAGCAAATGCAAATGTTTAAAAGGGAAACAATGTTTTTTTTCTTGGCAAATCATTTATTTTTGCCTTTTCATAGACCATTGTTTATTAATGCAAAAGAATTATTTTCTTTGGTGTTTTCCATTCTATCTCTGTAAAGATCCGTATTTGGGTTGTGTTGTGAAATAGCCATTCGAGGCAGCTGAAAACATTTGGACGATATTATGTTCGTCTATGTAAGCATTTTGACAGTATTTGAGCCCGAATCCAAGTTGGAGCCCAAAAAGACTAATTAGTTGACTTTTTGAGGATTTATTAGTCGACCTTGTGTTTGACTAGTTAGTTGAGTTGGGAATATCTAAATAGTGATATGCTCGTCATTTCAAGCGTTTTAACTGTATTTGAGCTCAATTTAGAGTTCGTGACCCCAGGACGTCAATTATTATTTTAGAGGTTAATTAATTAATGATTAATTAAAGAGAAAGACAGTAAATATAAATAAGAATAAAAGAAAGAGGGTTTCCACATTATGTTATCGTGATGGTGCATTTGAGAGCTAGAGATAAAGAGAGAGAGAGAGAGAGAGAGAGAGAGAGCTTGGGTGAGCTTAAAGCCTTAGTGATTTGGGGCGATTGGAACTCATGGATCGTAAAGAATCATTTGAGTTAGGTATTTCTAACACTATATCCTTGATTATCTCCTTGGATATGCATAATTTGAGCATGATTTTATGAGGTTAGTATGAACCCTAGGAAATTAGAGAAAACTGAAATTTATCATAAAACCTTGAATACTTAGGTTGTTTGGTAGCTTAATGTGACTAGAGGATGTTAGAAAACCATGACGTAATGAATTGATGCTTGGAAATAAGGATTTTACTAGTATAACTGGGTCTCAAGATGAAACCAGGATGAGCGCAGTCGACGTATTGCGTTTAGAGATTTACTCGAGGCTCGAAAGTTGAGCTAACCGTCAAGCAGGGTGCTTCAAGCGGGGGAGCTTCGAGTAGAGTATAAGCGTTGAGCAAGCTTGAGTTGAGCCTCGAGCAGAGGGTTTGTGTGTTTAATGAGCCTAGTAGAGTCGAGCATTGAGCATCGAGCGTTAAGTGTCGAGCATAGGGCTCGAGCAGTTGAGTAGTGTTATTCTGGTGTTGTTTCCAGTGGTCCAAAAGCTTTATAACCCACATTTTGGGGTATCAAATAAATCCTTACATCTTTTTAAGGGTACTAGATATTGGTATTTGCTTAACATAACACGTTAAATTATGTGAACATGATTTTGGAACTAGCTCCTTATAATTTCAGAGGCTTTGAGGGTGGCAGTTTGCATGGTATTTATTGGTTAAACTGGTATATTTAGTGGTTGGACTTGTGTTGATAAGTGGTTGTGGCCCCCTGGACTGAGGTACCCTTGAGTGGGTGTGACCCTTGTTGGGTGTAGTAGGATAAGGCCTGAGATGAGCTCTTGGTGAGCTAATATTGTATCCTATTGGGTGAGACAGTTGTTAGGCTGTCGAGAGATAGGCTGAGGCCTAAGTTGAGTTGTCGAGCTCATGGCACTAGTGTTGAGTGCCCAGAGCAGAGGAATCCTCATGGGGATCATGCTGTTTGTTTCCAGGCTGAGTCCTGATAATGGTGCACTCTACACATCGCACAAGTACACTGAGCATATAGCATAAAATTATCTATTTTGCATGGTAGGATGATGGAGAGTTATGGGGTCACCTACTGAGCTTGTAACTCACCTCTACTTTGTTGTTTACCCTTTTAGGTACTACTCGAGACTAGTGAAAGACTTTCTTCATGGAAAACATGCTCACTGCTTTGATGTATGATACAGTATTATATTCTATATTGATTTTGTGTTATATTTCGGACATAGGTCCGTGGACAGTTGTATTTGCACACTGTTTGTGATGTGATGTATGTATGACTATTTGACATACTGTATGCATGATAATGTATGGGAAAGTACAAGATTATCCTTAATGTATAACTGTACAAATTCGCATAATTATGACAGCGTCTGTTGTGTAGTCTCCATTGGTGTTTGTCACCAACCCCTTGATCCTTTGGGTGCGGGCAAGGGAAAGTCACATTCTTAGTTCCGAGTTCCTTGAAATTTGGGGACATGACAATCTCCGTAAGCGTATGAGAAGTCATGTAAACTATTTATCAATTTAAGATCAACGACAATGCATTAAATGAAAATTAAGATAAAATCCAATATATGTGCACATCTTAACTCAACTTTGTTTACAATGTCCATTAATTAAGCTTTTTGGTAATAATATTTAAAGTAATTGACATAGTAAATGTAATATTATTCCCCCCATGTACACTTGGTTGTTACATGTCAATGAAAGATAATGAAACATGCTATTTACATTGGACTTCAGAGGTCTATGTTTCAAGTGAGGGGCAATGGCATGGGAGTCTTTAACTGATGACACATTGTCTACTTGTCTTTTGTTTTTTTCCAAGTGGTCAAATGATATGAACTTCATTTAAAGAGATCAAACACCCAAAGAGCAAAAAAGAGATCCCTTGCCCAATGCTCTTCCTACAATTTAATGATCACCATCAAAAAAAGCATTAAAATGGCTTAAAATCTACCAAAAGATTAAATAAAGACAAAAACAATAATACATCAATGAAGAGTAAATTCATCAACCAATTCAATCATACCTTTCCACGATTTTTCCTGAGATCAAAGAACTCGTAAATATCAGCATGTCATGGCTTCAGTGGACAACAAAAGAACCTAAATCCAAATTGAAGCACATTTCACAAAGTTCAACAAAAACATTACACATTAAAAAGGATTTGCTTGGATTGATGTGCGTTTATTATACCCTTTCTCTTGTAGTGGGCAGTATCGTTGAACACCTATAGCATTGGAATAATGCCATTAGACATCCCATTTGTTTTATAAATGTAGCTACCAGTGGCACGAATGTTGTGCACATAGAGACCAATTCCTATGATAAATTTGTTAATAACAACACTCTTTTAAGATATCATATATTACTTCAATGCTATCATCTTTCATGCAAATGAAAGCAATTGCTCAACTGTCAATAAAGGCTATTGAAAAATACAATGAGAAAGCAAACAACAAAGAAATTTGCAAATTAAATTTCATATCTAACAAGTTAGCTTTAACAACTTGAGTAAACAAGTACACTCAAGCCAAAGTTTTAGTAGCTTTATGAGATTTTGAGTACAATTAAACTTGAATTACAGGGAACACAAAAATAAATTCAGCCATATTAATAAAAAAAATTAAAACAAAAACAACTACAAACTTGGGGCCTTGGTGTTCCAGCATTGAAAATGGTTGGAGAGGCTTGAGTGAACCAGTGTAAGTTTTGAATGAACTAATGCTATAACATTATTTGACAAATGAAAAAAAATAATTAACACTAATATATTGAAAAATCAAACAAAAAATAAATATTTTGTTATGTTCCTTATGTTTTTATTTAAAAAATGGTATTTCAATTCTCTATCTTATACTACATAACAATGTTAATAACATTAAGAAAATAATACTAATCCACATTTTCATCTCACACCCCAAATACGACATAATTTATTAGGAGTGCATGCAAAAAGGCTAAACTTAACAAGAAACAAACATTTTTTCCTAAGGTTTGTGCATCAATGCATAACAAGTAAGATTGGGGTGAAGAATAGTACTGGCCTTTATAATGATGTTGTACATATCATTAGTAACTAGGGGAGCCTTGAGTCCAAATATATCATTATAAGTGGTTGTACATGTATTCAATCCTGCGGCAAGTAAAAAGGCAAATCAAAGGCATTCACATTTACGCGGACAACCAAAACAAGAAGATTTTAATACATGGGACTTATGTTTCAAAGAAATACTTATTAGTGTTCTTGTGAAAATTCAAACAACAATCCTTGTAGGCTACAGCAAGCTGGGGCAACCAAACCAAATCAAATCAAATCATGAGAGTGGATTTTCACATAAACATGGTAATTCATTACATTTCATTTCACAATATTATTTATAATTCACAATAAAAAGGAATTGAAATTACACAAAAAATTACAATGAAAATAGCTTCTGCTTTTGCCTACAAAGTCCATTTAAATTCAGGTTATTACCCAAAAAATTAAATTTATATTTTAAAAAATAAAAATAAAAAAACAGCTAAAACATGTCATATGAATCAGGTTCAGAAAGAGAACTCGTGGATCGTAGATGTCAAGGTACGAGGTGGATCTGTGATTATGTCAAACTTTATCCTCTTTAGTAGCCTAGGGGTTAGATTTATGGGTGGGACGCGAACAACCATACAACTTGACCTAGGCATGGATCAGTTAGAGGTTTACAGAAGAGATTGAAAGTGGCTCATGGAAGAAGTTGAGAACAGAGGAGGCGCTCATTTGGGACTGATATTCCATTAGTTTAACCTTTGGATGGGAAACTATGTCATACTTTTTTTTTCTGAAAAAAAAAATTATATTAATAAAAAAACAAGAATACAATGAGAATGGGCAGAGTCAAATCTCACCCATAGAAAGGTGCCAAATAAATCAGCAAATGATACAAAAGTGATCAACAAGTAAAAAGATAGAAAAATACAAGAAAATTAATGTCTCTTCTTTACTTTGATGCCACAGAAGCGAGTGCACAAACGTCCCTCGCCATGGTCATTGAATCTGGAATAATTTCCTCAAGCACCTTAGAATCAGATGCACAAGAAAAAGCCCTGACCGGCTCAAAGAGTCCCAGATAGGGGGGATACGATCACCACGATAATGACGCAAAAACTTCATAGGGTCACTGGGATCGTCCCAATCCATATACAAGGAATTGAAAAAATATTTAAGCAATTGTTCAGTATTGATTCCCACCCTACGCGGATCTGAAGCCCAGGAGAAGTTGAAACCAAACTAAAGTAAAGATAAAAAAACTATGTTATACTTAAAGGGTGATATGGTGGATTTTAGGGTTAAGGTTTGTAGTCTTCTATGATAAAACATGATATTTTTGTTATACCTAAATGATAACATGGATGGATTTTATTATTTTAGAATATTTGTAATTTAGTTTTAACAATTGTTGGTTTGTTCAATTAATTAAATGAATTTTCTCATATGATATTTAAACTATTTTATTCTAAAAGCTTGTAATTGATGTCTATATTGATTGGATGATTTAATCTTGTTGTTCTTCATTTAAATGTTAAATGGTGGGGATTCAAGGTTGATTAAGAGAGTTTATTATATAAACATCGACAACTTTTGGTCTACCTATACAGTTTAAATCATAAGTTTAAGGGTTTCAATAGATCACTCAAACGGGTCATTGGAAATTGATAGATTCTAAGGATCACTTAAATAGGTCTTTGGATAAGGGTGTTGCTCGTATGCATGGGAGATTAAAACCAGTTAATTAAATGAACTAACATAGTTAATCCAAAAGCTTTCCAACACAACTTTAATCGATCAATGTTGTAAATGTTACTTGTAATTAATGTTAGTAATTAGTTAATTAAATTTATACTTTAATATATTTTCTAGATAAAGCCAAAGTTATCCGATTTCAGTACTTGTCAAGGTTACAAACATTTCATGTGGGTTCGACATTTGTGATTTTAAAAAGACTATACTTAACTACTTTTTTGTGAATTGTGCACTTGTAATTATCATATTTAACACGCATCACTCTTGTAAACCAACTTAGAGGGCTAGCTAGAATAGTAAAGTCATTCAAATAAGAATAAGAAAAAGAAGAAGAAGAACAAGAACAAGAAGAAATTAATCTTGAATCTTAAATGATTAAAGCACCTAAAGAGCGTAGCTAAAGGGACATGAAGATTAGGAAAATGTCTTTTTACGTGCTATTTTGAATTAATTTGATTAACATATTTTATTATGGAAAAGGAAAATGAGATTAACTTTTATGAATGACTGTTTGGTTTTTTTTGGTTAAAAGAGGTATTTTAGTAGGACTAGGACTCCTTGGGAGACAAGTTACTTATGGGATAAGTATACCCTTGTTTAACTATGTTTGAGTGTGGCTCAGACTCCTTAAGTCTATAAAACTCATCCTAGAATCTTGCTCTCACGTTTTCGTAAATCGAGAGAGAAAGGGAGAAAAGGAGGTGCCGAAGGTGGCGGGAAGATAATCTTTGGACTTTGGGTGGTCAAGACTAGTTTTAAAGCATTTTCGAGGTAGGCTTTCTTGTCTTTGTGCTTTATCTTCTATCCAAACACCATAAACTTATATTGAATCTTATATAATCAAAAATTTATGGTAAAAACCCTGAAAATGGAGAACCACTAGTTGGTTGTGTTTATTGTTATTGATCTATAAGGTTGCATTTTTGTGTGTTGATACGTGTTGGACCCCGTTTTGTCCGGGTTGGACATAACATTCATTTCCGCTTGAAACTTCTTTTCTTTGTATAGATAAATAAAGAGACGTGACCGTCGATTCGAGGGTGTATTTCGATGTCTTTTTTAAAAAGGCCTCCAAACATTGAAGAGCCAGTTCTGGGCGATAGAAAATCAAATGTGAAGATCAATGCTTTCGAATGTGCTCAATTCTGAGATCAAACGGGGAAGTTATGGTCAAAACCGTATTTGGATCGTTAACGGTGATAAACAAGTGGCCAATATTCAAAACGACACTCCGGATTAGATCAGGAACCTCATTTTCTTAATCCTCTCATCATTCTAAGAATTTTGACTTATATATTGCATACAGTCGCAGACATAGCTTATTTTCGGAAAATAAAAAATTGTTTTTCGGTAATAAAATGATTTAGGGACGAGCAGTACAGTCTTGGCACCAAAATAAACTCATTTTCAAGAAAAAAAGATACGGGGTCGCTCGTCGTGACGCCCCGAGTCCAAAACTTATTTTTTCATATTTTATTGAAAGCCGGATGAAGAGCCAACCTTTTATTTGAGGAGATTGAAGAGCCAACTGAAAAGGTGAGTTGTTTTTTTGTTAGTTGGATTTGTTGTCAACACATATTCTGAGAGAGTTCAGAGGGAGTTCAACACTTGGTTAGTATTGAAGAAGTTAGAGTTGGAAAAGAACCTACTGCACAGATTACTTCAGTTCACTTCGAAACATCATATCTACTTCAATACAAATTCTATTAAGCTCAAATTTTGCAGTATTGTTCCAGACAGATGTGGTAGGATATATGTAAATTTTCAGGACATTTGGAGCACAATAAAGCCTTCAAGTATGAAGATATATGTTGACCCGTTGAAACAAGTGTGGTGCACCTACCAGTCATCGTTAAAAAATTCATAACTAATTCTGTGCAACTCGGATTGATCTAAAATTTGGATGGTTTGTTTATCACTAATAGAGGAGGCTACAGTTAAAATCTCAGAGAATTTGAAGCACTGTAAGGGGTGCACGTGACAATGACCATATCACGTGCACCTCCAAATGCTTTGAAATTTTTATGCAAGGTAGAGGGCATAATTTGGAGCAACTTTCCCTTATGCACATCATATTGATAAGGCCATCTTCATGATCAAATAAATCAAAGCATGTTTATTCAGCACTGATGAGATTGACGGCCAAGATCATTTCATTAAAGAGATGGATGCCCAACATTAATTGAATAGATTAACGGTCATAATTTAAGATGGAAGAGATCAAGAGTCCACAATCAGCTGTGGCATTAGGGCAACCCTAAAGATCTAAGGGTTGAGATTTCTTGAAAGGCTTAGATGGAGGGCTAAGTATGTGCGGCTCTTTAACCTAAATATAAAAGGTGTAGAAGGTGAATAGATTCGAAGCGAAGTCATGGAGAAAAAATAAATTGAAGGCGCTTCTTTGATTCCAAAGATGAAGAACATAAGATTCAAGGCCGGTGAAACGATTTGAAGCATCTTTGCTGGAGAGAGGTGATATCTAAATGAGCATATTCCTCATACCTAAGTTCTTACACCATTTTTGATTATATCTGATGTATTGAGGCATTGTTGTTGATCTACATGCCTGTAGGGGGATTAAAGGAAGAATAGATCCTTTCCCTACCACTTTTGTTGTTGGCGATTCAAACATTAGTGAAATCTGTGTGGTGTGGGTGATTCCCACCATACCAAGGACGTAACCTTCAAATTGAAGGTGAACCTTGTAAAAATCTTTGTGTCTTGGTGTTCTTGCTTGTGATTCATGCTTGATTTATATTGTGCTTGATGCGACTTGAAGTAATTTGTTTTAGAAGACATAAAAGATAAGAGACAAGTGGTAAAGTGGATAAACCTTAACCGGTTGCGAAGGTTGAAAAAGAAATTTGTAAAAGACTATCATAACCACTGATTCACCCCCCCCCCCCCTCTCAGTAGTGATAGTGATCTTGTGGGATCTTCACCGGATTGTTTTGCCGATCCCAAAAACCAAAAACACCAACAATAAAAATATTTTTTCCCTTTTTCTTTCTTCTTTCTCACTTCCTTGTCCACGTGTCATTTTATGACTGGTTTTCAAAAAACAAAACAAAACAAAATAATAATAATAATAATAATAATAATAATAACACAACCACTCAAATTGCCTCTCTCTTATCCCTATCACCTAACGCTTCGCCTTCTTCTCTTCTCTCTCCCACGGCCATCTCATCATCTTCCTCCTCGATCCACCTTGGTTGTCGCACCAGCTGCTCCACCGGACCACTCCAAGTCGATGCCAGCTTGCCTTCTCTCTTTCTGCCTCCCACAAACCAAGTCCAACCCGAACCGAACAAGGGTCCTCGCCACTCACTATCTCTCCACACCATCTACCCAAGCCAAGCCACCATGGCTGAGCCCCACCGAACCAGTCGTGGCCGATCGTCGAGCCTGATGAGACCTTGAACCCTAACCACCCTTCCCTGTCTATAAAAGCCAATTCGAAGCACAATCGCGGGGGACTCTCGAATCCAAAAAACCTATACCACCTTTCAATCCTCTTCATCCTCTCCCTTAAACCACTACAGAGAGTCCCCCGGCCGGACGTCACATTGCCGGCCGTCTCCACCTTCACCCTTCAAAATCAACCACCCCTATTTTACCCTCTAACTGCAAGAAGCACATCATAGTCCCTCACTCGTCACCCTCACGACGCATCACTGCTCCTCTTCTCTCCAAAACCCAGAACCAGACTAAAATAACCTTCGTCCACGGGTTCTCCTTCCCTCTGAAAAACCCAAAAAACAAAAAAAAAAACACCGCCGAAACTTTTGTTCATTCACCCACCTAGTCACGCAGGTTGTGTTCCTCACAAGGATCTTACCCCTACCACCACCGTTCGGGTTGACTGAAGCCCTCACCGGTCGTCTAGTACGCCATTGCGGTCCAACCGTCCAAGGCGCTGTCAAAGTTCGGCCTAAGGACTTAAGGACTCACTACTTGATTGTGCAACTCCGAGCAGCCAAAGGACGCAATCCGAGAAGGCGACGTCCAAGAAGCAAAGAGGGATCCGTGGAGAAGAAGACCCCTTAGACGCCATCACCGCATATTCCTTCTGCTTGGTAATGACCATTGTCTCTTCCGCATGTTCCTTTTGTTTGTTTTGATTGCATTTTGATTTCACTTGCCTTCTGGTTGTTGATTTCATCATCCTCTGTTGAGGGGTTCAGTGTGGAGTTCTTCCCTTTGTCATGCTCTTATGATCACTAAATGCGTGTTTCTTAACAAAAACAAACAAAAAAACTCCTGTGATATGCTTAACGTTGACGTTTTTGTGGTATTCTGGGTTGTGTACTGGCTTCCTATCGGGGTCTTTTTTTGTTCAATTTACAGAGGTGCTTTTTGGTCTTTGTTTGTTCGAATGAACTTTGGTTTTTATATACGTCTGGGCTGTGATTTGTATTTATAAAAAAAACATTTTTCTTTGGTTGATTATCTCTTGTTCCTTTGTTTGATGTTCTCAGTTATTGGGTAATATTTCTCGTGAGATCTGTCAGTGTGATTTCCTCTTGTTCATTTCCTTTTTTTGTCTGTCCAATCCCAGTTCATCAGGTTCGTTGCCTGGGTTACAATAGCATATCCATTTGTTTCTGTTCATTGGTTCTTTTGATGAGTTATATAGGGTTATCTTCATTCGTTGTTGGGTCATGCTGAATCCGACAGTTCCATTTTCTTGTTCTTTTTTTTTACGTTGTTTTTAGTTACTGGGTTATGCTTTTACTGTTGCCCTATTGGGTCTATTTCGGTTAGATTATTGACTTACCTTTTCTTCCTTACATTTTATTTGTTGGCCTTGGTTTGGCACGCTTGGCGTTGGCTAGTTGAGTTCCCCACTGTTGATAGCCTAGTTCTTTACTGTAAGACTGTTTAATCATGTACAAATAATATTAGTTGTATTTCTTTTCTCATTTTGGCCTTAGGATTGATGTTAGCTTTGGGCCAATAAAATTTTTGTAATGCCATTGTAATTTGTATATGAAATATAGTGAAAAAGAAAAAAGAGAACAGAAAGGAGAGTATGAGTAAAAAAAAAGAGAGGAAAAAAGGAGAGCAAAAAAAAAAGAGTTTGTTTTTATTTTGATGTATGTCACAATCACACACAATACACTTTTGTTCATTTGTTTTTAATTCATATTGTTTTAAAAAGAAAAAAAGAAAATCATTTCCCAAATTAAAAAAAATGTTTGCTTAAATTAAAAAAACTTTGTCAAAAAAAATGTTTTTTAAAACAAATAAAAAACAAACAAACAAATTTAAAAAAATTCAAACACTTGGGCATTTCAACATTTGGTTTTTTTAACACTTGGATTTTTTTAAACACTTAGGCTTTTAAACATTGTAAACATTTGGGTTATTATTAGTTTTTGTCTTTAACATCATTGTAAACATTGATTAAGGTAACAGTTAAAACAATAATTTTGGGTTTCCTTTAGACTTTTAGATAACTTAGAATTAATTTTGAATTGTAAAAGAATATTATTAAAGACTTAGGATCAATTAAATTTAATGTTAACTTCAATAAAAGACTTAGAAAATAAAAAGAGTGGGACTTAGGCCACAGGAAAATTCAACATCATTTTTTAGACTAGTTAAAATTAAAACAAAAGTTAAAGCAAATTTAAAACCTCCCAAACTCCTAAGATAGGTACCGAAAGGATGTTGCAGGGGTGTTAATCCTTCCCCACACGTAACAAACTCACGAACAGTCTTTGACAACGTAGACCATTTTAGGTGACCAACTGCACCCCAAAAACAGTTGGTGGCGACTCTGTTTCTTTTTCATCACTATTCGGGTGAAGGGTGGGAGAACCGCATCCCCAAAAGCGGGTTTCCCCCTGGACGAAATCTGGTAATGACAATACATATACATATATATATGTGTGTGTGTATGTGTGAACATATATATGTATGTTGACTTTGGGCCTGATATTTGGCATACTTTGGGTGATGTTACTCCTTTGATTATGTTATTTAAGTCATTTAGCGATTAGGGTATGTTTCTGGGTTGATCTTTAGCTGTTCCATCAAGGTTTTGCCAGTGTTTAAGGGGTATCGACATTAGAGACGGGATGTGCATGGCGTATGCACGTGGTGGAGGCTCAAGCACATGGCATGGGCACGTGTAATGTGAGCACATGGTGACACATATAGCGATGCATGTGTGGATGCTCGCCATGCATGTTTTTAAATTTTTTGTATGGGTATCCAGTTAAAATATCTACATAATCATAGGTTTTATAAGCCGATTGGAATTCTTTAGAGAAAGTTATGATTTTTCAATGTTTGAAACAAATCTGGGCATGTAACAATGCATATAGTGCTGTGCACATGGTGTGTCACTATGTGAATTTTTTTATATTGTTTATGGATATTCAGTTAAAATATCTACAATGATAGATTTTATAAGCAAATCGAAATTCTGTACAATTAGTTATGATTTTTAAAAGATGAGAAAAAATTTACACTGTTTTAGCAATTTGTTTTACTGGCTTTAGTTTGTTAATGAGAAATAAAGTTAGATACCTTAAGAGGTAGATCTTAGAGATCATTTGAGGATTGTGGTGTGCCTTGTGTTTATTTATTCTGTCTTATGAATAACCAATATGTTGAGTTATTATTATGTGGATTACATGTTGTGAATTTTATACATTGAGAACGTGAGGACCATGTTATGTGATCTGATGTGATAATTATAAATGTTACAAATTGAGATTGAGAATGTGATGATTATGTTTTAGACTATGTTTTGTGATATGATTATTATGATTTAGCCAATAGAATTATTGAGTCATTGTGATACAATTATTATATTTCAGCTAGTAGGATTACTAAGCCCTTGAGACTCGACTAGTAGGAGTGCCATGCCTTTGAGATATAGCCAGTGGGATTATTGTGCCTATATATGTCAACTAGTAGGACTATTAATGGAGATATATTCATTTCCAAGGGTGGGATATAATCCGTGGACTCAAAATCATGATGCCCGCTTTGGGTGGAAAATGTTGCATTTGTGAGTGCAACATTCGCCGTGGTAATGGAGTGTCCTTTACCTTCCAGTGTAGGCGACAGTAAGTGTGTCTATTTATTATATGATTGCTTTGCTCCATGATGCGCAACTGGTGTGGTAGGACTTTACACCAATAGTTTAGGTCAAATATGTCCCAAACCAAGCCTACAGGCCCAAATCCCTCCAACCTTTTCTCGAATAATCCAGACGGGGGCTTAGTCTCCCTGTGCACTAGTGTGGTGGACTAAGCCCCCATCCAAAATATTCGAGAAAGGGTTGGGGGATTTGGGTCTATAGGCTCAGTTTGGGACATATTTGGCCCAAACTATTGGTGTAAAGTCCTACCACACCAGCTACACATCACTCTATTGTTCACTAGACAAGTATAAACATACACTTGACATGTAGCAATATAAACATTCTAGGATGGACCTAGAAGACTATATCCCTACTGAATCAAGGTTTATTCACTCCTATGAACTAACCCCTTTCAGGTACTTGTCGTCATTATGCGTATGAACTGATGTGAAGGCACTGCATGTTGGTTTTTCTTTATTGTTTCTATTTTTTTTATGTTTTTCCCATTTGGAACTTGGAATAACATATTATCTGTCATGCCCCCAAATTCTAGGGAACCCAGAACCGGGAACATGACTTCCCTTTGCTCGCACCCGAAAGGTCAAGGGGTTGGTGACTAACACCAATAGAGACTACACCGCGGGTGCTGTCTCAATCATGCAACCCTGTACAGTCATACATCAAGGGTAATCTTGTACTTTTCAATATATCATCATGCATACAATAAGTCAAACAGTCATACAGACATCACATCACAAACAGTATGCAAATACAACTGTCCACGGACCCATATCTGGGATACAATATACAACAATACAAAATACAATACTGTATCATACATCAGAGTAATGGGCACGTCCACCTGAAAGAAAGTCCACTAGTCTCGGGTCACACCTGAAAAAGGGAAACAACAAGTAGGGGTGAGCGACAAGCTCAGTAGGTGACCCCAAAACTCACATCATGCAAACATACAAGTCTATATGCTCAATGTACTCGTGCATCGTGTAGTGTGCACAATCATCAGGACACAGTCTGCAAACAAACATCAGGACCCAGTCTGCTCACACATGATAGCTTGTCCACGATCCTCCACGGGATCCCAGCTCAGGGCACTCAACCCTAGCTCCACGAGCTCAACGGCTCAACACAATCCTCAACAGGATCCCAACTCAGGGCACTCAGCCCTACCACGGCACAATATGCCCAGCCACAGTGCCACAAAGGCATGCCATCGGCGCATATGCCTGCCCCGTCAACCACATAGCATCATCTGTGCTTCACAGTGAGAACCTATACAAGTTCATATGAGATAGGACTTGCTTTTAGAGTTTTACATATACTAGTTACTAATCCCTTGATGTTTTAGGTGCAAGTATGAGGAGTCATTTATTTGATTTCGAAATTTTTGAAATTTGAGAACATAACAAAAATAATAATATAATATGTAAATGGGAATAGAGATGTAAGAGAGAGAGAGAGAGAGAGAGAGATGAAAGGAAAATGAAGAGAGAAGGATAATAAATATTAAAATAATAAATTGATGAATGTAAAGTAATTCTTCAAATTTGAATAATCTCACAAAATTACTATAATTCATAATTACAACTTTTAGCCTTTGACGAATCATTTGAAGCTATGAGTATATTTGTTTTGCTTGTTTTATGTTTACACTTTTAACATATGATAGTTATTTTTTAGTACAAAAAATTAAAAACTAGAAATAACAAAAAGATTATTTTTATTTATTGAGTCTGAAAGAATAAAAATAACATTTTATTATTTTCAGTTTTATATTTAATATACTCAACAATAGATATCACATCTTAGAAAAAGGAAAAATAAATGTTTCTCCCACAATCATCACATTTAAATGTGTCAACGAGTTCAATGTCAATACTCTTAATCACTCGCTTAATATGATTTGGGTAAAAATAATAAATAAATATAAGCTTTGTATTTTATCTCTAAATATAGAGATTTCTTTATTTGTGAAAAACAATTTTTTTATACTCAACTCTAACGAGACTTTTCATTTTAACTTTATGTATATTAAAATAATATATTTTAATGAAGAGCCACTAAAGGAGATAGAGAGGGAAAAAAGGAAAATAATAGAATAATAAATAAAGAATGAATAGTTATAGCATCTTCAACCCTCTATTTACTCTAATAAAGGAAGCTAATTGTATACTTTTATTGCTCGAATAATTTTCTTAAATACTTACTAAATTAGATAATTCTCTAAAGTGCTCCCTATATATGGAGAGGCATACCTATTCCTTAAATTAATTTTATTAATATTTTAATATAATAAAATATTAATTAATTACATAAGAAATTAATTGTTTAAATTAAAATTTTAAAAAAATAATATATTTAACTTAAAATAGAGATTATGATTACAATAGGCCATTAAAGATTAAATAGAAAACATAATTTAAAAATAAAAAGTAACTATAGCGTATTTGTTGGGGTAAATTTTTCCTTCTTGTTGTTCTTATGGTCGAACCGTTATCTTTTATCCGAACCCGGATCCGTACACTAGTTGCCAAAAAAGCCGTCTTCCAAGGTGTTCTTCACCCGGACTATGTGCCTATCCATGGCTCTGGCCTTATCGACGTCGCCGTTCAGCCGGAGGGCCGGTGCGCTCCTGCGCACGTTCGCCTCAGCACAAACCCGAAACCTAACCTTGAGCGAGACGCAGCATCGCAAGAGCGTGGCTCTGTGTGCCTGGTCCTCCACAAACCGAAGAGCATTTATCTCCGAGGTTTCTAAATCTGCAAATGTTGTCACCGCAACTACTAGTACTATCACTAGTCCTTCCAACAGGTGCTTCAAAAAAAAAAAAGGTTAACCGCTCCATTTTTCTTGGATTTAGTTTTTTATTGAAGTTTGTCCAGGAATTTCATAGAAATAGCTGCACTGAAGGCCTTATTATTGTAGTTGTTTCTTTTCGTTTGTTTGTTTTTCAATTTTATTGAATTTTGTTTGTATGTGAAGTTTATGCATAAATTTCGTCACAAATAGCTGTATTTAAAGGCTCTGTTGTTGCTTTTTGTTTTTTGTTCCTTAGTTTCTTTTTTTGCTAGAACTTTGTTTCTGAAAATTTCATTGCATCTAGTTGCATTAAAGTCCCTTTCTTTGTTTCTGTTAATTTTTTATTTTTATTTTTAACTTCCATTTTTCCTGATCTTGTTTGTTCGTATGTCTTATTTTACTTGTTTGTGATGCCTTTTTCCTGAAAATTCGTCTCGGATTGCTGCATTATGGGCTTGTTGTTGTTTTTTATTTTTACGGTTATGGTTTGGAGTTATAATGTTGTCAGATTGTCGTGAAATGCTAATTCAGAGAGTTGTTTCAGATTCCCTGAATATGGCCGCTTGCTTCCATGCCCTTCACAAAATGGCTCACCAAGAATTGAACATCTGGTCGTTACGGAAGGAGGGCCTGTTCTTGAATATATCTGCAGTGCTTTAAATCTTCCCCCTCTGTGAGCTTCAATTGCCTTGGTGTTCTGAATTTTAGGTTTTTAATTGTGGGTTCATTTGTGTACTTCATCTTGTATCTGTGAGAATAGAGTGATAAACATGGAATTTTATCATTGAAGGTTTGTTGCAGATCTCATTCATTTTGGTGCCGTGCATTATGCACTTGTCTGCCCAAACCCTCCTCCAACTGCAACACCAGAGCAAATCAGGATTTTTAAAGAGTTTACAGATCCATCAGTACTAAAAAAGAGAACTTCAATAAAAGGAAAAACCATGCGAGAAGCACAGAAGACTTTTCGAATAACTGATGGTAATGAATTTGTTGAAACTGGAACATACTTGCGCTTGTATCTTCACCCAAAGCGCTTCCCTAGGTATTTCACTGAGTGTTTTGATGGCTATGTTGCTTTTATGTTTTGTCAAATGAAATTTGTTTTAACACTTGAAAGCTTGATCAGGTGCTATGAAATTGATTGGAGATCAAGAGTTATAGCTGTAGAGGAATCCTATGTGGTTTTAGATAAACCTGCTGGAACATCAGTATGTATATTTAACATTTATTTTTCTTGGCCCTGTTAATGCAATGTAAGCCAAGGTGTAACTAAATTTGGTTTTATGGTTTTACTAAAATTAGAAAACCATTTGAAACTAATTCTATAAAATTGGAACATGAATCCAAATAATACTCCTTGCATGTGTAAACAAGTTCTATTGAAGAGGGTTTGGTAGATTCTTAACTTCAATGCTGTGAATCTGTACAGGCTGCAATATCATTACTGATTACAGGCTCAACACTTGATTAAGGCCCTTCAGGAAAAAGTTAAATAGACAGATACTAAGTTGAAATATTTAAGCAATCGCATGCTGCATGCTTGACTGGAGTATTCTTCTTGTTTGATTGTTGGACATTTATTCCAATTTTGATTAGGTAGGAGGAACTACTGATAATATTGAAGAAAGTTGTGTTACCTTTGTCAGTCGTGCCTTGGGTTTATCAGAACCATTGAAAACTACCCATCAGATTGACAATTGTACCGAAGGCTGGTATTGTATTTGAAATGGATATTTTCTATTCAGGATTATTGTTGTAGAATGTTGACATTGATGACTCAGAATTTACTTGCAGCGTTGTTTTGGCTAGAACCAAGGAGTACTGCTCAATTTTTCATAAGAAAATCAGAGTATGTTTAGTTTGTAGTTTTCTTATTGATCAATAGGTCTGACCTTCTGCATGCATACGCCAAATAAAAATTAGATAACTAGAATGCTCTAATTTTGTTCCTCAACCATGTCCTCTCTACAAGGTGTGGTTGTTGGATCTTGTTTGACATCAAACTTCTGTTCCTTTCCTCATCCGCATCTTGTGTATCATTTGATTTTTGCAAGGAGAAAAAGGTGAAAAAGGTTTATCTTGCTCTAGCTGTTGCTCCTATGCCCATTGGAATAATTACCCACTACATGCGTCCAGTTAACATTGCGCCAAGAGTTATTTCTGAAGGTACCAAACTTGCATCCTGCTTCAGGAACTTGCTTTTGGCTCGTGGAGGATTAGCAAATCACCCCTCAATTTAAATTTGGTAATTGACGCATGAGAATATGTGATATGATAGAAAGTGAATAAACTGAGCGAGTAGTATAATATTTCTGATTTTCCATGCCAGAGAATTAAAAATTTTAATTAAGTAGATGAGCCTCGCCTTTTGTGTTTGATTACCCATAGATTTAATGCTTAACAGATCCTATTGAACGATGGCACTTGTGTCAACTTGAGGTCCTGGAATGCAAGCAGGTTCCCTGGCCAGACACTGCTACTGAAGAGAAATATTGTGTGGAGGATGGTGGATGGCCATTGAAAGATTATGCATACGAGTGTAAAGTCAAACTTTTGACTGGTCGGACACATCAGGTATTCCAGCTATGCTTGTTTTTCTGATCAATTGTCGCACTTAACTCTTTTTTGCCTTCAGACTTTTTCTTGAGCTGCAAAATTAAAATTTTGAGTTTCTAATTGTCATGTAAACAGTTTTCCACCACAATAAATAATAATAATATTAGAAGAGATTCTCTCAAAGATTATTTACCTCCAATATTTGTATTAAAAATATGGATGACATTAAGAGGAGACAAAAAGCTGCATTAACAATAAATTTCATGCGATGCAGATACGAGCTCAATTTGCAGCCTGTGGTGCCCCCATAGTGGGTGATTCAATGTACATGCCAGCTTCGGTGGAAGAACTTGCTAATCCAGGGCTCAATCCACATGGCAGATATAAGAAACAGTTCTCAAGTGAGAGTGATGAAACTTTGGCCATTGGAGAGTGGATAGCACATCATGGAAAAGAGCCTGGCGTTTCTATTGGTCTCCAAGCTTGTCAGATATATTGGGATGCTCAAGCTTATGAGGCTAGGTCTCCCTGGTGGAGGTGAAGATTAGTTTAGCCGTGCTTGCAAACTTTCAAGCATATGCATAATTTTGTGCGGATTATAAAGCGTTAGCTTATACTATTGTCTTGAATTACATGGTGTTGCGTCTATCCCAACCCATTTTCCTTGGTGGTAACAAGAATTCGTACATTGAGAGGTGAGATCTCAACATTGACACTCCCCCATGGGTAGATCTCAACATTGACACCGACCTTGCTAATTAGGTTAAAAGGATATAAGGCCTGCGTAGTTGAATTGGTAAACCCCGATGGCAGGGAAAGATTACATCCTGTGATTAAGGGACCAATCTATAGGGGGTAGAATAGTTTGACCGAAAGTTGAAGTTTGCCATTCTAGATTAAATGGCATGTCATGACAAAGGGTAAGGAAAGCTCATCCTGCAACTACGGGCTTTCCACCTGTCAAGGATGATTCATTTGAATTTTGAAGCAGTAATATGTTGGAATGGTGACGAAATTTGATAAACTATTCCATTATTATTGATGATCAATAATCCAATGAATAAGCAGGTGATTGTTGTAAGAGGATTTACTATAGTCTTTCCGAAATTTGTTATTTCAAATAATTAAAATTATTATTATTTTATTAAGTTACTTTTTAAAGTTAATTTAAAAAAATTATTTTACTTTTTTTTATTTTTTAATATTTAGTTATTTTTTTAAGTTAAAATTAAGTATGATGAGAGAAAAAAAATAAAAATAAAAGTAAATATAGTAAGTATTAGATTAAATTTAGATATTTATTATTTACTTTGTTAACGTTTTAACTATGAAAAGTATAATTTTTAAATATTTTTATTAAATTTTCTAAACAAATAAAAACAATACATATATAGAGTATGCAGTGAATGCTTTAATTGAGCCATAACCGCAACCAAAGTCCCACAATTGAATGCTTAATACTCTAAGCAATGTGTATGCACTCTTACTCATTTTCACCACCTTTGATCCAACGACATCCTTAGAGGTCATATAGGCAGATGTGGTTAGAGAATTTTAGTTGCCTAAGCAATTTGTAATAATTGGGAATAATAATGAGATGAACGATAAGCTATAATATTGTTGGGTGCACGCTCACTTCATCAGGCACTTGGATTATCTCGAAAATATCCTCTACTCGTGTGATCCAGTCCTTAGCTGTCTCTGGCTTCGAGCCATCCTCAAAGGTCCTAGGCCTATATTTCAGGAACTAATTATCCCAGTTTAACTCTCGTTGGGCGCTCTGTCACGGTTATGTATGTGCTGCACCTCCCTCACCTCCTATTGCGACCATGGAGGTTGCTATAGTTGGTACTGCCACTTCAGCTTATCCTGCATGACCTCTTTAGCTACCTCTCTCATCATACCTTGTATACCCTGCATGGTATCCTGAAGCTAGCTCAACATCTAAGCCCTACTCTTGCAATGGGAGCTTGTGGGCTTTGCTTCCCATAATGCCCAAACTCGACAGTGGGCTCCTTTGTTGGACCCTAGCTTCAGACACTTCCCCTAAGTGGTGCCATCAAACTAGTCACAACAACAACCAATAATTAATACTAACACAACTAACACAAACAACACACAAAATAACTCGTAGGTTCAAACAACTTGATTTGTATCTCTATATCACGTCTTGCTTTTCCATTCCAAGGAAAACAATTCGCAACCCTCCTTACCCACACTCGGTGAGGCAAGAGGTCAAATTAAACACCCAATAACAAGGAGACTGTAGCACCACATGGGTACTACCCCCTCCTTGCTTAATAGTTCAAGCATAATATATGAGAACATGAGCAATGTTAGGTACAATCGGAGTTGGGTAATCTTTGGGTAACCGTGACGACGTGGTAGCCTACCAATTCATTGGAGGGGGGAGAGAAAAAAAGGAAAAGATCATAGCCATTCAATCATTCACGATTTCGTAAAGATGCCGCGAGCCGATTGCACATATATTTATTCATGAGAACATACCCACACAATTTAATTTACAAGTCCAAACCCAATATCTTATTTAATTCAAAACCTCATTTAATATCCCCCCTCTCATAGGTTTACATCAATTCAAGCTCACAACACCTCAACATATGAACAATAAATAAAGAAAAGAAACTGTATGAAATAAAGGAACCCTCTAGATCAGATCTTCACCTTGGCTATTCCACCTAATTCTAGTAGGTACTTTAAAGAAAATAAACATACTGCATAAGGGATGAGCAATCATAGCTCAGTAAGAATCATCTCCCTAACCCATCCCACACTCCTAACTTCTACATGAATAAGTGCATGCATGTGCATTGTGTCTCAAATATTAATAGATAAGCAGTTTATAAAAGGCATCATTATCAAACCTCATAACTTAAAATGGGTATAGACCACATAGACCTCCTCATCCTCATCCTCATGGACTACCCTTACCTCAGTCACACATACTCTCGTCTTTAGCCACACAGGTCAAAGAGTAAGGAACCTCATATATAATGTCATCACCGAATTCCATCCATGAGGAAAACTGCTTTTGGGGTGCGGTTATCCCCAATTTTTATCCGAATGGTGATAAAAAATTAGAGTCGCCACTAATTGTTTTTTGGGATACGATTAGTCACCTAAGAGAAAAGTAATTTATGCCGCTAGGGATGGGCTCGAGAGTTTGTTACGCGTGAGGAAGGACTATCACCCAAATGACGCCTTTTTGGTACCTATCTTAAGAGTTTGGAGGTTTCTTACTTATTTTAATTATTACTTAAGTTTAACTAATCTAAAAATGATGCTGAATTTGCTTACGGCCTAAAGGTCTCCTCTTTTTATTTTTCTAAGTTGTTTGTTGAAATTGAAATTAAATCTGATTTATCTTAAGTCACTAAAGAGAAATCCTAATGCTTTTGGTTTTAAAGAATTAAAATTAAATCTAAGTTATTTAGAAGTCTAATAAGAGAGGATGAAAGCTAAGTGAGAGTTAAGAGATGGTGAAATATCTAGGTTATCTAAAACCTTAAAGGAAGCTATGCTACAATGATGGTAAATAACGAAAAGGGGTGGGTGTTCAACAAGCTTAAATGTTTGAAAAGCCCAAATGTTGGAAAAGTTTAAAAAAAATTAACAAGAAGCATTTTTTGTTTTTTTAAAATGTTTTTAAAAAGGCTTTTTGTTTTTTGTTTTTTTCAAAAAAGTTTTTATTTTAAAATCTTTTTTTCCCTTTAAAATAAACAAATAACTAAAAACAAATGCAAATGTGTAGTATGTGATTATATCATTCACAAAACAAAAAGCAAACCCACTGTTTTTCCTTTTTTTTTTGCTCTCTCTCTTTTTGTTCTACAAATTACAAGTGACATTTGGACTTACATAACCCGTAACTGCAGGGCCACTAACATAGGTTCCTAAGGCCAAATAATAATGATAAAAAGAAAAGAACAAAACCAACATTAATTTACATGGGTAAATAACATGACAAATTTATAGCAACGGCGGCCAGAATAACATCATACCATAGCCATGATAGCTTGTTCAACCAGATCACCAAATAGGCATACAATTCAAACATAAACAAATACAAACGTAAGAGAGCAGTAGAATGTAAAAGAAAATGAAGAAATATAGCCCCAACAGCTAAATAAAAAACAAAGAGATTTAAACATAACCAAACAACAGTGCCAGAAAATTAAAGACCCCAACGAGCGGGAACTGGACGACAGAAGCTAAATGGCTTGATTAAACCACCAACCATCCAGTCACTGAGAGCTTGGGTCACAAGCACACAAAGAATAAACTAGTGGACAACATCTAGATACGTTTGTGAGCCAGCAAAAATGAGGAGACAACACCCAAGTGGATCAAACAAAAAACGAGCTTGGGACTGAAATCATTCCCATTAAAACTGGAAGCAAACCCCTTTTTTGTGTTTTCTTGTTGAATAAGTGAGGCACACGAAAGGTAAAAACAAGGGATGGATTAGACCCAAAACTAAGGGAAATGTTTGTTTAAAAACAAACAAAAAAATGTTTTTTTAAATTCAAAACACAAACCAGATCAACATTTTTTTCTTATCTCTTTCTTTTGTTTGTTTTGATAGGGACCGAGTAAAGCACAAACCAGACCAGACCATCAGCAAAAACACCACAACATGTCTGTTTAGCCACAAACTAGATGTTGGACCTCGGCTAGGGCACTCACTATCACAATATTGTCCGCTTTGGCACTCGCGCGCCCACCCATGGACCGCAGCCCGCACGGATTTGTTTCTAACGGGCCGCGACCCGTTAAAACGCGTTGTGACAAGGTGCACATGAGCCTCCTCATTAGGACGACCTCAATGTTCGCCCTAACCGATGTGGGATTGATCTATGGGACGTTAGAGACCCAACAGTCTCCCCCCCAATCCCACCATCGGTCTAGAGGACCCGGCTCTAATACCACTTGTTGGACCTCGGCTAGGGCACTCACTATCACAATATTATCTGCTTTGGCACTCGCGCGCCCACCCATGGGCCGCAGCCCGCACGGATTTGTTTCTAACGGGCCGCGACCCGTTAAAACGCGTTGTGACAAGGTGCACATGAGCCTCCTCATTAGGACGACCTCAATGTTTGCCCTAACCGATGTGGGATTGATCTATGGGACGTTAGAGACCCAACACTAGACCATCCCAAAATGTCTCCAAAACACAAGCTAAACAAGATCAAAACACAAATAAAATTGAATACAAACTAGACTAGACTAAAGTGTAAAACCAAAACTAGACATAAACTAAATCAGACCAAAACGTTCAGCCAAAACGTTTGTTCCACAACAAAACTAACAGCAAAAGGGCACACAAACCCAAAAAACTCGAGGGACAATCAAACAAGTATGCAAGCATTAAAGCCTCGAATTTAACAAAAACAAAAGGAAAGAAAATATAACTAACCTAGTTGCGTCTTCAATCCCTAGTGTCCCCTCGTAATCCTTCAGGCAGTGGTTGAACACTTTTGGATTTCGTAGCAGCGAAAAGGATGGGTTGTACGGGTGGATGGCCCAGAATGAGGGAAATGGCCTGGTGTGGCAGCACTATAGAGGAGTTGGGATGGTGGTTAACGTCGGTTGGCTGGAGTGGTAAGCTGTGTGTACTGGCCGTGAGTACTAGCTATGCTCCACATTGACCAGAAGGAGGATATCCAGCCAAGGAGAGTGAGGTGAAGAAAGGAGTGCCTTTCAGATTTTTTTTTTGTGTTTTCAAAATTGGAGCAATAGAGCAAGAGAGAAGCCAACGTGTAACAATTTAATCAAGAAATTAAACTAAAAAGATGAAGAATTGATCCATTGAGGATGAGAAGAATGGTATAAGTCTCTTTTTGAGGGAAAGAAGCCTCCGAACAGGTCAAGCCTGGATTTACAAGAATCCCGCTAGCTGTTACAACTCATTCTCCTCCTATATGTAATGATGCACGCTCCCTCACACACATGCATCAGTGTACGAAGATATTTTTATACAAGTGCAAATTACATTACTCTCCCCTTTTAAAACACCTTGCCCACAAGGTGTGGATAAGCTTGATTCATTTGGTGCAGTAATTCCTAGGTGGCATCGTTTTCTAGTTGCCCCGTCCACTTTACCAGAACCTCAGTGACGGCTCGGTTATGCATTTTCCGCATTCGATGTTGCCTGACCCATTCAGGCTCGGGCTGAAAAAAGGTGTGAATAGGCGTGACGGCAGTGCCCAGCTTCTTCTTTAACAAACTCATATGAAATACAAGATGGACTCTGGCTGACGCTGAGAGATCCAGTCTGTAGGCTACTGCCCCAAGGCGCTTTACCACCTGAAATGGACCGTAAAAACGTGGAGACAATTTCTTGGAAAGGATGCCGCACCAGTGACTACTGTTTATAAGCGCGAAGACGTAGGAAAACCAATCTCCTACACTAAATTCCCTCTCAGACCTCCTCATATCCGCATCTTTTTTTCATTTGTTGTTATGCTAGAGTAAAATTCTCATGAAGGCTCACAAGTACCTCTTCCCTAGATACCAAGAAGTCATTTACTGTCGCGACTCGTGTAGTTCCAGAAATGTAAACAAGCAATCTTGGCGGGGGAAGATGGTAAAGAACTTCAAATGGAGTTTTCTTTGTAAATTCATGGTAATTCGTGTTATGCCAAAATTCTACCATGGGAATCCACTTGACTCAGTCCTTGGGATGTCCACTACAGAAACAGCGAAGGTAAGTCTTCAAGCACTTATTCACAATCTCGGTCTACCCATCTGATTCTGGGTGATCTACAGAAGAAAAATTGAGGGAAGTCCCCATCTGTTCAAATAGAACACGCCAGAACTAACTTGTGAAGGTTGAATCTCTGTCTGAGACTATCCTCTACGGTAAGCCATGGAGTTTGAACACGTTGGCCAAGAAGACTTGGGCTATAATAGAGGCCGTGTATGGGTAAGCCAGTGGATTAAAGTGGTTGTACTTCGAACAACGATCAACAACTACCAAAATGACAGAATATCCATTGGATTTTGGGAGTGCTTCTATGAAATCCATTGAGCTCTCGTCCCACACTGTTGACACGATTGGTAGGGGCTGCAGAAATCCAGGGGAGCTGATGGATTCATTCTTCATCCGTTTGCATATATCACGAGTGCGTATATGCTCCTTGATGTCTGCCCTCATTCCCTTCCAAAAGAAAAAATCATGCTTAGCTCGTTGGATTGTCTTAGTATAACCAGAATGTCCACCTAAAGTAGAGTTGTGGACAAAGGAGAGCACCTTCTATTTGAGTTGGGTGTGTTTTCCCACATATATTCGCCCCTTGTACAATAGAATTCCCTCGTTATCCTGATACTTGGAAGGATCTAGTTTGTTATCCTTCAACTATCGCCACAGGTCTATCAATTCCAAACAAGTGGTGTAAGTCATTTTCAGTTCGGTAAGCCACTCAGGGACTGGGAAACTAATCATGAATAATTCTGCTGCATTTTCCCTATCACCTTATCTAGAAATGGTATTAGTAGGGTGGTTAGCACTCCCAAGTTTGTACTCTACTGAGAAATTGTACCCCAGTAATTTGGTGAGCCACTTCATTTGGTTAGGGATTCCAATCTTCAGTTCTAATAGAAATTTTAGACTCTTTTGGTCTGTTTTAATGGTGAAGCGTTATCCCAATAAGCAGTCGAGATTACCGCAAGGAATTCTTTTTCATATGTGGATAAAGCTAATGCCCGCCCTTTAAGCGTTCAGCTTAGAAAAGCAATAGGTCTGCCCTGCTGCATCAACACAGCCCCTATTCCAGTAGCTGATGCATCACACTCAATAATGAATGGGGAGTAAAAATTTGGTAGAGCTAGGACAGGGGGAGTAGTTACTACTTCTTTTAGTCCGATAAATGCACGTTCTGTTTCAATAGTCCAATGAAAAACATTTTTTAAGTAATACAGTCAAAGGAGCTGCCAAGACTCCATACCCCTTGATAAACTTCCTGTAATACCCACTAAGCCCCCAAAATCCTCGCAACTGCTTAATGGTGTGGGGTGTAGGCCAGTCCCTCATAGCCCGCAGCTTCTTGGGATAAGCTTTAACCCCTTCTACAAAAACCCAGTGTCCAAGGTAGTCCACTTCTAAAACTCCAAATCGACATTTCTCCTTTTTAGCATATAAAGCATTTTATACAACAATTGCAAAGCCACCCGCAAATGATAAGCACGTGAGTCAATATTTGGGTTATAAATGAGGATATCGTCAAAAATACTAGGATAAACTTGCAGAGATGGGCTTAAGTATGTTGTTCATAAGGGATTGAAAAGTTGAGGGTGCATTTGTAAGTCCAAAGGGCATAACTAAAAACTCATAATGTCCTTCATGTGTGCGAAATGCTGTTTTGGGTACATCATTGGGCTCCATTCGAATTTGATGATAACCAGAACGAAGATTCAGCTTAGAGAATACGTTCGCATTATGCAGTTCATCCAACAACTCATCCACCACAGGTATAGGGAATTTGTTTTTGACTGTTTGTTCATTTAATGCTCTGTAATCAACACACATACGTCAACTACCATCGGCTTTCTTCACTAGTAGGACTGGAGAGGAGTATGGGCTTTGATGTCCCTGATGATTCTAGCCTTTAATAGGTCTTGAACAATTCTCTTTATTTCTCCTTTTTGATAAAAGGGATATCTGTAGGGTCGAACGGAAATGGGAGAAGATCCATCCTTAAGCACGATGTGGTGGTGGTGACTTCTAAAAGGAGGCAGCTCGTTGGGTTCTTGGAATACCATAGCGTAAGCATCTAAAATCTCTTGGACTTAACCTGGTATAGAAGTATCTGTTTCACACTGTTGGTTAATTTGTAGGAACAACCCCTTTCATCCTCTTTTGAGATTGTCTTCCAACTAGAATCATTGCCCAGAGGCGTTTATGCCCTTCAACAGCACTATTTTTCCTAGCCACTGGAACTACAATGTCATAGCATTCAAATCTCAAAGTATGGGTCTAACTGTTCTCAACCAAGAGATACCTATAACCATATCACAGCCCACCAATGGTAAAACATACAGGTTCATTTGAAACAGGAAGTTTTGGAGTTTAACCGGAATTTGAGCACAATACCCAACACTCTTCAATATCTCTCCATTGGCAACTTTAACTTGCATTCCATATTTTTGTCAACCCGTAAACCACATTTCATATGGCCATCCTTGCGTCAATAAAGTTGTGCGAGCTCCCTGAGTCTACTAAAAGAATCAATTTATGTTTCCCAATGAAGCCCTCTAGTCTTATAGTGTTAACTGCTTGTGTCCCGGTTATGGCATTTAATGAAATTTACCCCTCCAATGGGTCTCCTTCCTCGGTCTCAATTTCTGTATCTGCCTCAAGGAAAAATAACTTAGGGGATTTACATTTATGCCCTGGATTCCACTTCTCGTCACATGAGAAACAAATTCCCTTTCTTTTCCTTTTTTTAATTTCTTTCTTAGAAATTTGAGAGATTTGAGAGGGATTTACCATTGATGGTGAGCTCCCATCCCTAAAAATGGGTTTTGTTAGGCCTTCCTTACTGTTAGAACCCATTTCCTTAGCAACCCCTAATTTTGTGCCAGAACCTCTTAATGGAGTTGATTCAATTCCCCAACGGGAACTAGATTTACTCATGACGTGAAAATAGGCTTCCTGTTGTTTTACTCATCTCATTCACCTCGAAAGTCATGGTTGCTTTCAGCATTTTTATAGGAATTTGTAACTCATCTTTCAAGCAGCTAAGAAAACATTCTAGTTTTAATTTAAGAGAGAGATTAGGAACCTTATTTGCTAAGAACTCAAATTCGCCCATTAGGGATTCCACCGTTGGATTCCACCGTTCCAATCTGCTGTAACTTGCAGAGTTTACCAAAATGTGAGTGAACAATCGCCGGAAAGAAACGAGACTTCAAGGCCATGAAGGATTCCCACATCGCTGTGATTTTTGTCTCCCGTATGTCCTGAAACAACTCTGTTGCTTTGTCCTCTAAGGAGAACTGTACCACCTTCATTTGTACGTCAATCGGGATTTTATAAAAATTGAAATATTGCAATGCCTTTCGGGCCCAAGGCTCAGGGTCGCCAAAGCTAAACTTAGGTAGATCTATTCTCATATTTTTATAATAATAATCCTTGTTGCCATATCCCTCTTGTAAGACCCTGCCATCTACGACGTTATCTTCCCCTTTTCTATCCTCCATTAGAATCAGACCCAAACTCTTGGTCCCTGGATTTCATCGACAATCTAGATACAACTTGTTGTAAGGAATGCAATGTCGCCATCAAACCTATCATTTGATCGTCAAATCTGGAAACCAGTCTTTTCTCCATTAGTACCATGGAGTTCGTAAACTCCTCTCATAAGCTCTAGTCACCCAGCTAGTACTCATCTCGGAGGACCTGCAACCCACGAGTGCTCTCCACCATACCATGATCGTAGGGCTCTAATACCAAATTGTAACGATTTAATCAAGAAATTAAACTAAAAAGATGAAGAATTGATCCATTGAAGATGAGAAGAACGATATAAGTCTCTCTTCGAGGGAGAGAAGCCTCCGAACAGTTCAATCTTGCATTTACAAGAATCTCGCTAGCCGTTACAACTCATTCTCCTCCTATATGTAATAACGTATGCTCCCTCACGCACGTGCATTAGTGTGCAAAGTTATTTTTTATACAAGTGCATATTACACAACGTCGATCGAGTTTTGGGGTTTTATAGGAGAGGGGATTAGGGTTATGGCTGGGGGATTAGCGGCGTATAGTTGGTGACGAACTCGGGTTACCAATAGGTGGGTTTGGTTTGAGAAAGAGAGAGAGAGAGAGAGAGAGAGAGAGAGAGAGAGAGAGAGAGAGAGAGAGAGAGAGGAGAATCGGTGCTTGAGCCATGGCTAAGAGATGGGTAGATTTGATACGCTGGAGAGATGGGCTAGCGCGGAGCTCCAGTGGTCCTCCAATGAGCCGACTAGTGTGGCATGGATTTGGCAATGAAGATGAACGGGGAAGAGAGAGAGGGATGAAGAAGACCAAAGGAGTTGGTAAAGAAGATAAGATCAACGCATTTTTATGGCTGTATTTTATTTCAGTTTTTTTTAAATTTCTTTTTTGTATTTTGTTTTCTTAGTTTGGTTTTGTTTGTTTTCCACCCAATCAATGGTTGACACGTGGCCTTGAGATGGGCGGGAAAGAGAAAAGAAAAAAAGAAAATTATTTTGTTTTAGGTTTTTAACTAACATCTTTCGGTTTTTGGGATTGGTAAACCAACTCGAATTTCAAAAAATCTTGAAAAAAAATATTTTTGGACTCGGGACATCACGACAAGTGACCTCGTGTCATTTTTATTTGAAAACAATCTTATTTTTATGGCGAGCTTGCACGAAGTGTCCCGAGACTATTTTATTATCGAAAACACATTTATTTTTTGATTTTTATTTAAAATGCTCTGGAAGCGAATATATACAATATATATACATTAAAATTCTTAGAACAATGAGTAGAATGAGAATATGAGGTTCATGACCTAATCTGGAGTGTCGTTTTGAAGGTCAATAATCATTTGACCGCCAAATCATTTGAAGGAGTGAGAATTTAATTTTCTAGTATTTTTCTTTGAATCCAAATGGGGGGTATTTTGACATTTTCATTGTAACTTAAGTATAATACTTAAGTGTGGAGAGGCATAATGGTTTACAATGTAAATGGTCCAGTCCAGTCAAACTGGAACTGCACTGCCCAACTGCTCAAAACTGCCTGCTCGAGATTGCTTGAAACACATGCTCGATGCTACATTTTGCTCGGCGCTCCCTGCCCGAGGCCTCTGCTCGAGACTCTGCTCGACGCTACAATGTCGAGCAAAACTCCAGTCGCAATCTGTCGACTGTGTTCTTCCTAGTTTCATCTCGAAACCCAATTATACACGTTAAATCCTCCTTTCTAAGCATCAATTCATCCCTATTAAGGGTTTCTAACATCATCTAGCCATACTAGGCTACCAAACAACCTAAATCATTTAGGTTTCATGCTCAATTTCCATTTTTCCTCAATTCCTAGGGTTCATCATGAATTTTCATGATTTCATCTAATTCTTACCTGTTAATCCAATGAAACAACAAAGAAAGGGTGAAGAATCAATGGAACACCTACTTAGAATGATTCTTGATGATCGAACAAGCTTAAAACGCCCCAAAGCGAAGGCTCAAAGCTTCTCTCTCTCTCTCTCTCTCTCTCTCTCTCTCTCTCTCTCTCTCTCTCACAGTTCTCCAACGCACGAACAATGAAACGTAACGTGAAAGCTCTTACTCTCATCTTATTTATATTTCTGCATTTTCTTTTATTAATAAATCCCAAAAATATGAATTGACCTTCCAAGGTTACGAACTCCAAATTGAGCCCAAGTACAGTCAAAACGCTCAAAATGACGAGCACATCACTATCCAGATATTTTCTAACCCAATTGACTGCTCAAACGCAAGGTCAACCAATAAACCCCGAGAAAGTCAACAATCGGGCCACTCGGGGCCCCGACCCGGAATTGGGCCCAATTACAGTCAAAATGCTCACATTGATGAACATAATATTGTCCAGATGTTTTTAACAACAGAGAAAGACTATCTCTCAACCCTACCCAAATACGAGTCTTTACATTGTGATCTCATCCTCCTAGAGGCTTAAAGGTCCTGATGATGTGCCACAGTCCTCTTTCGATAATGCTTAATCTTCACCACTTGGTCCTTCTCGGGGCTCTCCTGGCTTTAAAAGAGGATCACCACCTTTATTTAACAAGCATTTGTTATCATGATCTGGTCTCCCGTGAACTCTGCTGGCTTCAACGATGGGCCATCATTTTTCTTTACAACATCTACATGTCATGATTCTGTCCTTACCTGTAGAGTTTGAGGATTTTGCAAGTCCCACATCGGCTGGAGAGGAGAACGAAGTGTGCCTCTTAAGAGGGCGTGGAGACCTCTCCTGGCACAAAGTCTTTTGGGGTGTTTGTGTGGCACTGCCAAAAACAAAACCGGAGATTGGGCTTGGGCCCTGAACTGGATAATATCGTGTTATAGGAGACTTGGGCTGTTACAGATGGTATCAGAGCTGGGGACCGGATCAGTGTGCCATAGTCACACGGGGACGTGGGCCTCCTAAGGGGGGTGGATTATAGGGTTTGAGTACTTTGCAAGTCCCACATCGGCTGGAGAGGAGAACAAAGCGTGCCTCTTAAGAGGACGTGGAGACCTCTCCTGGCACGAGACATTTTGGGGTATCTGTGTAGTAGTGCCAAGAATAAAACCGAGGAATTAGCTTGGGCCCTGAACTGGACAATATCGTGCTATGGGATACTTGGGATGTTACATTACCGAGCTCTATTAGCTTCAACGGAGGATCTTCACATTTGTTTAACAATACCTTTTATCATGATTTTGTCTTCCCCGTGCTCTGCTGGCTTTGACAGTTGGCTACCACTTTTTTAGCCACCATTTGTCTTCACGATTCAGTCTTTCTTGAGGACTATGTCCAGGAGGCCTTGGTGTTGCCTCACAATTTTGTAGCAAGTTCTTCCTATGTGAGCAATCCTTAGGAAAGTCAATTAGGATTTTGGTAGTTTCACTTTACAACAAGATAATTTTAAAATCAAACACTTGAAAAAGAATTTATGAGCATGATCTCAATTTATCATGAGTACATCATATAAAGTACCACATGCCTAATTTCAACAAACAAAATCTGAGTTCTTGAGAGGCATGAGGCATAATTTTGATTTGGGTATGCCTTCAATTTGACCAAAGTTTTTCTTTTGCTTGTAATATGTGGCTGCTTAGCTGTTTTGTCCTGAGTTCATAATCATTTTTTATCCCAAGTATTGGATATTGCCTCTTTGAACTTTCCCTTTTTGTTGTTTTTGTGCTTTGTCCTTAGCGCCCTTTCAGGTTTTCGCTAAGTCCAACTTTCCTTTCCTTTCCTTTTCATTTTGTTTTGCCTTTGTATTTTACCCTTAGCATCATTTCGGGTTTTCACTAAGTCCCGCTCTTTGTTGTTATTTTTTCTTTTTTCTTTCTTGAGCTTTGTATTTTACCCTTAGCGCCCTTTTTGGGTTTTCACTAAGTCCGTTCACTACTTCCGGATATTTTATTACTCATATTGAATTGAGAAGATGATCATACATGTAATCAATGATTGAGAAAGGGGTATAAACATTGGTTATTTACAAGGTATTGCCCAGGGAAGTTGGCTTTTGGTTTGGATAGAAAGGATGTTAGAGAAGATATTTGCCTTTTTGATGATAACGGTCATTGGCTCTAGTCACGGGCGTTATTGAGGGCAGGGCGTCACTGAGCGTTGAACATTTCTGCTAAACTAGTCAGGCACTTTTTTTTCTTTTGTTCTTTTCTTTTCTCTACTTTTTTTTTGTAGCTGTGGGATAAGTGGAACTGTAGTCATGTTTGGTCCCGCTCCTTGTGTTGCGGAAACATTTAGATATGGAGTGCCCTAGTGTAAGGCATTATCATGGGATTTAAGCAAGATGTATTAAAAGGGTGAGGGATGATAGTAAAAGGTTTGATATGGATAAAGTCATTTGATTACATGTCAATCATAATCTAATACAATATGTAACAAGAGTCAGGCATAGAATTTCTTTACGACATCACTGTTTATCAGGTTTGGTAGCTCATTTTCGTCCATCTTGACAAGGATTAATGCTCCACCAGAAGAAGTTCTTTTGATGACGTATGGACCTTCATAATTGGGGATCCACTTGCCCCTATGATCCGCTTGGATTGGCAAGATTTTTTTAAGAACAAGCTTCCCCTCTTGAAAATTTCGAGGCTTAACCTTCTTGTCATAACTCTTTATCCTTCTTTGTTGATACAACCTGGCTTTTATTCATTGATGTGATGCATTTTTCTTCCACAAAATTCAATTGCTCATACCGGCTTTGGACCCATTATGCTTCATCCAACTATGTGTCCTTGAGTATTCGCAGGGAAGGAATCTCCACTTCTATTGGTAACACCACCTCCATTCCGTAAACTAGTGAGAAAGGGGTTGCCCCAGTCAATGTACACATAGGGGTGCAGTATGTAACTTCTCATTACAATCGTTGTAAGTTTCAGTCATCTTTATGATAATATTCTTGATATTCTTGTTAGTTGTTTCAATTGCCCTATTTATCATGGGTCTGTATGGGGTTGATTTTTTATGTTAGAATCTTGAACTACTCACATAAATTACCCATCATTCGACTATTTAAGTTTGTTGTGTTGTCTGTGATGATTTTCTCTGGGAGCCCATAACGACATATGATATTGTTGCAAACAAACTTGACCACCACTGTTTATGTCACGTTGGAGTAGGATGCAGCTTCCACCCATTTGGTGAAGTAATCAATGGCTACCAAGATGAAGCGATGTCCATTAGATGCCTTCGGTGATATAGGTCCAATGACATCCATGCCCCAAAGTGAGAAAGGCCATGGTGCAGTTATCATATGCAATTGAGATGAGGTGCTTGAATCCGATTGCCATATATTTGGCATTTGAAACACTTACGTACATAATCAATTTAGTCCTTCTCTATCGTGACCCAATAATAACTCATTCTCATGATTTATCTTGCCAATGCATACCCATTTGCGTTAGTCGGGTAAAGATTGGGTGATAGTGGTTCATCCGACTAACCTCAAAATTCACCCGAATAAATGGAACTTCTTCGATTGAACACCTTAATCCTCTAAAAATGTGGTTTTTGCCTTGGTTGAGTGAAATTTCTCAAACAACAAATTATGCCAAACTACTTTGATTTGACTTATGGGATTCTTAATCTCCTCTTTCAATGCCTTATTCATGGAATCTAACATAAAATAGAGCAAAACAAATACAAAAACTTCAAGAATATTGCAATTGGCTATTATATTATGAGATTTATGTAATTTAACCAAAAATAAATGAAAACATAATTAAACGCATCAAATATATACCTCAAAAATAACCTAGAATTAGGGGTCAAAATGGCCCCTAACATTGACCAATTATGGAGTCTCAAGTCATTGGATGTCTTGACTTGGAGAATTTTAATTAACTTTCTTAAACATTTAATTAAAATTTATAATATAAATTTACAAAAATACTTTCCCAATGCCTTAAAGTTCAAATCAGCCCCAATTATAGCCAAAATTCTCCTTTTGATGCATACTTCGTCATACTGATATCAATTTTCCAAAATAAAGCCTTTAAAATAATGTTAACTCCTAAAACCCACAAAAACAAATTTAAATAAGGATTGAAATCCCAACTTAAACTTTATATGGGTCTTATGACAAATTTTAATTTTATCTTGTTGGGTATCATTGGATTTGGTGAAGCTGCCAATAATATTTTTAAGTCTGGAGACTCGAAGATCCGAAAGTATTAGGGTCGTAGAGTCAAAGTTCGAAGAAGAGTGAAACTGTCACTAGTCTGAATAATAAAAGACTCGTAGGCTTGAAGAGTCAAAGAGTCGTAACTTAAAAGTGACAGAACATAAGTTGACTCGAAGACCCGAAAAATGCAAAACTGAAGATCCCAAAGATGCCCTAATAACAATTGATAGAACATGAATTGATAAGTAGCCTCACAGATTTGAAAGGTCGAAGAGTTGAAGTCACAAGTAGAATCTGTCAATTACAAAACATGTGGAGACTCGCAGACTCGAAGGTCGAAGAACCTTGGTCTCACAACTACATAGATTGACAAAAGAAATTGTAACTGTGACTCGAAGAGTCATCGATAGTTAATCAAAAGGAATCGTCATCCCAAAAATAAGACCAAGACTCGCAGACCTCCAAGGCAGAGTCGGAGCCGTAGAGTCGAAGACTCGAAGAAACGAAAACGCAGTTTGTAATTATCCAACGACGACAAGCTAAGCATTAAGCAGTGAGGATCAGAGACTTGTAGAGTCGAAGACTCACAAGGTCGAAGATCCAGAATAAGTTTGTAGACCTAAGGAACAGAAGGGTTGAAGAACTTCTTAGCCCTCCAAAGCAAACTGAGTGACTCAAAGAAACGCAGTGTTGTGCTCGTTATTTCGAGCGTTTTGACAGTAATTTGACTCAATTTGGAGTTCCTGACCTCGGGAGGTCAATTATTGCGTTCGGGTCAATTATTGCTGGGAGGCCAATTATTGGCAACGGTATATATATAATTAAGAACTGCCTTATATCTTTAATTGCCAATTATTGGTACGTGCATGTTTGAGCAAGAGAGAGAGAGAGAGAGAGAGAGAGAGAGAGAGAGAGAGAGAGAGAGAGAGAGAGAGAAGGTGAAGAGCGTAGAGCTTTCTTGGCGATTTTGGGGCGATTGGAGCTCGTGGATCGCAAAGAATCTTCCAGGTAGGTGATTCTAACTCCTTATATGATTCATAGTAGGCTTAGCATGCTTAATTTGGGTGAAATCATGGAATTTGGGGGTGAACCTTAAGATTTGGGGGAAACCCAATTTTTGGTTGAATCTTGTGATTTAAATGCATAAAAGAGGTATTTCTGTTGATTACATGAAATTTAGAGTTATTTAAGACGTGTAATGGGGTGTATATCAAAATAAATGTGTTTATGAGTGTTTGGGGTTGCTGGGTTGCCATTCAAGCTGAGAAAATTGGCAAAAACGACGATGAACAGTGTTTTTCCGGGACTAAGTGAATAGTGTTTCCGGGACTAAGTGAACATTGTTTTTCCGGGACTAAGTGAATAGTGTTTTCGGGACTAAGTGAACAGTGTTTTTCCGGGACTAAGTGAATAGTGTTTCCGGGACTAAGTGAACAGTGTTTTTCCGGGACTAAGTGAATAGTGTTTCCGGGACTAAGTGAACAGTGTTTTTCCGGGACTAAGTGAACAGTGTTTTTCCGGGACTAAGTGAATAGTGTTTCCGGGACTAAGTGAACAGTGTTTTTCTGGGACTAAGTGAACAGTGTTTTCGGGACTAAGTGAATGTGTTTTTCCGGGACTAAGTGAATAGTGTTTCCGGGATAAGTGAAGGTGTCCAGGATCGTAGTCCGGAGGAGTTAGTCCGGATCGGTAGTCCGGAGTAATCATCAAGAGATCAAATCCGTAAGAGTGAAACAAGTGTTCATTGCAGTCTGAACTTGCTCGCACCTGGACATTTACATTGTAAACCATTATGCCTAAGTGTTATACTTAAGTTACAATGTAAATAACGAAATACCCCCCATTTGGATTCAAAGAAAAATACTAGAAAAATTAATTCCCACTATTTCAAAATGTGAAAATTGGGTTTTAGTGTAAAATCTCGGAAAAACCCAAAAGTTCGTAGTGGTGAATTTTTGGAAAGTGGGGTTAGACATCTCGGAAAAATCCCCAAAAATCAGATTATCTTATTTATGATAAGGGAACCCAATGCCTGGGACTTTTAATTTCAAGAAAATAGGCTGTATGAGTACTTCCTTCATAAATCAAGGGTTGAGGATTTACTTGTGAAGACCGGTACAATTCTAAAGGAAATGTTGAGAATGACATGCCATACTAATGTTAGTATGTTGATGTGAGGTATTGGGGCATGGACTCCGTGACTTGTTTGGGTTTTCACCGTGATGCACCGATGGTGCTATGTGGTTGACGTGGCAGCATATGCACCGATGGCAGGCCGTGTGGCGACCGTGGCCGGGCATATTACGCGTGTGGACAGGTAAGGCCTGAGTTGAGCCGTTGAGCTCGTGGAGCTAGGGGCCGAGTGCTCGAGCCGGGATCCCATGGAGGATCGGGGACAAGTTGTCCTGATGTTTGTTGCAGGCGAGTCCCGATGATTGTGCACACTACACGATGCACGAGTACACCGAGCATATAGTATAGACTTATATGTGTTGCATGATGTGGAGTGTTAGGGTCACCTACCGAGCTTGTCGCTCACCCCTACTTGTTGCTTACCCTTTTCAGGTGTGACCCGAGACTAGTGGAGGACTTTCTTCCAGGAGGACGCCCACTACTCGATGTATGATACGTTATATTCTGTATTGTTTTATGTGATATCCCGGACATGGGTCCGTGGACGATTGTATTTGCATCTTGTATGATGTGATGTCTGTATGATTGTTTGACTCTTTGTATGCATGATGATATATGGGAAAGTACAGGATTACCCTTGATGTATGATGTACAGGGTTGCATATTTGAGACAAGACCCGCGGTGTAGTCTCTATTGGTGCTAGTCACCAACCCCTTGACCTTTCGGGTGCGGGCAAGGGGAAGTCATGTACCCGGTTCCGGGTTCCCTGGAATTCGGGGGCGTGACAAGTTGGTATCGAGCATGGTCTAGTGGACCTAGGTTAGTGAAGGGTGGTTAATTGATTCCATGTGACTTGGAAAACGTAGGGAGGGTGCCTGATCAACGCGTCTTTACATGTATTCTAGGTTATTTTGGTGTCGGTTAGATCATCCTAGGAGCATACATGGGGATGGGGTGCATTGCTAGTGGTATGATTGTGTGCATATAGGGCACTAGCTTGTCTTTGTGTGTGATGTGCTTGTATGTGGTGCCAGGGATGGCACATGGCCGTGAGAGCCAGGACTTGATTGTGGTGTACCCCGAGGGGTGACACGATGCTATATGCATGGTATGGACCTACGGGTCGTGTGGTGAGAACCTACAAGTCGGTTGTGCCTTTGATGGTCATTTGTCTTGCTTGCTAGTATTGATTGTTTGTTGTTTGTTGTTTGTTGTTGTAGCCGGTGTGATGGCACCACCGAGGAGGGTTGTCCGAGGCCAGGGTCCGGCAGAGGAACCCACGATAGAGTCGGGGCACCAGGGGCAGCGAGCCCGCAGCCAGGTCATCGGCTCCCGTTGTGGGACCCGATTTGACGCAGTGTTGATTCGATTGCGGGGAGGCCATGCGGGGTATGCGGGGCTCGATGAGGGATATGGCTAGAGAGGTGGATGAGCCGAAGAGGCAACAAGAGCCTCGGCAGCCACCACAGCCTCAAGCGGCGGGAGGCGAGGGTGGTGCAGGATGTGCACCAGCAGGAGGTCGTGGTAGAGCCGGCACGACGAGGAGTGGACTGGGCCGCACGCTTTTTGAAACACGCACCCAGGACTTTTGAGGATGGTTCGCGGCCGAGGTAGCCGAGGACTGGATTAGATGGACAGAGGACATCTTTGAGATGATTGGGGTGCCGGATGAGGAGCGGGTGCGCGTGGCGACGCACTATTTGTTGGGTATCCCACGCAGGTGGTGGGAATCCACTAGAGCTGTCCATGGCGATCGGATGAGCTGGAGAGAGTTTGTTGAGCGCTTCTTTGGGGAGTATTTTCCCAGCTCGTTGCGGTATGCTCGACGTAGAGAGTATTATGAGCTTGTGCAGGGTAGCATGAGTGTGGGGGGAGTATGTGCAGGCCTTCACAGATTTGGGGCGGTTTGCTCCTGGAGTCTTGGGAAAAGGAAGGCCGGAAGACGCAGGACTTCATTCAGGGCTTGAGGCCATCTTTGAAAAGACAGTTGGAACCGATGCGGTTGACCAGCCTACGGGAGGCGGTCGACAAGGCGATCATTATTGAGCGAGGTCAGGATCAGGCGAGAGCCCGGAGGCCGGGCGGTTCGGCGGTCCGAGCAAGAAGAGGCAGAGTGGGGAGAGCGGTGCTCCTCGGCCTGAGAGGAGGCAGGTGCGAGGGGTTTCCGACCAGGCGGTGGGCCCCCGGGAGAGTTCGACCGGCAGGAGTCCAGGGACCTGTTGGAGTTGTGGTTTGACCGGGCATGTCTCGAGAGACCGCCCAAGGAAAAAGATGACCTGTTTCCGATGCGGGAAAGTAGGGCATGGAGCTAGGGAATGTGTTACCCTTAGCTCAACCAGGCGGTGTAGGCCCTCGTCCGAGAGATCACGGACGGAGGAGTGGGGCTCCGTCTCAGAGGTCGGTCTGCCTGGCACAGAGCACGCAGACGCGACTGCGGTACAAGGCGGCCTCGACGGGAGGCACAAGGTCATGTTGATCGGCGGGGCAAGGCCCCAATGGGCCAGGCTAGTGGCGGTGGACCACGAGGGAGGACTTTTGCCCTTACCAAGAGAGGCGGAGGTTCCACCAGTGGACGAGGCAGAGAGGGACCTTCGGTGGTGAGAGGTACCATTATCATTTCTCATACTATTTGTTCGGTTTTGATTGATACCTGGTGCTACCCATTCTTTTATTTCGTATGCTACGGTGGTTGGCTTGGAGTTAGACCAGGAGACAAGGAGTCGGTCTCGATGGTTGCTTCACCTTTGGGTGGAATTGTGATACTTGAGAGTATCGGTCGTGCTTGTCAGGTAACACTTGGGGGTGTTAACCTGTTGTGTGATTTGTATATCATGGAGTTAGATGATTTTGATGTTATCCTGGGTATGGACCGGTTGGTCTCCATGGAGGCCAAGATTGATTGTTTTCGACGGCGTGTGACGTTCCTCACACCCAGAGGGCACGCGGGGTGTCTTTGTGGGTGAGTGGACCGAGGAGGCATGCAGGTTGGGACCTTTGAGGCATGGGTGGGGTGATGTGACCCACCGGTTAGCCAGGCTTGACGTTGGTTGACGGGAGGAGAGAGGGGAAGGCTGTTTTGCCACCCATTTTAGATCGGTTCCCGGATGTGTTTCCCGAGGACTTGGTCGGTTTGCCACCCATGAGGGAGGTAGAGTTTTCGATCGAGTTGTTGCCAGGGACAACACCGATCAGGTTAGCGGCCTACAAGGATGGCACCAACGGAGCTTAGAGAGCTCAAGAGACATATAGATGATCTATTGGCACGAGGCTTTATCAGGCGGAGTAGCTCACCGTGGGGCTCAGGTGTTGTTCGCCAAGAAGGCGGATGGTTCACTTCGGCTATGTATAGACTACCGGAAGCCGAACCAGGTGACTGTGAAGAACAGTATCCATTGCCGAGGATCGATGACCTGTTCGATCAGTTTCGAGGTGCGAGATGGTTTTCCAAGATAGACTTGAGATCTGGATACCATCAGTTGAGGGTTAGGGAGGCAGATATCCCAAAGACCGCATTCAGTTGTCGCTATGGGCATTATGAGTGGCTTGTGATGCCGTTTGGGCTCACGAATGCTCCAGCAGTGTTTATAGGATTGATGAACCAGGTGTTCGCTCCATATTTAGATATGTTCGTTGTGGTGTTCATCGACGATATCTTGGTCTATTCAACGACCAAGAGGGAGCATGAGGAGCATTTGCGGGTTGTGTTGCGGACCTTGCGGGAGCATCGGTTGTACGCGAAGTTCACGAAATGTGACTTCTGGTTGCAACAGGGCACTTCTTGGGGCATGTGGTGTCTTCGAGAGGGTATCACGGTGGACCCCGAGAAGATTGAGGCGATCATGTCGTGGAAGAGGCCCACGAATGTGTTTGAGATTCGTAGCTTCCTTGGTTTGGCAGGCTATTATCGGAGGTTCGTGGAGGATTTTTCCCAGGTTGGCGGCTCCTATGACACACTTGACTAGGAAGGGAGTTCCTTTCATTTGGTCCGATGCGTGTGAGAGTGCTTTCATGGAGCCGAAAGCACGATTGACCTCGGCACCTATCTTGATTCTCCCACAGGAGGGTGTGCCTTTTGAGGTGTATTGTGATGCTTCCAGGGTGGGTCTTGGTTGTGTGTTGATGCGGACTCGGCAGGTGATTGCTTATGGATCTAGGCGATTGAGACCACATGAGCAGAACTATCCCACGCATGATTTGGAGTTGGGCTGCAGTGATCTTTGCTTTAAAGAGTGGCGCATTATCTCCTTGGGGAGAAATTTGTGGTGTATACGGACCACAAGAGCTTGCGATATATCTTCTCTCGGCGAGACCTGAACCTTAGGCGAGACGGTGGGTGGAGTACCTGTGATTTCGGTTTGATATGATGTATACCCCTGGGAAGGGTAATGAGGTGGCAGATGCTCGAGTAGGAAGAGCGGGGGCCGTGGTGGCCCACCGTGCCATTAAAGAATGGGAGATAATGGGTCGGTTAGCGGCGATGAGGTTGCAAATGGTGACCGGTGAGGGGCGAGGGACCCTCGGTGTTGTTGTCGCGATCCCCGAGTTGCGGCGCAGGATCACGAGAGGATCACTGGGGGACATTGATTGTGAGGTCATCGGAGACAAGATTCGGATGGGGCAGGCATCTTCGATTGGGACCGAGGATGCCGAGCATATATTGAGGTATAGGGGTCGCCTGATAGTTCCCACTTCTCTTCAGGAGGAGGTTCTTCGGGAATTTCACCAGGTCGAGGTTAGCTGTACATCCTGGTGGGACCAAGATGTACCATGCCGTGAGGAGGCGATATTGGTGGCCAGGCCTGAAGAAGGCCGTTGCTGATTTTGTGAGGAGGTGTTTGACCTGTCGCCAGGTCAAGGCAGAGCACCTGAGATCACCGGTGAGTTGCGATCATTGCCAGGTGCGAGTGGAAATGGGACCACGTGACCATGGATTTTGTCACTGGACTTCCTCGTTCCAGGGGACACGACACGATATGGGTAGTTGTCGACCGGTTGACCAAATCGGCACATTTTATTCCGATTCGAGAGACAGACCCAGGTGAGGACTTTGGGACAGAGGTATATTGATGTTATTGTGTGGTTGCATGGAGTCCCATTATCTATTGTATCCGATCGGGATGCGAGGTTCACATCTCAGTTTTGGAGATAGTTGCAGCGAGCCTTGGGTACTAGGGTGAACCTCAGTACAGCCTTTCACCCGCAGACAGATGGTCAGTCGGAGCGGACGATTCAGACACTCGAGGATATGTTGCGTGCCTGTGTCCTAGATTTTGGAGGTTGTTGGGAGACTCACCTTCCTTTGGTGGAGTTCTCTTACAATAATAGTTATCAGGCCACGATTGGGATGACTCCATATGAGGCGCTGTATGGGCGGCCTTGTCGATCACCCTTGTGCTGGGCACAGACGGGAGAGACAGCAGTTCTCGGTCCCGATATGGTTCGAGAGACCACGAGAGATAGTGCGATTGATTCGGCGGCGCATGTTAACAATAGCAGTAGAGTGGCGAAGTCCTACGCAGACCGAGGCGTCGACTTTTGCGGTTTGAGGTGGGTGACCGTGTATTTTTGCGGGTTTCACCGCGTCGAGGGCATCGGAGGTTTGGACGTGGATCCAAACTTTTCCCTCGTTTTGTGGGGCCATTTGAGATTGTTGCCACCGTGGGCGCAGTGGCTTATCGGTTAGCTTTGCCACCGGAGTTGGCTCGAGTACATGATGTGTTCCATGTGTCTCAGTTGCGACGGTATCACCCAGATCTTTCTCATGTGTTGGACTATCGCGAGATAGACTTGGGCGATGATGGTGTCGTTGTTGAGATGCCGGCACAGATTTTGGACAAGGGGACCAGGTCTTGCGAGGCAAGATAATCCCACTAGTTCGGGTGTTATGGCGACACCGAGGCATGGAGGAGCAGACTTGGGAAAAAGAGAGCCGGATGCGGGTTCTTCATCCTGAGCCGTTCGAGGACGATCGGTCCTGAGGTGGGGCGGATGTGAGGACCTTCCCTGAGGTATGAGTTATGTTTTATGCATTTGTTTTGCATATGTTGTTTGAGATGTGGTTTAGCTTGTTGTTTGTTGGTTGGCATCCTGGCATCGTGTGAGCCTTTTTGGCTTGTTGTGAGTTGCATTGCACTGTGTGGTTGGTGATCATGTTGATGATCATATTTTTGTGTCTTGTTGTTGTGCGGTGCTTGAGCTTGGATTTTGCTTTGTCTTTTGGGCTTGTGTTTGATTTTCGAGGACGAAAAGTCCTAAGGTGGGGAGGATGTAAAGACTCGTATTTGGGTAGTTTTGAGAGATAGTCATTCTATGGGAATGTAACTATCCGGACGGTAGTGTAGCCGTCGATGTGAGCATTTTGACCGTACTTGGGCCCGATTCCAGTCGGGGCCCCGTTTGACCCGATTGTTGACTTTTTGGGGTTTATTGGTTGACTTTGCGTTTGAGCATCATTTGAGTGTGATAATATCCGAACAGTGTTGTGCTCGTTATTTCGAGCGTTTTGACATAATTTGACTCAATTTGGAGTTCGTGACCTCAGGAGGTCAATTATTGCGTTCGGGTCAATTATTGCTGGAGGCCAATTATTGGCAACGGTATATATATAATTAAGAACTGCCTTATATCTTTAATTGCCAATTATTGGTACGTGCATGTTTGAGCAAGAGAGAGAGAGAGAGAGAGAGAGAGAGAGAGAGAGAGAGAGGTGAAGAGCGTAGAGCTTTCTTGGCGATTTTGGGGCGATTGGAGCTCGTGGATCGCAAAGAATCTTCCAGGTAGGTGATTCTAACTCCTTATATGATTCATAGTAGGCTTAGCATGCTTAATTTGGGTGAAATCATGGAATTTGGGGGTGAACCTTAAGATTTGGGGGAAACCCAATTTTTGGTTGAATCTTGTGATTTAAATGCATAAAAGAGGTATTTCTGTTGATTACATGAAATTTAGAGTTATTTAAGACGTGTAATGGGGTGTATATCAAAATAAATGTGTTTATGAGTGTTTGGGGTTGCTTTGGGTTGCCATTCAAGTGAGAAAATTGGCAAAAACGACAATGAACGTGTTTTTCCGGGACTAAGTGAATAGTGTTTCCGGGACTAAGTGAACAGTGTTTTTCTGGGACTAAGTGAATAGTGTTTCCGGGACTAAGTGAACAGTGTTTTTCCGGGACTAAGTGAACGGTGTTTTTCCGGGACTAAGTGAATAGTGTTTTCTGGGACTAAGTGAATAGTGTTTCCTGGGACTAAGTGAATAGTTTTCCGGGACTAAGTGAATAGTGTTTCCGGGACTAAGTGAATAAGTGTTTTTCCGGGACTAAGTGAACAGTGTTTTTCCTGGACTAAGTGAACAGTGTTTTTCCTGGATCAGTAGTCCAGTTTGATTAGTCCGGAGGAGTTAGTCCGGATCGATAGTCCGGAGTAATCAATCCAGCAAGATCAAATCCGTAAGAGTGAAACAAGTGTTCATTGCGGTCTGAATCGCATCAGACTGGACATTTACATTGTAAACCATTATGCCTAAGTATTATACTTAAGTTACAATGTAAATAACGAAATACCCCCCATTTGGATTCAAAGAAAAATACTAGAAAAATTAATTCCCACTATTTCAAAATGTGAAAATTGGGTTTTAGTGTAAAATCTCGGAAAAACCCAAAAGTTCGTAGTGGTGAATTTTTGGAAAGTGGGGTTAGACATCTCGGAAAAATCCCCAAAAATCAGATTATCTTATTTATGATAAGGGAACCCAATGCCGGGACTTTTAATTTCAAGAAAATAGGCTGTATGAGTACTTCCTTCATAAATCAAGGGTTGAGGATTTACTTGTGAAGACTGGCACAATTCTAAAGGAAATGTTGAGAATGACATGCCATACTAATGTTAGTATGTTGATGTGAGGTATTGGGGCATGGACTCCGTGACTTGTTTGGGTTTTCACCGTGATGCACCGATGGTGCTATGTGGTTGACGTGGCAGGCATATGCACCGATGGCAGGCCGTGTGGCGACCGTGGCCGGGCATATTGCGCGTGGACAGGCTAAGGCCTGAGTTGAGCCGTTGAGCTCGTGGAGCTAGGGCCGAGTGCTCGAGCCGGGATCCCATGGAGGATCGGGGACAAGTTGTCCTGATGTTTGTTGCGGTCGAGTCCTGATGATTGTGCACACTACACGATGCACGAGTACACCGAGCATATAGTATAGACTTATATGTGTTGCATGATGTGGAGTGTTAGGGTCACCTACTGAGCTTGTCGCTCACCCCTACTTGTTGCTTACCCTTTTCAGGTGTGACCCGAGACTAGTGGAGGACTTTCTTCCAGGAGGACGCCCACTACTCTGATGTATGATACGATTATATTCGTATTGTTTTATGTGATATCCCGGACATGGGTCCGTGGACGATTGTATTTGCATACTGTATGATGTGATGTCTGTATGACTGTTTGACTCTTTGTATGCATGATGATATATGGGAAAGTACAGGATTACCCTTGATGTATGATCGTACAGGGTTGCATATTTGAGACAAGACCAGGTGTAGTCTCTATTGGTGCTAGTCACCAACCCCTTGACCTTTCGGGTGCGGGCAAGGGGAAGTCATGTACCCGGTTCCGGGTTCCCTGGAATTCGGGGGTGTGACACGGCATAATCATCCAGTCTACTTTCTGTGTTGTTTTTCCACAATCAAAATCTATCTTAGAACATTCCTAACAAGGAATATTCACTAAATATCTGAAATCTATCACATCCATAGCATTAACTCTCATCTCAGATTTATTAGATAGTCAATTATCACTCCTATACCATATTGTTATCTTCTCAATTAATATTCATAGCATAGTCATCATTTGAATATTTATTTACCAGCTTACAGTCTTAACTTCCACGAAAAGAGTTTGTCCTCCTCTCCCTCTAAACTCACTTTGGGACCTACATATCTCTTCAATTATTTTTGAATCTAAACTAAATTCAAATTCAAATTCATTTATTATAATTATTGGCGTTACCTTAATCTTTTCTCCTCAAAATGAAACGAATTATTAATTATGTCATAAAGACTTCTATGTTCAAGTTTCAATACTCATTACTTCACTTTTTCACGTTTTGACCATAGAGTTGCAATTAAGTTTTAAAACTAAATTATATATTAAATATTTTTTTAACTGTGATTTTATGTACAAAACATATTTATCTCATAATCTTAAATTCAAATCGAGATTCAAGTTTTAACCTTAATAAAGTAAAAACTCATGAAATTAAAATAAAAAAAGAAAACAAGCCCTGAAAATTTGATTTTTTTTCTTTGTATTTTCCTTATACATATACATATATGTGAGCTAAAAAAAGAAAACAAGCCCTAAAACAAGCCCTATGTTGTACTCTATACATATATGTGAGCTTTGATTTTTTTTTTTTAACAAAATTATATTTTCATTTTAATGTCTAAGTAAATTATGGGAAATATTTTTAAATTTGTTGAAATGAAATTGTTCTTAATATACGGGACTAGCGCGATAAAAAGTACTCTTAATAATCTACGGATATATGACAGCATGACATCCGTCTCTCTCTTGCTAGTTGCCGGTTGCTACAAGCATTATGGTTATCGAAGCATGAAAGGGCATGAAGTGAGAGGAGCGGGCCCACCACCCCCACAAAAAAATTTTAGGCTCCCCATGCGACGACAACCGTTGGATGACCGCGTTCTCAATTTCTACGTAAACATCAGAAGCACCGGATCATTCTTTCTGTACCCAAAGTCAGAAATTTGGGGTGAGTATTCGGATCCGACGGTAGAGATATCATAATAGTCCCAGAAGAAGATCTGAGCTGTCGAATGTAGTTTCTTCAGTCCCAATCTTTTGTTCGTCTCTGTGTAAGTAAATTAAACCCCCTTCTCTCTCTCTCTCCATCTCTTCCTTCTTCTTCGTCGTCTTCGTCTCTCCCGCCGTCTGCTATCCAATGTCCTGTAAATTTAGTTCCGATTCTTCCCTCTCTTGGTGGTCTAAAGCCCTAACCTCGACCCATCGCGGTGCCTAACCCCCCCCCCCCCCTCCTGCATGGAAAGCGCCAGGCTGGTAGTGTCCGCGAGAGAAAACCCTAGGGGTCTTCTGGGCCTATGCAACAACGCCATTAGCGACGAATCCAAAGCCATGCCCAATGACTTGCCCCAGAAGTCTCTCCCCACGGTCGTCGACCGATTTAGGGTTCTGCTGCAGGAGAGGGACGACGCTCTGAGGATCTCGGACGACGACATCGTTCCTCCGACCAGCATGGACGAGGTTGTTCGAATTTACGATCGGGTGCTTTCGGAGCTCACGTTCAATTCCAAGCCCATCATCACGGATCTCACCATCATTGCGGGCGAGCAGAGGGAACACGCCGAGGGCATCGCCGACGCGATTTGTGCACGGATAATTGAGGTTTGTTTCTATTTATTGAGAAATTAGGTTTACTTGTCTCGTTGTCTTTACATTTTACGCGAAAGTAAAATTTTTGCGCGAATTTCACGAATTGGGGATTTCAAATTTTTGTCAGTGTCTTATATTGCTTTTTTTTTTTTTTTTGGTTGTTGTCGCTGCTGCTGCTGTTGTTATTGGTTTTGTAAGACAAAGACTTGCACAAGTGTTGAAAAGCTGGGCTAGAACTTGTGGGTGGTTCATTGGAGAGTAGTACTGTACAATGCCGTCTCCAATCGTTGATGGAGATATTAAATTCATGTTTACACTGAAAAACTTGGGGAGAAGAGAGCAGTCAAAAAAAAAAAAGAGGTTCAAAATGATTTAGTTGTATGCGACATGATTGGGTTTTTTTTTGGATTTTTGTAACTCGTGGCCCCATTTTCTAGTTTGTTGTGTGGGATAATTTTTCGTTAGTTGTATGTGCTGTATGGGTTTGTTGCATTTTTTTTCTGTGTATTTGTTTTTTTCCCCTTGTGGAGACTGCTGATATATTTGAGCTCGCTCTATAATAATCTGTTATTTATTTCATACGTTGAATTGGCACTTTTATATAAGATATCTATCCGACTGCTTTTAGAGGCTTTCATACTTTAGCAAGTGTCTTTCCTTGCAGGCCCCAGTCGATCACAAGCTTCCTTCTTTGTATCTCGTGGACAGTATTGTCAAAAACATAGGACAAGACTATATTAGACACTTCTCTAGCCGGCTCCCTGAGGTCTGTGGGTTACAAGTTATATAGTTTATAACTAGTTAGTTACATTGCATAATTATATTCCTTTGAAACTTGCAATTTTGAAAATGCTGTAACATGTTCTGCTGGGCTGTTTAATAATCTTGCCTAGGTTTTCTGTGAGGCGTATAGGCAAGTTAACCCTAGCCAATATTCTGCAATGCGTCACCTCTTTGGCACATGGTCAGCTGTGTTTCCAAAGTCTGTCCTTCGAAAGATTGAAGTTCAACTTCAGTTTTCACCACGTGCAAACCATCAATCTCCTCGGCCTTCTCATGGTATACATGTTAATCCGAAATACTTGGAAGCTAGGCGCCAATTTGAACAGTCTGCTGAAGATCGTGTAAGTACTTTTTTTTTTAATTTCCCTTACGTGAAATGTGCAATGGCCATTGTACAGCTGACTGCTTCAAGAGGGGGGGGGGGGATAATGCTGTTGTGTGTGGATATATGAGTTCATGAAATGCTTGAGAGAGAGAGAGAGAGAGAGAGAGAGGCAAACAATGCTTGATATGCTGTTGTGTGTGGGTATTATGATGATGATCTAAGATTACACGTCTCCTTGTTTTTCCCTGCTTCATTTGTGAACCTTCATTGAAGGCAAACAATTTCTGGTCTTGTAAAACCAGTCTAATGAAATTGTTATTTACCATTCAGAATGCAAGAGGTGCTTCTTCAAATTTAAGGTTTTATGAACGTGCGAATGCAAATGGTTATGATGAAGAGGATTCTGACTGTGCGGAGGATATATCCATGCGGTTGAAGTCAGGTGGGGCTGTTGGACATATATCTTTGGATGCTGGGGTTGATAAACCATTTCCACATTTAAATACTAGGCTCACAAGTCCACCATCTCCATCATGTGTTGGTCATGCTAGGTCTTTGTCACCGGGTATAAACGAATTGTCAGTTGGTAATTCTCCAAAGAGAATTGTTGGGAGAGTCTCTCCATCTCATTCTGGAGTTGATTATGGAGTTGGAAGGCTGCTTGGCATGGGTAAGGAGACAAATGATTGGCGAAGGAGGCATCGTTCTGATGATAACCATCATCCGTTAGAAACTTCTTCATACAATCACAAAAAAGGGCATGACCTTGATGGACCTAGAGCTTTGATAGATGCCTATGGAAATGACAGGGGGAAAAGAACTTTGAATGATAAGTCTGTGAAGGTTGAATGCCTAGATGCAAAATTGCCAACAAGAGCATGGCAGACTACTGAAGAGGAGGAGTACAATTGGGAAGATATGAGCCCCACTCTAGTAGATCGCAGCAGGAGTAATGATTTCTCCTCATCCAATCTTCTGCCTCCTGGAAATTATTGGCCAAGACTTGGATCAGGACCATTAAGGCCTGAAACCTTGGAGTTGGACTCAAGGAACACTTGGTCTAGTCAGGCTCAGCTGCCTTTGCGGGATAATTGCTTCAGAATTGATGAAGATTCAGTTCCTATGGTTGAGGTAAGTTGTCCTAATAGTTTTAAATCTCATTTAAAGTCTTTTTGGGCTGGTTTATTAGGAGTGTATATGGTACTGTTAACTACTAAGTTTTTTTTTCTTATATTTTCTTTAAATTTTTTTAATTGCCTTTATAAGCGGTCAATTTAGGAAAAATTGTACTCGCCTCCTATAATGTTTTACTTTTTGGAATTCTTGGTGCAGTGGAGGGTCTATATGTTCTTTGCTATATGAATAGAAGTATTAATTCTAAATTTTATAATCTTACAACTTATGTATTTTTACTTCAGCTTGGCCATGGACTCAAGGGTGGTAAGTTCTCTGTGTCCCAAAATGAGAGAAATCTGATTCCAGGCTCGCAATCACCCTTGGAAGGGTGGAATATGCCAAATCATCTCCCTAGGTCTTCACAACATAGTCTTGATCCTGACAGGAGAGGATTCCAAAGAACGCCTTCTCCTGTCACTGATGATTTTCTAAATTCTGATTCACAGCTTCATAGGTTATCAAGAATGAATACTCCAGGCCTTGACTCCGTGAATGTGGAGGCTTCTCCTTCTGTTGCAAGCTCATCAACAAGATTTTGGCCTCCAATAAATGTAAATAAACTTCACCCACATCCGGCTCTGCCTATTTTTCAACAGAAACTGATTAGGAGTCGTTTTGATTTGAAAAATGGTGGTAATGATGTAATTTTAAATCGAAGAGGTCCAAATAAGTCTCCATATCTGCCAGAGCAGCAGTTCGATTGTGTAGAAAAGATGGTTGTCCCAGGCTCAACCAAGTGGCAGCTGTTGCCTAATCAGCAGGCTGGCTTAGTTCCTTCGGTCCTGCCAAACAGGCAACTTAATCTTTTGCAGCCACAAGTTCTGTCTCAAGATGGCAGAGAAAATTTTGTTCCGTCACTTTCAGCTTCATTGCAATCCCATTTGGGACCCCCACCCTTTGTTCATGGATATACCTCTCAGGGTCATGGTGTGGCCAATGCTGGAATGTATAATCAAATGTCTCATGTAAATTCTTCTTTACCAATCCAAAACATGCAAACCAGCTCTTTGCATGTTGGAAATTTGCCTCCTCTGCCTCCGGGCCCCCCTCCTACATCACAGGGTTCCATTCTCCCAAATCAACCACATGGCAGTGCATTTAAAGGGTTGATTAGTTCTCTCGTGGCTAAAGGGTTGATCTCATTGACAACACAAACCAATGAACAGGTATCTGCTAAGAAAATGTTCCAGTGTTTTTTTTTTTAAAACTTGAAATGCAGAAATTTATCTTAAACAAAGTGTTTTATATTATAGGATTCTGTTGGCATTGAGTTTAATCCAGATATTCTTAAGATACGTCATGAATCTGCCATAAAGGCTTTATATGCTGATCTTCCAAGACAATGCAAAACATGTGGTCTTCGGTTCAAGACACAAGAGGAGCACAGTAGCCATATGGATTGGCATGTGACCAAGAACCGCATATCCAAGAACCATAAACAAACACCTTCTCGAAAATGGTTTGTAAGTGCCAGCATGTGGCTCCGCGGTACTGAGGCATTGGGAACTGAGGCGGCGTCTGTGTTTTTGCCCTCTGAGCTTGTCGTTGAGAAAAAGGAAGATGATGAAATGGCTGTCCCTGCAGATGAGGATCAGAATGTTTGTGCACTGTGTGGAGAGCCTTTTGATGATTTTTACAGTGATGAGACTGATGAGTGGATGTATAAAGGCGCTGTCTACATGAATGCTCCCAATGGAAAAATAGCAGACTTGGATAAGTCTCAGTTAGGTCCTATAGTACATGCTAAATGCAGGTCTGAGTCAAGCGTGGCCCCTCCTGATGATTTTGTTCCTGTGATGGTATACGCTTAACCTCTAAGCCCTTATTAATTTTTTTTCTTCACATTCTTACTGTTTCTAGCATTATCAGTTCCACATTGCTTCTTTGTTTTACTTACATGAACTCAATCATACATCTCATTCAATCCATCGCCCGGCCCTTGTGTTGGAGATGGTGAAAAACTGTTAGAAACAGTTGGATTGTTTTTTGAAGGGTGAGTTGTTGCACAGATGATGAGTTTTTGGTTGTTTGCTTCTCCATGATATGAAGCATAAATAAACGAATAAATATTGTGTTTTGAATTGGAACTTACGCAATAGAATCAAAGTATTAACTTCGTTTTTTATTCCATGAATATATCCATTTATAGTGTGGATTTTCTGTAGATTTATTCCACGACTGGTAATTAGTTATTTGCTTCTCCATGATATGAAGCATAAATAAATGAATAAATATTGTGTTTTGAATTGGAACTTATGCAATAAAATCGGGGTATTAACTTGGCTTCTCATTCCAGGTATATATCCATTTTTAGTGTGGATTTTCTTGTGGCTTATTCCACAACTGGTATTGAATGATTGCTTCTCTGTATTTTGCAGGGAGATGGCCAAGGGGATGATCCAAGTCCAAAAAAACGGAGGCTGAGTTAGATTTCTTTAGACTGCCCGTGTAACTTAAATTTTGAGTTCCATCTTTTTAGGGGCACACTTATTTATATGGTAGTAGTTTTGAAGATTGGCATCATGCCAAATCGTTTACATGTATACTCTCACCTATATCATTATGCAGCAAAAGATTAGAAATTCTGTCCTAGCATTTGCTTTCTAGTTCTCTTCGTCTCTTAGCTGTCAAACTGCGCTTGGAAGATTCCAAACCCGTTACTATTTTATTTTATATTTTTATTTTTTGAGGATATTTGAAAATATGCTGCTAAATGGTATATCATTGGATGTGCAAATAAATATATTATCTGCTTTAGGGCTACACTTGTTCGGTTTGTCTTCCTGCAGGGGTGGAGTGCAGTGTTCTGATATGCAGCTTCTTGATGGAGCAGTGAGCAGGAATCAATATTTCGTAGATAGTACCGGAAAGCTGAGGATTCTTCATCTCTGTTCCACCCACCCGCAACCACCACCTGTTAATTTGTTTCGGATAATGATTTTACCTTTTCTCTGTTGGATAATGGCTCTTCCTTGCCGGCATTATTGTATGTTATTTATATTAATTTACTCTCCCCTGCATTTGAATTGAGAGCTTATATTTGACATCCACCGTATGCATCATTGTTTCATAGTTGATTTCTGTAAAACTAGTCGACCATAGAGGCGAAGTTGCTTTTGAAATCATTAACTGTGGCAGCGTCCTTATCTCCCCGGCCACTCAAGTTAACAACTACTTTGGTGCCAGCCGGCAGTGTAGGGCACAGCTTCTCCAGAAATGCCAACGCATGAGAAGCCTCTAACGCTGGCACTATACCCTCCAATCTGCATAGTCGCTGGAACGCTGCGCAACAGCATTACAAATTGCATTCCATTAATTAATAAACCAAACATCACAGTACTGCTGCGTGTGTGTGTCTCTCTGTGTGTGTGTGTATAAGTTAAATCAAATCCATATTATACCCTCAATAGCCTCTTGGTCGGTGGCGGTGTAGAACTCCACCCGCCCGGTGTCTTTGTAGAAGCTCATCTCCGGGCTGACCCCAGGGTACTCCAACCTGCAGTCGAAATATTCAAACACCACGTGAAACATATACCCCCGCACGATGCAGATTGAGCTATCAGCGTGTATTTTTCATATGCCTGGTCCACACACATTGGGTGAATGTGTCTGTGGACTAAAGCATGTGAGTGTTTTTTTTTACAAGAAACCATACGTGTGAGCTTTGGCACATTTCGATGGTGTACACGTATTACTTACCCCGCACCTATGGAGTGTACGTGTTGTCCTATTACCAGGCCATCGTGGTCCTGCAACAAATAACTCATGGCTCCATGGTACACCCCGGGCTCCCCTCTGGCGAGAGTGGCGGAGTGCCTGCCCGTCTCCAGCCCCATCCCGGCCCCTTCCACACCGATTAGCCTCACGTCGGAGTCCCTGACGAACTCTCCGAACAAGCCCATCGCGTTAGAGCCGCTGCCCACGCAAGCCACCAGCACGTCTGGCTTCCCACCCCACTTCTCCATTGCCTGCTTCCTCGTCTCTTTACCCATGATGGACTGAAACTCCTGCACCACCGCCGGGCACGGGTGTGGCCCCACTGCCGTCCCCGTCAAATAGTAACTTTTATCCAAGCTGGCCACCCAACCTCGGATTGCTTCTGACGTTGCTTCCTTAAAATTCCCTTCCACGCATTTAACCTGCGTACGGAGTAGTAGGCCCCGCAAAATGACAAGTTGATAAATTATTTGCAACACTCATAAGATTTACCACCCTGTCACAGCTTGAGAGTCATATACATACATACATATATATATATATATACATACATATATATATATATATATATATATATATATCATATACGTTATAAACGTGTCTTGCTTATTGTTCCATTAAAACTATATATTTATATATATATATCAACATAAAAGTGGAAACGACCATACAAATAGTGCGTGATCTTCTGGCGTGCCGCATACTTTTTTTTTTGGGAGTACTTGTTGTCTTTCTAATGAAGGAAAATGACAAACGCTAGCACCCAAAAAGTACTTTGCCTAATCATCACCCTACCGCATTACTAATTAGTCTCAGTAAAGACTGTCTATGTATGTATGCGATTCAACCATCTAATCAAAATCAAGATTAATTGGAAGGCAAACACGTACGAGACCATAAAAGTGTGTACCAATTTGTCTTATTCTGGTAAAGAACAAGTCATTTTGAGTGTTATTTAATAGAATGTTAAAAAATTATAAATTTAAATAACAAATGTAATACAAATAATAATAATTAATTTAAAAAAAAAATTGAAGGATAAGAAGAGAATATTAGTGATAGGGCATATGTAGGGGCAGAATCATGAGGTTATTTTGGAGGGACCAAAATTTTCTGTTGAGGGGATTGAGAGGATAGTTTTCGGTTTGTGAATACAAATATTTTTGATAGAAATGATAAATTTCTGTTACGGAGTACAGATGTTTTCGAAACAAATTTTTCTGATTAAGTATGAAAAGTTATAGTATGAGAGCATATTTTTTCCCGCCAAGCCGGGAGGGGACTAGGCTCCCTCAAGGGAGTTTGTTACGCCCCCTTGTCATATGGAAAGAAATATGTAACAAAATAGTACCATTTTAAAATTAAATGATAATTAATATGCAAGAAAAAAATTATATAAATTTTCAAATTATTTGTATGTAACGCTGTTCACATTGTGATTTACTAAGGTTTTACCAATGGAATTAGAAGACTGCCGGATGTTTTCGCAACCGGATTTAAAACCGGACTGACTGGCGTTAAAAAAACATTATTCATAGGATTATATCTTAATCTCACTAGTAGAGCATATGGTGAGTCAAATCCAGTGGGTATAGATGGATGGTGTGGCGAAGCGACTCATTTAACTTGCCGTCGGTGGAAGTTCACACGCAAGGGGGTACGTGTATTATAAACCGGATTGAAAAACAAAAAATTAACGCCTTAATTGGTAAGAGCTCATGTGCACGATTAATGTAAATACACAAACCGACGTCGCAGGTGCATAATCAAAAACTAGTTTTCATCAACCAAAAAAAAAAAAGGTAACAATATAATTAATGTAGCTACCTCGGCCCCCAAATGCTTCATCAGGAGTACGTTAGAGGGTTGTCTGGCCATGTCAACAGAGCCCATGTGCACGATGCACTCAAGACCAAGCTTGGCGCACGCGGCGGCGGTAGCCACGCCGTGCTGCCCGGCTCCGGTGGCCGTCAACACGCTCTTCCGCCCCATGCGTTTGGCCAGCATCGCCTGCGCGACGGCGTTGTTGATCTTGTGAGCCCCGCCGTGGCTGAGATCCTCTCTCTTCAGGTAAATCTCCGGCCCCTTCCCGCGTCCGCCGCCGCTCCTGTAGTAGTGCTTCGTCAGCCGCTCCGCAAAGTAGAGCGGCGTCTCCCGCCCCACATAGTCCCTCAGCGCCGTTGCCAACTCCTCCTGTACACGTACGTACGGACAAAATTAATTACTAATTATGTACAGTTATTTTGAACAGGTCAATCAATATTATATATATACAAACACACACACACATATAAATTGTCCTTCCTTCGCCTGTGTCTATGTTTCCCTCGCCTCGGATTACCCGTTTATCAAACAACTAAACAAATAATGATGAGGCTTGCTTTTGTTAATTATTTGTGTACGTGTTTTGTTTGGTTTGGTAATAATAATATACCTTAAAGGCAGGGTCGTGTGTGGCGGAGATGAACTCAGCTTCGAGGGTGCTGAGGCAGGCCATGAGCGTCTCAGGCACAAATTTGCCACCGAACCGACCAAATTGTCCGGTGTTCATGGGGACAACTCTCCTGGCAGAGCCATCATCCTCGGTCTCGGGACAGGGCATTTCGTGCCGCGCCGGGGACCTTGTTATGGTCAAAGTGGGTGGCCTTGGAGAGCTAGCCGTTGAACAGGCGATTGTTGAGCTGATATTGACTCCGACCCTGGTGCTGATTCCAGCATAATCCAACTTTTTAATCGCTGTGTTTGGTTTCGAGTAATAAGAGAACGGTGTTTGAAGTTTGCCGGTGCAAGCCATCTTTGAAATTAATCAGCTATCAAGAAGATGCGCACTTTCGAAGTTTCAATATAAGAAGCGATAAAGGAATTAAAAGGCTCTTTCTAGTCTTGCTTGGGGGTTGGGGATCTATATCGTGCATGGATATGGCATGCGTGTGTGTGTGTGTATATGTATATATAGACATTCAGTGAGGCCATGAGCGTTTCGGCAAATCGGGTTAGAGAAGTTGGTAGGAATTGCAGGTCCCTAGGGGATGGGGTGGGGTGGTGTAGACGTAGCTTGATGATTATTTTTAATAATAAATTTAAATAATGTTCTGACAAAACTAGAAGTTCAACAGGCGCCGACCTTCTCATTAATTTCCGCCCTAGAAGTCACATACATTGTCAACATCACCGACCACAAAGTCCCACTACAATGTAGCGCATTTTCCATGTGTGTTAACCTCATTTATATCATCAATAGCGGCACCCGTCAACTTGGTTTTTGTTTTTGTGTTTTGCGTTTTGGCCGGTCGAACGAGGATAAGGCAATCATTCATTCGCAATTCTTCATGTTTTTCTTTTTGTCCTATTATTATAGCTAACGACAATGAATGCGGATAATGGCCGTTGTACATGCACAAATTCATGGATCTGTTTTTCTTGTTATGCCAGGGATAATTTTTTGTATTTCTTTCTCCGGTCTTTGATTATAAAATATTTCAGTGGTCATTATATCATCTGTCATTAGATAACATAAGTTTTTGGTTTTTAAAATGGATTCTTCGAATTTTCATTGATGACTATTTTAGAAGTAATGTTACAAATAATCATACCAATATGACAACATACATATTAATATAGGAAAAAAAATATGAATCGTTCACATCAGTTATAAATTTATGAAAACATATATCATTTTTTATACTTTATTATATTATTTCCTATCAAGTTATTTTTGCAATAAAAATGTAAAGATGATACAAGGATATATATATATATATATATATATATATATATATATATATATATATATATATATATATATATATATATATGCCACTCATGGGCTTGTTTGACAAGTATTTTTGTTTTCCGTTTTAATTGCATGATTTTTTTTCCTTTTTATTTAAATTTAGCATTGTAAAAAAACAAATTTGGTACATATGTACTAAAACTATATATTAAATAAAAATAATATGTGCAATTGATATTATCACAAAATTGTTGCTGATGTGGTGGGTTTATAATCTTTTCACCCGTTATCTAGTATGTTATCATGTTGTTAAAGTTATACAACCCTGGTGGTACATTGCTCTGTATCAAATATCTAAATTCTAGTACATATTTTTAGTTTTGTGTTTAGGTTTTATGACTTGAAACTTTATTTGAGTTGAGACTTGAATAGTAATTTTGTAAAAAACAAATTGTATTTTGTAATAGAGATTATGTTTTAAAAAGTATATATATATATTAAAAACTAAATCTCAGATAAATTAATCAAAAAGAAAATATTGTGGATCCAAAAGATTGAAAGAAATAATAAACAATTCTGATTTAGAGCCGAATTGGTAATTGGATATGGACGTAACATTAAATGATTTTTTTTGCATACCAATCATTGACAGGTGGAATTGTAACACATCAATATCCGGTTGCCAATCTGATTAATTTATTCGGTCATTTTCCTTTATCAAAAAATAAATTAAATTTTACATAAAAATTAAATTCCAATTTAAAATAAAAATAAAAAATAAAAATAACACACTTAATTTCAATAATTTCAATCCAACATACAAGTAAAGTTTTAATTTCTCAAAATAGTAATGCTATATACAAATTAGAGTTACATAATTGATAAGTAATCGATGGTAACATATTAGATCGTCGGTGTGAAGAAAAAAATTATGACCATCAAATCTATCCTGATTTATTAATCATACGGATTACATAAAATATTTTTATTTTAAAAAATTAAATATGTAGAGCCCACTCTTTTATTGAAAAACAAGAATCACACGGGAAAACAACAGGCATGACCAAACCACTTTTTTATGCAAAGACTTGCCAACTTGTCCAAAGCTATATTTGTTTATTTTTGAAGTATTTAAAATGTGGAACATAAAAGATTCGTCTACAATTATCATCCTTATTCCTATTGAATACGTCTTTTTTTCAAATTTTAGAAGCACTTTAACTGTTGACTTGACTAGTGAGGTGGTTGTTCGTAAATAGGTCATGTGCAAACCGTTGACGTTAATGAGTGACTGTACGGACCATTGGGTAAGCCTGAATAGGTGCTGATGTGGCCTCGTGCGTGCCTCCTGGCTGTAAATAATCACTCGTACGGATGGACACTTTACTTGCCCCACGCGTATTGCTCATTTCGATTTGGCCGGAGATTACCCAACTAAATTAGGACATAACAACTACATTAAAAGGACATAACTTTCCTTGGATCAATTCCTTTAATCCAAGCACATGGTGGTATTAATTAGTACCAGAATATTTATTTTGATATTCTAGTGCTCTATATAAGTGTTCATTATTTGCTATCTCGTCTAGCAAACTAATTTATTAAGCATAAAAATATTAAACGATAAGTTATTATATTTATTTGATACGCAAAAATAAAATTAACGAAAATAAGATTAAGAAGAGAATAAAATGGAAATAATGCATTTCTCTCCCAATAGAATGAAAATAATGCATTACCGTAGTGATGGTATTCTACATTAGCGGCCTCATCGCCCTCGAAGACCTTGGCTTCGTCGTTGTCTTCTTCCACATGCACTTCTTGTCCAGGGCTGCCTTCTCCCACCTCAATGCCGTGCTGGAGACGCTAGTTTTCGATCTCAATGGCGGCCTCCTTCGCCTTTATAACTTTGTTGGCGTCAACCTCTGCCCCAGCAAGTCGTCACCCCCCAACCCCTGTATTTTGAAGTTCATCTAGGCAGCGTGTTTTTGGATACGAACGGATGGATGCACGAAGGATAAGATTGTCAAATTCATTACCCTGAGCATGAGAATGATTCAATACCTTGGGGGTAGGGCCGGGGTAATAAACATTATATTATTTAGAATAATGTTTATTTCAAAGTAATGAAATATTATCTTCCCTTGGCTCTACCAAATACGAAAATGGAAATGGATTTCATTCTATTCTTGTGTACCAAACATGTTAGCATAGTAACATTGAGTTTAAGAAACTTTCTTCAATCTGGATTAGAAGTAAGTTTTGTTCAAACATTATAGTTATGACATTTATAATCCAATTGTCTATATTCAAATTAATTAATATCACTTTTATCTCTTTAATTGATTTTGAAATAAAAAGCTTATGTTTAACGTAATATTAGAAGAGACGTGTGTTTCATGTCATCTAATATTATTCATGTATTTGAATCAACTCTAAGTTAAGTGTGAAGGGCTGTGTTGAGACTTATAATTTTACATCAAAATTGTTTAAATATTATTAATTAATAAGATCATATGACCACTATACACATCATCAATTGATTTTGGGATGAAATTTTATGAGCTTTACCCAATATTATTCTTCAACTTAATGATTAATCATATGTGAGATGTTGTATTGAAATTTATAATCTCACATCAGAAATTATCTACCAGTGTGTAATTAATTAATAAAACTATGTAATCATCTTACGACAATTGATTTTGACATGAAAGTTTATGAACTTCAATAATATGAGTAGAAATTTAAAATATTAGATGGGTAATGATATGGGTATGGGTGAGTTAGAACTTAATATGACTATTGTTTCATACATATATTATAAATATCTAATAATAATTTATTTATTCATTTTAAATTTGAATCTAACATACGATCCAGCCCACGCCATCCCATCTCTCATTCCTCTTCTCTCTTAAACCAAACCATAGTCAAGCCTTGGTTCTCCTCTCTTTGTCGTCCGAACCAAACCATCCTTTTCGAACCCAGCCAAATTCAACCATGGTTAGGCTGGATTGTCTCATTGTTCTTAATCAAGCCCTATTCCTTCCTCGCCTATACAATTCACTCGAAACCCTAGGCATGTGGGGGGGTGGGGGGGGGGCTCTCTCTACAATAAAAAATCAAAAAAACACCCAATCTTCCTTCTTCTTTTTCTGTTGAACCCTATCAGAGAGCCACCTGGCCAAGAAGGGCACCGCTGGCCACCACCACTATTGTCACTGGCCAACCCCTTCCTATCCCCAAATTCATCCACTCATCCCATGAATGCCCTCTTTCTTCCTCCTCCATTCAAACAAAAAAGGACAACAAAACTCCAAACCCCTATCATCTTCTCCAACCCATGAAGGAGCCCCTTAAATCGATTGGAGTTCGTTCATCACCCACACCACCATCGCACCAACTAGCTGGAGCTGACGCCGACTGTCTTTCTTCATCACTCCTAAAGCCCCAATGGTTGCGTGATACAGTTGTTGTCCCTTTGCTGGCTCGCACCTCCCTAGCCACGAGCCTTCTATTGCTGTCCACACCCAGAGCCATCTCTCCCCACCATCACTACTGACCAAGAGACCTCTCCCACTGTTGTCATGCTACTGCAATACTGTCCTATCGTGCTTTCACCGCCAACACCCATCGGCTGTTTAAAGAAGCTAAAAGGTGGTGTCTCTAGTTTGTGGTTTCGAGGAAAGGATTCACATTGGGGACGGGAAATTGTTTAGATCATGTGGTTGGTCCTTTCCTCATTTTGTTCTTGTTTTGTTCACTTCTTGTTCATGTTTTCTATATTTATGTTGTTGGTTTTGCTTGCTTTTTACTGTTTTCTGTTTAATTGGCCATGCATAATGGATGATGAATCCTTGCCTCTTTTGTTCGTGAATGGTAGATGAGTAATACATGTTTTCATTTTGCTTTGTTGATTAAAAAAAGAATAACAAAAACCAGTAAAACATCCTTGTGTTTCTGTTTTATATAATCTGTCGATGTTTTCTTCCCATTTTCAAAAAATATATTCTTTACTTTCCTGTTTTATGCTTTTAAAGCATGCTCTGAGTCTTTTTTATCCTTTTCATGCTTTTTTCATGACAATCCCTTTTCCCCGTATCAGTATTGCCTTAATGTTTTTGTCCTGCTATTCTTTCCACAATTACATGTGTTCTTTTTCTTTTTATTCATGATCTGATTTGATTTTTCAAAGATTTTGAATGAAGCTAGTTTAAAAATGAGATTTGAGATTTTCTATATAAACAGCTACATGAGGATCTTAAAGGAAACTAGTTTTGATTAAAATATTTTGTCTTAATTTGATTTCCCGCCACTACCACATCGTTAGCTCCCCTTGTTCTTGCATACATAATTCAGTTTGTGACTGCATGGCATCCACTCCACCTTTGGCTATGTGAGAACTTTGGTTTCAGGTTTTCTATCTTGATTTTGGTTCCTGGTCTACCGTTCACGGTCATATATGTATTGGGCTCTTTGGTTGTTTGATTTTTGGTCATATATGATCATATATAGCATTTTGTCTGTGGTATACTTCTTCGGGACTCATTTGCTTTTAATATGTTTCCTAGTTTAATCTGTTTTGGTTTGTGCTCTTTATTTGCTCGTTTGCTCATTTGTGTGATCCGATTATTTGTTGTGGTCTTTTTTTTCAATTCAGGTTTTTTAGTGGTCTCGTGTTTGTGTCATTGCTCTATCACTTTCCTGATTTTTCTAGCATTTTTATCACTTTTTTCACTTTTTTAGTGGTCTCGTTACAATGATGGGTGTTGCAACCTAATACCTCTGTAATTTGTAAATCAAACATAGTGAAAATAAGAAAAGAGAAAAAGAGAAGAAAAAGAAAACACAAAAAAGAAAAAAAAGAGGTTTTTTATTTGTGAATGTCACAAGCACACGCAACACATTTATTTGCTTACTCTATTTTCTCAAAACAAAAAAACAAATCAAAATGTTTTTGAAAGAAAAAAATTGTGCTTTCCAAAAAAAACAAAAAATAAAAATGTGCTTTAAAAAAACAAAACAATAAAAACAAAAAACTTTCAAGTTGTTTTCCAAACAAATGTTTTCTTTCAAGATGTTTTCCAAACGATGCTTTTCAAATGAAATTTTTTTAGTGTTGTTATCATCCTTTAGACTTGAACAAAACTTAAGATTTCTCTTTATCCTTCCATTAGGACTCACTTTGTAGCGAGCAATTTAATTTGAATTTCCAACTGCAAAGGACTTAGAAATAAAATAAATTGATTGAATTCTTAAGATTACTTTAGCCTTTAAGGTTAATTGGACTTAATTTTTAATTTCAATAAAAAATACAAAAATAAAAAACCAAAACCATTAGGATTCTTTTAGAGGTTTAGGGTAAATTAGATTTAATTTTAACTTTAACAAAGAGCTTATGAAAATAAAAAAAGGTAAAACTGTAACAGCCCAACCCACCCGTAGTACAATATTGTTCGCTTTGGGTCACTCATCGGCTCACTAGTCGGCCCCCCTCACGGTTTTGTTCTTGGCAGTGTCTACTGGCACTCCAAAAGGCCTCATGCCAAGAGAGGTATCCATAACCACCTAAGTAGCCTGCTTCTGTCACGCCCCCGAATTCCAAGAAAACCCAGAACCAGGAACATGACTTCCCCTTGCCCGCACCCGAAAAGTCAAGGGGTTGGTGACTAGCACCAATAGAGACTACACCGCGGGTGCTGTCTCAAATATGTAACCCTGTACAGTCATACATCAAGGGTAATCCTGTACTTTCTCATACATCATCATGCATACAATAAGTCAAACAGTCATACAGACATCACATCACAAATAGCATGCAAATACAACTGTCTACGGACCCATGTCCGGGATACAAACATAATACAATACACAATATAGAATATAGTACTGTATCATACATCAGAGTAGTGGGCACGTCCTCCTGGAAGAAAGTCCTCCACTAGTCTTGGGTCACACCTGAAAAAGGTAAACAACAAGTAGGGGTGAGCGACAAGCTCAGTAGGTGACCCCAACACTCCACATCATGCAGACATACAAGTCTATACTACATGCTCTGTGTACTCGTGCATTGTGTAGTGTGCACAATCATCAGGACTCAGCCTACGAACAACATCAAGACCTAGCCTGCCCACACAGGACAGCTTGTCCACGATCCTTAACAGGATCCCAGCTCAGGGCACTCAGCCCTACCACAACGCTATATGCCCGGACACAGTCGCCACACCGGCCTGCCATCGGCGCATATGCCTGCCACGGCACAGCGCAATATGCCCGGCCACAGTCGCCACACAGGCCTGCCATCGGCGCATATGCCTGCCCCATCAACCACATCGCACCATCGGTGCATCACGGTGAGAACCCAAACAAGTCACGGAGTCCATGCCCCAATACCTTACACCAACATACTAACATGAGTTTGGCATGTCATTCTCAACATTTCCTTTAAAACTGTAGCCAGTCTTCACGAGTAAATCCTCAATCCTTGATTTATGAAGGAAGTAACCATAGCAGCTATTTTCTTGAAATCAAAAGTCCCAGCATTAGGTTCCCATATCATAAATAAGATAATCTGATTTTTGAGGATTTTTCTGAGATGTCTAACCCCACTTTCCAAAAATTCACCACTACGAACTTTTGGGTTTTTCCGAGATTTTACACTAAATCCCAATTTTCATATTTTGAAAAAGTGGGAATTAATTTTTCTAATATTTTTCTTTGAATCCAGATGGGGGGTATTTCGTTATTTACATTGTAACTTAATACTTGAGGCATAATGGTTTACAATATAAATGTCCAGTGCAGTGTACTACTGCGGAACACTACTGCGGATCACTGCTGCTTGAATGGATGCTACGGAAATGCTGCTGCGGAGCGATGCTATGGATCACTGCTGCTGATCCGGACTAACTGCTCCGGATTACTGATCCGAACTAACTACTCCGAACTACTGATCCAGACTAACTGCTCCGGACTACTAATCTTGGACTAACGCTCGACTACTAATCCGGACTAACTAAGCCTGACTCCACAACCGTTGACTACGAAGTTGTTGACTCCATAGTTGCTGACTCCACAAGTCTACACAAAGTCCGACCACGAAGCTACTGACTACGAACTTCGACCTTACAGTTCGCCAGGGTACTGTTCATCATCGTTTTTGGCCTAGTTTTCGTCTGGAATCAACCCAGCAACCCCCCTAGGCACTCACAAAGACGTGTTTTACTAAACAGAGTACCAAATTACGTACCCAAACTGATATAAATCAATTCTTAACCACAGATTTTATGCTAAATCATCATATCTAACTCCAAAATTGGGTTTCCCCCAAAACTTAGGGTTCATGCTCAAATTCATAATTCATGATAAATTCACGCATATTCCAAGATAGAATCGAGATAAGAGGTTTAAGGACACCTACCTGAAAGATTATTTGCAATCCACGAGCTCCAATCGCCCCAAAATCGCCAAAAGGAATTCTTCACTTTCCCTCTCTCTCTCTCTCTCTCTCTCTCTTGCTCAAACACGCAGGCACCAAGCAAAAATAAAGGGATAATGTAGTTTCTTAATTATTTATACTGCTGCCAATAATTGGCCTCCCAGCAATAATTGATCTCCCAAACGCAATAATTGACCTCCCGAGGTCACGAACTCCAAAATGAGCCCAATTACTGTCAAAACGCTCGAAATGACGAGTACAACACTAAACAGATATTATTACACCCAAAAGACCGCCCAAACGCAAAGTCAACCAATAAACCCCGAAAAGTCAACAATCGGGTCAAACGGGGCCCGACTCGGAATCAGGCCCAAGTACAGTAAAAATGCTCACATCGACGACTACACTACCGTCTAGATAGTTGCATTCCCATAGAATGACTATCTCTTAAAACTACCAAAATACGAGTCTTTACAGCTTCGTTCTCCTCTCCGGCCGATGTGGGACATTACATCCACCCCCCTTGGAGAGCCCAGCGTCCTCGCTGGCACACCAACCCGGTGTCACGACCCGAGCAGCGTGGTGCTGGCGGAACATTTCTTAGTGGCATGATTCAGGAATGTATTCGTGCTACGTAAAGGAGAGGGTTGAAGCGGTGGTGCGCAGCGGAAGGTTCCGTGGAGGAAAAATGGATGGAACCCCTTCGGAGTTCGACGTGCCTACCCGGTTGAATGCGGGGAGCACGCCGCTAGTCGAGGACTTGACGTTGAAGAAGGGATTTGGCCATCCTTACACAAACTGGTCGGGAACAGGAGCCGTTCTCCTGATGAGCCCAGTGGTAGGGCGAAACCAGTCTACGTGTGCCTCAACCCTCAAAGGCTAAACTTAGCGGACCGTGGAGAGAGAAGCTAAGTGCCGCAAGGGGTTGAGAGGCACAAGAAACCTGACCCCGTGACAATTGGTATCAGAGCCGAACCGGCCCGTATCCTGAAGACTCTCCGAGCACTCTTGCGAGTAGCGTGATCCCAAGGTGGGAGCTCATAGAGGTGAGTCGACCGATAGTGTCTTGCACGCCTTGCGTCCATAGAGTTGGAGTATCCTAGAGTGTGATACAGAGCTAGGCAAGGGAGTACGAAGGAGCGCGTCGGAGCGATCTTGGAAGCCTCCTATCCTTTGGACATTGGGCGAGTGGGCGAGCATCTTGGTAAAGGTGTTGCAACCTGCGGGGAAGCGATGTCCAAGTTGTTGACATTGGGCGAGTGGGAGGGTGTCGAGGTAATGATGCCATCGCCTGCGGGGAAGCGATGTCGACAAGCGCAACGAGGACGTTGCGAGGATTGGGTGGAGGAGAATGTCACGACCCGAGCGGCGTGGTGCTGGCGGGACGTTTCTTAGTGGCACGATTCAGGAATGTATTCGTGCTACGTAAAGGAGAGGGGTTGGTTGAAAGCGTAAATGGTGCGCAGCGGAAGGTTCCAGGCAGTTCGTGGAGGAAAACGGATGGAATCCCTTCGGAGTTCAGACGTGCCGACCCGGTTGAATGCGGGGAGCACGCCGCTAGTCGAGGACTTGACGTTGAAGAAGGGATTTGGCCATCCTTACACAAACCGGTCGGGAACCGGAGCCATTCTCCTGATGAGCCCAGTGGCAGGGCGAAACCAGTCTACGTGCGCCTCAACCCTCAAAGGCTAAACTTAGCAGACCGTGGATAGAGAAGCTAAGTGCCGCAAGGGGTTGAGAGGCGCAGGAAACCTGACCCCGTGACACCAAGCCCTAGCTCTGATACCATTTGTAACAGCCCAGCCCACCTGTAGCACGATATTGTCCGCTTTGGGTGACTCATTAGCTCACTAGCCGGGCCCCCTCATGTTTTGTTCTTGGCAGTGCCCATTGGCACCCCAAAAGGCCTCATGCCAGGAGAGTTATCCATAGCCACCTAAGTAGCCTACTTTGTTCTCTTTCTCAACCGATGTGGGACATTACAAAAACTATAGGCTATAGGAAAATTCAATTTCACCTTAAACTAGTTAAATTCAAACGAGTGGTAAAAACTAGTTATAAACCTTCAAACTCTTAAGATAGACATTACAAGGGCATTGTGGCGGTGCTAATCCTTCCTCACGCGTAACGTAATCAACTCCTGAGCCCGTCTCCAGCAGCGTTGATCATTTTTTCCTTTAGGTATCAATCGCACCCCAAAAATAATTAATGGTGACTCTATTTATTTCATTACCATTCAGATGAAAGTTAGGGGGAATCACTCATCGAAAGCAATTTTCTTCTGGATGAAATTCGGTGATGATACTTAGTATTGTTAGATAATAAAAAAAATCATGTATGATGTTTACATTATTTTTTTGTTTTGGTTTTTATTTTGTTTTCTTCTTTTAAATTTTTTGTCATGTCATGAGATAATTTACTTTTAAATTACATCTGGACTCTTCAATGATGATATATACTTATAACCTATTATTTTCGCATTGTTTGTATACGTGTAAATGTAAGGGTGTCATGTAATGCAATTTAGTTGGATGGGATGATGACCTGTTCTAGTTTTTATTTGCTTTCAATTTAAACTATTGATGACCTTGTTGACTCATTAGACTAGACTATTTTGTTATATCTATGTTAGTACTCACTTATATTTTACCATCACTTGGCAAATTTTGCCAATTTGGATGTTTTAGGTTATTTTACTAGTATGCATTAATAACTTAAAATGCTAATATGTTATTTGCATAGCTTTCATGACATTATTATTATAAAAAATTTCCTGAAAATACCAAAAATATACTTTTGTAGCCCCGAACTCCAAATTAGACCTAAGTACAATCAAAATGTTCATTACTCATATCACCATTTAGATATTTCTCATTCTCAAAAGAATGACTAAATCAAATGGGTCGCCTAAAATATGGGTCTTTACAAATAAGGATTCAGAGTTTTTTTTGCTTACATATACTAGAAAGGTTAGTGGATTTGCTAGAATAACTAGTGTGTGAACTAAAATAAATGGCGTATCATCAAAACGTCGCCATTGTATTTAATTTGTTATGCTTCTTTGTACTTTGATTTTAAACAAACTTTACTAACTTCAAAATGCTATTAGGTCCATAGTTTTTGTCCTTTGTCATTTTTACATTTACTTAAAGTTTTGATATGTTAAAAATGAAAATTTCATTTTCTCACTAAGTCTTTTCATAGTTCTTAAAGAGAATGAATGTCATTATTGCACTTTGTTTTAAATTATTTTGAATATCTTCAACTTCGTACGATCTATAAGGCTTTGTTTGGTTAAAAAATTGATTCTTTTTAAATCTTTTCTATTTTTGAGACCGAGTATAACAAAGCAAAGTTTTTTTTGTGAATTCACTCCAAATATATCACTCTACAAAGTAACTTTATTGGAGAGATTTGCCAACCAACCACAATTATATGCTTCCTTATTTTGTTGGGTATTATTGCCAGATTGCCATCATGATTTCTTTCCTTATTTTGGTTAGGAATTATGAGTGTAATATTTGTATATATGTTCTTAAATGTAATACTTTATTTAGCCTTTATGGGTGTTGTATATATGCTGGAACGTATCTTATGAATAAACAAGAAAACAAGGGGATGAACCTCTTTTTATCATGGTATCAGAGCTTATCAAGACATTATATTATCATGGTTGATGATCGAAAGAAAGGAGCTAAAGGAATTTCCAGCATGGACAAGAAGATGCTGACTCCTTATGCATTGAATTCGAATGACAATTGCAACAAGGGTCCCCCCCCCCCCCCCCCCCCCCCCCCCCCCCCCCCCCCCCCCCCCCCCGGCCTTACAAATATAATTACCCAAGTTCAATTGAAAGGTGATAACTACGATTAATGGGCACGTGCTTTGTGTTTTGCATTACGAGCCAAGAAAAAATATGGTTTTGTTGATGGATCTATCAAACAACCAAGCGATGATTCACCAGACCTTGAAGATTGGTGACAACTGATCAATTCAATGCTTGTCTCATGGGTGTTTAACGCCATTGAACCTACACTTCAGGGGTCAACCGTATCTTATATGAAAATGGCGAATGTAAAGGATCTCTAGGACGATATCAAACAATGATCCTCTATTGGGAATGGACCACGGTGCAGGAAAAGCCCCGACGGGGGGGGGGGGGGATCACTTAGGGGGGGGGGGGGGGGGGGGGGGGGGGGGGGGGGGGGGGGGGTAGTGTAGTTAGTTGGGGGGAAAGGGGGGGGGGTGTGGGGGTTTTTGGTCTCACCAACGCCTCTAATTTATGCAAGAAGGACTAGGGATAATCGTCTATTATGGTCGGTTTAAGTCTCTCTGGGATGAGCTAAACAATTATGACACGATCCAAATTGTCATGGGTGCAAATGTAATATTACCTCATGACTAGAAAATAAGAAAGAAGAAGAAAGAGTCCATCAGTTCTTGACGGGGTTAGATGAAGAAGGGTATGGAATAGTATGTTCCAATATCTTGAGTACTGAACCATTGCCAAATATGATCGCGTATATGCTATGGTTGTGCAGCAAGAGCGAGTAAGGTCCATGACTCGAACAAGAGAGGAAAAAGGCAATCCCATGAGTTTTGTCGTACAATTCAGTGGACGGAACTCAGGGGGGATGAAAAAGACAAGACATTGATTTGCTCCAGCTATAAGCGAAAAGGACACGATGCTGATAATTGCTTTCAATGGATTGGTTATCTAGACTGGTGGGGTGACAAACCATGCCCAACCCCAGGTGGTCACGGGGTGCGTGTGGACGTGGCGCTCAACTGGGTATTGGTGGCGGATGAGGACGAGGAGGGAATGCATGCGTCAATGCAGTGCAAACGTCAGGAGGTGATGACATGAAAACTCCTATGACTAATTCTGATTGAACTAGAATTAATGGTTTAAATGATGAGCAATGGGCTACACTACATTACTCCACATGTTAAACTCATGCAAGGGTGGTACTAATGAAAGGTTAACCGGTAAACAAAGCTTTTTATCATGGATTATTGACACAGGGGCTTCACACCATATGACTGGTACGTATGAATGTTTGCGTGATGTGCATGAAATCGTACCATGCCCAGTTGGGTTGCCAAATGGAGCGGAGATTATGGCTTCGAAAGAAGGAATCGTGACATTTGGAAAAACATTAAAGTTGCAACGTGTACTTTTTGTGCCTAAATTGAAGTGCAATCTGATTTCCGTGTGACAACTACTTGATGATTCTAATTTAGTTGTTCAATTCACTAATAAGGTTTGTGCTATACAGGACTGCACTTCGAGGATGCTGATTGGAGCGGGTGAAAAACGCGAGGGGCTTTTTTTCAAGGGAGTGGATAATGTCCGTTCTTTCCAAACAACCAGTGTTGCATCTTATGAACTGTGGCATAGAAGAATGGGGCATCCCTCTCCTATAATAGTAGTTTTGCTTCCCGAATGTAATAGTGGTAGCAAAAGTGACAACGTTGAGAAAACATTTTGTGATGTTTCTTTTAGAGCTAAGCAGACCCGAGAAATATTGTATTCTAGTAATAATAAAGCTGTTGTTGGATCAAACCTAGAATTTGGATAATGCGGGTCAAACCCTATGTAATTTGATTCGAGATGTTTCATGTTTACTATTAAGTCTGTGCAAATGATATAACTCTAATCCGGACCTACTCGTGTGAGAATAAAGCTAACAGGATACATAATCCTGATCCGGGTCATCATGAGTATTGTCATTCACTTGGTATATAACCGAGTCTTCATCCGAAGTAAGGACGTTTCGTGCGGACTAAATACTTGACAAAACGACTTAAGGAACCCGTGTCTAACTCTCAATTTGGCTAAGTCAATTGATACGGAATAAGATTCCAAGTCTATCACTCGCACGAAATAAGAGAGACTTGTTGCGGAGAGAGAATCGAAATTGTCACTCCACTGGACTAAAGAAAAAGAAGACACGGACTAAGAAATCTGAGTCTCATTCGAACGGAGTAAGGACAATTGTTGCGGAGTAAGAACAACAAATGCAGAATAAGGAATCTGAACCATTACTCATGCGGAGTAAGCATTTAGTACCTACTTTATGCGGAGTAAGGAAGGGCTGATGCGGAATAAGCTCTCCGAGCCTATACTTCATGCGGAGTAAGAGGCGCTGACACGGAATAAGGATTCCAGGACTTCATTCATACGGAGTAAGCAACCACTGACACGGAGTAAGGATCCGAGCTTCGTTGATACGGAGTAAGGAACCTTATGACGGACTAAGAAGACGCTGCTTCATCATTTCCAAGTCGCTTTTATTGCAATCAGCTCACTTCGTCCCGATGTAAAACAAACCCATTGAAAACCTAAATTACCTTACACGTGGATCACGTGGAGATGTGGATACGGTCTCAAATGCAATTGGAATCAAGCAAGAATTCATTACAACTTACGCTTCCAATATCTCGAGCTCCACATTCGCAGCAGTTAAAGCTTCAGCATTTTCCGATGAAGAACTTCAATGCTTTACACTGTTCGGGGGATGCAGTTCCAAGATAGATTCCTATGATGTCTATATATATAGCAATGTAAAAAGCTAGAGATAGATGCGCGTGCTTGCTTGCACTCATATACTTACAAGCGTGTATCATGTGAAATAGCTCATACAGAGATTTACAGCCTAGTGTGTGTAACCATAAACAGAGTATTGTGTTGTAATCAGCTAAAACGTTGTTTTGCTTTGTTGTAATTATCTTTAGATAATAAAACAGCATACTTCCACTACCTGGTTAATCTTCCGCACTGATTTTATCTGTTTAACCAGAGTGAGTGTCTAGCCATTAAGAGAGAGAAAGAATTTTCAACGAGCCTATTCACCCCCCTCTTGGCTCTCCGGGACCAACAGCTGCAGAGTGCTTCGCTTTGATTCATTATGACTTGTGGGGACCTTATAGGGTTCCTGCTTCTTGTGGTGCTGTCTATTTCTTGACTATCGTTGATGACCATTCACGTATAGTGTGGATATATTTGTTGAATAGAAAAGACGAGGTTGTGTGTGTCCTTAAAAATTTCATTACCATGGTGAGAAGACAGTTTGCAAAGGACGAAAAAATGTTCGAAGTGATAATGGTGTTGAGTTTATATGTTTAAAAAATCACTTTTAAGAGCTTGGGATTGTGCATCAAACTTCTCGTGTTGGGACGCCTCAACAAAATGGTCGCGTTGAACGAAAACATCGGCATATTCTCAATGTTGCAAGAGCCTTGCGCTTCCAAGCACATTTGCCTATTGAGTTTTGGGGTGAATGTGTTCTTACAGCAGGGTATTTGATAAACAGGACACCCTCTATTCTCTTGAATGGAAAAATATCGTATGAGATGTTATATGGCCAGGTACCTACATATAAACACATTCGAACTTTTAGGTGTTTATGTTATGTTCACGACCAAAATAAGAGTAAAGATAAATTTTCTAGTCGTAGCCGAAAGTTTATTTTTGTTGGTTATCCATTCAGTAAGCAAGGTTGGAGGTTATATGATTTGGAACGTGGCGAATATTTGATTTCATGAGATGTTGTCTTCATTGAAGCATAGTTTCCGTATTCCTCTAATCTTTCAAACTCTAGTGTCACTGAGAATGAGATTGTTGATTGCTCAATTGACAATACGCACTCAAATATGTTAATAGCACTAGAGGAACAGCAAACTCCAGTTTATTACCTCCACCAACATTGCTCTCATCCCCAAAAAAGACAACCCACAGGCTTGGACTGATTTTCGACCCATTAGTTTATGTACTTTCTTTAATAAAATTCTCTCTAAACTTATGGTGAGCAGGCTTTCTATTGTGCTCTCTAAACTCATTCTTGATAATCAGAGTGGTTTTATTCCTGGTAGATTTATTGATGATAATATTCTTTTAGCCCAGGAACTTGTGCACTGTTTGAATGATTACACTCGTGGTCATAATGTTATTCTTAAACTTGATATGATGAAAGCATATGATCGTCTTGATTGGGGTTTTTTGTTTTGCATGCTTTCTTGCTTTGGTTTTGACACTTCTTGGATCTTAAAGGTGAGTAAATTAATTACCAATTGTTGGTTCTCTGTTGTGGTGAATGGTTCTCTTGCGGGGTACTTTAAATCTGAGCGGGGTTTAAGGCAAGGGGATCCTCTATCTCCCACTGTTTATTCTTGCATACCTTTAGAGGCCGTACCTTTCCATGAGGCATTGTGCTAGACTCGTTATTTCTTCTTGCCCCTTTACCTTATTTTTCACCAATGGCATTCTTCCTCCAAAGTTGTTATTCAAAAAGTGTGGCAAGGTGGTTATTTTGGTAAAGGCCTCTTTAATCGTTTTCTTTGGGGATCTTGGGATTCCCTAAAGGCCATAAAAAACCTTTTTGTTTTCTTGCTGTAAAATTGGGACCGGTTGGGTTGGGAGAATCTTTCTCCTTTCCTGTCCGTTTTCCCCCAAAGGAGGGTAGGCCTTTAATCTTGGGGGGTGCCTCAAAAATGGTTTCCTCGGGAGAGTTTGCGAAGGAGGTCTTAATTTCGGAGCCATGGAGATCTTAAGAGCCATGGTGGGTGGTGGCGTTTCCGCACTACTACTAGTCTTTGGTCTTCTTTCCTTCACGCTAAATATTGCCAAGGTAGGCATCCTGCTCTGGTTACCTCTCATTTACAGGATTCTCCCACTTGGAAGAGATTGCTTTTAGCCTCTCCTCTCACCGAGCCTTATATTCGCTGGATGGCTAACACTGGTAATCTCTCTTTTTGGTATGATTGTTGGGTTGGTGAGTGCTCTCTCACTTCTTTTATTGATTTTATTCCATGTACTGCTTTACTTGTTAAAGATGTGTGGATTGATGGTCTTTGGAACATTACTATGCTTCATACTTTGTTACCTTCTCATCTTGTGGATGCTATTGCTGCTATCTCCCTTGACTTGTCTTGTTGTCATGTGCCTTATTGGACTTTATCTAGATATGGTACTTTTACATTGACTAGTGCTTGGCATCATGTTCGTGTTCCTGCTATTGAGAGACCTTATTTTGCTCATATTTGGCATGCTTCGATCCCTTTAAAGATTTCTTTTTTCATGTGGCGGCTGTTTCATAGTTGGCTTCCTTTGGATGTTATCCTCCAAGGTAAAGGCATCCCTCTTGCCTCTAAATGCTAATGTTGCACTCATGTGGAAACCAGTTATCATTGTTTCTTTTTTAGCTCTAAAGCTTCTTTTGTCTGGCACCACTATGCTCATTTGTTTGGTATTGTGCTCCCTACTCAAGGGTGTCCTAAAGTATGGTTAATTGCTTGGTTAAATGCTGGTACTTATAAATGTTTTGGGCATCTTCATGTTCTTATTCCTATCCTCATATTTTGGTTCCTTTGGAATGAACGTAATGACTCGAAGCATCGAGGTATGGGTTTTTATGAGGATCGAATTATTTGGAAAATTGAGAGGTTGATTTTTCAACTCTCCACTGCTGGTCTTCTTAAGCATTGGCAATGGAGGTGTGAAAAGTCAATCTTGAATTACTTTCATTGCTCTTCTCACACTCCCCCTTTGTCTCTTCCTAGGCCTATTCATTGGGTCAAACCTGCTCGTGGCCGTTTTAAACTTAATGTGGATGGGAGCTTCCATGCTTCCACTGGTAGAGCAGGTGGTGGGGGCATTGTGCGGGATTCAAAAGGTCAGGTAATTTTCTTTTTCTTTTTGCCTTTTTTATCTATTGCTACTGATGCTTTTGCAGCCGAAGTCTTGACTCTCCATAAAGCTCTTCGATTGTGCCTTGAATTCAATATCCAAAACTTGTGGGTGGAAATGGATGCTCGTAGTGTTATTCAGTTACTACAGCATAAAGGTCGCGCTCCTTGGCATCTTTGCTATCATTTTAGGGAAATTCATCACATGTTGGCTTCCCTACGCGCTCCCCTCACCCACATTCCTCGAGAAGGTAATCATGTGGCTGATTTTCTGGCGGGTTTGGGGTTACAAGCTCCTTCTCTTGCAATCAGCAATCATTTTGAAGGTTTATCTTTTCTTAGAGGTAAAGTTAGATTGGATGCTTTGGGTTTTGCCAACATCCGATATCATTGACTCTTTTGACTCCTTTGTCTTATGGCTTGTATTCTGCTTGACTCTATTTTTGGTTTGTTTTTTCTTACTGGAGTGATGGTATGCCATGCTCTCTTGTGTTGTTGTATACTTTTTACTTTGGATATGCTTTCTATCTCCAGGTTGGGTTATGGGTATGCCCTGCCCCTTGGCTTCTATCTTTTGTATCTCTTTGATGAGTTAGGTTCATGCCCTGCTCATTCTTGTATATTTAAGGTTTGGGTTTTTGCCCGCCTTTTTTATTAATAAAATAATCCGGGGTGCCATCCCCTTTTTCTAAAAAAAAAAAAACAGCAAGCTCCAGTTTTGGATGTAGAGCATAGAGTGAATACACATGAGTGTGCAGAAACATCTGTTGATGAGCATGTTGGAGTGCAAGACATGGGGGTAATGATAGAGATGCTGTCACGATGTCAAAGGACCAATTCGGGAGAGGGAAATAGGTTAAGCAGCCTTCTACATGTTTGAAGGACTTTGTGACACATACCGCTCGAGTAAGCGCCTCCGCTAGTTCATCGTTCTAGTCAAAATTCTCAGGTACATGTTACCCTATAGCACATTATTTGAATTGTGATAACTTCTCTATACAACATCGCTCTTTTCTAGCAGCTATCACTGCAGGGTGTGAACCTTGAAATTATACTGAGGCTGTCAAAGATGCTCATTGGTGAGCGACGATATGTACAGAGATACAGGCCCTTGAAGATAATGAAACATGGACAGTAGAAGACTTGCCTCCTGGCAAGAAAGCCATTGGGAGTAAATGGGTATACAATATTAAATATAATTCTGATAGTAGCATTGAGCGATGTAAGGCATGCTTGGTCAATCTTGGCAAAAACCAAGTCGAAGGTCTAAATTACACCGAGACTTTTGCCCCAACTGCAAAAATGGTCACTGGACGAACATTTCTTGCTATTGCAGCAGCGCGACAATGGGACCTATATCAGATGGATGTCCATAATGCCTTTTTACATGGGGAGTTGAATGAAGAGGTATATATGAAGATACCACATGGTTTTTCTTTGCCCACACCTAGTAAGGTGTGTCGACTTCGCAAGTCATTATATGGTTTGCACCAAGCACCGAGATGTTGGTATGCCAAGTTCGCTACAGCCTTGACTAGGTTTGGTTTTCGCCAATCGTACTCTGATTACTTATTGTTTACTTATACAAAAAGGCATCTTAAACTCCATGTTCTCATTTATGTTGATGATTTGATTATCTCTGGCAATGATGGAGTGGTTGTGCAAAAATTCAAAGATTGTTTGAGTTGATGTTTTCATATGAAAGATTTGGGGAAATTAAAATATTTCTTGGGGATTGAAGTTGCGCGAAACTCAGATGTATTTTCTTGTGTCAGCGTAAGTATGCCTTAGACATTATTTCCGAGACCGATTTGTTGGGTGCTAAGCTGGCTAGGATCCCTCTTGAACAAAATCATAGATTAGCACTTTCTGTAAGTGATAGACTTGTGTGATCCTGAAAAGTACAGACATTTGGTTGGGTGCCTCATTTACTTAACGATTACTCGGCATGAACTGTCTTATTGTGTGCATATTCTTGCGCAATTCATGTAACACCCGAAAGTTGACCATTGGGAAGCTGCCTTGAGGGTTGTCCGCTATTTGAAAGGGCATCCTGGTCAAGGTATTCTTTTGCGTGCAGATTGCGACCTGAAATTGTATGCTTATTGTGATTTCGATTGGGCTGGATGTCCATTGACACGACGCTCTTTGACTGGCTATTTTGTTCTTTTGGGCACCTCGCCCATCTCTTGGAAATCCAAGAAGCAACAGACAGTGTCTCACTCCTCGGCTGAAGCGGAATATTGGTCCATGGCCATCACCACTTGTGAATTATCTTGGCTCATCGGTTTGTTAGCCACTCTTGGTGTGCCGCATTCAAGTCCTGTGTCTCTATATTGTGATAATCAAGTAACTTTGCACATTACTTCTAATCCTGTTTTTCATGAATGCACCAAGCATATTGAAGTCGATTGTCATCTCATCCACGATGCAGTCCACCTTGGTGCCATCCGGCCCATGTATGTTCATACGTCTATGCAACTTGCCAACATTTTTACAAAGGCTTTGGGAACCCACCAATTTGACTTCCTCCTTTGCAAGTTGGGCATTTGGGATCCTCATGCTCCCACTTGAGGGGGGTATTGGAGAGATTTGCCAACCAACCACAATTATATGCTTCCTTATTTTGTTGGGTATTATTAGCAGATTGCCATTATAATTTCTTTCCTTATTTTGGTTAGGAATTATGAGTGTAATATTTGTATATATATTCTTAAATGTAATACTTTATTTAGTCTTTATGGGTGTTGTATATATGCTGGAACGTATCTTATGAATAAACAAGAAAACAAGGGGATCACAACCTCTTTTTATCACACTTACAAGACTTACACTTTTATCTTTCACTTAGTTTGATTTAATTATGTTTTTACACTTAAGAGTTGACTTAAATCCCTAAGTTTTAAGTTCTTCTTCTAGTCTTTTAAGTTACAAAATACCTTTAATATTCAATTCTTTTTTAAGTCCTAACATTCTTTTCCTAGGTTCCACCATATTTTTTTACTTCTACGTCATGTTTCTTGTCTAATATTTTTTATTGTGTCTAGTGAACATCCCTCCACATCTTAATGCATAATAAGATTTGATTGTGTTTAGAAGACACAGTGATATGGATCTTTTTTCCCTTTTCAACGAGCATGGGAATGCTTAGAAGGAGATAACCATAACTTCCTTTATATTTTTATTTTTTTAAAAAACATTTAACATAATACTGACAATAACAACAAACTATAATGAAATCTTTATTTTTTTTCTTTTTTTAAAGGCTTTTTTAATTATATAAAACAAAATTAAATATTTATAATAACATAATAAATATCACATCGATATATAATATGAATAAAATAATATCTAACAATTATAATTTTTAAAGTAAATTTCCTTGAAAATTTCGAAATATCTAATAATGAGATATTTTAATAAATAAGAAAATTTTCATACTAAGGGGAATTATAAGGACCCCCCCTCCCCCTTTTTAAAGCTAAATATAGTCAAAGTGATTACCGTGTATTGCACTAAATCTACTTACTTTCGCTTTTAATTAAATTACACATTTATAATTCATAATAAGTATAAACAAATAATGGAATAACATTTTTAGTCGTTAATGCTATCGAGTATAGATGGGTTCCGAACAAAACTCTCGTGTTATTATTTCCTTTTCCTACTTTAGGAGAACGGATACGTGAAAACACATAACGGCAAGAGATAACCGGACACATCACAAGACCTAGTAGTAGAACTGTTTGGAACTTGGTCTCCGACAACGCACCACCACATCACGAATGACGTAACAAGAGATTTACCTCATTAACATATTTATATCTACTATGATTTATAAATATGTAATTTAAAAGTAAAACGAAGTAGATGTTAAGTTACACAATTTTGGTATAGCAATCCGGATATAACCGATAGACTAAGCTAGCTGATCCAGAATCAACAAACATGCATATAAATGTTACCAAAATCAAATCGGACAAAACAGCATAATTGGTGTGAAAAACTCCTCAATTCACGGCACATTTACAAACGAAATTTCAGTATCTATTACATCAACAACAGGTTGTCTGAACCCATCCACGAATCGAATTTGCAGAAAACTAGGAACAAAAAAATCTATCTAAAAAACATCACAAAAAACAAGCAACGCCCATTTACGAACCCTTCCTTCTAAGTTCTAAAGCCACCGGGTGAGAAAAACAGACCAGGTCTCGAACAGCTTCTCAATTGAAGTAACCGTGTCCGATTCATTTCCCTTCTAAGCCGCCTCCTGATCGAACTCATCCTCGAGTTTCCTCAACGTCGCTCGACGAACCCTAACCCTAATTTCAGCACCGCCCGACTCCAGTCGGCCGCCGTCTTCATCATCAACCAGGGCGATGAATCGCCGCTTCTTCACCGCGCGGGCAGCCGACGGCGCCGAATCGGGCGAGAGCCAGTGGTTCTGCGGGGAGGCGAATTCTCCATTGAGCCGCCTTGGTTTTGTCTTGGGGCAGCGAACCTTGCGGGCCCTGGAGAGGAAGGGACCGGTCGCCGACGGAGGAGAACCGATGAGGTCGGTGTAGAACTTGCCCGGACGCTGGACGATGGCCATGGCGGCAGTGTATGTCCGAGGCGGATATTTGGGGGGTCAGTCGGATTAATGTTCGAGGTTGGGAGGCGGAGTGCGACGGAACGGAAGGGAAGAGGCGAGCGATGGTGGGATTTGGTAATAATTGAAGCCCCACTCTCTCATTATATATATATATATATATATACTAATCTGGATTTTTCATAGTTTCCTATTTTTTGATATAGACGTTAGGCTCTGTCGAGTTTCCTAATCTCATAGTTTCCTGTTTTTCTTGCTTCTCTTCTAGTTACCTATTTTCTTATTTGGACAACAAACCTTATCATTGTTATTATTAAATGTGAAAATATTAATATTGCATGCATTTAATTAATACTAAAAAGAGATCATAAAACTTTTAAATATTAATAGTTCATAAGATAATTATTAAATAAAAAATATATATATACAGATTTATTATTTTTATTTGAAAGCAAATATTAGAATTATAAAATTAGGATAGTTGCACGGTTTTGTGGGACGTGGCTCCCTCATTTTCAAAATCATTTTTTTAAGTTACGCAAAAATCAAACAAATAACAAACCAAGCAAATGTTGTGTAGAAAAACAAAAGACAAATATTTTAACAAAAATGATTTTTGTATGTGTAGTATTGTTCAAGTGTTATCTGTCATAATTTAAATATTTTTCTATAAATTAAATTTAAAAAGCATTTAAAATCTCCATAACTATAAAATTTAGGAAAACATTTTTAAAAAATTATATAAAAATTTTGAATAGTCAATTAACACTTAATTGTATTATATTTCATCATCTAAATTAATTAAGCGTTTTGTAAATTTTGACATTTCATGAGTACATAAATTTTAATATGTTTTTAAAACTTTTTTTACAAATTAAATTATAAAATAAAATGCATGAAGTCATGGTAGAAAATGTAATATCATGTTGTAAAAAAACATCTTGGCTTATTCAATATGTGTTGTCAATTTAGATATTGAATATGTATTCTTTCCTAGTGCAATTGTGAGTGTTTAATGTGTTATTCAGTTTAGAGCAAGTCTAACATGCTTTTTATTATTTATAAATATAGAGTTAGTTAAATGTTAAAAATTAAGTCAAATAGGTTTTTCATCTAACTCTCTACATTTAAAAATTACTATAGTATTTCTTTACAAATAATATTATATGATTTTTTTTCTCCTCTCTCTTGCTATTGATGTCATCTGCAATCCATTAGGAAAGTTTGGAGGGGCTTTACTCTAGCAATTCATGATCATGACATTTGGGTCACTTGAAAATTATGTTAGAGCAAATGCATCGCTATCGTTTTTGAATGGTTAGTGGCATGCATATCCTTGAACACTCATACTTCTTGCAAGAGAGAAATAATACTCAGATCTTGCCTAATTCTCATTTGTGGCGCTGTCATAGTTTTATATTCTCTTCTCTCCTCCCTATGATCACCTCTATTGCCTTCTTCAATCGTTGCCTCCTCTCATTATAGATTTGAAGAAATCTTTGCCACTGCTACTTCCTCCCGCTGTAGATTTGAAGAGATTTTTGCCATTGGTGCTTTCTCCTTCCATTGCCACCTCCCTCCATGAGTATTTCACATGCATATTAGCTAGAGAAGAGAGAAGGGTAGAAAATGGAAAAATAAAAAATTATCATTTTAATAAAAAAAAATTAATTTGACTATTAGTGTTAAAGTGTAAGTTAAAAAATAATTTTTCACATATGAAAATAATTTGAAGAGTAATATTAGAGATACTCTTACATGAATGTTTGTGAGATTACAAGTTGGAGGTGAAAAAATCATGGGTAATGAGATGGTGGAAAAGGCATGTCATGGATAATGGGATGGGTGGAAAAGACACTTATCGACCAAAAGGGAAAAAATGAGGTGGAAAGAAAAGACAAAATGGTATAAAAATTAAGTTTTTTTTATAACAATCAAAATGGTGAGAAAAGTTATGAAAAATTATAAAATTATCATTTTTCATGATTTTACACCATTTACAATTATCTATTTACAATGGAAAACAAATTTACACAATTATCTATCTAGAACAAAAATAGTATTTTATATAATATTTTTTTCCTCACATTTTTTTCTAATCCCAACTAAATTATATTAAAAAAAATTCACTACTTTTCTACTCGGATCAAATAACCTTTTTTCTACTTTTTGTTTCCATCTAAAATTCATCCACTATTTTTTACCAAAAATTCTTTCATTCCTTTTTTTTCTGTAGTAATAATAGTTATTATTATTTTGTTAGTATATCTTTTAAAAATTAAAATTAATTATTTATGAAAAATATATAAAAAACAATAATTTAAAAACAAAACTGCACATGTATAACCAAACATTTTTTTTCTTTTTTTCTTACTATTTATAATTATATTACTCAAACACTTATCTCCTTACAAATAAAAATCATAATTTACCTTTTTTAAAAAAAAAATCTTTCAGTCCTATGAGCACAAACACCTTTTGTAAATCTAACTACGCGTACGGACGAATGGAGGTCACATGGTTTGTTTATATATTGTGCGCTTTTTTTATTCATATTTTTCATTGCTTTCATCACATTTCTCATTTCCGCTCCGGCCAGGCCAAGCACCTAAAGCGATTGGATGCCTCTCGTTAATTTCTCATTCATTGGCAATTGTGGTAACTTGCAAAATGGACCAGAAGCTTCTGTCAAAATGACAGGCCGTTGCTGGCCCTGCCGCAGTTAATGTATAGTATACTGCTCTAAGTTGAGTTAGAAAGAAAAATAAAATAAAATGATCAAATTAATCGTTGCTGAAACATTGCTTCGGCACTTAAATATTAACTTTGAAATCAAAGGGGAACTAAAATAATTTGATGTAGATTTCTTCAAATCATGGTATACTTGATCACCTAAAAACAATACACAGTGACGTTTACAGTCAAGGCAAGGAGCCAAAACAGAATAATAAGAAGAAGAAAACAAAGAAACGAGTTTTTTTTTTTTGACATTTTGTTTTGCATATAGTAGCACAGTACACATGTAAATGATTCTGGCACACTCTAGGCCAATCAATTTGACACTGCGATTATAAAGTGCACCCCCTAACTTACAAGAAGAAACTCAAATTCTGAGTTGCATGGGCATTGAACCTAAGTCAAAAAGAAAGAGCTAATAACAATGCCTACGTTTTGTTGTACATAGATCACCCTCTGTGTCGTCTCCCCTCCGCTTTCTTGCACTCGGACCATGCTCTTCAACAGCGTGTGCTTGCTGTGCACAATTTGCAGTGGGGACCACGCTTGACTTATTAGGGCCGCACTTAGCATGTACTATGGGGCCTAACTGATGAGACCCATCCATGCCTGCTATGATTCCATTGGGAGCATTCAAGTAGACAGCACCTCTATACATCCAGTCATCGGTCTCCTCACTGAAAAAATAATCAAATGGCTCTCTACAAAGTGCACAGGCATTCTGATGCTCGTCAGCAGGGACGACCAATTCATCTTCCTGGTTTTTCTCAACAACAGGATCAGCGGCAAAAAACACAGAGACCGCCTGATCAGCAACCGGTAATGCCTGAGCCCCACGGAGCCAATTGCTGTCACTCACAAACCACTTGCGAGAAGGCTTATGCCTGCTATTCTTGGACGCCCGGTTCTTGGTCACATGCCAATCCATGTGGGTGCTGTGCTCTGCTTGGGTCTTGAATCGAAGACCACATGTTTTGCATTGTCTTGGAAGATCAGCATACAAAGCCCTTACGGTGGATTCGTGACGTACTTTCAAAGCAACCGAATCAAACTCAACTGGCTGAAAATCAACTACCTGCTCAGTGGGTTGCGTGGGCAATGAGATAAGCCCTTTAGCCATGAGAGAGCCGAGCAAGCCCGAAAGTTGTCCTTCAGGTGGCTGGTACTGGTTTTGGTTTTGGATGCCATTAATGGGACACTGAGATGTAGGAGGGGGGCCTGGAGGCAGAGACGGCAAGTTTCCTAGATGCAACGTGCTGTTGGGCGTGCTTTGGATTGGTAAAGAAGAGGCTGCCGGAGGCTTCCGATCATACAATACACGATTCGTAGCCGCTTCTCCGTGTTTGATAAAGGGAACCGGAGGCGGCCTCAAAAGGGACTGACAGTTTGGCTGATGACTCCTGCTGTGTGGCGGCTTACGTTTAGGTTGTTGAAGCATGTGTGGCGGAGACGGAAGGGGGTGAGATTTGGCCACAATTTCTGGACGAGGAGGCAGCGGCCGCGGCAGCCGTAGTGTTATTGATGAGAATGCTGCAGCAGGAGCAGGAGGGGGGCAAGAAGGACCCACATTTGTGACAACAGGTTGAGGAAGGCCTGGAGCAGGACTCACCATCATGGTTGATGGCTGGTGAAATTGGGGTGGAGGAGGAGGGGGATGCTTTGGGCTGTGACTCCACGACCCAACATGAACTTGAGATGGGTAGGGTGGGAGAACATGGTTTGACATGATAGGGCAACTGGTTCTCAATGTTTCAGGTGTGGTTGTTGGATTACAACTGCTTGTTGTTCTAGCAGTAGCCAGAAGAACACTGGGACTGGGATTAGGGGATGGAGAGAAAAAATCATTCCAGTCGTACTCTTTCAATTGGGTATCTTTCAATAGGAGACGGCTTTCAACCTTGGCAGACATCGTACCTATGTCAGCTTGTTTGTGTGATACAAGGTCGTGACAGGAAAAGAGACAACTGGATTGCACAGAGAAAGGAGGGGAGCAGGAAAGGAAATTAAATGGGCTGTTTACGAACTCAATACCATTTGCTGAGAGTAAATGCAGACTCTGGGCTTATTTATTTATAGCTCCGGGGAACTCCTAGAAAATGTTAGGAAATAGGAAACTTTTATGTGGCCTGAAAATTTTAGGAAACTATCTAGAAATAGGAAACTCCTTAGAAACTTTTAGGAAACTGTGAAACAAACCAACACTCGTTTGATGCCAAGTTAAAAGAAAAAGAAAAGGAGAGACGGCGAAGAAAATTGGAAATTGGAATAGGAAACCAATATTAATAATACTTTTTATTATTTCTTAATTTATATTCCCCGAAAACAAAAACTGTTGATAAAATAGGAAACTTAAATTTATAGCCGGCGTCATGATTTGAGTCTTTTTTTTTCTTTTCATCTACCTGTGTTAAAAAAAAAAAAGTGGATAAAGCGCACCAGGCTATGCCTACAAAGACCTGTTTCTCTTATATTCATAAACTAAAATTCGATATTCAATATTATTTATAAACTAAGATTATTTATATTTAAATAAAATCGTAATATAATTATATTTGATTCAACTAATTACCAAAAACAAAACTAATATGTGTGTATTGTAATTAATTTTATTACAGAGTGCACTGTAATACTTGACAGATAATAAAACAAAATAACGAAATAATTATAAAACTATGCTACAAAATTAAAACACAATTTTATTAATAAATGTGTATTATATACAATGATGTAACAATTTTAGCTATATTTATTTTCATATAATTGTTTTCGTCATGTTTTTTATTATAAAAGTTTTTTACTTTATCTTCTTTGTTCTACATATTTATATATATATAAATTATTAGTAAAAGTTTTGACATCATAATAATTAAAATAGGCATAGTAATTAAGTTGAAAAAAATATTAGAAACAAAATCACCAAAATAATGTTCTTATAGAAAAAACACATAAAATTAGGCAACCATAAATATAATAACTATTTTATAACAAATGCTAGCTCAAGTTAAAAATTTTAGCCCATAACTGATGAACTAATCAAGATACTGAATGTATCAATTTAGAGCTTTCACACTGGAATAGTCAAATATTTTGAGATACCGGCTAATCAAATTTAGTAAATTAATAAATTTTATAGTAGACATATTTCAAGTCAAATTTATGACTAATATTACTTTACGTAGATAAATTTATTAAAATATTTAACTATTATATGCTCTTAAAAAGTTAACAGATTATTGGTTCAAAACCAATATGATAGAATGAGCCTACATCATCGGTGTTCAAGCAATCAAGCACCATGCATCTAAATTAGCCAACGGTCTCATACCCGAGGTTTTTATTGTCACATATCCAAATTATCAGCATATTCCCTACATCTCTATCATCCTAGGAAGTTTCTTCTTTGGTAAAACATGGGTGGGTCAGCACCGTGTTGTTACATATCAGTTCCTCGGGTAAATTTATATATATATATATATATCACGCATCAAAGAGATGTTTAAAAAAATTTACACAAGTTGTTAAGTGCACTTAGTTTACTTCACCGTTGGGTAGCCCGCAGATTTTCCATGTAAAGAACAAGAGATTTCCGTAAGCTATCCACATTGACAAGATCTGTTTTCATCACTGCCCTAGAAGATGCAAGTTTGGAGCTGCTTCTGTTTCGGTGTATTTAGCCTTAAGTTTTGATGCTGCTCGCGAGGATCTCGATGAGGAGGACGAACACTTTGGGGAGGAAGCTGACCTGTGTTTTCTCTGCTTTTGTTTTCTAGGAACTTTCGGAAGTCCTATGGGAGGCAGATCATTCAACATGTCACAAGATGGTTTGGGTCCAATGGATTTCTCAAAATCTGTAACATTGTAAACAAATGGGGTGGGGGAAAAACAGTGGTTAAAAGGATAGAAAAGAACAAACCATTTTTGAGCTGCATTTCATTTCAACTAAAAGGAAATGGTTGCATTCCGTATAAAACAACTCCATAAAAATTCCAAGCACATAAAATCCAGTTAATGGATAAAAAAACTTGCTCAACTTTATAAGCTGAATTTGAAACTGCAACTGAAAATGTCTTGGCCCATCCAAGAGTTTAATTAAATTTCTGTTCCTACTTAGTTTTGAATCACATTCACCACCCTTGTCAGCACCAGAAACAGGGAAAAAACTCCTATCAGGTAGACCCCCATATGCTATTTTACTGCATGCTACATGACCAAATTAGCCACTAACATTCCGAATGACATCCTCTGAAAACGGGCCCTCACTTTTTTCACTTAATGAGAGCAACCGATACCAAGTCAAAACTTACCATTTGGGTATCTTGATCTCCGTTGAAAAGGAGGCAAGATTCCCTAGGACTGGCATGGAAAGGCTCCAGTAGAATGGGTAAATCTAAATTATTCAGTTACCGTAATCAATGGAACTCTTATGTGCGCCACAGCCTGATCCTTGTCAGTATCATAAGCTTCCTCGTTATGTTGGGGTCAAGAATCAAGACCAATATGTTAAGGGAATGCGAGGAAAGCAGGGAACGTTTTGTATTGTATTGAGAAACCAAGGAGAAAAGATTTATAAACATAAATGCAAGTACATACCGTGGGATGACCATACGGGCGTAGCAACAGAATTGGGAGTCTTTTGACCAATGCTGCCAAGAGATGGCATAGAGAAATCAGGACCTGGCTTGAACTCCTTCATCTGCAATAGTATTGCAATCAATTCCCATCAAATGGATCAAATGCACTCAATAAAAAAAAAAGGCAAAAGCACATATGGCTCAAATAACACAACAAAACAGTTGAAAAACACCCAGAAAGAGGACATAGGGAGATTTACCCAACCAGGTGCGCTGCCATGAGGGCCGTCCGAGCCAATGTGGGCCACATGCTTAACATCTGTTGGGTACCCAATGTCCATCTCACGCTCCTTCACAACTGCAACACAAGACATGAATCAAGCCACCCACAATTGCTTATTTTTTTGGTCTAGAAACCCAAAAACCCATAATAAAACTAGCCAAAACCTAGACCGAAACCTGGGCAATAGTTCGTTACCAAATATTTGAGAGATGAATTTTAAGCCTTTGTAGAACCCTTTCACCTTGGTGGCCATGGCGGAAACGGAAGCCCCAATACAACAGCTACCAGTTAGCTTTTATCGAGATATTAGACAAGAATGTGCAGACCCAGATTCTTCCCTTGCCTGTGAGGAACAAAGGTAGATGGATTTCTTATTCACTTCTCAAATTACCCAAATTAAACACCAACAAGAAAAGAAAAAAGAAAAGGCAAAAAGCAAAAGGCAAAAGTCAAAAGCCAAAGCACTATGAGTACAGGAAGAGATAGGCATCTCTGTGCATCAATCACATATCAATCTGTTGCCCGTAAATCGCAACATGTAACCCATTTCAAGATTTGAACCCAATAATAAAAAAATAAATAATAATAATAATAATAAAACTTGTAATGAATGGATTACATAGAACAAGATGGCGGATATGTCAAACACTTCCTCATTTGTGGTCAACTGCTATCGGAGCAACAATGTAAAAGGTAAAAGAGGCCTCTCTTCGTGGAAACAAGATGCTCCACCCATCAAACAATTCAAATCAGACGACAATAAAAGACAAAAAAAAAAAAGGGACAAACCCAGAAACATAAAATGGGAAAGAAGTGATCTGGTTTGCTGGGATGGGAGATGCGCGTGACGTGATGGGTGACGTGACAGAAGGTAAATTTGGTAATAAGTGGTGGAGAGAGAGACGGCAGGGGAGGGCGCGAATCCGTTAAGGACGGTAATGGCATTATGACAAAGCAAGGAAAGTCATAAAGCGGTCTTTCATAGGGCACGGCGTCGGCGCCCATAATTAGGATCCGTTTGCTTTACTTTATAGTATATGTACGTATTTATTTATTTATTTTTATTGTGACAGAAAGGAAATATAAATGTTAATAAAAACTTAATTGCACTTTTCACGGATCACGGGTACACATTAATGGAAATTATAGGGTGTTGGAATTGATTGATGGGTTGAAAATTTATACTAGTGATTTTATTGAAATTGGAAGCCGGAATATTTTTATTTGTAACATGAACATTAAGAGGATCAATAATGCATGTGTGTATAATATATATATATATATATATTAAAAAATATATTTTGTGTAATTAGTTATATTATTGTGAAATTATAATTGATTGACCGTCATGATTTTTTATTTTTTTTAATAATTTAATATAATAGTATGTCATTATAACTAATATATATATATATATATATGTGGGTGTGTATGAGAGATTAAACTAAGTTCCAATTTTAGGTTCAATAATGCATATACAATGAATATTTTAATACACCGTCGTGTGGCAAATTCTGCTACGATAATCCAAGCATTGACTTTTGCGTGTATGGACTTCAAGTTCACTCCACTCGAAGCATATCAGCATATGGACTCCTTGTATTGACTATAAATATTCGATCAATGGATTTCACAAAGTTGATTGAATCATAAATCAAATTATTGGCCGAGTGACTCGATCCATAACTCAAATACATGATCGTTGTGCAATCAATGGGTGCATTTCCAACGAGACCCTTTTTTTTCTTTGATTATTTTTCATAAATTCCGACAGCCTTTTAATGTAAATTATGGTGGGTTATCTTATTTATAGAAATGGATAAATTTAAATTAAGATTTAGTGGACGTGCTGATTGAATTTGTTACTCCACTTAATTTGAATGGTGTGAGTGCAGCTTCAATTTAGAAAAGACCAATGACTCAATGTCATCCAAAGATAAGATATCATATCATGTTCATTTGTAAGCTCAGTATTACTTACACTCCCTTCCCTGCAAAATTAAACACAAGAATAAGCTTTGGAGCGACTCATATCCTTCACAAAATTATTCTCTTCTTGGCCCTAAGTTGGGGATATAGGTTGTTATTGTTTTAAAATTAAAATTAAGGTTCTCGATTTATATTATTTCAAAATTTTGTGCTGTTTAAAACATCAGTTGGCTTTAAAATAAAATACACAATCTCACACCGTATCCATGGTCTAAAACAAGTTAGAAGAAACGAACGATAATGTAAAGAGTGAAACACCAATAGTTGAGCAGAAAAAAGAGATTTTTTTAATCAGATTAGTGTGATTGTTGGAGATATTTTTAATATTATTGGAGAGACGATATTGAGTACTCAAAAAACACTAATCATCATCTAGAGGTTAGTTGCTTTTTATAACTAGGAAGAAAAATAAATTGTGTGAAATCTGGTAGATCAAATGCTCTAAAATCATTATTATCATAGTAACTCAATCCACTAATATCAAAGCATTTAAACAAATAACCATTTTAAGAATCAACTTTTCCATATAATAATAATTAATTTAGTCGATTTCCGTAGCCTATTTCCCGTGGGTTGAAAAAACACTTAGTTTTACAACTCGGTGCCCTTGCAAATGATATTTTATATAAATTTGTGAACACTTCTCTAATAATTCAATAAATAAATTGAAATGACGTTTGGTTAGCTGTTCTATGAAAGGAATATAGGACATCGATGCCGTCTATCCAAGAAGGCCAGGGAGAAGCGAGTGAAATTAGCAGCCCAGTCGAAATGGTAATCCAAGAGGATGCCAGGCAGAACCCAAAAGAGCAACTCAGAATCCCAGATTGCCACACGTAGTAAGACTTCATTCCCTGATTGCAAAAGCAATTGATGCGTCTACAACATCAGTCACCTCAACCGCACAGGTCACATGTCTGGTACATTCATTCGTAAAAAGGCATGGCTGTAACTATCAGTAAACGAAAGTACCATTATCATCTAACTGCTGGCCACAAAATGTATACAGCTCTGACTGCTGCCTGTTGATAAAAAGGGAAGGAAAGAAGAATATCCTAGCTAAATTTGAACTCTTGCAAGCCATTCTAGTAGCTCTAGGGACGGACTTGCTGCCGTCACCGAATGAACAGTAACTAGTAATGCTTGGAGTAATCACCTTTGACACCATGCATGCTCTGGCTCAGGCTCAAAGTTCACAATATATAGAGAAGAGATAGGTTATAATGATGTGTTATGTGTAGTTGCAGGCCTGTGTGCGTGGGTCGTGCAGGCCTGTGTGTGTGGGTCGTGCAGGGCTGCGTGAGCTGTGTGCATGAGTTACGCAGGGCTGTGCGTGGGTTGTTAGTCATGAGTCGTGCTGCATGAGTTGTCTGCGTGGGTCATTGTGTCCGCATGAGTTTTAGCTATTATATAAAGCTAGGGTCGTGGGCAAGTTTACATTGTGGGATAGTGTCAGTCTTGTTTCAGTTCGTCTATCGTTTGAATTTGGAAGGCTATTATATAAAGCGGTATTAAAGTCTGTAATTGGCATGAGATTAATTTCTGAAAAATTCTCCTTCCTAATTGTCTCTCTCTCCTTCTCAATTCTCTTCTCAAATTCTTCCCGTATCATTTGGTATCAGAGCGTCGATACATGGAAACGTGAACTAAATCAAATGCTGAATTCCGAAGTGAAGTCAATGAGGTTCTGACTCGTCATGAGTCAGGATTCGAAAGCATCAAGGATCAATTCGGAAGTGTAACCAACCAAATAGCCAGGGTTGACTCCACTTTGCAAATTATCATTGAGGAGTTGAAGGCTCTCTACACTGTTACTTCAAGGGGGTCCGGTGATTTCAATGACAGACCGTTACCAACAGAGGAGGCCACTGCCAGCCACATCTCCGGCCGACCAGATCACCACCAGTACCACCAACAGGACCAACACCAAGCCCAGCTTAAGCTCTCCTTTCCCACATTTGGAGGTAGCGATCCCCATGGATGGATTTATAAATCAGAATAATATTTCGAATTTAAAGGAGTCGACCCCCATCAGCGAGTGCAACTAGCATCCTTTCATCTGGAGGGTGCAGCACTCCAATGGCATAGGTGGTTCACCAAATATCGAGGGCAATTGTTATGGGATGAATTTACGGCAGTTGCGGTTCGGGCCAACTGATTATGAGGATCCCGCCGAAGGACTGACCCGTCTTAAACAAATTATCACAATTGCAGTGTATCAGGCAGAGTTTGAAAAATTGTCTCAACAAGGGGAATACCGGAAAATTATTTAGTTTCGTGCTTTATATCTGGCCTACACGATGAAATTCGCCTGGATGTCAAGGTTAAGCAACCACAAACAGTGTCTAATGCCATCGGAGTACCTCGTCTTATCAAGGAACAAAATTAACTACAAGGGAAGATGACTCAATCTTTCTGTCCCCTGTCATCACCGACTGTACCTACACCAAAAGCGAGCTCCAATACAACAGGAGCCATACTTGGACCCCACCAACCCAGTGTGGAAATCCAACTTCCAATTCTTCCACTATCACATTTCATCGGATCACCAACCAAGAGGCACGGGAACATCGCGAGAAGAGATTATGCTATTATTGTGATGCAAAATTCACTCCCGATCATCGCTGTAAACGTCCCCAATTGTTTATGATAGAAGACTCACTACCACCAAATTTTGAGGAAAATCACGTTCCACCAGAACAGGAGGATTTTTTTTTGTTTCCTTGAGGACGAGGAACTTTAAGCGCGCGCGGGGTGGGTCGTGCGGGGCTATGTGTGTGAGTCGTGCGGGGCTGTGTGCCCCATGCTACATGAGCTGTGTGCGTGGGTTGTTAGTCGTGCTGCATGAGTTGTCTGCGTCGGTCATTGTGTCCGCGTGAGTTTTAGCTATTATATAAAGCTAGTGTCATGGGTAGGTTTACATCATGGGATAGTGTCAGTCGTGTTTCAGTTTGTCTATCGTTTGAATTTGTAAGGTTATTATATAAAGCCGTATTAGAGTCTGTAATTGGCATAAGATTAACTCCTGAAAAACTCTCCTTCCTAATTGTCTCTCTCTCCTTCTCAATTCTCTTCTCAAATTCTTCCCGATGATTGCCACAAGGTAGTAGGAGTGACCCACAAATGCCTTCCACACCAATTGAACCAGCTCTTCCACCCCTCTAATTACTATTCCTTGCCATCTCCCTCCCTGAGTGTCTCAAATAAGTGGCCAGCTGCCGTACGATACTAGAAGGGAAAGATGTTGACATGAAGGTTGTCTAAACCATAGAAATGCAGGCACTGATTGGACCGAGACCCAATTAGTAGCATAAAACGCTAATTCAATCACTGGACATTACAGTAGAGTTGAAAAAGGGACCGGTAAGACAACTATTTGTCGGATGCCTGACAAAACCGTATCATAAGGAATACAAAACAGCACTAATCAGGTCCAAACAAGAAATGTACCCTTTCCATTATACGTGTACTCTATTTTTGCCATAAATTCACCTAAACAAACTTGGTTTCTTCAAGTAACCTTTCTGAATGATGAAAAGCTAAGACGAGAGAGAATCTCACTCCTCCCAGTGAAAGGAGAGCAGAAATAGCCAAGACACAAATATCCTTAGTTCCCAGGCAAGAAAGGCATATCATCCCACGTTTTTTCCATGCATAATACACATACATAAACAATTCATTACGGGCTCCACAAAATCCCAGGTTTTGTTGCATCAACACCACCATAGGGGATTACACCAAATTCTGCCATGGCCAACCCATTGATGAACAACTATCTAGTGACAATTATATTTCCTATGCCAAACAAGAAGGCTCAATAAAACTACTATAGAACAGGCTATATGGTCCCAGATAATGTGATCAAGAAACCGAGATAATTGAATCATGATTTCTGGTAACTAAAGAACCAAGCTAAATGACTAATACCTAGATGTTAGTCTGATGAACCACTAAATGTTAATCAGACTCAATTATATAACACTGGTAAGCTATATGCTTGCAAATACATACATTTTCATACAAGCAAAAAGGGATGGTCTACTCTCCAATAAATTTGCATCCAACCAAAAGCACGTCCTATATTGTTCCTGGTGTGATGAGAGTATAAATTTGCATTTACAGGGAATTGTGAAGAACCGTGCAACAATACATCTTACCCTAATAATCACATTCCTAGTGTTCTCTCCATATTTTCTCAAGACCAATGGGAATGAATTATATCAGAAATTGGACATTAGAAACGCATGTACAAGTGCAACAAAGTAAACGGATCAACTTCAAGCTGCAGCAAATATCCACTTCCACAATTTTCCAATCCCATAACTTCCATGGAAATCAAAATACTAAGTGCAAAAAAAAAAAAAAAAAAAACATCCATGCAAAGAAGAAAACTAAAATAAACAACAAACTAGGGAAATGGCACAACCTCCGTTGTAAGCCTCCACAGGCCACAACCCATATGGGTAAAGCTTAATCTACTCACTAGAAAGAGTTCGTTTCGTATCATAAAAAGTACTACACCGAGAATTTGAGTTTCAAAGCCAAAATTACGAGCAACCAATTGCATCCATCCATCACAAGACCCTTACCTCTCACGCCTGCCCATCTCAAATCTCAATTACCAGGACGAAGGCCAGTAGACATGAATGCCATAGCCCGTCTTCCAATTATCTAACTGAACAACTTTCCTCACAGCCCAGAACGAAACGATCAACGCCACGATCATCGCACCCCTCTGGGCAGTCACATTCTTGGCCCTCGGAAGAATGTGGGTCACGAACGCCAGCAACAGGCCCACAATGGTGTACAGGAATCCAACGGCGAAGCCCTCGGCACCGAGCTGCACACCCGACCCTTGGTAGAAGAACACCAGTTTGGACGGGTCGTTCCGGTCGGCCAAGAACATGGGCATTTTCCGGATGATGTTGTGCATCGCTCCAGAGACGCTGAAGAAGTAGACGAAGACGGCGAAGGCGAGCCAGATCCTGGAATCGTGAAGCAATGTGTCGCCTTTCAGAATCTTCTTGGCGACAAAGGGTACCCAAACCAGGATGGCGATCCCGAAAAAGGCGAGCTGTTTGTTGGAGAACATGGGGGGTCTCCGGATGGGACCCACGGAGAGCTTGGTCCGGGACTCGATGAAGTCGGCCATGGAATCGGCGAGGCGGGAGAGGTCGCCCTGGTGCATCTGATCCGCGTCCTTTAGGCTGCGGATGTCGCCGGAGACGAGGCGGATGTGGGGGACCGAGTTGACGCCGAAGTGCGCGAAGGTAGCCTGGGACTGAGTGAACTCGATGTCGCAGAAGAAGAGCCTTGGGGGGGAGTCCTCCTCCTTGTTGTTGTTGTTGGCGATGAAGGAGGTGGCGAGGAGGCCGAACTCGGCCCGGAGGTCCTGGAGGCGGAGCTCCGCCTTGTCATGGAGCTGGGCGGCGTCGAAGAATAAGGCGATGGCGTAGGATCTGGGGGAGGTGGCGGGAGAGAGGAAGCGCTTGACGGAGTGGTCGTCGAGGCGGATGACGCCCGATTTGGATCGAGCCTGGAGGGAGAGGAGCTCGGCGACCCGGTCGGAGTCGGATTCAGAGGACGCGGTGGCCAGGAGGAGGGCGACAATGAAGAGGAGGAGGTAGGAGGGGTTTGCAGGAATCGCCGCCATCGCCATGACTGATGACTTTCCCCGGCTTTTCCGGTTCGTCCGATGAGTGTTTGATTGATTAGAGAGGGACTGAGCCGCTGAGGAGAAGACGGACGGGGCCGTGGAATGAATGTAAGTCGCGCTGAATTTTATTTTATTTTATTTTTCTTATTATACATATCACAGGAGACCTTGACTTGCTGAATTTTTATTTTTTCTTTTTATTTGGTCTTTTATATACACTCCGTATTATTTTCTATTACATAACTCTTTTACGGTATTTTTTGTTTTTTCTCTCTTTTTTTTTTTTAGTGTAAGGTAAGTTTTGATCAAAAGACTGAAAAAATGTGATCAGAGTTTTCAAGTTGTGTAATGTCCTTTAAATATACTCGCTATTCAAGCTCAAAAAAACAAAAATTCCTTAATAATGTCATAATCACCGGAGTTGTCACCATTAATTAAAACTTTAAAAAAATTGTAGCTACGTTGGCGCAAAAAATTATAAGAGGTTAGTGTAAAGAAGGTCAAATTTAACAAGACAACAAACCAATTTCAAGGAGGCCAAATTATGATGTGATCATGTGAGTCTCCGGGCAGTAAAGGTTGATGGAGTTTCTGAGTAGCTTCTGCAAGCTTAAATTCATATTTAATTTAACAAATTCCAAATAAAATTTGAAAGGGCGTTTTGCTCACCCTGGCCTGGCTATATAGTGATTGGAAGTTGAGAATGAAACGAGAAGCAAGGTTCAAAGTGGCGTGTAGTGATTGATGATGGTGCAGGTAAGAACTGAAGCGTAAAAAGCCTATTTGGCATCAATAATAATAATAATCATCTGAATCCAGTGATCAAGCGTTTATAGGTTCTTGCATCAGGCTGAAGCCTCATCTTCAGCATTTCGTCATGCAACTTCATGGCTCTCCGGAATTCATTTTCACGGCAAAGCCCACTTATCATGATTACATAACTCTCGCTGCACGTCACATTCTGCCTTCTCATGTAATCGAACACCCTGGCAGCTACCTCAGCCCTCTTTTCAACAAACAGCCCTTTAAGAAGAACATTGTATGTTTTCACATCCAGTTTTCCATTCGATCTATCCATTCTGTCATGCAACGCCAGCGCCAAATCAATCTGCCCACTCCTGCAATAATGCTCCACCAATGAGCAACAGCAAACAAAATCTGGCAATAGCCCTTTCTCCAGAATTACATTCAAAAGCTCCTCAGCTTCCCCCCATCGCCCTTTGTAACATAGGGACGACAGAATTTTTGACAAATCATGTGTGCAGGGATTGAAACCCCTTTGAATCATGTCTTTCAACAATCCATTCACCTCCTCCACTGGATCCTCCTTGCAAAGAACACCTACAAATGCATTATAACAGCTAACATTCACCATGACACTCCTTTCAGAAATCACGCGGTACACCTCAATCGCCTCCTCCATTCTTCCCACTTTAGACAATACCCTTAGCATACACCCATACGTAGCATCTTCTAATCTAGCCTTCTCATCACAAGCCTTCCTATAGAACATTTCAGCTGCATACGCCTTCCCCGACTCACATAGCTTTTGAATGGTTGAATCATACACCGAGGGACACCACGAAAGCATTCCCTTCTCCTCCATATTACACATTACTTCCTTCATCACTCCCGCATCCCCATGTTTACAGGCCCCATCAAGAATCGAGCTATAAATATTATAATTAACCTCAATTTTTCTATCTTTCAACTCATTTAACCGGCCCAATGCATCCGCGAAATTTCCCATATGGCTATAAGAATCTATCAACAGATTATATATATCAGAATTAAAGATACCAACATCTATCATTCTAGCAATCGTATCAACTTTCCCAATTTTACAGTAAAATCGACCCACCAATGCCCAAGTCGATTTATCAACACAAACCCCACTGCGAACCAAAGCACCGCAAAAACACATCGCCAATCCAACCTCATTTGCGTGCTCCAACGCATTGAGCAAAGCATTAACAGAACTAATCGAGGAGACACCCCCCGAAACCCTAATTTCCTTATGAACCTCCAGCCCTTCAATGACCAAACCCTTGCTCGCATAAGCCTCGAGAGCAAAGCTCAACACAAGAGACCGAGAATCCGTACCTCTACACGCCCGAACCAACGAATCCACCACAGCAGTCACTGCGGGCTCGATCCGAATCAGAGAATCGAAGAGCGGCTTCGCGGGTCGGTAGAGCCCGGACCCAATGGCAATTTCGACGATCCGGGAGTGGGATCGGAGGTCCGGCAGAAACCCCAGATGGGTCCTTGCCCAGTTGAAGAAATCTATGGAGATTTGAGGGTTGGGTCTGGTCTTACGGAGGATTTGAAGGAAGAGGGATGGGGTGAGGCTGGGAGAGAGGTTGAAGGTGTGGAGCAGTGGAACCCAGTTGCGTCTCTGCAGGAGAACGGAGGAGACTTGGATTGCTAGCTGCTTCTGTCTGAGTTGGGCTCTCCAGGTGAGAGAACGGGGGGGCTTTGTTGATGTGCTGAAGGTTTTGAATCTGATTGAGAGGTGAGATCTGTGAAAAAGAAGCATCAGGTACGGCCTGGTGTCTCAGTGCGGTTTCAATATTATTCATTTCATTTCATATCTTAGCAATAATCAAATGTACTAGTCATGCCTACGATGCTAAAATTTCATTTCATTTGACAAAACGCATCAAATAAGCCCCAACAAGACAACAACTTTTTAGCTATTATAATAAAAATATTATTATTATTATTATTTTAGCGGCGAGGCTCCTCTCCGAGATTGATGACCATAGCGTTGTTGGAGGAGACTCTTTTATCCGCGCCGGAAGCGTGGTAGGAGGAGACTCCGGTGTTGGATGATCGGTGGTAGCCAAATAAAATTTTAGTATACTTTGTATATATATATATATATATAGTGTGTGTGTGTGTGTTATTGTGCAATAAACTTAGTCTAGCTAGAAACAATAATAATAACTATGTACTAGCCCTGTGCGGCTTCTCTGTTACATGCAACGACCTCTTAGAAGATGCAAGGATCAATTTTGATGCTCAGGGATGAAGGAAGGTATGGAATAATAATAAAAATAATTATTATTATATGTTGCTATCCGGATTCTAGAATTTTTTTTCGAGAGTATTCAATATTTATTGCGAATATTGAATATAACATTATATTAGGGTACAAGTGACAAACTGATAATAAGTAAAAATATAATAATATGTAATTAAATAAATATATTAAATATCACAAACATCAAACACTAAATATTCATGCATTTTAAAACTCTCTAAATTAAAACCCTAATAATTAAAATTTCAATTGAATTTATTGTTAGCATAATATTAAATAACCAATTACAAAAAACAATACAAAAGCAGCAACTAGAATTGAAAAAAAAAACTAAAGAAGCCGAACCAATCGTTTCAAAAGCCAAATACAAATTGTTTGGCCCGGAGGTGAGATTATCCAACGCTAATCAAAAATTTAGAACTGATTATCTAACGCTAACTAGCTAATGAAATCAAGAATTTAAATTTGAACACTCTCACGCTATTTAACTAATCAAATAATTAAAAAATCTTATTTTTTTAATATTTAATTTATTTTTTATTTATTATTATTTAAAGGGGTGGGGCTGGCTAGGGCCGCCCCTGTCCGGCATAACCTTTTTTTGTCACTAGATTATCTTCTTTGAAAATAATAAAATTTACTTTTATATTACTTAATTTCATGGTTCGAAAAAACGTACAGAGGTAGCCAGCCATACAAAGGTAGGTGCTCTAAGCCAGCGAATGAGCGACGTCCATTCTGGGTGATTGAGGCAGCCGCCTCACCATCAGTACACCCGCCTCACAGACGGTACGAGATGAGGCGGCCGAGTCATTTTTTAAAAGAAAAAACCGATGTATAAAAACGTACCGTAGTCTCGCACCCTCGCATAGCCCTACCCTGCTACACGATGCAGCCGCCTCGCCTCACCCGATGATCGCTGTGATCATCATCAACGATCTGTCGCCTCGCCCGACGCCTCAACCAACAACGACTCTCACCCGACAAGGACGCTCCTTCTCCGTCTCCTCACCTTGCCAACGCCTCACCTCATCTTCGCCAATGGCTACCGCTCCTTCTCACCCGATGATCTGTCGCTCCTTCTCGCCTGATAATCTATCGCTCGATCGGTCTCGTCTGTAACTGTGACTGTACGTATATATAAAATACGTAATATATATTCTATCTAATTATTTTTGTTAAATTAATATTACATTATATATTTGTTTTAATCTTATAGCATTACTATTAGTTTTTATTTTAAATTATTCAAACTGCACTGTTGTTCATTGTTGTTGATCATTGAGCATACTTTCATTTGTGGTGTGATGGCGAGCAATCAAAGAAAAGATTCAGCTTGGGAGTATGGGATTGAAATTGAAAAAGATAAAAAAAAGATATAAATATATTTGATTCAAATTTTGTAAAAAGGAAATAAGAGGGGGTGTATTTAGTTTGAAGGAACATCTTACAGGTAAAATGGGTAATTTTACCCCATGTCCGAAAGTTCAACTAGAGGTTAGAGATAAAATGAAAAAAAATTAATGATTCAAAGAAGTTAACAAAATTAAATCAATTAGCTAACGAGGAGATTATTGATAGGTGCACAACATTAAACAGTAGGTCTATGAGAGGCTCAAGTAGTGATGGTGTTACTCAAAGAATAAATAGGGAACCTATGGATAGATTCTTGGGAATTTTAGAGAATAATGTTGAGGAGATCAATGATATGGATAAAAGTGAACCTAAAAAAAGACTTACTAATAAGGAATTACGTGAGGACGTGTGTACGGAGATTGGTCGATGTTTCTTTGATAATACTCTTGCTTTTAATGTTATTAATAGTCCATCATTTATTAGCATGTGTCGGGCAATCGACCGTTATGGAATTGGTTTGAAAGTACCTAACAGTTATGAGTTGAAGACTACAATTTTAAAAAGGGAGGAGGAAAACACTCAAACTATTGTGAATGAAGTGAAGAAGACATGTGTGCAAATAGGAGTGTCCATATTATCAGATGGTTAGAAAGATACGATGGGACGACAATTGATCAAGATTTTTGTCAATAATCCATGTGGAACAATTTTTTTGAGTTCTATTAATGTCAATGATGCAGTGAAAGATGCAAAGATGATATTTAAAATATTAGATGATGTAGCTAACAAGATTGGAGAGGATTTTGTTGTTCAAGTAGTAACGGATAATGCCTCTAACTATAAAAAACTGAACAAATGTTAATGAAGAAAAGGACAAAATTATGGTGGACATCATGTGCTGCACACTACTTGGATTTGATTCTTGAGAAAGTTGGAGAACTACCCCGACATAAAATGGCGTTGAGAAAAGCAAAGAAGGTATATTTATTTCTTTACAACATTATTTTTTAATTAAACTTTCATTACTAAATTATTTGTTTCTTAATAGGTGACCCAGTTTATTTATAATCATGGGTGAATATTGGCATTAATGAGGAAGTTCACAAAAAAAGACTTAATTTGGCATGCTCCTACTAGGTTTGCTACAACGTACTTGAGATTACAAAGTTTGTATGAATTGTGTGAACCTTTGAAGCAGATGTTAACTTCACATGAATGGAGAGAAAGTTTATGGGTGAATAAAACAGAAGGAAAGAATTGAAAAAGATTATGTGAAGGATGAAAATTATTGGTCTAGTATGTCTTATGCATTGAAGACAACTAGACCTCGTGTTAATGTGTTGAGATTGGCAGATTCAGAGAAGGTCTCTGGAATGGGATTTATTTATGAAGCAATGGATGTAGCTAAAGAAGAGATAACCAAAAATTTAGGGGATGAATATGGAGCATATAGTGAAATTTGGAAGATTATTGACAACAAATGGGATTTCCAATTACATCGCTCTTTGCATGCAGCTGCGTATTTTATAAATCTTGTATTTCAATATTCAGACCAGTTGTCCAATCATATAGAGGTTAAGACTAGGTTATTGATATGCATGGAGAAGCTTATACCAAATTTTGAAGAAAAAGAGATGCCTTGTTTACAAAACACATATTTTAGATAAAAGAATGAGTTTTTTGGCTTCGCATTGGCACAAAGTACTATATATAAATATAAACCTGGTAAGTCAAAATTTCATTTAAATATTCTATAATTATTTATTTAATTTTTAACTAGATGAATTATTATTGTAGTTGATTTGTGGATTCAATTTGGAGATCATACCCAAAACTAAGATCTTTTGCAATGAGAGTTTTAAGTCTCAATTGTTCATCATCCGGTTGTAAATGAAATTGGAGTGTATTCAATTGGGAACGTATGAAATTATAAATTTAGAATATATTATTTAATATATATTTATTTATACTAATTTTATTTTAATTCATATTTGTAGATTTATTCTAAAAGAAAAAATCGATCGGCCACAAAGAAACTAAACTCTTTAGTTTATATCATATATAATAGAAAGTTGAGAGATAAGTTCATTAGAAAACAAAACTTACTTGATGATGTTGACCCTTCTTTACCCTTTGCGACCATATTTGCCGGGGGCGGGGGGGGGGGGCGGGGGGGGGTTTGTGGGTTTTTTTTTTTTTGTTTTTTTTTTTTTTTTTTTTTTTTTTTTTTTTTTTTTTTTTTTTTTTTTTTTTTTTTTTGGGTTGGGGGAAGCATTAATGTGCCTTCGGATAAATCGGAGACGAATGACCTTTATAGTGAAGAACCATTTTGGGATCCAAAATTTTGACCATTAGATATGGATGACACACTATTCAATGAAGATCAGAGTGTGACTTTTTGACTGAGACTTCATTTCATATTTTTAGTTTGATTTTATAAATTGTAATACTATTATGATTGTAATATATTTCTATAAAAGGTGTGGAGAAATTTTAATTGTTAGTATGATAATATTTTCAATATAAATTTATTATTTAAGGTTGAGGTTTCCGCCTCGACCTTACTGAGGCGCCCGTATATCCGTACAACTTTCGGTCGTACCGTTCCCACCTCACGTATTTTTGAACCTTGCTTAACTTGTACCTTTTCTTGAAAGGTGATTGAATATATAAGGTGTCAAAAAAATACCCTTCAAGATTATATTTAGAAGGCTTGCAAAGACAAAATTCGAAGAAAATATATAAAACATGTTACCTTTATTAAAGTATTAAAATATTATTGGTTTATAATCAATCAAGCAACTTTAGTTTAGCATATAACTTTACAATATCAGTAAACTAATCTAATATTTGTTTTGAACGCTGAAGAACAAAAGCAAAAGAACATACACAAATAGTCCTATAACTAAGAATGCAAAAGTTAATCACTTTAGCATTTTTTTATGTTTAATGGCTTGATTGTCTTGCTTAATTATTAACTACTGATCATTCAAATAATTATTCATATATCATAACCCTAAAGATATTTGCATAGTTGTATAGGTATGTTATGCCGCCTTAGTTTAAACTTAAAAAGTTCATTAAGAGTGTATCTCAAATGTATTTATAATTTTCAAACATAAAAGACAAAATCTTAGCAATTGATCTCATTTAGTAAAGTGTTTTGTTAGAGTTTCACATTAGAGAAAGTAACCAACCCATAGATCCTAATATAAAACCAATGGTAATCTTTCTTACAACCAATTGATTTTATGATGTTGACCATTCGATTCCAATATAGTATTAAAGTAGATTATGTTTTCACTAACGATGTTCATTTTATGAGGAGTTTGTTCCCAATGTTCCGCCTTACCCACGATTTCTGGCCTTGTGTATTATCCACGTTGCTATGTGAAGGGGGTGTGTTAAAGTCTCACATTGGAGAAAGTAACCAACCCATAGATCCTAATATAAAACCAACGGTAGCCTTTCTTACAATTAAGATGTCGACCCTTCGATTCTAATATGTTTAAAGATGGCTTCTTGAATTTGGTGTCCTAAATTACCATTGCATATGTTGAGAGCTGTTCGAAATAAAGCTTTCATACGGTGAGTCATTCATAATCATTTTTGTAAAGACTCGTACAAGTTAAGGTTGGGAGTTAGTTTCCAAATAAAATTGAGAATATTTATTCGACAATATGATCGCCAACGTAATCATTTTGATTATAAGCGAGTTTCATTTGAAGATTGAGGTCTCAATAGGTCATTTAAGTATTTTAGGTTGTTATTATTATTATTAGAATGCATTATGTTATGAGATAGATAATGCCCATGATTCCTTTTACCCTTATGTTATTATTTAACAAATGAACGAAAAATAGAATCATTGATAAGGTTTTCATCGCGCAAATGCGGCAACTGGGCAATGTGCGACCATGGCCAGTTATTTAGTAGTCATCGTGGACACACATTATGTGGGCCAGTTATTGGGTGGCATTTATTAAGTCCTTGGGCTATAATAATTGGAAGAGGAAGTAAGTAGAAATTATGCATGAGGCCACATTGGCATGAATAAAAAGATAAGAAGAAAAAGGAAACCAATGCTATATTTAAAAATAGAAGGTGACATGAAAAGAGGGTGGAAAAAATACAGCGACGCACCATCCTAATTAAATCCAAAGTTGCACCCAAAATCGATACACCCAACAATGTTTTTGACTGGGCAACAAGAGAGAGACAATTAGAGAAAGAGAGCTATAGCAAACATTGAAGATTCAGATCGAGTTCAAGATTAAATATTTAATTTTCTGCAGCCTATTTTTCTTAATTTTTCTCTATTTGTGTTGTTCTAATTCTCTGAATAGATTTGTTGTCACGCCCCCAAATTTTAAGAAACCCAAAACCAAGAACATGACTTCCTCTTGCCCCCGCACTCGAAAGGTCAAGGGGTTGGTGACTAGCACCAATAGAGACTACATCACGGTGTTGTCCCAATCATGCGACCTTGTACAGTCATACATCAAGGGTAATCATGTACTTTCCCATATATCATTATGCATACATAATATGTCAAATAGTCATATAGATATCACATCACAAACAGTGTGCAAATACACTATCCATGGACCCATGTCCAAGATACATACATCAGAGTAGTGGACACATCCTCCTGGAAGAAAGTCTTCCACTATTTCAGGTTATACTTGAAAAGGATAAACAACAAGGTAGAAGTAAGCTACAAGCTCAGTAGGTGACCCCAAAACTCCACATCACTTTACTATGCAAAACATATAAGTCTATATTATATGCTCAGTGTACTCGTGCACCGTATAGTGTGCACAACCATCATGACTAAACCTACAAGAAACCTCAGGACCCAGTCTATCCACATAGGATAGCTTATCCACGATCCTCAACAAGATCCCAAATCAGGGCACTCAACCCTAGCACCATGAGCTCAACAGCTCACTCAGGCCACAACCTTTCATCACGAGCTCAACATTTCAATCTAGGCTTCATCCTGTCAAGTTAACCACATAGCACAATATGTGCATCACGATGAGAACACAAACAGGTCATAGAGCCCAAGGCTCAATCTTTAAACCAACACTTCAAGACTAGTATGACATTAAGGTTCACAACACACCCTTTATAATCGAGGTCAATCTCCACAAATCTATCCTCAAGTCTTGACTAAGAGAGAAGATTTTCGTAAAAAGTATTTTCTTGTAATAAAAAGTACCAACATTGGTTCATCATATCATAACTAAAATAACCTGATTTTTTAGGATTTTTCTGAGAGGTCTAACTCCACTTTCCAAGAAGTCACCTCTACGAAAAACGGAATTTTTTTGAGATCCAGACTAATTCACATCTTTTACATTTTGAAGGAGTGAGAATTTGATTTTCTAGTATTTTTCTTTGAATTCAAAAGGGGAATATTTCATTATTTACATTGTAACTTAAGTATAATGCTTAAATGTGGAGAGACATAAAGGTTTACAATGTAAGTAGTTCAGTCTAGTGAAACTGTCTTCGAAACTACCTATTACAGGGTCGATTCCATTGATTGTTCACTGCCTTGAGGTTCCCTCGAGTCCTCAACCTCACAGTTTGCTAATGTTACTATTTATTATCGTTTTTAGCCGGTTTCTCGTCTAGATTCAACTTAGCAACTCCCAAACCCTCTGAAACCTCACAAAATTCATACCAAATACTAAATATTGTGTTTTAATCACATATTATGTACTTACGTCACAAGACTCAACCCAAACTTTGGGTTTCCCCCAAAACTTAGGGTTTATCCTCATCCCCAAATCCAAGCTTTCACCTAAATCATGCATGCTAATCTTACTAGGATTCATGTAGAGAGATAAAATCACCTACTTGGTAAAGATTTACGGCTGAACCAATCCCAAGCTCTCGCTCTCTCTCTCTCTCTCTCTCTCTCTCTCTCTCTCTCTCTCTCTCTCTCTCTCTCTCTCTAAAGTCATGTACCACAAATAACCACACATTGGGAGATTATCTCTCTCTCCCTATTTATATTTACTGTTAATTTTTTAATTAATAAATACCAAAAATTACATAACTAGCTTTTAAAAGTCCAAACTCCAAATTGGGCCCAATTACAGCTAAAACGCTCGTTTCGCCGAGCACGATACTAAAATAATATCTTCCTTACCTATTAAAGACTATCTCTTAAATCAACCCAAACACAGGTCTTTATATTTGTGATTTTCTAACCCATGTAGAGGTAAATATTTTGTAATCAGTTTAGCGTAGCGCTTTAGATGCTTGTTTTGAATTCATTTTTTAATATTTAATTCAGTATTTTATGTACTATGAATTAATTTTTTTATCTCTTTGATTTATTAATTTAATATCTCGCTTGAGTGTTGATTTAATAATTCGTTGTATATTAATATTTTAATCAAATGAAAGATTTGTTTCGTAGGAAACATGGTAGTCTTTTGAGAATTAATTCATAATTATTCTGGTTAAAATAAATTTATAATTTAATTGTATTCGTGGTATCTTAGTGCAATTAAATTATGAGACTATAATTATCTAATTTATCTCTTGAGATAGTGATAAACAATATTCAAGTGTGAAGTTAAACCGGTTACATATTTAATTAATTGAATTTCGTAGTTAAAAATCTTTGATTTAATTAGTTTTTATTTAATCAAAAATTTTCCTAATTTCATATATATATATATATATTCTTTTCATTAGTTTTTGTTAATGATGTAATTAAATATATTGAATTGAATTTTATAAGTACTATGGTATTGAATTTTATTTCATATGAATAAGTGTATTTTAAAAAATTAAATCGGGCAACATGGCTTATACGATGTCACCAGTGGACACACCCGGGCACAACTTCGGCCGTTCATAGAATTACTCATTTTTATTATATTATGAGTTTATCAATAATAAAAAAATAATTTGCTATTTATTAACACCGTTATATATAATTATTTCTTAAAAATGTTTGATAAATTTATGATTTTATGGTTAATTTGTGATGTAATTTTATTGTAAGGAAATTATTTATTTTATTTATTTAATAATTCGATATAAATAAATTATTATATAAACATTTAACTTCAATCGTAATTTATTATAATAAGTTTTAATCAGATTTATTTATCATCCAATTTTGACTTCAAACTTTGATTCTGATAGGTGACAGCTAGTCACCTGCATATTACCGTGACGTATAATCTATAATAAACATTTAAAAAAACAAAATTCTATTTGTTTAATCTTATTTGAATGACGGTGAAAAACAGAACAGAACACACAGCGCCGACTCAGTGTGGCTGGCTGCCTTCGTCAGTTCGCCTCACCCGCAAGGTTTATTATATGGTTTTCAGCATCTGGACAGGTGTACGGGGCGGGAGCCAACTTGGGTTCCGCTGGCGTTTTCATCGCCCATGGGCACCGACACTCGGGCTCTTGTCTTGTCACGTCACGTGTCCAACGAGGCAGCAGCGACTGTGCTGCATGTGAGAGTAGCCGCGGCCTTATTCGGTGCATTATTAAATACCAGCCTGCCTCTCTGTCAATGTTCCACAGCAGTGCCACTGACGAATGCCAACCCAAACCACACACTCACAACTTAATAATCAAAAGAGAATATGTTTTTTTTTTACTCCTAGATCCTCTACTGTCATGCCATTGGGGGCACCTATTAATCTGCTATATGCTTATATGCTTATATGCTAATGCTTATAAGCTATATGCATGTTAATATAAGTTACAGGCTGTGCAATAATTCAGTCCGCGGGCGGGGGATCATCACTCTTTTAATTACACCACATTTTCGAGTTAGCATTTATGCAGAATGTCAAATGTGTTGGAGTCCGCAAACATTTTGCAGCAAAGGAATAGTAACACCGAGAATAGCCATGGACGTTTATGAGTGGTGGTGTAAGTTTATCTGTACCTAATTTTTAAAAATAATTAAAATAATACAGGTTAAAGGAGCATAAGAATAGCGAGGGGCATTTAGAATGCCAGTCCCATCAGCCTAGGGTACTTAATGCAGTAGTCTCAACTTGACAACTTTCATTAAGTTTGACTACATTCCTTGATACGACAAGTTAATAGTTTTCTATGTTTAGAATAAAAAAAAGGATGAATAGAGGTTGGGTTGTCTATTCAGGATAGAGAGTTAACCTTCTTTTTCTTTCCTACACAGATCTGTATGTGGACATAAAACAAAGATTGGAGTTTTTTTTTTTTGTTTTTGTTTTTTTCCCTTCAGGATGAAGCTAATTTTTTTAAAATAAATAATAAAGAAAAATATAAAACCAAGACCAAGGAGAAAATTTATTGTTTTTTTATTGATGAGAGTTGAAAAATAAAATTATAATTTTTACTAATCTCGACAATCAATTTAAGTGATTTTTTTTTGGTCCTCATACTTTTTTACTCCCCCACCCTTTTGATTAGGCGGGGAGTTGCTTTTGCACCGGGCCACCGGACAGCAATTACCACTGTCTTCTTTTCTTTTTGTGCTGTTGATTTACATGATTTTGTTGTTTTTGGCGTAAGATTAGCATGTCGGTCTCCTTTAAAAAAACACTAATAAAGCTACCTGAATTAAAGCTGTTATTTGTTTTTTTAAAAAACAATATATTATAAAACCATTTGACAATAACAAGAAGTATCAGATTATTTTAGTACACAGTCATTCACCGCCCCACTGTCCCAAAAACAAAATTGAAAATAAAAAATCGTCGTCTGTAAAAAAATAAAAAAAACCCATCATTTAATTGTTCCACCAGAGCAGAGTCTTTTCCCTGTTTTCAAGCTCTCTCTCCAACCGCCTCCCACCCAAAAATGGAGAGAAGAGTTTCTCCGGCCGCGGCGGCTCTCCTCTGGGTTGCGGCGGCCATCGCCGTCGCTACCTCATCGAAGGAGGTGGCTCCATCGTCCAAAGGTTCCTTCGACGACAACTTCAACATCATGTGGTCGGAGAACCATTTTAAAACCTCGGAAGATGGCCAGACCTGGTACCTCTCACTGGACAACAACACAGGTAATGTAAAATTAAACCCTGAAAAGGAACCCCCCCTACCCACTCCTCGTATATTCGATCTACTTTCGGGTAAACTAAAATTGAGACCGATCGGCAGGGTGCGGGTTTCAGACGAAGCAGAGATACATATTTGGGTGGTTCAGCATGAAGCTCAAGCTGGTGGGCGGAGATTCGGCCGGGGTCGTCACAGCCTATTATGTGAGTCGCGTTATCAACAACAAATGATCCAAACACGGCACTTGAATTGAACAGACTCTGGGTTTTAACATTTGGATTGAGTTGGGTTGCAGATGTGCTCGGAGAACGGGGCGGGGCCGGAGAGGGACGAGGTAGACATAGAATTTCTGGGGAACAGAACGGGGCAGCCCTATCTGATACAGACAAACATTTATAAGAACGGCACAGGTGGGCGCGAGATGCGGCACCAGCTCTGGTTCGACCCCACCGCCGACTTCCACTCCTACTCCATTCTCTGGAACTCTAAACAGATGGTGTAAGTAAGCTCCGATCCCTCTACTTGTATTTATACACACACTGACACACACACACCTCTGATCCTATCCCATATATTCAAAATTGTTATAGAACACGCATAGTAATATTAACCACCGTTTCATATAAAGGACTCTGTAGTAGTATAACTCTGTACAAACTAACTTGATCGAATGTTAGCGGACACATAACATGACACTGACTATATGACTATATGACTATATGACTATGAGTCTATGACATGACATATAAGTAACAGGACAGGCTTCACGGGTGTTGAACGATCTATCATATATAATATATCATAGTTAATTAAGGAATGCGAGTGTTACGCGACAATAATAATAAGTTGAAGTGGTGGACAAACAAAGTGCAGGTTCTTCGTGGACGAGGTTCCGATGAGGGTGTACAAGAACGGCGAGGACGGGAACGGGTTCTATCCGAACCAGAAACCGATGTTCCTGTTCTCGAGTATATGGGACGCCGACAACTGGGCGACGAGGGGCGGGCTGGAGAAGACGGACTGGAAGGAGGCGCCGTTCGTGTCCTCGTACAAGGACTTCAGCGTGGACGCGTGCCGGTGGGAGGACCCCTACCCGGCTTGCGTCGCCACCACGACGCGCAACTGGTGGGACCAGTACGATGCGTGGCACCTGTCGGACTCGCAGAAGCTGGACTACGCCTGGGTGCAGAGAAACCTCGTCATCTACGACTACTGCCGGGACCTGGAGCGGTACCCCACGCTGCCCGTGGAGTGTTCGTTGAGTCCCTGGGATTAAGGATTTTGCTTGTGTTACTGCTTTTGGTTGGTTGGTTGGTTAGTGATGGTCTGATGGATCATGGACGATATGTCTTCAATTTTTAATTGTTTTATGTATTTATATATATATTTTTTTTCCCTTTTTTTTTTTACCCTCGACTCCTTCATTTAATTAATTGTTTTAAAGCCGAATTTATGAAAAATCGAAAATTACCAAATTAAGCCTTTTCGGTCAATATTTCTAGCTTTTGCTTGCCTGCTTTGATTGGTGATGGTTTGATGGATCAAGGATGATTTCTTCAATTTTTAATTGTTTTATGTATTTATAATTTTATATATGTCTTTTTTCTACCGGTTTCATTTGACCCTCGAGTCCTTCGTTTAATTAATTGTGAGAAAGAGGTTTTTTTCCCTCTCCATTCTCAATAAAAAAAAGTTAACTGATGTTCTCTGCAATTAAAACTAACTGTAATGTGTTTTTTTAAAATATATTCATATGATTAAAATTGTGTCATGGTCGAATTATCAATACAGCCAATATCTTTAACAACCTAGTGGGCAACTTGCTGGCCGGAGATTGGATCTGTCCATAGTGTCCTTTATCCCATTACATTAGCAGATTCGTTGTTTTTCAAAAACTTGTTTATGCGTTGATTTAAATACTGTTAATTATTTGTTATCTTTGACTATTTACGGTGAATATTAGTTTCTTTAAAAGTGATGTATATTCCCTTTTCATCAATGATCCGAGCACACTGTAGATTCCACGCTAGGGATGGCAATAGCCCGACCCGCCCCGACCCGCCCCAACCCGATCGGGTTTACCCGTCCCGATAGAACTTAGGGTCGGGATCGGATATTGCTCGACCCGTCCGACCCGCCCGATATAAATTTAGAGTTTTGATATATAAAGGATATTAAACATAATTATTTAGGTTTTTCCTTACCTCACCAATTCACACGGCTCGTCGTCTCCTCTCACTTCGGTTGAACGAGAGTCAAGCGACGAGACTGCAGTCCAGCGGCCGTCCAGCGAGGCAGCGACTTCTCCATCCCTTTGCCCTTCCTCTCGATCGTAGTCTGTCCTCGATCGATCAACAGCAAGAGCCTTCTTCTTGATCGTAGTCTGTCCTCGATCGATCTAAAACCATAGCAAGCCCTGTCGCCGTCGCCGTCCAAAACCAGCCTGGTCGTCGTCGCCGTCTAAAATCAGCCGTGTTGCCGTAGATCGTTCCTGCGACGCCGTTCCGTAGGTTGTTCCTGTCGCCGTCGCCGTAGATCTGTAGAACCACCGGCCGTCCAGAGTCTCCAACGTCGTGTTCTCCAACGTCGAGCGGGGCGGGGCGGGGTGGGCTTGGGGCACGGTAACTTGCCCCGACATCGGAGCGGGGCGGGTTCGGATATTTATCTTATATGTTCGGGACGGGATCGGATCACTCACTACTCGAATCACTCACTACCCGGTCCCGATCCGCCCCGGGTATTTTGACCACACGGCAGGTCAAAATAAAAGTAAATTTATTTTTGAATAAATAATTTAAAGAAGTTGATTTAGCAATAAACGTGTCTTAAAAACTAACGAGTAACGATGCAATAATCTTTTGTCAGAATGTCATAGGAGAGGACAGTGGTATTTGGTTGATTGTGAGCCTAAATATGAGGACAAAACTTACTTTAACACGATGACATGTCAGTACAGTAAATAATAAGAATGAAAAATTATTTTTAATTAAAATTTAATACGAGTTAAATACAAAAATAAAGGAACAAAAATATGTGAACAAAAACAAATTATTATCTTTCCTTTTTTTTTTTTTTTTTTTTCACCGAGGGTATTATAGCCCAAGAAATAAAGGTTATCTCCTGCGGGTATCGCGTACGACTCCCTCCTTTCTTTTCCTTCAGTTGGTCGTGGTTTCACAGAACAGGAGAAGAGAAGAGAAGGGAAGAGATGGTCTGCGAAAAGTGTAAATTCTTCAACACCCTCCTTTCTTTCTTGATTCTGCGACCTTGCCATTATCTGTTTGCAGTTGCATAGAAAAATTACAAAGAAGAAATAAATAAAAGGGACAGCAGATTCGCGTATGAAATTTAGGTCATTCGCGTGTTCGATTCGCTGCTCCCAGAACCCTAGCTAAGCTGGATCTATCTAAACACTCCTGCTCCTACATAATTCAACTAGAATTCGTTGTTTCCGACATCGTCAAACTTGTTCCTGCGATTTTCCAAGGGACCAGGCGATGTTTATATCTGTTTTGTAGATCCATGTGCCATTTGTTTTTTTGTTTGTGAACATCATATCTGGTGGCATGCCAGGTGAGAAGAAGTTGGGGAAGGTGATTGTCCCGGACAAGTGGAAAGAAGGAGCTCACAACACCACCGAAGGCGGAGGCCGAAAGATCAACGAGAACAAGCTCCTTTCCAAGAAGAACAGGTGTCAATCTTGATTCCTTATTCGTGTTTGCGTGTCTATATATAAGTGTGTGTGTGTGTGTGTGTCTTTATCGTTTCATGAACTCTTACTCTCTGATGGGGTTCTGATTTAAGCGGTGGCTGTAATCGGGAAGTTGAAACCGATGGTATTCTTATTCCTTATTATTCATAATGGCATGCAGGCAACATATAAAACAATTTTTTAGTTGGGACTAATGTTTTTTTTTTTCTTTTATTTTTTATCGTCAAATTTGTTACCTGACTGAAGCTGATGAGGGTGGATGCATCAGGTGCTCCGTAGCAAGCAATTATTTTTATAATTGATGTTTGAACCACATTGGGATTCTTCTTCCATAGGACTTGGGATGTCCCATAGTATCACGATAATATCAATGATAATACACAAAATTTCAGTAGTAGTAGTCCGGCTTATATTAAGTGTCATAAGAGGCAGGTTCATATATTAGATTAAGAGTATCTTTTCTAGTATCTCATTTTTTGTTCTTATATGGAGTTTCCCTTTTATGATAGTTGGAAATTCAAATAGTTGATAGTAGTATTACATTTTAACCTTTGCTGTGAAGTACGTACTAGCTTGATGGATAGGATAGGGCTAGAGGGAATTTTTTGGCTTCAAAGATTGACCATAGATAGCTTTCTGTTTTGGGCATTACACATGAAGGGTTCAAATGTAAATTACATGCATATTTTTTGCATTCCTCCAATTGTAGTCGTAGTATAATGAGCCAGTTTGGCAATGCTATCGAAAGACTACTTTTTTCCTATGAAAAAACAAAAGAATTAAAATCTGTTTGCTAGCCATAAAAAAGTGCTTATGAAAAAAGTTTTTATTTTTATTTTGTTAAAAAGCAAAAACAATTAAAAGGTTGCTTTTAGAAGTTACTTTTTAAAGAATCAGTTTTTAAAATTTGAAAATACCCATCCGCAACTCATCGTTGTCACCACTTCCTTCTTTCCTACCGCCGTCAGCCTCCTTCTTCCTCCTTTCCCATTGCTGTCTTACTAGTCATTGACGTTGAACACACAGACTTCTCAAGAGCCAGAAAATTAGAGGTGTGAATTTGGATCAGTTCCCATGAGACACCTAGAAAATGTAGAAAACCTGAAAAAATTTAGAGTCAGAGGTGTGAATTTGCATCGGTTTGACTCGCTGGCTTTTTAAAAAATTAGATATCCAGTTGTTTCTTTACTTTGCTATCAATTTCCTGATCAATCTATGCATTGGTGGTGGCTATCAATTTCCTGATAGACGACACTCACGCAGCATAGGCATAGCGAAACCGACCAGATTGGCATCTGGTCTGGACCATCTAGAGGAGGAGATCAGGAGTTGAAGATTCGTTTGCAGAGCATGGAATGATATCATCACCTGCTCCTATCATCACCCCAATCTCACCAGTGCTGCTCTTCTCCACCATTCCATTCTAAGGGACTTTCCGCCGACTTGATATCCATCTGTATTACCACACAGGGAAGCTTTCTTTGCACTAGTTGATCTCCCCAGTGGGGGAGAACCTTTTTGCCTCCTTCAAACATGTTCGACACCCTTGCACCATCCATGATTGCTCCCTCTATCACGAGCAATATCTTAAAAAATAAGAATATTTTTGTCTTTTTAAATTTCTATAATAATTTTATTTCTAAGTTATTAAACACTTATTACCTGCATTTAAAATTTACAGTACTTTTAAATTCATATTTTATTAAACACTACTAGCTTATTTTCATAATAGATTTTTTTTCTAGCAGCTAAAAATAACTTAATTTAAAAGCATAACATTATCAAACTCGGCAACGGTAATGAGTTTTCTCGAAGGCCTTCCTGATTAGATACTTAGTAGCAAAAAAAAAAACTTGATTGCCCTGGAATTAGGCTTGACTGGGAAATTTCTCTCTACTAGGAAAGTAACAAATTATTATAGAGTGCTGCTAATAGTATTAATTTGAAACACGCCACATTTGAACTACAAATGGTTTAGGTGTCTCGCTGCTATCTCATATTGCCATGATATTCCATGAGTACATACATATGGACTCTGTACCATATGTATGTTATTTTATGAAACCATGTTTGTGCTTTGATTTGTTTTACATAAGAGTGAACTTTTGATGTCCTTCACTTGTTCTCTTCTTTAGACACTTGGGCCTTTTAGTTATTTTTACTATATAAGGTTTTTATAAATTGATTGCTTTTGCAGATGGACGCCTTATGGAAACACCAAGTGCATCATCTGCAAGCAGCAGGTACATCAAGACGGCAAGTACTGCCACACATGTGCATATAGCAAAGGTGCTTTTGACTCTCGGCATTTGCCTTTATTGTAATTGTCATTTATGTTTGCTTTTTTTTCCCCTAACATCTCCTTGGGTGTTGCATTATGCAGGAGTGTGTGCAATGTGCGGAAAGCAAGTGCTTGACACCAAACTATACAAACAAAGTAATGTATAGGAGAAATGAGGCTCAGCCTTTTAACCATGTACGTTGTTCCTTTCGCTGAAAGCCACGATAAAAACTGATTATATTGCTAAATTGGTCTTTCTGTAATATGCTACCGAGAGAGCAAACTGATTATAATCATCTCCTGTACTCCGGTTATGTTTGCAATCAATCAATGAAATTTCTAGTCTAGGTTCTTTTGCACCATCATGCCCCCTTTTAAGAATCAAGCCTTAGGTTGTTGATTTCAATTATTTGGCTGGCCTAATTGTTTTCAGTAAAAACATCGGCAGTTTTGAGGTTTCAGCAGATTATGTCTAATATTAAGTAGTTTCCTGCCCATTATGAAGGATGAAGACTTTTTTTTTGTCCAAACTAAACTAAACTATGAAAGTTTTCTAGTTTAGTATAGTTTGAGGTCAATGTGTGACATGTTTTTCCGCTCTGCCTTGCTAATCAATGTTTGACCGAACTAGAGGACTTTTAGGTCAATGTTTACCATTCTGACATGTTTGAGAATTCTTCAAAAATAAAATAAAATTCAGCAATCTAATACAAGTACTGCACGCGCACGATATCAAATTTGAAGTTGACCCAAATAGCCAGGGGCATTAGAATACCAGTCTCATCAGCCTAGAGTACTAAATGGGCTGATCTTGGATACATATTGGGCTCGTTGATAGGCCCAGTTTAAGTTCATCTAAATTAAAATTTAATTGGTTTGATTAAAATTTTAAATTGGGATATTGGCTGCTTTCGATTTGATCTGGGGATGAATTGAAATCAGGAATGACAATTTTGGCCCGACCCGTCATGATACGGGCTCTTTTTTTTTTTTCTCACTCTACTTCGATGAAATAACGGAGCAGTCACGGATATTGGCCATCTCGACCCGACTCAACATTTTAATAGATTTTTTTAGCACTTTTGCCTTTAAATATCCGTTTCATCCTATCCCGTAACCGTTCCGACCCGTCGCACTCATTAGTCTCACCCACTCCGATCCGAACTCATTTGGGGCAGGTTTGGGTCACCCACTGATTCTAACCCGTTCCCTTGGCATCCCTAATTGAAGTGTTTGGTAAAATACTTTAGCCAAAGTTTGAGTAAGACCTGTCCACATGCTTCTGGATGATTGGAGCTTTGGGTGATATCAGCTGGACTTCTCTGGGGATTGGATGCAATTATGACACCGACTTAACAAGGTCTTTAAAGTAATCTTATAGATTCGTTGTTACGCGAGAATAAGATTAAACGAAACAGAATTAATATGAAAATATAATATAATAAAAATAAACATAAAAATGATTTATTATTTTATCTGATATATAATATCATAAATACATTTTTTAAAGAAAATTACAAATCTGTCTAAATCATTCACCGTTGTTAACGATACCAACAATGGTTGGCATATGTTCTCACCTATGTTGTCATGATGGTTTTTTTTTCTTTGTAAAATTGACACTGGTTGGCATATTTCTTAACGTACCTTTCCTAATTCCTTCCTTTAAGAAACTTGAGTGGTAAAGTAAAAAATGTTAATATTGATAAAATAAAAAATTAGTAAGTACGGGTGGTGGAATGTGCTTTCGGGGCCGTTCAACGTTACTTTCCTACAGTTTTTTTTTTGCCACAACTACGTTCTCCGTTTGTTTGCTTGCTACATTTTGGGTCGGATGGCAGTCGTGGTGGAACGCAGCGTGGGTGGTCAAGTAGCGTTAGCGGCAGTGGCCACAGTAGCGGTATCGTGAGTGTGGAGGATTGATTGCAGTGGGGGCAGGCGTGGGATCGTTAACAGGTAGCGGGAGTGGGCGTGGCTGGCTGATATGGTGTGATATATTGGGACAACTGAATCCGTTTTTTTCTTCAAAATTGAAACCCCAATGAACTATTCTGTTTCAATCAATTTCAGGGTTTAATAATGGGTTTGTCCATTGCTTCCAATCCTCCAGTGCCCAGAAATGCATTGAAAGTTTTGTGGGTCATGTTCTGATTGCAGTCGACTGTGTCAAAGGCAGCAGTATCTGGCCGGAGAAGAAGATCACACTGCAATCTCAATGGGCTACAAAAGGGACAAAAATTAATTGGGGATATAGAAATTAAGGGGTTCATGAGAGAATGAACTCTCATCCCGAGGCCGGCGGGGGTGTGGAGGGATTAAAAAAATAAAGTAGTACATGAGCTTTTTTTTGTTCCAAAAGAACAATGACTGAGAATCAAATTAGGATGGTGTCTGTCTATATATATAAGAAAACTATGTATTGACCACACTGATAGAACACCGTCACCATAAACCATGAAGTTGAAATTCATGCTCTTAAGTCCAATATACATAGTATCATATATAGTCGGCAGTTTACAAGTCCAAAAAATGACAGTGGTTTCACGGGAGCTCGTCAATTATGAATTTTCAAACTCTCCCAACTCACTCGACCACCCTTTTATTTTTATTTTTACACCCACAAAAAAGTTTGGAAGAACACACACACACAAAGAAAAGAAAAAGAAAGCCTGGCATATACACCTCTGGGATCTAACCACACAAAGAGCAGCTGCCGGATCAACACGTACAGTAGCATGCGAAAGCTTTATTTGAAACTCATGCTCTGTTAGGCCACCTCTTTTCTTCTCTCGATACAGTACCATTAACTTTTTTTTTTGGCTACTTTCACTCACTTGTTGAATATCTAGAAGTCCAGAACTTCTCGATTTCCTCAGCAGTTCTTCCGGGGATTCGACCAGCAATCAGCGACCACCTGTTTACAGCAAGCAGAGCCTGATGATTAGAACGGTGTATAGAGGAGAGAAAGGGAAGGAAGAAAAAGTGAACACATGTACACACTCGACCTCTCTCCCACGAGGCTGTACATTCTAATTATCAGCATTTCCTCGTCTTGTGAGAATTCAGCTTTTGGCCCTTGTCCAGTTGCTTCCTCTGAAAAATAGACAGACAGACAAACAAACACACAAACATCGGTTAAACTACAGTGAAGGATACTAGGTAGGTTGCGAAAACTTTAAAAAATCACTTCCATCGTTCCAAACAAATCAGAATCGATGGTGGGTACCTTGAAAATCGCTGGTGGTGTCACCAGAAGAAGAGTGCTCTGAGTCAGCCATTCCAAGAGCGATGAAGAGCTTTGCAGTTCAGCACATAGCCACCTCCAGGACTGAGAGGCTCTTAAATAGGTGTAAGAAGGATATGGAAACACAGGGTGTCATACGTTTGACGAGAACGGATGGTGTGACTACTGAAAATGGGGAATAGTAGTTGGAGAACGTCGACAACTTGGATGGTCGGTTCAGTCACATATATTTATTTAATATTTGATTAGTTAATTTGTGATTATTGCATCGAATCCCTTTTCTTTCTCTCTTTCTTTTGTATATACAAAAAATCTGAAAAATCCGAGTGGTCCAGAGTCTAGGGGGTGGGTTTTTGGGTGAAGTTTTTTTTTTATCTTATTTATTTGTGTCTAAGTAAATAATATTAAAAACTCAGACTATTTCAGCATTCTAAACAAACTCAAATGTTTGCTTTTATCGAAAAATTCATGTTAGGGTCTGGTCCAGAAATTATCTCAATAATTGTTGCTAGTCCCTGATGCATAATGGAAAAGTATTAAATCTTATTGGGTAGATTCTCGAAAATCAATAATATATTTGATGTCCTCAAATCAACATCCAACGTCACCAAATCAATACCCTATGTTTTAATCTTATCTTAATGGATAGGGTGGATTCAACGTTCTCAAATCAATAATAACGAGATCCCACCACATCAATACAATATCGTATCTTGTATGTAAATTTATGATAGGCGCGCGTATAGGGTTACATTACATTAATGAAACTTATCTTTCAATTTAGGTCATTTAATAAAAATTTAACTATCTATATTTAAAAATCTCAACTTTCACGTATCTCATTTTAGCAAAACATTTCTGTCACTCAATTGTTGCTATTGCTCGCCTCTGTTGCTACTACCACTCCCCACTCCCCTCTATTGGCATCTTCACTCCTTTCTTTTGTTGTAGATGCCGCTTCTTTTCTTGACCTATTAACCATTGATTTTTTTTAAAAAAATTCTCATGATCGCTCAAACTATTGCTCTTTCTCCCTCAGCCATCCTTGCTATTCTCTTCTGCGACAATTGCTGCTCCTCTCTTTTGTCAAAGCATCCACCATTCTCCCTTCTATGTCGTTGCTCCTTTTCACTATTGGTGACACCATAGTTAGTGTGTGCGTGCATGCCTGCATGTATGTGTTCAATATCTATCATATAAGAATAATATTATATGGGTAAATTATTATCAATTATTTTGATAAGAAAATGATATCTAGTCCATAACACTTAAATATAGTGTCATTCAACACATTTTATAAGTGAGGTTTTAAACATACATAATCAAATTGATCAATTATTACTTCTAGTGTTTTGGAATCAAATAATGCATGTTTTGATATTTATATATTTTAGTGTCATTTTCATATGAAAAACAATAAATCAAATTTTTTTCATAATACATACTAATGGTAAGCGGGATACAAAAATAATTAAATCATCAATCTCAAATAAATTATTGCTTTTATATTTAATATTATTCTAACAACCATATATACTATTATCAATTTTATTTCCAAAAATACTATTTTTTCTTAAAAAAAATCTTTTTCAAATGACACAACCACACAAATCTTTAGTATTACTTTAACTAGTGGGCCTACTTTTACCAATCAAAACGTAGGTTTTTCTATTAGGAAGTTATTCCTTGATACTTACTCAGGGGTTTTCAGGCTCAAAACCTAAATTGAGTTCCGTGGTTTGTATGTGTTAGTTTTAAAAGATGAATAGATTAACTAGTAAAATTCTTATGCATATATAACAATCACTTTACATATGTAATAATATATCAATATAATGTAAAAGACAAATAATATTTGTGTTAAACTAACTTATATTGACATGAGAGTTGTAAAACATTACAATAATCTTGTTCTTCTATATTTACAATGAAACTCTATACTAGGTATAATAACCTAGATTTGAGGTTCTGAGAGATAGTCTTGTGCTGGGATGTGTATTTGGAAAAACTAATATCAGTACAGTGATATACTCGCCAAACAGAACGTTTTGTCAGTAATTGCACCCGATTTGGAGTTAGAGCTCTAAGAAGGTATTTTAATGATTTTTTGATAATTTTGGGCAGAAAGTATAAAAGTCTAGTGAAGAACCTTAATCCTTAATTGAAAATCTGTTCTTACTTTTCTAGAGAGGAGAAGAGAGACAAAGCAAAGAGAAAGTGGAATTTAGAAATCCAGAGCTCAAATCAACCGATATTGAGGTAAAGATTCGTGTTCCAAACCTTCTTTTACCTATTTGGTAGTGTTTAAACTCATTTACAGTGATTAAATTCATGATTTGGAATGTATATGGGTGGAATGACCCATATACATATTGAATGTGAAATTGAATGTTTTCAATACATTTTGAACTATGATAGAGTACCTAGAACTTGTTAACAAGTGTTTAAAGACTGCTTTTGGTGATTTTTGGGACATGATATGCTAGAAATCGTGAGTTGTAGCAGCCAAAAATGGTGTCCGCCAGTGACCGATTATGGCTAGTTCTTGGTTGGTCGCGGCCAATGGGATGTTCTGGGAGGCGTTGATATGATCAGTCATGGCCAGTTTATGGTTCGTTGTGGCTGGTGGGGTTCGGTCGCGACTGGTTTGGGTCGGTCATAACTTACAGAAATCAAGAATGCCAGTCTGAGTTCTAATGAGATCAATCGTAGGCTGGGTTGGTGTCTGGTGTGACTAGAGGGGTCTTGGCCACGACCGGTGTGAGGTCCATAACAACTGACATGTGTGTTTTGAAACGGTGGTGCAGTGTCGATCCTACGAAGCCGAAATGGGATCTGCTGCGGCCATTCCACTGTGTTGAGCCTATTTGCTCTGTTTTATGTGTTGTTTGGCTTGAGTTAAGTCCCAAGGGCTCCTATATGTGCCTAAGTAGCCTTGAGTGCGTGTCTTTGGGGCTGAGAGTCTATGTAATGGGTCGAGTTATGGAGGTATGTTTGTATTATTTGAAATATGCATGTGATGTCATGCTTGCTTTTATTATTGTATGTGATGTCATGATGTGAGGACCTATGATGCATGAGATGTCATGAGATATTATGTAATAAATTATATGATGTGATGTTTCAATTAAGACATGAGATGCTTTGAGTATGCCATAAGTTATTGTTATGCCATAATATGTGATGCTATGTTTGGAACATAAGATGCCTTGCCATGCTTTGAGGCATGGGATACCATTGTGATTCCTCTAAGCATTAAATGCTATGTTATATGAATATTGGCATAAGATATATAAATTGTTTGATGAAATTATTTATTTAATATTTGGAGTATTGATGGCACCTTAGAGGCATGTTATGTTGATGGTGCTTGAGAGGCATGGTTTGTGTTAGGGCCTGGGAGGCGATATGACGATGATATGATACATGTGATGATGATATGAAATATGTGACGATATGAGATATATGTGATGGCTTGGGATATATGTAATACTACACGAGCACGTGCTTACATTATATATAGATAGAGTATGAGTTGAGATGGGTTAGAAAGACATGATCTTTATTGAGCTGTGGTTAGTCACCCCTCATGTTGTGTTTGTCTTTGTTTGTCCTAAGTGCCTACTGGAACTAAGAGCTTTACCCGAGGTAAAGACTTTGTTTTTGTTGTACTTGCATTATTGTATTTGGATTGTAATAATATTATAATCATGTGGGGGAAAGAACTATGTATGTATTGCTTTGGTTGAAATAAGATTTTTGTGTATGTTATATGTGTGGTTGTGGTCGTATGTTTGGTATGATAATCAGGTAGGGATGACACCTGTGCTAAGGTCCCTTTCCAGGTGTTTTTACCAACCCTTTATCCCTTTAGAAGTGGGCATGGAGATTTACTAATTGATTTCTGCGGGTTAAAAATCTGATGCATGACAAAAGATATAAGAGAAAGATAATAAAGAAAAAACTATATCTGAAAAAAGAAAACCCTAGGCCAATAAACTATAGAAACTATTGTATATCCTTCTCTATTTATATGAGAATTTTTTTTGATACTTTTATAATGTACAAGGTCTTTTATACGTTCACATCCACTGTTCTCTTGATTTTGAAACCCTAGAAATCGCAACCACCATCTCATGTAGTTTCTTAATTAAAGTAAGAGTATATTCAATTAGACTTACTATAACTAAATTTTAGTTTATTATTAGTTGATATTCTTCAAATTAGAATGCACCATATTACAATTTACTATTCATCTTTGTCAGCTGGTGAAGGGATTGCATATTAGATGTTAAAAGTTTTAGAGTCAATATCAGCCCGCAAACTAGTCCATGGATTGCATGAACTAGAGTGAACTAGACTGCTCCAATTCAAGTCCATATAAAATGTGGGCCTAAACAAACCGGTTTGCATGGATCAAGATCCATGTGGACTATGCTGTGTGGACATAGATTGGTCTACGTGCTCACTTTCCTATACACACCTAACCCTAATTTTATTTTTTCTTCCTTCTTAATTTATTTTATAATTTATACGAACTTATACCCATCGAGAACATCTCATCGAGTCCCAAGAATCTATATTTGCGTCGATTCGATGATCCATCACCAACATCTGCATCAATGTGATTGCATATGCACTCGCAACATGCATATGTATTAGCAATGAGTGTCGCCTTTCACTCCTTTCTCAGTTCCTTTAATCCTCTTCATCTCCTCTCCAATTCGGCAATTTAGCATGACAACACCAACATTTAGTTAAGAAATAAAGTTTAGTTTAATCATTTGGATGGTGTACCTTTGAATATATTAATAAATTTATTTTTATAATTCCTAAAAGTTATATTTTACACAGGGGCTTATGTGATTATAAAAATAATAATTTGGCTATTCAAAATTAATTTAATATAGTCTCAACTTTGGTATTTAAACTAAATCAAACTAACATTTAATTTGAATAAAATGAAATTCAAACTATAAATATTTTTACGTTTTAACTCGTTTAATGTCAAATTCTTCTACAATCGCATCAATTTCCATGCGGACTAAATAGTTAAACCATTATAATCACCTCTCACATCTTATCTTAAATCCTAAACTTTTCTATCAAGTATGATAATTTTCATCACATAGATCTATGCAAAAATTTATTTATTTATTTTTTAAATTAAATTTACGCAAAAATCAACTATTAAATTACTGTAAAATTTTACATGCATAATATATATTACATAATATGTGAATATTTAATTTAATAATTAATTTTTAAAATAAATATCAAGAAAAAATTAATTAATTTCACACCCAATTATGTTAGCATTTAATTATCAATTCAATTAACTCACTGGAGTCCTAAAAGTATTAGTAGTAGATTAACTAAAAATTTAGTTATATTAGTCATTATATATATATTGTTTAAATTTAATTAAAACTCTTTTGTTCCTAATTTAAGTTTTTTTTTTACCTTTTAATTCATTTAACGTCAAATTTTTCTACAATCGCATGAATTCCCCTACGGACTAAATATTTAAACCATTATAATCATCTCTTATATCTTATCTTAAATCCTGAACTTTTCTATCAAGTATGATAATTTTCATTACACAAATCTATGTATAATGATTCCATTATAGTTTTAACTATTTATATGAAAAGAATTGATCATAAACAAATTCAAATATGTCTTAAAAATTAATCAAAACTAACCAAAATTAAAACTTCAAAACATATTTAAATTGAATTAATTTTGAATTGAGTCCCACTTTACCGTACATGGAAATTAAAATCATGCCAAAGCATAGATGACTGTTCTGAATTCAATATTAAGTTTTTTTATTTAAAGTAGAGATGACTGTTCTGAAAAGTGAAAACTATTTAAAGCAGAGATTTAAATAGTTTTATTAAAATCCCACATGATTGGATTCATATTAATATTAATTATATTTTTAAAAGAAGTTCGTACCATTTCAAAGTTATTGATACCGATATTAATTATTTTTTCAAAAAACAAAGACTAATCTGATATATTTTAATTTTACCGACTAAAGGCGATGAAACCGGCTGTGGGCGGGTATGCGGCTGCGGTACTCGGGGGTGGTGCGATGTTAGGCCACGTGCCATCGGCATCAAGGGGGCTCGTTTTCGGTGATGGCAACGTGATGTGAAAACATTGGATATTCATGTTATTCGATGTGGGTTCACACCATTAATAATACTATGAACAAGAATTAACTAAATTTATTAACAATAATACAACATTATTGATGGCATGCCCTGCGATTTGCTGGTTTCATTTATTTATTGAGTTTTTTTAATTAAATTTATGTAAAAATTAAATATTAAATTATTATAAAATTTTACAGGCATAATTTTAAATTATTATATAAAATTTTTTTAATACATACTATATAAAAAATTAATTTTAAATTATTATAAAATTTTACAGGCATAATACATATTATATAAATTTTATTAAAATTTAAATATTAAGGCACTGAATAATTAAATTTAACTAATTTTTATCATGTTTAAGTTTTAATAAAATTTATAATTAAAATATAAATTTTGAGGATATTCTCTCGTATTGTTTCAGTAATGCTTTAATCATGATAATCTCTTTTTCTAAAAAATGAATCACACGATCCAGTCGCGCGCGTGAACTGAGGGAATTAATGATGGTGTGACACTAGATCCCACGACCCAATAGACCGGACAGTGGATGATACCCCCTGTTAAGAAAAAAGCAAAAACAAAAACCAAAAACCATGCCCTTCCAAATTCGAGCATTCGTCTTCTCACTGTGAAGTCACAGCACCTCCTATGCAGAAGAAGCAGCGTATGTCTTTTTCCAATGCCGTCGACCTGCTTGCTTTTGCCTTTGCTTCTCCTTTTCTCTCCTACCTCAACCACTGTGCTGATGTTGTCTTACTCTTTAGGTAGAGGGCTCCTTTTTTGTAGCTGAGCTGTCTTCCAACACTACAGATCCTCCACTTACAGGATCTTCCTTTAGGATTGGGATCTTCCTTTGGGATTGAGTTGTGTTTGTCTCTTCCTTTAGGATTGGGATCTTCCTTTAGTTGTTTTTGACATGAGAAAACAATGAAACCAGTTCAAATGACTCTGAATACCCATTGACCCGGTACTATGTTTACCTTTGATGTGGTCAAAGTTGATGGTTGAGACTTGGTATCCTTGTATTTGTAACCAAGTGGGTAACCATGTAATTTGTAGCAGCCATCAACAACGTGTCCTGCAATCTTACAGTGCAAAATGGATGGTCCTTTCTTTGATTCTTGAATGCGCCAAGACTCGGAGGTTTTTGCTGGCTCATGAATGCAGTGTCTAAAGGAACCTGTCCTTACGGGCGTAGGCAATTGTCCCAATTGGAGTGCCCTGGTTACTCATGACTATTTGTACGCCTGATTGTTGTTGTTCCTCGGTGTGACCAGGTAAAACATGTGAATGATGGAGGGTATTGAAGTATATACCGACAGAATAATGTTTTTTGTAAACAAATATATAAACAAACGCTACATGTGTGCGACTAATCTCTTTTATTGTTTTCTCCTTGATAGCTCAACTTGATGATGAGTTAGAATTATACTATCAACATATATATAAAACACAGAAAGAGTAATCTTATCATGCAATGACCTAATGATTTTTATCCATCAACACATCTCATTAGTATATAAGACCTATACCGAATCGTTAAATTATATTAAAATATAGACCGTGCTAGTATAATAACAAATATATAAATTTATATGAGCTTACCGGGATAAAAAATTCCTTACAGTTTTTGCGTGAACTATGTCGATTATGTCATTTTTGGGCTGCTCGACCTTATAGACCTTATAAACCTTCTTGGCCCTCTATCTTCCCAACATCATTGTTGTGAGTCCAAGAACTCAGTATGGCTTGATCTGTGTCTTGAGGTTTAGGGATGGATCCATGGACAAAGCCTTTCTTGTTCTTGACAGAGAGTGGGCTAGCAGCATTGTAGGGGTCAAGAACCTGGCTGGGGTTCTCCGTGTGGTGTAGGTAATAAGAATTCGATGGATCCTCCAAGTTAGGCATGCTCTCGACAACTACAGGCATCACAGCAGAGCGTCGTTGTCCTGGGATGACGAAGAAGATCGATCGGAAGAGGAAGATAGGGAGCCGATGGAAGGTTCCGTAACTTATCCGATATCATATTAGAATTCATGGCCAATATTCTAAAACTAATTACCTATGTTGGGTTGTCGACACTGTTGCGTTGCGCCAGTGTCGACAACCCAACATTGATGGCCGGTAAGGGCTGTGCACAGGGTTGCCGAGAAGCAGAACAACCACATGGCAGTCGTTAGGGGAAGAGGGAGGTTGAATAGAGGTATCTAAATGGGTGGACATTACTCCCATGAATCTTGGTGTGCTTCCTTTTCACAATGCCGGCCTGTTCGCAAGAAACAACCATGAGAACCTTGCGAACAAGAAATCTAAACCTGAACAAGGAAAGTGGACACGTTCTTCCGCTGATCAACTTGAAGCTGAATGACCTGAAACCGGGAATTAATATTTCAAAGAATTCAATAAATGAACCACAGACATGTAATAGTAGGAAACAAAAAGCCAGTGAAATGGTGTTCTTCAGTGTACCTGGCCCAGGTCTCGGCCGTGGACAACAGTACAATTGCAGCAAAAGTCCTTGAGGTCTTTGAGGATCTTAGTGTAACTGAATTGTTTCTTTAGGCCCTGCAGAGTTGTGAGGCTCTTTCTTCCGTTGCGTTGTTGTATACGCACGTGAACAGTCTTTTGTTCCAGCACTTGAGTCGTCCACATCTGCCTCCACAAATGGATCTTACCCAGATGACGCAAATTAAGCATTTGCAAAAGTAAAACTAGAATCAATTTTTCTGTTAGTATAAACAAGCCATGAAGCAGATCATACAAACACAAGTACAGACACACCGTAGGCAGTGAAATTCCGGATGTGAAGTGCAGCAGACATGGAAATGGAAAATCGATCGGGGACGTGGCACCGTGAGTGGACATGCAATGACCATGTTTTTTCACTTTTTCAGTAGACATGTCCAGTCACGTCCTGTGATGAAGTAATTTCTTCCCACCGAAGCCGTATGGCAGTGATCCAATCCAACAGACATGTACTTTGCTAGTGAGTAAAATTATTCTAACTGAAACAAACGAAATGAAGAATTAAATACAACATGGTAAAACATATTCGTATCTACAAACAGTATCACAGTGGAAGGATTAATAAAACAAAGACACGATCAAAATAGCCGACAAACACCACTCATCACACCACTAAAATATGATGCTATATAAAAATTTAAAAAAAAAAAAGTTGCCGCCAGGTATAAAACTAGGCTAATACAAACCAGTCAGCTCACGCCGGATACCTCACCGAGCCGTGGCTCTTGTTTTGCCCGCTAATCTGTGAACACAACCGTATAAGTGTACACAGTACAAACACGAATATGGGATGTATGATAAAAGGGCTATCATATTTTAATAAGTCTAATTAAAGTGATTTAATAAAAATTAAGAAATTTTGGACTTAAATGGCATGAATGGTTATATATATATAGAGGCTCACTTGGTTCTTCATTAGAATCTATTTGATTGATAATATGAACTCTAATACTACTTTATATTGCGTTTGAGTATGATGTGCATTGACAAGCTAATGCTAGACATTATTCTCAGAAATCCATGAAAGCTGTTACCACAACAATTGATTGATTATTAAAGTAAAAAAGGAAAATTCATCCTTACATGTAAATCAATTATTGTAATGGGTAGATGTGTATATAATGGTTATTTTCAACTTTGGAAGTATATATATTCAAATACTCTTTCTTGGTTTATTTAAAGCGTCGAATTCAAATTCTCCAACAACTCTACTTGAGTAATAAGTTCTCCTAAAAAATATTTATTACCATCACCATATGCCAAATTTTTCCCCTAAAAAAGCTATTAAGCAGTAAGCATGACTCCCCACTTGGAATCCCAGATTAAATTTAGTAGTATTCATATGATGTCAACAACTATTTCGCATTCTTCTTGAATGTGATAGACCCACAGAGCACAATTCTCCTTCATCTTCCTAGTCCCGTACCATAATTTCATGTGGTCAACCGAAATGCCACTCTCATCGTGAACCCGTTCCTTAAGAGCCTGCACCGTGATCGCATCATCAACCATCAGGTGGATCAATCTGGGGCCGGCCTTGACCGTGATGGGAATTCCTCTGTATAGAGAGAGTTTTGCACCATGGGTGACATGGTAGTCACTGAGTCTGCTGTAGTTCTTCAGCCACTGCTCCATGAACCACAGGCTCTGCAGGCTCAACGGGATGCCCAGCAGCTGCTGCATCCGTATCTTCACTTCGTGGACCGGCGTGGCAGGCTCCACCACCAGAACGTGCTCAGTGGAGTCGTTGTAAATGGTGATCTCCATGGTTGGCTTACGTATGACAGTAACGCAAAAACAAAAAAGTGCTAAAAAAGTATACAACAAGCGCAGTTCAACTATTCGATAACCAACAATCATGTCACAAGAGCAAATGCATACCTGATGCGTGGGAAAGAAACGATTCTGATTGGTTGGCTGCATTGGAGAATTCGGGTGATTGGTAAAAGTTAGATTGTTGGTGCAATTTGGGGAATCCATTATGTAAGAAAATTGAGCGAGGCTATTGGCTCTAGATCTGTATGCAATAGCATGAGTTGTGGAGTTGGGTTTTTGAGTAATAGTTCTTGCCACTTCAAGTGGGACATCCATGGGGTTTGTGTGTCAAAGTTTCAACTCATTGCTTTACTTATTCATGCATTTTTGCCCCACCTAGAGTAACAGGACATAGTCACCAAAAATAATGGGAAGAAAATATACTTGGGAGGTATTACATTAAATGCTTGAGATTTAAGATTTAATAAGTCTTTTTACAATGTGGGCATACACATTGGAAAAAGAAAGAATAAAATAATAATAATAATAATAATAATAATAATAATAATAATAATAATAATAATAATAATGAAAAGAATAAGGTTTTTTACAAATTAGAACGATACAAGTAAGAACAATAATAAAAAGTAAATTTGGAAAAGGAAAAAGTAGCAAAAATAAAAGCTAATTTCTAGATAATTGGTTTCTCATAAATTTTCTTTAAGGTTTAATGTTTGGATTGAAATGCTTTAAATGCGTGGATGGCCATTTAAGATTTAACAAGCTTTTTCACAATATGGACATACACAAATTAGAAAGATAAAATAATAACATAAAGAGAATGATTTTGGAAAAAAGAATAAAGATATAAAGACAAAATCTAATACCTTTCTCACAAATTTTCTCTGTTGATCATTCCTTTTGGACGATTAACATGTTTATATTCTAGCTCTCAATGAATAGTTGACCAAAATTTGTAAGAACCAAAAACTGAATGAGACATATATAGGTAGGAGAAGATACTGAATTGTGAATTGAATTTTAAAAAAAATTAGAACAAACATACACACAACACGGTATTAAATAGAAAAAACTAAAATATTGGTCATGAGAAAGAGATGGGTGAATTAAATATGCATTAAATTTATCAAAATGTGATTTAAAATTGTTCAGGTTCCGGAATGTGTGTGTATATATGATAAAAATAGCAAAGGTTTTTTTTTTTGAATTTTATTGTGAAATGTATAAAATTAAATGTTTTAACATATTGTAAAAAAAATTGTGCTTATTAATAAAGAAAATATATTTTAAAAAGTGTGTTTTTAATATTACATATTATTTAAATAATGCAGGTAATTCAAGAATATTTTTATTATTATTAGATTGATATTAAAATTTTTTATTCAAATTGCGAATTACTTATTTATATATATATATATATATATATCGAAAAGAAATAAAACATGAAAAAAATTAAATTTGGCAGTTATTTAGAAAAAGAAAATAACTAAGAAGTATTTTTACAAAACAGTCACTTAACCCACATGTTTTTAAAAAACATGACTTTAATTCCATATTAAAGTTGTTCCCACATTTTCAGTTTTCGAATTAATCCCCTGAATGAAACAGCGCCTTTTACATTCTTGATATTTGATACCTTGAACTTTTTCCCTTTGGAAAAAAGAGGGCTTTTTGGATTGGATTTCTCAATCTCTTTCTTGACATACATATGTCTTATTTATTTTCCTTAATATGCGTATGATGTGAAGTAACATAAAAACTTGTTTCTATTGCTACCACTTTGTCGACTGGAGGAGCGCATCGACATGGAGTAAAACTTCTTTACGTGTATTCAAAGCGATCGAAACAATTATACATTATATGAGAGAAAAGAACATTTTTGAATTTAAAAATTCCCCTAACTTTTATTTTTATTTTATATTAAATTATAAAAAATTATTATTAAATAAAATATTATTTTAATAATATATACAATAATTTTAAAAATATATTATAATACATATTTATAAAAAAAAATAAAAAACTATTTAAATCTATAAAATTTTAAAAATATCGAAAGCTCTAAGTCGTTGATACGTTAGTATGTGAACAGTTACCGCTCCAGCTAATATTTTATTTTGGATAATTTGTTTGTAATTACTCTAGCAATAGCATATAAAATCAATATCTTTCTCAAAATAGGTCTAGTGGCACCGCTTACATGGCACCGCTTACACAAGTGGCAGGTAGTGTGATGCACACCACCTTGCAAGTGTAATGTTTTTTTTTTTTAATCTCAAAACCATCATAGTCAGAGTACAATCCCCCATTTTTATTCCTCTCAAGCACCATTTCATGCAACCACGCGTGGAAAGCCACTCGCATTGAATGCGTTCCTTTTCGTTTGAGGTCTGAATGAAATGCTTCACTGGATGCATTTCTGAATGCAGGCAGGCAATTTGGGAAACCAAGAAATTTTTAGATTGATGGTGTAATTTCCAAAATTTATAACGCAGGCACTAGCAGGACCACTGCACACCTCTCATATCTGACGGATAATGCTTAAGAACTGTCGCACCAAATTGGGATCAGGAAGTGAAGAGGGAAAACGATTTGATCGCACTGGAGTACGGAGCAACCGTGTTGCAAGGGAAATGCCGACAACTGTGTTTAATTTTACATTTCAACGCTGTTTAATATGACTAACTTGCTTGATGATCCACTGGTAAAGGTGTCTCCTTCCTGAACAGGTGACAGCGGTAGGACATTGTCGCGTAGAGACAGCTAAGCATCCAACCATCAGAAGTCTATGGCCAAGCTTCTATCATTTTCGTGTAGCATGGTTGAGACAGCATCCATGTATGGTTGTTAACATGAATCTGCAGTCCTATCTGTGTTCTCTTTAAGGCTCCAAATCACATTTTCTTGGTGATGCTTCAAAATGTCACTAAACATAATTGTGCACTAACCGATAAAGCTGAACCAAAAAGAATCCAAATCGATCTCGGAAAGCATAAAACTGACACTATCTCGGCCAAACTTGTCCATAAACATCTTTCTTGTAGTATCGCCTGTCCCATGCCCATGGGACATCTGCATTGTTGAGTAAAGATGAGTAAGGCAATTGGAAACTGGGAGAATGCAAAAATGACTGGGTAATTAGTCACTTTTTTTTACCTTCAGAGGAGTACGGCTGTGGAGGGAGCTCGTAAGGCAGGGGCAGCGGAACCACCCAGGGTGATGGCTCCTTATTTCTAATTGCCTGCCAAGTCAGTGTTACCAGTTTCTTTCTTTCACTTTCACATTTTCCTGATCCATTTTTATTCTGAAAATATTTATAGACCGCACAAACATATTAACCTCATTGTTTAATCAAACAGGCGTAGTATTTTTTATACGAAAGGTACCACAAAAATATAGGTATCAGAAGAATTGTTGTGCAAACATTACCAATGAGAAACCTGTATTACTTGTGCAAGAAAATGTACCACCGTGTTGTGTGGCAGAAGAAGGTAGAAATAGCACCCCTAGCTGAAATGAATAACACAAGATACAAAACATTTAATTCAAAAGGTAAAAACCAACATAGTAATGAAAACTAACAGTGGGTTTTTGAAAATGAACTGTAGACTTGCAAAGAATTGAAGAGACATACTCTTCCATGAACCGGCATGGACTGATTTAACCGAAATTCCTGATTCAATCAATCCCCGACACCCATAGAAAAACAAGGGGTAACCTGTGTTAAAAATGATGATAAACATACCTCATAAGACCGAATCATCAACTGAGAACTATTCTTCTGTAGTGCTCCCCAGGCAGCTTTGCTAAGATTTGATGAAGTTAGCAGTAGCCAACTGTTGGGACGAAGCTATCACAGTTAGAAGGAGCATAACTTAGTACAATGATATTTTGACAAAGAGAAGGTAGCCAACCGATACAGATGTCACCCTTACGCAATATTTTGTCCATTATAACGAACGAATGTCTTTATGTGAGGCATTGCACGACTGAAACAGTGAAGAGTATAGTTATGTGTATCCAACAACCAAGATTAAAAGCTAATACATTAAAGAAAATGTTGAAATAAATAGAATTGCTTTAAATGTGAATTTATGCCTCTGATTAAATTAATATAATGGTCCATAAATTCACTGGGAATAGGATTGATATATACCATCGGCCAGAGTGGCTTGCCTTCCACTTTGCCCAATACTTTTTTAAGAATTCTTTTTCCACATTTTTCTGTGGACCTGGAATAGCACCCCCAGCTGCATAACCCTAGACACCAAGTAGGACAAAAGATGCAAATCAACCTTCTTTTAGCATGCAATATGAAAATAAAGTAAATTGAAAGATGGTACACAAGCATGCATCAACATTAATGAATGGGGCAATAAAAACAAAAAGAGATTACGAGTACAATTCTATCACCCAGTGCAGATAGGTAGGTACACTAACAATTGCATGTAGAGTTTACAGCAAGGAACGAGAGGGAATCACAATGTGTGAAACTTGAGATTCGTCAAAAAAAGTAAAAACATGATCGTAGCATGTAACACAAATAACCAGATTAACTCACAGAAATAACCAGGTTGACATTAAATCCAGCAATAACCTCAATGAAGGTACCTCTAACGAGCACCTGACATCTTCCACAGTTGGCCAAATTATTCGTGGCTCCCCTAAGCCTAGAGGGCTTTTATCTTCTGATATACCTGAAGACATTGAAAAGGCTAGCTCGGTCATCCACTTCTCATCCAATGAACCCAAAGAGGAGAACTGCAATGAGGTAAGACTGTGAGTATAGAGTAATGAAACAGAAAAAAACCTCGAGTTCTTTAGAGAGCAATAAGGTAAGATTTTGAGTTAACAATATGTTTGCTAGATCTAATTTTATCCATGTTGAAAAATAAAAAAAATACAAAACAAAGAAATGACACGGGCTGCAAAAAAGTAATTTAAGCACACCTGATAAACAAGAGGGGCCTTAACAAACTCTTTGTCAAAAACACACTCTTGCAGAACAGTACGAAGCTTCATATGTCCCCATTTTTTCAAATTGGGACCTGTGTGATATCCAGGGACTGATGCAATTAATCTGACCTGAATTTAATAAGTTTAATACAGATAATTTAGCTTCTGGTTTGCAATATGGAAAACATGAAGAACATGCAAGATTTGCAATTATGGGAAGTGCTGAATTGTCAACACGTAATCCAAGGGAGTGGTGTTCTAAATATGAAGCAAAATCCAAAGGGAAGATCTCTAGCATTTTAGTCAGCTGGATTAATGGGCCAGTTTGGATAAGCATTGTTTCAAATCTTTTCAAAATTAGTATCCTTTAGTCAAAAAATAAAATAAAAACAGCATTTGCAAAGCTGTGGCCCGTGATTGTATATATGATATTATGATTCCAAACTTTTTGAGCTTCCATAATCATTTATTCTGGTACTTTTGTCTGTCTCAAAGGTGTTGCTACCAAAAAGGTCATTTACAAAATACACCTAAGTACTTGTGCAATATCTTGTTTGATACAAAAAGAAGCCCCATAGCTTCTTAAGCCATAAAATTTTTTAGAGTGAGCATCAGTCCCCAACTGAAATTGCAAAACTTAAAATAAATTTTGAAGGAGAATTCAAATGAGTAGAACAGTCAACAGTGTGATGGAAACAATACCACTGAACTGCTATAGTCAAATTTCTTGAAGAAGGAAGAATTTATTTTCAAGCTTCCAAGGCCTGGTAGAATAGCAGAGAATTCAGGCCACTGCAACATTCCAGGGAAAAACAATATTATTCCTATGTATATGGGGACATGGGCAGTGACAATCATACATAATACAGAACCAATAAGATTCACACACAAGCTCTGTTTGTCCTCTACTTTGGCAGGGAACATGTCATTCGGATGTAAGCAACAGACAAGATACAAAAAGCAATATTCATATCAGGATTCCCATGTTTGCAGTCAATTTCATTGATAAAATAGTAAGTAATGTCAGTTTGTAATTATCTAAACTTCCCAGAAGTGAGGAAAAATCAAAATGGAAGCATTTGAAAAGAATGCTGTTGTACGTCAATGCCAGATTACCAACCGCACCACAACACTAAACAAACGCTACAGAATGCAAATATGGAAACTATTCGGTCAATAGTCTTTTCCCGGTTACAAATCGAAGGATCTCAACATATCTAAGTGATAAATTTGGGGTAATTATTACATCTATAAATAGGATTGCAGTCATCAACAACGAACCTCAGAATTACATCAGCAGAAGAAAGAGGAAAAAATATACAAAATTAGATATCATTTCTTAACTTTATATGAACTTCATAGGTAATAGAAATAGAAATCTTTACTATTATTAATCAAATCAAAAATATCGTATCTAGGTTCCCAAATGTTCAAATTAAAACCTGTATTATTTTACTACCACGACAGCTAACAAGTTGGATTTTCAACAATAACACTGAGCACGGAATGCAGCTATTCCTATTTAATATCCACAATCAAGAACACTGTGGAAAATGGGAATAGAGTAAAGATTGAAGTTTTCACATATAGAGATACAGAAGTTTAGTACACATTGCAAGAGATACAACAGAGGTCAATAAAATGGTTAACCAAAAGCTTCTGAAATTTCAGTATGTAAGATGTTTTACGCATAAAAATAATACCTGTAATACATTGAGATAATCAATCAGATCAGTTTCAAACCCACATCCTTTACTCAAACTGCTTTGGTCCTTCCAAGGGAAATCTTGCATCCAAAGACCTTGGCTTTTGTTATTCCAGTCAATGTTTATTAAGTTTGCAGTGTGTACAATAACTCTTACTCCCCCAGGATAGACAAGAAGCATGGCCTTTGAATGGTGTGTGCCATATGAAATTGGAAGTGGTGGTTTGTGAAGAATCCAATTCAGAGCCTTGTTTCTCTATAACAAAATCAGTTTTTAGAAAAGAAAATGAAGAGGTATATGTTCTCAGGACAAGGAGCTGCACAAACCTTCACATGCTCAAGTGTACCATCAACTTCTCCATGCAAAACCAACACATGAGGAACTTTTGTAAGGGTTGGACATGCTACAACAGTAGTGAAAAGGTGGAATAATAGCACATAATAGTAAGATGAAGTATAATCAGTGCATCTTGCAGACAAAAAAACATATATGCACTATATTTTACATAAATAGGAATATTCAAAACAGCTTTTGTTTCCGAGTCTTCCCTCAAGCTACAAAAGAGAAATGATCACACAACTCCCCGCCTAAAATAAAATAATAATAAAAACCTTATTAGGGTGATATGCTGGGTGCATGGACAGCCTTATGCCTACCACGATAACAGGAACAATGAAGTCAAGAAACAAACTTTAGGTGGTCAAGATTTGGTGGGTGCAAATTACATTTGTTTACATAAGAAGTCATTCTAACACCATTTGGTCTGCAAGCTGAGCGTTCAAGAAACGAAGAAATGATAACAAGAACTAAACACCTTGACAGATAGTAGGTAGAACCCACCAGAAACTAACCAATCGATATCCACCATGTAGTTTGAAAGAATTGCAACAAGCACATCCCCCTGTCAAATAAATATTCCTCAAAGCAATCAGCTATTTTTCAACTTGTCAATTTTGCAACAAAAAAAAACGATTAATCATTAAGCACATTAAACACAAAAATCTACCGAAGGACAAATTTCTAGTTCAAAAGAGATCAAATTAGCATTTGTAAGGACATTTCACTCATTCAGTTAAGCAAGTGTAGTGGTAACATTCAGTATAAGAATACTACAAATAAATAATCTAATAAGTTTTTTTTTGAGAGAGAGAAAGACTATTATTTGAAAACTAACATTATTTGAATTTTAGGGCATGCTTGTTTTATTTATTTTTTTATTTTCGCTCTTAAAATGTGATAACTATTTTCAAGTATATAAAGCTAAAAACATAAGATTGTTTTTATTTTTGATGATAGCTAAAACAAAAATAATCTTTTATTATTTATTATTTTTTGTTTTCTATATCTGAAAACAGTTATAACAATTTAATAACAAAAATAAAAAAAATTAATCTAACCAAACATGCCCTTACGGTTTCTACTATGCAATATAATCCTCAATCTAACATTGACAAATACTATTCCAATCGAGTGAGAAATAAAACTAAGGTAAAAGTTGCTTCATCACCTGTATCACATCCGTAATGGAAACAGAAGAGGTATTTGCCCATTTTGGAAGGCCTTGAACTTTCAAAAGTCGAAAAGTCATTGGTAACATATCACCAGGGACAACAAAATTGCGAATGGCCTCCGTGTCATTATTTCTACCAAAATGGCCATATCCAAAATCCTGGCTTAGCAATGTCCTTTCTGGTACAAGGCTGCTGGTTTTCAGCTCAGTCTGTAAACCATAATTTGGAGAATCTAGTTAGTAAGACATAAGAGAAAACACGTGAGGGGTAGTATTTTTCCACCTTTCTCTCTCTCAAATTACAATATGTATTTCCTGTTGCAGTTTTGTTATTTCTAGTAAACTGATCCAACACAAGTACCCAAGTAATAATAGGAAAGAATTAATAACAATTTAAAATAACCAAATTTTTAAATACTAAAATACAATCCTTTTGCTATATAAATGGGCGTACCCAATGTACAAAGCTTCACTTTTTAGAGGTCTAGGAGAGGTAACATGTCAGTGAGCCTTCCCCTCAAAATATATTTTTTGAAAGGCCTGCACACAAGTCTTGAACCAGAGACCTACCACTCAAGGGCAAAGGGGATTGCCATCACACTTAAGTACAACCTCTAATCCTTTAGTTATATATGGAGAAAAAAAAACCAAATACTAACAATCTAACAGCTTTCACCTTTAAATTGGAGCCCGAGGCTTCATCTTCTGAGGCCTGCCGAACCCTTTTATTTTTTGGTCCCTCCGCTCCATCTTCATTACGACTTCCTCCATCTGAAGACTTCCTATTCCCACTACCAACAAATGTTAGGTACTTAAACAAGTGATGCCCAGGGATCAACTCTATGATATCACCATGCACAAGCGAGACTTTGTCTCCATTTCTCAACTTCTTTCTCAAACCCCTCGAGCACACAACAATTGGGTTTGTTCCCTCCTGCATAAACATAATCACACACATATCAAAATAGAACTGGGTTTTTCTACCTCCTATATAAGCACAAACATGCACATTTCAAACAAACAACTGGGGTTTTTTCCCTCACGTATAAATACATACACATATCAAAACAGCAAGTGGGTTTTCCAACTCTTATTCCAAACCAAACCATCATAATCTCAATAATATGAAGTCATCTATATGAACTAAAACAAACAGAAAGTTTATATTTAATTCAATACAGGAATCCTTCACTTCCAAATATTCCTATCAACCCCTAAACTTTGTTCCAAATCTATGACCAATTTAATAATTTTATACTTTTAAAAGAAATTATTCTTAACTGTGTTCAAACGTTTGGTAAATTATAAATTTAAATGTGTTACAATACTAAAATAAAGGCAATAAATATTTGATAAATCAAAAATAAATTATTGTATATATTTAAAAAGATAAAAATATCTTTAAAAGTTGGTGCCTAGTATAAATTTAAAGGATAAAGAGAAGAGATGGAAAATGCACACACCTCCCTCTACCCCTGTCCCCGTCGCCTCCTTCTGCCCCCGCCTCCCTTGGCCTCCCTTTGGCTTTGCCCCCCACCTCCCCCCACACTCACTGCCACCCTCTATTCTTGCCTTTCTTTGCCACCACCAGAAAATGCTCACGAACGATTAGTCACTAGAGATGAATATTGGTATTTTAAAATTTTTAAAATTACTTCTTAATAAAGCAACTTTGAAAACCCTTAAATTATTTCTCTTTGACTAAAAAAACATAAGTATTTTTTATTGTTTAATAAATGGGTTGATATGATTTTACTTATAAAATAAGCAAAAATAGCAAGCTAGAAACATTACCAAACTAGCCCCTAGTAATTTTATATTCTTTTTTACCACCTCCATCTAAATCATTTTTAATCTTGACCTTAATTTTTTAATATGTTCAATGTCAATCTTCTTTGCCCTCCTAACATGAGCATTCATCGGCTTATGACATAACTGGTCAAACTAATATAAGCGATTCTCTCTCGTCTTATTTTCAATCAACGACATGAATATCCTTATTTCAAATTCTTTGTATAGTGTTTTCTAACTCCTACCCAAACACAAAAATTCAGGCAGGCAGGCACACATAAATACTGGTTGGTTCCCTCCTATAAAAACACAAACACACATACATATCAAAAACAACTGGGTTTGCTCCTTCCCTCCTACACAAACACTTAAATACACGCCAAATAAAAGAATAAAAATTGATGTGTCACTGAAACATATATTGAAAATGGAGGAAACAGAGAGTTTAGTAGTTTTACAACGACAATGTCAGCAGAACCATCGACAGAGGCGAACAATGTGAGATGCTTGCGGCTCAGTCTCTTATCCGACACCGACGTGATGTTATTGCGGCCAATAGGGTTCAAACCTTTCGAAATCGGAAGGTCTGGAATAGAGTGATCCGCCACTAGATCCGGACTAAGAGCGACCAGAGATCCGACCTTCATAGCATTATTGCAAAAAAAAAAAAACATGTTCCTCGCAGATTGAGCATTATAAACACACATATATACACAGATTGGAGAGTGAATGAAGAGAAGGGGAAAAACCCCAGAATTGAATAGAGAGAAGGACCTGGGATTGCGACATTCATGCGGGTTTTGATTGCTACTTGCAACAGATGAACACATGAGTGACTTCTCTGTGCTCCATGCCTCCCGGGAAATACGTTCCCACTTCCCAGAGCCACATTTTAGGGTAAATTGTTTTAGTGGTCCCTAAAATTTGGGCTGTTTCGAATTGGCCGTCCAACTTTGGTTAGTAATAAATTAAAATTGGTCCATTGCGTTAACATTGGTCCAATTCAGTCAAGACCGGCCATTTACTCAAAATGAAATTAAGTATTCAACACAGGGGATCAAGGAACAAACACAAAGATTTTGGCTAATGGTGTTTGCTAGGGTGCTACACGCTATAGCGGGGATAGGATCTATCTATTACCGTACTCTGCTCCCGCCTAGGCAAGTAAAAAAAAATAAAATTGTACCCCGCCCCATGTGTAGGTGGGGCGGGTTTAGTGGGGGGAGGCTTTATCCGCCCACTCCCCGCTACCGGTTTTTATTAATCTCTCTCTTAAGACAATTTTGCCGTTTAGAGACTCCACGAAATAGTTGATATGAGTAATTCAGGTACTATCGGGGCGGAATCAACCTATTACCGCTTCCTGTCATTGCTTAGGTGGTAGATTAAATTTTAAGATTGTATCTCGTTTCATATGTAGGCGAGACAGGTTATATCGTTCTTTAATGTGTCTACGAATGAGATTTTATTTACTCGCATCTTGTTATCGTTTTTTATTAGATCTGTTCATATCAATAATTTTGGCTTAAATCAAATTTCGATATCATTTTTAACCTAAAAATTATCAAAAATAATTTAATTTTACAATAATAAATATCATTCAAAGCTATCAAAAAATTATAAATAATAGTTAAATAATAATATTTAAAATATTATAAAATTATAAATAAATATTATTAAAATTAAGCGGAGCGGGGCGGGGGCGGGGGCGAGGTACCCCGCTACCTATTACCGCTCCCCGTCTCCGCCTGAGGCGGGGTGTTAAGTTTAGAAACCGCACCCTGCTCTTGCCTGGGCGGGGTAACCCTACCTCGCATAACGGGGGTGGAGCGGATAGCGGGCAGGGTAGTGGGGGCGGGTATCCGTTGCCCACCCCTAGTGTTTCCAATAAAGAATTTGTATGATTAATTTAAAAAACGTAGGCCTCGTGATGAATTTAAAATAAATATTTTGTGAATTTTATTTTTAAAATATGCGTATTCTATAGTCATTTTTAAAAAGTTTTTTTTATTTTTTTTATTTTTAAATATAAATTCAATTTTAGTGAAAGATAATTTTAAAAAAAATTATACTTTATTATTACATGAGTCTATTATATTTTATTTTGTCTATTTTTATAGAGTCTAATTTTAAAATGATATAATCTTTTTAGAATACGTTTTCTCTTTTACTAAACATAAATTATTTTTAAAAATTATAATTTAATTAACACAAACTCCAATAAAAATTTAAAATACTAAAAATATAATACAAAAACCAAAATACATACCAAATGATCACTTTCAAATTTACTATATAGTTTTAGCCTTGAAAAAAAATTATCCAACATTTACCGAAGAAGTAAAGATATTAAGAAAACAATAAAACACACATAAATAAAAAAAAGGTGCAATGACTTGTAAGTAAAAAGTTATAATTTGTATTTAAAAATTATGTTATTCTTACTTCATACTCTATATTATCAACTTTGATATTTTATATCTTTAGATAATAACTTTTCTTTAGAACGTAAGCTATAACGGTCCTTTGTGTAAAATATTTGAAAATATTTTTTTAACTTTTAGGCATACTAAAACATTATGGAAAATAAATTAAAACAAAGAATTACCACAATTATTCTTGGTCCAAGCAATTAGGATTATGTATTAATTACTTAACCCGTTTAATAATAATTTTGGAGAAATGATATGTGCAATTAGTTTACAATATCAGTGCGAAACTGTGACTGATGTGAATAATTGTAATTTATTCGTATTTTCCTCTTTCTCTTCCTTTTCCGATGATCTGGTATATTGCACATCGTTACAGTTACCCATTGATTGTGTAATCTCGGTAACACATAACATTACTCATATTTTTTCTTCCATAATATTTATATATCAAAATTTCAACAATATACTATATTCTTTTTGGGTAATTTGTTAGTAATTACTCAAAAGCAATAATGTATTAGCATATAATATCAATATATATATCTCAAACTATCATAAATATCATAAATTCAAAGTACAATCCTCTATTTTCTTCCCTCCTGAGTGACATTTCATACAATTATGCATGGGATACCACTAACATCGAATGTGTTCCTTTTTCCTTTAAGACCTTAATAAAATGCTTTACTACTTGCATTTATGAATGTAAGTAGATTGAGGAACCAAGAAATTTTTGGATTGTTAGTGTATTTCCCAAAATTTATAACACAGGCCAATGCTAAAGGCATTAGCAGAGAAGTGGTTTTTTTATTGGAATATACCTAGGGAGTTTTCATGGGGTTTGCGTCAAATATTTCATTCTTGCACTTTTAGGCATCTAATATAGCAACAATACTGTTAGACCCTTAGAAGTCTAGAGGGGAGTGAATAGACTCCTTACATGAAATTTATATCAAAAAGAAAGATTTGGAAAACAAATCTTGTAAAATATAAGCAGATGACAAATAAGATGTTTTCTTGATGTATCAATGATGTATATTCAATATGAAACTTGATACAGAGACTATATAGTTGATTTATAATCAGAGTTTCTTAATCAGCTTATACATAAAATAATCAACGATCAGAGACACATAAGTCGGATTCTTGATATTCAACTCAAACTATAATAATGAATAACCTAATCTCTTGAATAACTCTCAATAACATACTCCTACAACATCTCACGCTCTCATCTATTTATACACAAAAGCCAACCAACTACAATAGGAAATATTAGAAGCATGGAATGAGTTGGGAAAACATGATCCCTACTGAGTTGTGGTTGCCTATTCCTCCTGTTATGTGATTGTTTCTTTTCAAGTACCTAAAGGCATTAGTTGAACACAAAGGTGGAGACCCTGTTATTTTGTTTTGTTATTTGTTCTCATTTTATCTTGAGTTGTTCTAAGAAACTGATATAATTCCATGTGAGGAATGATATAAAAGAGTTTTGAATTTATTAATAAGCATGTGGTTTGATGTGTGGATGCTTGTTATGTTTGTTTGTAATGTTCTGTGTGACCTTATGTTTAGCTCGACTCTTTGTCCCACTAGGTGGGTAAGGAGAGTCACTAACTGGTTTCCTCGGGTTAGAAATCTAAGGCGTGACATGTCGCCACCGAGGGTAGGTAGCTCCTTAGCAAGTTTTCTTTGTCGACAGCTATAAGATGTTTTTGAGATGTTACCCGCTAGCCCCAACCTTTCCTTTCACATCATATACCAATTGATACGTAACAATCCATCTAGCTGTGACACGAAATCATAGTTGAAGGGGAGGTTCTGCTAAAGAGGGGAGGCATGGTTGCAACTGCGCATTGTGGTCGACTCTTGCATGTGCAACACATTTGAGGAGCGGTCGATGTCATCGTTGGACCCTATTGTTGGGCCAAAGAATTTATCTGTTTGCCCTATTTTGACTGTTTTGACCCCTTTTAAGGTATCTTGGACTGATATGATGATGTTATAACATTGTTTTGATGTTATATGACAATGTTTTAGCTTAATATGATTTGGATAATGGGTGTCATGTTCTAAATTTTCAACCCAATAGAAACCAGTTAGTTACTCTCCCTTATATGCTAATATAGAACGTTTGGTTGACGCATTTTTGGCTAAGAGAGAGCATCCTAAATTCAAGGGGCGTTAATGCTTATCTTTTCAATTTAAGGGGTGTTCTTGATTTTATATCGATTAATTTGATTTCCTTTTATGCTTATCTTCTCAATTTATTTTTCTTTTCTATTTTATTTGAATCATTATCGATGTAAGACTTTTAAGGCAAAGTACGGATCGAAGGGGAGATGATGGTTTTTTTTAAATAAATATCTTATTTGGAAACCAGTTTTCCAGTATTTCCCAAGGATATTGGCGTGACCATATTCTTTCGTTTTTCCACTGCATCATTTGGTATCAGAGTACGGATTTGTCAGTCTCGATGGAAAATAACAAAGGAGGAAATGGAAATCCCATTGGCAATGATCGTGGGGTAGAGGCCCTGTGGACGGTGGTGAAGGAGATGCGGCAGCAAGTCGCACAGATTCAAGACTTACTTGTGGGAGTGAACCTTGTCACCAACAATAGGCCACCAGTTGACAGGACACGTGTTAAAGAATTTGCTCGAGGCCAGCCTGCTGACAGGGGACGTAATCAACCATCACGCACTCAATCGGGTAACAAAGAGGACTCGGAGGAGGAACCTAACATCGGATATGGATTGGTGTAGCCGGTGCAACAACAAAAGGGAGCATGATGACTATCGGCTGAAGGCAGAGCTTCCAAACTTCAATGGAAACTTGCGTATTGAGGATTTTCTAGACTAGGTGACAGAAGTAGAAAGGTTCTTCAAAATGATGGAGGTACCCAATGAAAAAATGTTGAGATATATAGCTTTTAGACTAAAAGGAGGAGCCATGGTATGGTGGGATCAGTTGCAAAAGAACCGTCAACGGCAAGGGAAAGTGCCCATAAGGACATAGCGTAGAATGAAACAACTCATGATGGGGAGGTTTTTACCACTAGATTATGAATAGTATTTATTCCAACTGCTGCAGACTGCTCATAAAGCTCCAAGTCAGTGTTTGATTACACAATAAAGTTTTCTCGATTGATAGAACGGAATAATCTTAATGAGACTGAGGGGCAACATGTATCCAGGTATCTGAGTGGTTTAAAACTGATACTATGAGAAAAAGTTGGGTTGCAAGTGATTTGGACCGTGGAAGAGGCACATAACCTGGCATTGAAGGCTGAGTTGATAGAATGCAAAGGAGGCACATCCGGACTCCGAAGGGGTAGTGTAAACCCAATATTCACTAGCAAAGATAAAAGTCTCCTTACACCAGGCTTGGCGACCCATTCCAAAGATGGGAGCGGCAATAACACCAACAAAAATCTAACTACGGCTCTAAGTAATAGGGGTGTGACGACCAAGAATCCAAACTCCAATCCATATGCGAAGCCAACTCCGGGGATATGTTATAGATGTAGGAAGCCCGAGCATCTGTCTAATGCTTGCCTAAAATGCTCAAAACCGGTGAATTAGGTGGAAGAAGAGGTTGGTAACCTTAATGCTCTTGGTTTAAATGAGGATGAGGATGACCTATATGAGGGCACGGAAGTCGTAGAAGAGGATGGAGAGCGGGTCAATTGTGTTGTTCAACGTGTAATGTACACGCCAAAGCGAGATGATTTGGGATAACGATACAACATATTCCGTTCCAGCTACACAATAAGCCAAAAGGTTTGTGATTTAATTATAGATAGTGGGAGCTGTGAAAATTTCATTGCGAGGAAACTAGTGGAACATCTAAAGCTGCCAACGGAGAAACACCAAAATCCTTACACCATCGGTTGGATCAAGAAAGGGCCACGATGAAGGTAACTGCGGTATTTCGAGTCCCTATCTCTATTGGGAAAATTTATAAGAGCACTAGTAGAAGATTCCCTATATAAGTCTGTTTACCTAAATCTAGGGAAAAAAAGTTAAAAAGTCATAAAATCATTTCCACAGCAGATGCCCTATATTTAACTTTCTCTATAGGGTTTATACAGTGTTTCCTAATATATTGGGAAGCACTATCCACTCCCTATAATTATTAAATTATATTTAAAAAATTTCTCTCACCTCACTCCTTCATGTTTTCCATAACATTAACTTTTATAAATAAGTGATATAAGTCATAAAATATTATTTTATTTTATTACAGAAGGGTTTTACCCGCGAAAGCATGAGCCCATGTGCAATCCATGCATTATTAACACCTAAGAAGGATGGTAGCTGGCGTATGTCTGTGGATAGCCAAGCCATTAACAAGATCACCATCAAATACTGATTCTTGATCCCTCATTTAAATGACATGTTGGATCAATTGGAGGGGTCTAAATTATTTTCAAAACTTGACTTATGCAGTGGGTACCACCAGATTCGGGTTTGGCCAGGAGATGAATGGAAGATAGCATTTATGTCACGCCTCAGATTTCCGACCCGCAGAAACCGGTTAGTGAATCCTTATGCCCACACCCAAAGGGACAAGGGGTTGGTGAGAACACCGAGAAAAGGGACCTTAGCACGGGGGCCATCCCTAAAACGTAGCACACATATACAGAAATCTCATTTCAAAGCATAGTACAAACACACATACACACATACATACATGTTCTTTCCCCGTGGGGTTACATCATAATTTACAAAACAAATAAAGACACACACAAGGTTTTTACCTTTAGTAAACCTCCTAGCTCCTATAAGCACATGAAACAAACAAAAATAAACACAACAGGAGGGGTCGAGCAACCACAGCTCAGTAGGGATCATGTCTCTACGACCCATCCCAACTCATAAACTAGTGTAGGCATGTGCTCGTGTAATGCTATATATACATCACCACCTCAATCATGTACACACATTAAAATCAAAGAAAATCTCCCAAGTAATCCTAAACATTGCCTCTCAGGCACACAATACTATCCCTCGGACACGGCAGTGCCTCTCAGGCATAGTATTACCTCTTAGGCACAGTAGCCTCTCAGGCTCTAAACAATTCTCACCTCCCAGGCCCTCAACAATAGCCTCACAGGCTTACCAAGATAGCCTCGCAGACCCACATGACCACTTGAGTTCACAACTCTATCCTCAGGTGATAACTGTGAAAATTGTCATTAAATTTGCATGTAATTTATGGGCTTTAATTTAATATTTGGTTGAATTAATGCATTTTTATAATAGTTTTTCCCAATTTCAGTTATTTACTGTTTTATTCATTTTTATAGATTTAATATTAATTTTGGTGGTTTTTAATATTAAATTGATTATTTCAATTTTAATATTAATTTTATTGGCTTAATTGATTATTTTAATTTTAATATTAGTATAATTTTTCTCTTTATATATTTTAGTTAATTGATTGATGTTTTATTTTTATTTTAATATGTTGTTTTGTGTTTCACTTTTATTATTATTATTATTATTATTATTATTATTATTATTTTGCATGCATTACGTGGAAAGGAGAGAAGAAGAATTGGAAAGCATCAAAGCATTAATTATGTAGGCTCATGAAGATTGGAAATTGATTTGGGCATCACGTAAGGGAAAAAGTTTGGAAAGAGTGAGTAATGGTGTGGGATCCACATTGGTTTAATGAAGGAAAAAAGAAAAGAAATTTTGTTTTATAAGGGGCATACGTGAGGAGAGCCCCATTACCAAATTCACACAGCGCCATCTCTTCAATCCAGCGCCCCAGCCCTTCAATGCCATACGCTCACCCATCGACGCCACCTTCATCGGCGCCACCAATCTCCATCATCTCATCACGCGCAACAATTCATACCAGGTGCTTGGCGTGACACTGTCTTTGTATCTTATTTTTTTATATTTGATTTAACTTCAAACTTTGATTGTTATTTTGAATCTTGGTTCTTCAATTTAATAATTTATTTAGGTGTTATGGTTTGCAATTCGTTCCTCTATCTGTTTTAAATTCTTTACAATTAATTTGCGGTTGTAGTTAATTGTGGATTGTTTAAAGCATGATTTTTAATTGTGATTAATTCGCGGTTGCGGTTAATTAATTTTGAGATGTGAAGATTATTTTTCGTAGTGTTCGATTTAGTCTTCTGAATGCAAAACATAATCGTTTCTAGGATTGGTACGAGTTCAAGTCTGATTTCTAGTGCGAATTCATAATTTAATTATAATCATGGAGTCTTGGTTTAATTGAATTATGGGGGTCTTAAATATGTTATTGTATTTTTAGAAGATAATGATAAATAATAATTGAAGTGAGAGGTTAAATCACCTGCGTCTTTAGTTAATTAGTCTTATTTACATATTTAATTTTATTTTAATTCACACAAAACCCCCCAATTTTCTAACTTAGATTTTCTTTATTTTTCTTGAAGAATAAGTTGAATTAAATTTTATAAGTCATCCAGGTTAGTGAACGACCTATGTTAGCCTTATGCTATACTTAGTTTAAATTTTATTTGGAGTGCGTGTGCGATAAACGCCCTTTTCAAATTGGCGCCGTTGTCGGGGAGGCTAAGATTTTTTTTTTGATTTGTTCCTTATTTTTTGTTTCTATTTTTGTAGGTTTCCTCTTTTAATAGTTCTTCATTTTTTGTAGGTTTCTAACTATTTTTATTTTTTGTGTAGGTTTCCTATTTTATTTTTGTCAATTTCCCAATCTGTTTTTACTAGTTTCTTATTTTGTTTTGCAGGTTTATTATTATTATTTTATTTATCTTTTCTAACAGTTTCCTATTTTGTAGGCTGCCTTATTTTTAACAAATTCTTCTTTTATTTTCTTTCCTTTTTTAACCGTTTTCTATTTTGTAGGGTTCCTTTTTCTAACAATTTCCTGTTTTGTTTTTCTAACAGTTTTTTTTTTCAGTTTCCTATTTTGTAGGTTTTCTTTTTCTAACATTTTGTTTGTTTAATTTTTTTTAGAGTTTCTTTTTTTTTTAAAGTTCCTTTTTCCAAAAAAAAAAAAATCCTTTTTAGTTTTTCTTTTTGTAAGTTTCTAAAGGGACAAGATGAACTTTCAAGAATTTGGTGAACAAAGCATACCTACTCCATGGCGGGAACAACAAATCTAGGCACCCCAATCCCAACAGTCATTTCTTCACAAACTCGATAAGTTGTCTACAATGCTACAACACATGCTTTCATCTTTGGAAGCAACTCAACCAGTACCAATGGAAGTTTATCCATACCAGCAGCAAGCTCCCGTTGCACCAACTTATTATCAAGAGTGGGAGGACCCTCCAAATTTCAACTTTCCACAAGAGCCTCCACATTGGCATGAAGAGTGGCCATATCAGCAACAACAGGAAACCCCTTCTACTGATGACCTTATCCAGCAACTGCTAGAGCAACAACAACTTACTACTATTCAATACCAATTGGAGAGGCAAAGTGAGGAGATGCAAGAGATACAGACTTGGCTACACCAAATGACAGCCACCATCCATGAGCTCAAAATTCAAAATAAAGAGGAAGGTGTGTTTGCCCAAGCTAGCCCAATGGAACATCAAGGGGACAAGATGAACCCACCACTTGAGTATCTTCCCTATACTTTAGGGGAAAGTGGCCACATTCTAGTGCCTACTGCCACATTCATATTACCTGAAGAAGAAGAGGCATATTTTAAATTTTCTGAAGAGGAGATGCCATAACCAATCACTCCAGAGTTTGAGCACACCACTGAGTCTCCTTCCTATGAATTCTTAGAGGACAGTTGTCCACCTCCTATTACTATTGCTGCCTTTATACAGAATGCAGATGAGGGCACACTATTTCCTTGGCCCCAAGAACCACATGAAGACTTGAATTGGCCCATTAGCACTAATTCAAGTGCAGGGGAGTTGCTTGATGTTGTATTTACTGATGTGGACCATACTGTTGTGGATGTCTTGTTTAGTGAGCCATGGAAGTTTGTACTTCCTTGTCACCATCATTTATTTGCAGTGGAAGACACCATATTCGTGAAGGTACCCTCAAGTGTGCACTTTGAAGACTTCAAATGGCTGCCACCACCAATTCCTTATCCTGATGTGGCCTATGAATGTGCTAAAGTGTATACTGCAAGGATGAACGCCTATCATTCGATGGTTGAGGCTCATTTGAAGACAGTCTAGCTATAGACTTTAAATAGAAGCGCTTTCGGGAGGCAACCCGATTTGGTATTTTCTTCCTTTATTTTATTTTTGTTATTTGTTTTGTTTTTGGTGTGTTTTGGTTTTTTTTTCTTCTTGTTTTTTTTTTGAGTGTACAGGACAGTGCCAACTATCACCTTAATTTTTATTCTCTCTTGCTGAAGCCTAAATGACTGAGGAGCCATGTCCATCATTGCGCGTTGAAATTGGTTCTTTTTCTTCATCCATTTATATTTTTCTCCTCTTGTGGCTTACTTTTGAATGCATTGCGGACACTGCATGTTTTAAGTGTGGGGGAGGGAATATAGTGAAAAAAAATTGTGCTTGTTTTGAACTTGAACTGTTTGTGCTTATGTTAGTTCCAATTTGAGTTTATTTGATTATGCATTATTTAAATAATAACTGAGAATCTTGAGTAGTTAGAATTAAGTTGTCTAGTATGGATACCCACATTGTTCACAACTAGAGTTTTTAGCTTCTATACTTGATTGATTTAGCTTGAATTTATGTCTTATTTAAGAAGTTCAAATTGCAGAAATCATGATATCAACTATTTTTGAGCTATGCTTGATCATTAATGTTATATATTTTGACATACTTTAGATATCATTACATGTTATTCATGCCTCCACTTAAAGTTTTTCTTGCAAATTGGGATTATCTTGAATTAAACTTGTGTGCTTAAGAAGAAAAAAAAGGATTATGGATTGTGGGGATGCATAACTCATCAAAGGAGAAAGGAGCATAAAATGCACTCTTTGTAAAGCATTGCAGTACATCCACAACATTATCAATTATATGAAAAAAATAATGATAAGAAAAAAATATGCAGATTGTGAAAAAAGAAGAAGATAAGAATTCATTTATCTTATATCTTGTTTAGTTCCTCATATGTATCACCGATTTGTTTTATTTTTAAGTGTTGATATGGTATATGGCATGATGTTTCAAGTGTAAAGAAATTATGATATTAATTTTTAAGCATGCTTTTTCAAGTTGATTGATTGAGGACTGCATATTTGTGTAACTTGATTAAGTTCTATGAATGAAGGTTTAAATTGAGAAAGTGTGGAAGTTGATTAATTTTAGTACACACACTCACATCCATACTAGAACTTGATTCGTTATACTTGAGTTGTTCTCTTTATATATTTAAATTTGTATAATTAAATAATCTTCGTTTGGTGCTTAATCTTACTATTTGTTCGAGGACGACCAAAGTTTAAGTGTGGAGGGAATTTGATAACTGCGAAATTTGTCATTAAATTTGCATGTAATTTATGGGCTTTAATTTAATATTTGGTTGAATTAATGCATTTTTATAATAGTTTTCCCCAATTTCAGTTATTTACTGTTTTATTCATTTTTATAGATTTAATATTAATTTTGGTGGTTTTTAATGTTAAATTGATTATTTCAATTTTAATATTAATTTTATTGGCTTAATTGATTATTTTAATTTTAATATTAGTATAATTTTTCTCTTTATATATTTTAGTTAATTGATTGATGTTTTTATTTTTATTTTAATATGTTGTTTTGTGTTTTACTTTTATTATTATTATTATTATTATTATTATTATTATTATTATTATTATTTTGCATGCATTACGTGGAAAGGAGAGAAGAAGAATTGGAAAGCATCAAAGCATTAATTACGTGGGCTCATGAAGATTGGAAATTGATTTGGGCATTATGTAAGGGAAAAAGTTTGGAAAGAGTGAGTAATGGTGTGAGATCCACATTGGTTTAATGAAGGAAAAAAGAAAAGAAATTTTGTTTTATAAGGGGCATACGTGAGGAGAGCCCCATTAACAATTTCGCACAGCGCCATCTCTTCAATCCAGCGCCGCCCCAGCCCTTCAATGCCATATGCTCACCCATCGACGCCACCTTCATTGGCACCACCAATCTCCATCATCTCATCACGCGTAACAATTCATACCAGGCGCTTGGCGTGACACTGTCTTTGTATCTTATTTTTTTATATTTGATTTAACTTCAAACTTTGATTATTATTTTGAATCTTGGTTCTTCAATTTAATAATTTATTTAGGTGCTATGGTTTGCAATTCGTTCCTCTATCTGTTTTAAATTCTTTACAATTAATTTGCGGTTGTAGTTAATTGTGGATTGTTTAAAGCATGATTTTTAATTGTGATTAATTCGCGGTTGCGGTTAATTAATTTTGATATGTGAAGATTATTTTTCGTAGTGTTCGATTTAGTCTTCTGAATGCAAAAGATAATCATTTCTAGGATTGGTACGAGTTCAAGTCTGATTTCTAGTGCGAATTCATAATTTAATTATAATCATGGAGTCTTGGTTTAATTGAATTATGGGGGCCTTAAATATGTTATTGTATTTTTAAAAGATAATGATAAATAATAATTGAAGTGAGAGGTTAAATCATCTGTGTCTTTAGTTAATTAGTCTTATTTACATATTTAATTTTATTTTAATTCACACAAACCCCCCAATTTTTTAACTTAGATTTTCTTTATTTTTCTTGAAGAATAAGTTGAATTAAATTTTATAAGTCATCCGGTTAGTGAACAACCTATGTTAGCCCTATGCTATATTTAGTTTAAATTTTATTTAGAGTGTGTGTGTGACAAATGCCCTTTTCATCAGGTCTTGACCAAGAGAGAGGATTTTCGTAGAAGCTGTTTTCTTGAAATAAAAAGTCTCGGCATTGGCTCCCCGTATCATAACTAAGATAATCTGTTTTTTGGAGAATTTTCTTAGAGTTCTAACCTAAGTGCGCAAACGGTCACCTTGGATCAAAACTGAATTTTTTGGGATTTTACACTAATTTCCAATTTTCACATTTTGAAGGAGTGGAAATTTAATTTTCTAGTATTTTTCTTTGAATCCAAATGGGAGGTATTTCGCTATTTTACATTATAACTTACTACTTAAATGTAGAGAGACTTAATGGTTACAATGTAAATGGGTCTAGGCACCCTGACAACATACACTAGCAACTGCACTGTCTAACTGCTCGAGACACCCTGCTCAAGACACCTTGCTTGAAGCTCTGCTCGACACTACTCGACACACTAAGCTCGAGCAACATGCCCGAGGCTCCCTGCTCGACACTTTGCTCGAAGCTCTGCTCGAAACTAGCCTCGAGCAGTTCCCAGTCGCGAATTGTCGACTGCATTCTTCCCGATTTTATCCCAAAACCCAATTATACCCGTTAAATCTTCATTTTAAAGCACTAATTCATCCCACAAATGGCTTTGTAACTCATCCTAGCCATCTTAGGCTACCAAAACAACATCAATTCATACCAAAACAACAGAAATCAAGTTTCTCAAACTCTAAGGTTCATACTTCCAATTCCACGAATTGGGAGTTAAATTACATGTTTTAGCTACTCTAGCAAGGATAATCAATGACATAGGAGTGAGAAGAACGAATCCCTACCTTGACTTTGGTCGATTTTCGGATCGTCAATTTTGCTTTCTCTATTCTCTTTCTTTCTCCTCTCCTCTTTCTCTCTCTAGAAAGGCAAGCACGTATAACACTTAGGGATTTGGGTTTTCACTGCCCTTTTTATACTTTCCCATATTTAATTCATTAAAATATCAAAATTACCCTCACAAGGTCCCAACTCCAAAGCAAGCTTAATTACTGTCAAAACACTCTGTTTGACGAGCATATCACTGTACTGAGATTTGTTTTTCCAAATATGACCACAAATACAAAGTCACCCAACCCCACCACAAAAATCCCAAAACTACCCTTTTGGGGCTCACGACTCCAAATCGGGCCTACTCACAGTCAAAACTCTCTATACGATGCATACGTCGTCGTACTGATATTCACATTCCTTGATGTGCACTCCATCACATGGTTAACTGTAGAACCCCAAACACGGGTCATTACAATTTAAAAGCAAGGATGGTCTGTATAAATGGTTAGTCATGCCGTTCAGATTATCCAATGCCCCAAGTACTTTTATGTGAGTGATAAACCAAATAATGAGGCCTTTTGTGGGTAAGTTTGTTGCCGTCTATTTTGATGATATTCTCGTCTATAGCAAGGATGTAGAGGAGCATATTAGGTAGCTACGTGAAGTTCTAATGGTCCTAAAAAGAATCAATTATTTCTTAACCTTAAAAAATGCAAGTTTTTGATGAATAACTTGCTATTCCTGGGTTATATAGTAAGTTCAAATGGAATTCATGTGGATAAAGAAAAGGTTCGTGTTATTAGAGATTGGCCGGTGCCAAAGTGTGTGAGCGAAGTTCGTAGTTTCCATGGTTTGGGCACCTTCTATCGCGATTTATTTAGAATTTTAACACAATCATGGCACCAATAACTGATTGTCTAAAGAAGGGATGCTTCCAATGGAGAGAAGCAACATCATCATGCTTTGTGGAGATTAAGGAGAAATTGTGCGCTTCTCCAGTTTTGGCTTTACCAAGCTTTGATAAAATTTTCAAAGTTGAATGTGATGCAAGTGGTGTGGGAATTGGGGCAGTTCTATCTCAGGAAAAACGTCCTGTTGCTTTCTTTAGTGAGAAATTGAGTGAGGCTCGACAAAAGTGAAGCACTTATAAAGAATTTTATGCTGTGGTCCATGCTTTAAAGTATTGGGAGCATTATTTGAGCAAAGAGAGGTTTCCAGTGGGGAATTACAACAAGCTGAGACCTCGAAAATACGGTCCATATTGGATTTTGCAAAAGTTAAATTATAATACTTATGTGGTTGACCTCCCCACTACCATGGGAATTTCACGGACTTTCAACGTTGCTGACATATTCCCTTTTTTTGAAGACGTGGCTCTTTATCCAGACTATGGCTCGGGGTCGAGCTCTTTCCAAGAAGTGGAGACTGATATAAAACGTTTGGTTGACGCATTTTTGGCTAAGAGAGAGCATCCTAACTTCAAGGGGCATTGATGCTTATCTTTTCAATTCAAGGGGTGTTCTTGATTTTATATCAATTAATTTGATTTCCTTTTATGCTTATCTTCTCAATTTATTTTCCTTTTCTATTTTATTTAAATAATTACCGATGTAAGCCTTTTAAGGCAAAGTACGAATTGAAGGGGAGATGATGGTTTTTTTAGATAAACTTCTTATTTGCAAACCAATTTTCTAGTATTTCCCAAGGATATTAGCGTGACCATATTCTTTTATTTTTTTTCACCGCGTTATTTGCACTCATTAGAGCAATGGGTCAAATAAAACACCAAATAACAAGAGGCAACATAGCACGGGTGTTGTCCTAATCTAGTTAGTATACACAAAATATTTTATCGCGGACCAATATTCATATAGGAGATCACATCTATATGAATATATATATATATATATATATATATATATATATATATATATATGTTTATGTGTGTGTGTGTAAGAGAGAGAGAGAGAGAGTCATGAATTCACATTCTAAAAACATGCTTTAATTGTCTAAACCACAACAGACAAGTAAGATTAAAAAAGTGATATAAATTCCTTACCTCAATTACAGATGATTGAGTCTAAATTATAAGTTTTCCTCTTTTCCTAGCTCCAGCCGCCACTTCCTTTTTCTCTCCTCTCAATAATGCAATAGTCAATGATTATCGAACAAGGATTTCTCTTTCTCCCTCTTCCTTATATACTTTTTATTATTTAATTAATAACAAATAACACATTATTAAAAAAATAGCCTCCCATACCCCAAATACTGAATTAGGTTCAACTATTGTCAAAATGCTCAGTTTGATGAGTACTTCGCCATGCAGGTATCCTCTTTTTCAGATAACAACCCAAATTGCGAAACCACAAAAAATATCACAAACCCATAAAAATAGCTTTTTAGGGCCCTGATTTCAAATCGGCCCTACTTACAATCTAAATTCTCTATCTAATACCTACGACATCATACTGATATTGGTTATTCAAGATACTCACCTCAATTTCTTGACTAACTCCTTAACCCCCAAACACATGTCATTAAAATAGGTAATTCTCGTGGGGAACCCAATGATGTGATGTAATTATATGTTATGATACTGAAACTAGTATGATATATTTATATGTAATATTATAAGCCATTCTTGGCTTGAATCAAGGGTATACATGTTTGTAGTTGTATAAGTGATTGTGGTTGGCTACTGAGGTCTGTTGGAAGATAAAATTTAAAGACTAACATACTTGATCACACTCAATTTCGAGCATAAATGAAAATGTTATAATGAAAACATTATCAGCTACAAAAATTCAAACTTGATGAAAAGACAGTCAACACCCATAGTCAAAGGCTTGAAAATGCAACCAATGACATTATGAAAAACATGATTTTAGAAGACAGTGGATCTCCCTAAATCATTCCTATAAAATGTCACAATTTGGCATCCTAGGTGAGGTTTAAAAAATAATTAAAAATTTTTAAAATGAGAGAGAGAGAGAGAGAGAGAGAGAGAGAGAGAGAGAGAGAGAGAGAGAGAGAGAGAGAGAGAGAGAGAGAGAGAGAGAGAGAGAGAGAGAGAGAGAGAGAGAGAGAGACTTCCATTCGATATGAGGACTTCGAGTTCGAGATGAGTACTTCAACTTTGAGATGAGGACTTCACGTTTGAGATTAGGACTTTGGTTCAAGATAATGACTTCGAGTTTGAGATGAGGACTTCTACTTCGAGATATCGAACTCTAGTTCAAGATGTAAAGCTTTGCTTTGAGATTTGGGCCTCTAGTTTGAGATGATGAAGGGTTACTTCGAAATTTAGACCTAGGAACTCAATATTGCCCCTATTAACTTCTGTTGGCTCCTTGGGGCGTGGTTTTTATACATGAAAATTGTGAAATCTCCGAAAATTAAGTTTCAACGCCTTGAGACTCCAATTTTTAATTTGAGAATTAGTAGCCTCCAAGAATTAACTATTGATGCCTTAAATAATGCAACTAACTTGTTGGGATTCCAAAGCACTGCAATTAATGCCCAACGGTCCCTGTTTCCAATGTGTCAACTTGTTCTCCTTTTGAACATCTATAAATAAGCTATTTTTCCAAACAAAAGGAGGCTATTAGAGAGAACGTGGAAGGATAATATATGAAAGAAACAAAGAGCAAAGGGGGGGTGTCACGCCCCCAAATTCTGAGACCCACAGAACCAGGAATGCGACTTTCCCACGCCCACAAGAGTCATGGAGTTGGTGACATCCAAACTTGTACAATATTACAACAGGGGTAGAACTGTACGCCAGTGTAATAAATCCAAAATTAATTAATGAGCATAATAGTGCAATCATTCCACATAATTGTCCAATACACCAAATAACTCACAAATCGTTCGGTTCCCACCGTCACGGACCCTGAACGCGAAAATAAATAAATAATGGTAAGTAGCAAATTCTATAGAGAAAACCCACTTAAAATGTCCCGCCCCGCTCCCTGGAGTAGGAAAAAGAAATAAAGTAGGGTGAGAACAAGACATACCACAACTAAATTTCATTAAATCATAAACAAGTCATCACGTCACATTCATCCTTCCATGGAATTCCCGCTACTAACTCTAGGAATTTTAAGACAACTGGTCAAATGTGGGACCTATGGTGTCCTTAA